>CM074785.1:2650223-3254570 GCA_037355745.1 Pseudo-nitzschia multiseries | reverse complement strand
TAGGCTCTTAAAGTATACGCTCAACAGCGCAAGTTATAAGGGCTCTATAACCTGTTGTTACTCTAAAAATCGACCAAAGGTATATGATGTTAAAATTTAAAGAGAAGTGAGCTCAGAGAGACGCTCTTATTTTTACTGTGTATTTTACTGTATTCGACTGGTATCCCTGTGTTATTCGTGTTGTATGTAGGGATGTCTAAACCGGTCGTAGATCATGTGTAATTCGTCATAAGACAGAGAACACATGATGTGACATAGATATCTTGATACTTGAAGTCATTTTTATCTCTGGAGGAGTATAAGTAACTTTTTCAAGTGTAGAATGGATGTAAATACCGTAGAACGTACGTAAGTACGTTACGTGTATTTTTTGACCGACGTCCGAGAACTGTTTCTCGACCCCCCGCGGGCTATCGCGCGGTATTTTTACAATTCTCGACCCTATTTTTTAAATTTCCTATCTTTTTAGGTCGCGTGTCTACTAAAATACCTTGCGCGTTGCACACCTTTACTTTTGAGACAATATCTCGTCACTCCTCAAATAAAATAACTATTTTAGGGTTAAGGATATCATATTCGTTTCGTGACAAGCACTATTTTGTGTACAACTTGTGCACGAATGACTTATTTCATTTTCTCAACATGTTTCCACCATACCGGTATAATGGGCTCCGACCCAAATCCTCCAACTCCAACTCAAATCCCAACTCCAACTCCATGTCAACTCCAAGTCGAATCCACCCCAGGCGGGCTATTGCACTCAAGGGTTTTGTTCCTGTTTAACGGCAGGAAGATCTGCTGTATTTTCAGAAGCTACACCGTCGGAATCGCCACTCCAATGTTGTTCGCTCTCAAATAACCCGCTTTGTGGATAGATGCTGCTGGTTACATTCGGATCGACTTGATCATTGCTAGTAGGATCGACGCTTTCAATTTTAACATTTGGATCATTTCTTTTTTCTTCACGAATCTTACGAATCATTTTTTGGTGTCGATTAATCTCTTTCTTGTGATAAACAACCATTTTCCAGTGTTCTTGTTCGAGATTGGCTGGGTGTTCCTGAATCACCTTTTGTAGTTTGTAAATTCCCTCCATGGTTGGTTCGACTGTCGATTGGATGATTAGTATTAGTAGTATCAGTAGAGTAGATTATCTATTCGAAGATTAGGTAGTAGTAACACCTAACACGTTGGTATTTGTTTTCCTCGTCGGAAAGATAATGAAATAATCAATTATAATGATGAAGTACTAGCAAAAATAATGTATTACTAGTATCTACTAGTAATAACTCATGCAAAATAGCGTACTAGTTGGTTTTACCGGTACATGAAAGTCGGAATCAACTCGATTGTAATCAACAAAACAATTGTCCACGATTTCCATTTCGATAATCAACAACGCAATTGTCCATGATTTCGTACTAGTATCTACTAGTAATAACTCATGCAAAATAGCGTACTAGTTGGTTTTACGGGTACATGAAAGTCGGAATCAACTTGATCGCAATCAACAAAACAATTCTCCACGATTTCCATTTCGATAATCAACAACGCAATTGTCCACGATTTCCATTTCGATTCACATTTCCGTGCACCTTATGGAAGAACTGACGCGCCTGCCAACAAATGTTTGGAATAACTGATGGGATTGACCCGTCCGGCGCTGTGTATTAACCCTCTCAAGGAGTTGACTGTACGTACTGTTCACTACTAAACATATTGTACGAGGAATGTTGCAATCATCACTAAGTAGTAATTACTTTACGGACCATTTTTGCAATCGAAGTATGGTAGTAAGGAAATCTACCGTACAAGAAAACACATCACACACAAAGTAACACATGTAATTTTTTCCTTTCAACGATTCATCTTTGTGACCTCCTTCGTTTCGACCCCATCTACTGATATTTTCCTTCAAACAACTCCGCAACATCATGCCTCCTGTTATGAAAACCCCTCTTCTATTCTACTGCCGTTGTTGCGCGCTGAATGGCAAAAACTCTAAGTTTTTAGGATATAAATCCACGGCAAACAAGCAGGGTACTTTGAAATACGTCTCCGTTGGCCTAAGAAGACATCTTTATTGTCTTGATGAGTGCCGGGATTTCTACCATAGTCAGGGTCTAATTAAACGAAAGATCTATAACCTCTCCACCTCTATCAAAGTGCAGCCTACCTTGCCGTCTGTTCAACATTCTCCGTCTGATTTTGGGATGACTATGACACAAAACGGTCCATCTGTTCCCCCTTCCCATCTCTCCCAGCAACACACTGTCACAAGTCAGTCAGCGACGGGTCTTCATTCTGTTCTAAACCAACAGATTGTACATGATGTCTTTTTACCGCCAATGGATCGGAACGCCATTGAATCTTACATGGCTGTTTCTGCTGTTCAAGATGAAGATGCATTCCCGCTGAATAATGATATCGACAATTCCGATGACGAGGATGACAATGACGATGACGTAAATGAAAATAACGACAACAATTCTACCAACAACATTGATTGTGGAGACAACGAAGAAGATCACACTAATGGTTCTGCTGTTAACGTCGCTACTGCTCAGCCCGCCCCTCCACCACCATCTTTTCATGAAAGCATTAATTTGAACGAAAGAGAGGCTGCGTTTCAAAGCCACACAAAACTACCGCCGCCCCCTCATCTTCTTGCTGAATTGGAACTCATGAATTTAATGGCCAGACATAAATTGCTACTGAACACATTCAAATCCATTTTCCAGTGGGCAAAGAAAAGTCAAATGAGACCGGGTTTTGATTTTTGCGATGCCAAAATTAGATCTCGGCAAGCAATTTTTGACAATCTCCAATCCAATCTTGGTCTCTCCGATATGAAATTTCATCCTCATATACTGAATTGGTTACCTGATAATAAGCCCACTCAGGTGTATGTCCGTTCTTTTAAGGATGCCATTTATTCTCTTCTTTCTGACCAGCAGCTAATGATAGAAGAAAACCTCTCCTTTCCCGACTATTCCACCCCTCTCTCTCCTGACAAAAATCCTGAGTTGAATCCTAATTCTGTAATCTCAGAATTGCATCACGGCTCGTGGTGGAAATCTTCTTGGAAAGAAATTTGCAATCCCAATTCGCAAGAAACTCTTGTTCCTATTATATTTTACATGGACGGCATATCTTTGGATGCGCACGGACGACTTACGTTAACACCATTGAACATGACACTCGGTATTTTTAATGTGGAGACTCGTTCTCGACCTGAAGCATGGACAACTATTTACTTCCATCCCGACCCTGAATGGGAGTCAACCAGACACTCTCGTCCTGCCACTTCAAAGGAAAAAATTCAGAATCTTCACAATGGTTTGGAAGTAGCGTTTCGTTCCTTCAAAGCCGCGTGTAACGAAGACGGTGGTATCGAATGGAATTATCTTCCGTACGCAAATCAACAGTGGAGGGTAAAAATGAAATTTGCCATTGCCTATGTTATTGGCGACACAGAACTTCACGATAAATTGTGTGGAAAATACGGCTCCTTCAATAAGGGTGTCATGCAGATGTGCCGTCACTGCAACTGTTATTCTCCGAACATAAACATTCCTTCTGTTCAACCTGCAACAAAGAAGTGGTCACCTGTTGATTTTCATTGTTTTCCCGGCACAGATCTAAACGATATCAATAAGAACTTCAAAAACAACTCTCATCACAACATAAGGAATGTATTTCATGATTTATGCTTTGGTACGAATCAGAACAATATTCATTTTGCAACTCCCGTTGAATGTTTGCACATGCACCAGCTTGGTACTGCCAAACGGGCCATCGAGTCAATTGAATTGTTGCTCCACGGAAGTGTTCCATGTGTTTATGCCCCCAATTTGAAGCACGGTGTGGCTGTTGCTGACAGTATTGGCCATTTAGCACAACGGTACGGTGGTTTGTTATCACGGCAGTCTGATAGAGATTTTCCTCGCACCAAATTTGGGACTCAGCTATTATCAACTACGAAGAAAGAAGGGCATGATTTCTCTGGAATGCTTATTTCTCTTCTGATCGCTATGGTTTCCAAACATGGATCTGACATTATTGGTGACCATCGTTTTGTAAAGAAACAGATAGAGGTAATTCAGCTAATTCTATCAATGGAAGAATTTCTTAAACACGGTCGAATGAAATATGGTTCCTTAAAGAATCTCCCAAAAACAATTGTTCACTTTATTAATTGTATAAACTCAACATGTCACAGGAAAGGGAAGGGAACAAAACTAATCAAGAATCACCTGTACTTTCACCTACCAGATTATATCTCTTTATGGGGGAGCCCCGCAGGCTGGGATAGTGCTCCGAATGAGTCTCACCATAAAACTGAGATTAAAGCTCCTTCCAAGAACACGCAAGGTAATGCTGCATCACTAATCGGTCAAACGGCAAAGCGAAAGTCCGAGAAAATGATGCTAAGCCAGGCAACATATCACTTCAACTTGCATCCGCCTGATCCTCCTCCAATTGAACGACCTGATGGTGGCGGTTCTCATTTTCATATAATGAGAACCGAAAATGGGGAATCAACAATGAAGTGGCTTCGTTCTACAAACAAAAGCAAACCATTTTTTCCTTCTGACATACTCGACTTTGTTTGTGATTCTGTGCTACCTTTATTGGAGAATCCTTCGCACATTTGTGGAGTTACAGAGCACACTCGTTTTGATGTTGCTTGTGGGTCTAATTTTATATTTCGCTCGCATCCTTCATATAGATCGGACAGTTCTCTGCTGAACTCCGTATGGATGGATTGGTGTTTGATGAAATTGGACTTTGATTTAAATAACCCCAAGCTCATACCATGCCATCTGGTATGCTTTTTAACTGTACAGAGTTTGAAGCAGCCATACAGTAGTATTGGTGGCTATCCAATTGATACAAACGGAATGTATGCTGTGGCTCGTTGGTTTCAAGATGTGCCTAAGAAAACAGCTTCTGAATTTGTCCAACATGGTCGCCTGATGAATTCACTGTACCTATTTCATGTCGACACTATCCATTCCGAGCTGGCAGTTGTTCCAGAGCAAGGACTTGATGGCTGTATTACCAATTGCGATTGGCTAGTGATATCAAATCGGATCTCATGGCTCAATTTTTTGAAAGCAAAAATGCTGCTACACCACCGTCTTACGAATGTTTGTACAATGCATGCACACTACAGGACGACATCCAGTTGGAACCGTTTGAGATGGCATTGAATGATAACGAATCCAGTGATTCTCTATTCAGTTCAGAGAGCGAAAGCTCGGACAGCAGTTCCGATTGAGTAGCAAGGGTGAATGTAACTGCTAACTTTCAATTATTGTTTAATATTACTATAGAGGGTTAGCTCTAAGCACAGTTTTGCGAGATACATAGGCGCTCATAATATAAGACCCTTCGAATTTGGGATTCGAACAGCTATGTAATACTAATGGATTGAACAATAGAGTATCTCCCGACCTCAATGGAACTTTCACTCCATACGTTGGGAAGACAAAATAATAAATCACCTCGTCATCACTTACATGTTTTGGAGCAATAACCGTCAGCCTTGTATAGAACATATCGACATCGGTATGGCTTTTTGAGTGATAATCCTTTCCAATAGAAAAGGCCGTTACGTGATTGCCGATTGCATTCAGCGTTGTACGATTAACAACCTCATTCATCACAGTCGTTTCAAGGTTGACAAGTTTGGACATTGGAGTTAAACAAAGCTGCATTTCCTTCACAATGTGTAGGGCTTTTTGTTCAAGGTTGGTTTTTGTTGTCGAGTCCACATTGTTTTTGAAAACGTACACACCATTTCCCGATTTCAATCGATTTGGTCTCATCCCAATAATAGCATATCCACTGTTTACACTGTCACATTTGGTTCCTCGGCCTATTTTGGGTTTAGATTGAACAATCTGCCCAGCGAATGTTCTTGTGATTTCTATATTTTCGGGGGTACCCAAACGTTGTTTTGCGAATTGTCTGGAAGCTTTAGCAAAGATTCTCAATGATGGTTCTGATTCGGCGAACGCTAGAACAAACTTCTTGTCGGTACTATCCACTGTTTTGAAACTGTCAATAGACACAGCCTGTGCCAAAGAATATTTCTTCTCTCCAACTGTGGTCCGGCCCCAATTTGTAGCCATGAATTTTCCTTGAAACCCATTTTTGTGAACTGTTTTCAATGCTATTTCCTCGATATGTTTGAAAATTGCATTTGGATCTCGGCGCCGATTCCTGTCCCCTTCTGCTGTCTTGTTAGGTTTTATCTCCGACAAGTGTTTGTAAGTCTGGTGGATTGATGATGGTGCTGCGTTTGGGAGAAAATTTGAAGTCATTTTCTTTCTCTCAGTCTTCCCACGTTTCCTCTTTGATTTTTGCTTGATTGCTTTTGCTGGCAATTGCTTTGTTGTTTTGAATCCCATTGCACCGGGTGATTGGTGTTGGATTGATTGGTGTTGGATCGATTGGTGTTGCTGGATCGATTGGTGATGGATCGATTGGTGTCGACGACGAATTGATTTGCCGCTGCGGATGGATTGGTGTTGGATCGATTGGTGTTGGATCGATTGGTGTTGCTGGATCGATTGGTGTTGCTGGATCGATTGGTGATGGATCAATTGGTGTCGACGACGAATTGATTTGCCGTAGCAGATGGATTGGTGTTGGACCGATTGGTGTTGGATCGATTGGTGTTGCGGATTGATTGGTGTTGTTGGATCGATTGGTGTTGGATCGATTGGTGTTGGATCAATTGGGGTCGACGACGAATCGATTTGCCGTTGCGGATCGATTGGTGTTGGATCGATTGGTGTTGTTGGATCGATTGGTGTTGTTGGATCGATTGGTGTTGTTGGATCGATTGGTGTTGTTGGATCAATCGTTCCCGCTTGCTTTGATCGTTCCCGCTTGCTTTGATCGTTCCCGCTTCTATTCGATGGGTCCCGGTTGCTTCTATTCGATTGTTCCCGCTTGCTTCGATCGTTCCCGCTTGCTTCAATTGTTCCCGCTTGCTTCGATCATTCCCGCTTCTATTCGATGGGTCCCGGTTGCTTCTATTTGATCGTTCCCACTTGCTTCGATCGTTCCCACTTGCTTTGATCGTTCCCGCTTGCTTCAATCGTTCCCGTTTGCTTCGATCGATCCCGCTTGCTTCGTTGTTGATACAGTCGATTTGTTGATGTTGTTCCGACAATCGTTGTTGTTCCGACAATCGTTGTTGTTCCAACAATCCTCCCGATGATGGTTCTCGGTTGCTTCGATGGTTCCCGGTTGATTATATTTGATCGTTCCCGGTTGCTTCGATGGTTGTTGCTTCCGATTCCGATTCGATGGTTGCTTGCCAATGCCGGTTGCTTCGGTGGTTCCCGGTTGCGGTTCGATGATTCCCGGTGTCGGTTCGATGATTCCCGGTGTCGGTTCGATGATTCCCGGTGTCGGTTCGATGATTCCCGGTGTCGGTTCGATGGTTCCCGCTTGCTTCGATCGTTCCCTGCCTCTATTCGATGGTTTCCGGTTGCTGGTTGCTTCAATGGTTCCCGGTTGCTTCCCGGTTGCTTCAATGGTTCCCGGTTGCGCTTCAATTGTTCCCGGTTGCTTCTATTCTATCGTTCCCGGTTGCTTCTATTCGATGGTTCCCGGTGGAGGAGCGATTAGATGCCGACAATTCGTTGCCGGATGAATCCCACTGATCAATTCGTTGCCGTTCCTATTCGAATACATGGTGATAATTGAACAAAATGGGTGAGTATCTATTGATGTAGTACATAGAGTAAATAATAACAACAGAATAATATAATGTATATGCCGATCGTAATTATCACCAACCGGGAAAATTCCCCGCACCTACAGGGAAGACGACCACCGCACCTAGATCCGCTGCTTCTGATCCGTTGCTGAGGATTCGATGGTTGCTGCTTCCGATCCGCTGATTCGGTTTTGATTCGTTGCTTCTGATCCGGTCCTATCATGAAAATAAGAAGAAAAACAGAGAGGAAATACATTATCAGTAATGCCGGTGGAGTGGAAGACCAATATGCCGATGCCGATGCGGATGCCGATGCCGATCTCTCTCATTCTTACCTTTGCTTGTTCCGACGTTCCGACAATCGACCCGATGAAATTGTTGTTGCTGCTGACGTTGATTTGCAGCCTTCTTACTCCTCTGTCACAAAAAACAGTACCAAGAGCCTGTTGATATAGAAGCAATGGATGCAGATTTATTGCTTTCAAGACGTATATGTTTGTGTGCACCCAAACAATATCTATCCAGCAAACCACCTCTTGTCCAATGCGAGCTAATTCTTTTTCCAGTACAAGGCTGTTATTTCAGACTAAAATATTCGAGCACGGATTACCTGCCTAATGCTGATTAACGATCAAGGGATCATTGAACAGGATTAAGTGGAATCCCACGTTCACAGACGGAGTGCCAATTACTAGCAACTCTACTCAAATAAGTCGGGTAAGATTATGGAGAAAAAGTGATTTTTTTTGTCGCGAGGTAGAAAATAAAATTACTGTGTGTTTATGTGAGAGAGTTTTTTTTTTTTTCGCGTACGATTTTTTTTTTCCTTGTAGATCATGTAGAATTCTACATGATTTGGTACAAGTGTAGAATCCTACACGTTTTTAGTAGTACTAGTACGTACGAAAAATCTCATACGTACGTACGCTACCAAAAATCTGCTGTATGTGATCCGTTTGAATTTTTTGAACGTTCGAACGTTCGAATATGTGATCCGTTTGAATTTTTTGAACGGTCGAACGTTGGAATTTTTTTAACGTTCGAACGTTCGAACGTTAGAATTAATTTGGAATTAGTACTGAATCTACATGCTAGCTAGTACTGTGCTGTATGTGATCCGTTTGAATTTTTTGAACATTACGTTCGAACGTTCGAACGTTGGAATTCCAAATGTGATCCGTTTGAATTTTTTGAACGGTCGAACGTTGGAATTTTCTTCTTAGTACTGAATCTACATGCTAGTACTGAATGTACGTGTTTTCCTACACATTTTTCCCACTACAATGCTGGTACATGGTACAGGGGGGTAAACAACTTGCGAGAAGTCCACATATACGAACAAATGATTACTGAATTTGCGAACCGGATATAACCCTAACCATATTGGGAACAACTTTGCCACACAGAATGCCAAAAATGATGTGGTTTGACTCTCCAAAGGGCAAGCATGAGGGTATTTTTGGTGCAATTGCAGGGCACAAACTAACTTATTGGATAGTAATGACTCCAAAAGTATCCGGTCCAAGCCATGAATACATTCATCATGACCCATCAAATGCATATTGCGAACAACTTTGCCCCACAGAATGCCCAAAATGTTGTGGTTTGACTCTCCAAATAGCAAACATGACGGTAGTTTTTGTGCAATTCCAGGGCACACCCTAACTTATTGGGTAATGACTCAAAAAGTATATGTTACAAGCCATGAATACATTCATCATGACTCATCAAATGCATATTGCGAACAACTTTTTCACAGAGAATGCCCAAAATGTTGTGGTTTGACTCTCCAAATGACAAACATGAGGGTACTTTTGGTGCAATTCCAGGGCACAAACTAACTTATTGGGTAATGACTCAAAAAGTATATGGTACAATCCATGAATACATTCATCATGACTCATCAAATGTATATTGGGAACAACTTTGTCACACAGAATGCCCAAAATGTTGTGGTTTGACTTTCCAAATGGCAAACATGGGGGTATTTGTGGTGCAATTCCAGGGCACAAACTACATTATTGGGTATTGACTCAAAAAGTATATAGACCAAGCCATGAATACATTCATCATGACTCATCCAATGCATATTGGAAACATCTTTGTTACATAGAATGCCCAAAATGTTGTGGTTTGACTCTACAAATGGCAAACACGGGGGTATTTTGGGTGCAATTCCAGGGCACAAACTAACTGATTGGGTAATGACTCAAAAAGTATCTTGTCCAAGCCATGAATACATTCATCATGACTCATCAAATGCATATTGAGAACAACTTTGTCACACAGAATGCCCAAAAAGTTGTGGTTTGACTCTACAAATGGCAATCATGGGGGTATTTTTGGTGCAATTCCAGGGCACAAACTAACTTATTGGGTAATGACTCAAAAAGGATCTGGTCCAAGCCATGAATACATTCATCATGACTCATCCAATGCATATTGGAAACAACTTTGTCACATAGAATGCCCAAAATCTTAAGGTTTGACTCTCCAAATGGCAAACATGTGGGTATTTTTGGTGCAATTCCAGGGCACAAACTAACTTATTGGGTAATGACTCAAAAAGTATCTGGTCCAAGCCATGAATATATTCCTCATGACTCATCAAATGCATATTGCGAACAACTTTGTCACATAGAATGCCCAAAATCTTAAGGTTTGACTCTCCAACTGACAAACATGAGGGTATTTTTGGAGCAATTCCATGGCACAAACTAACTTATTGGGTAATGACTCAAAAAGTATCTGGTCCAAGCAATGAATACATTCCTCATGACTCATCAAATACATATTGGGAACAACTTTGTCACACAGAATGCTGTAAATGTTGTGGTTTGACTCTCCAAATGGCAAACATGTGGGTATTTTTGGTGCAATTCCAGGGCACAAACTAACTTATTGGGTAATGACTCAAAAAGGATCTGGTCCAAGCCATGAATACATTCATCATGACTCATCAAATGCATATTGGGAACAACTTTGTCACACAGAATTCCCAAAATTTGGTGGTTTAACTCTCGAAATGGCAATCATGGGGGTATTTTTGGTGCAATTCTAGGGCACAAACTAACTTATTCGGTAACGACTCAAAAAGTATCTGGTCCAAGCCATGAATACATTCATCATGACTCATCCAATGCATATTGGAAACAACTGTGGCACATAGAACGACCAAAATCTTAAGGTTTGACTCTACAAATGGCAAACATGGGGGTATTTTTGGTGCAATTCCAGGGCACAAACTAACTTATTGGGTAATGACTCAAATAGTATCGGGTCCAAGCCATGAATGCATTCATCATGGCTCATCCAATGCATATTGGAAACAACTTTGTTACATAGACTGCCCAAAATCTTAAGGTTTGACTCTACAAATGGCAAACATGGGGGTATTTTTGGTGCAATTCTAGGGCAAAAACTAACTGATTGGGTAATGACTCAAATAGTATCGGGTCCAAGCCATGAATGCATTCATCATGACTCATCCAATGCATATTGGAAACAACTTTGTCACATAGAATGCCCAAAATCTTAAGGTCTGACTCTCCAACTGACAAACATGAGGGTATTTTTGGTGCAATTCCAGGGCACAAACTAACTTATTGGGTAATGACTCAAAAAGTATCTGGTCCAAGCAATGAATACATTCCTCATGACTCATCAAATACATATTGGGAACAACTTTGTCACACAGAATGCTGTAAATGTTGTGGTTTGACTCTCGAAATGGCAAACATGAGGGTATTTTTGGTGCAATTCTAGGGCACAAACTAACTGATTGGGTAATGACTCCAAAAGTATCCGGTCCAAGCAATGAATACATTTATCATGACTCATCAAATGCATATTGGGAACAACTTTGCCACTCAGAATGCCCAAAATGTTGTGGTTTGACTCTCAAAATGGCAAACATGATGAGGGTATTTTTGGTGCAATTCCAGGGCACAAACTAACTGATTGGGTAATGACTACCAAAGTTTTTGTACCAGGCCATGAATGCATATCACATGACTTACGAAATGCATGTTGGGAACAACTTTTAAATGCATATTGGGAACAACTTTGCCACACACAGTACAGACAATGATGTGGTTTGTAGATACAAATGGCACACAAGACAGTACGGTATGTTAGGTGCAGCAGTCTACGAGATTCTACATGTGACTAGAGGATTGAAATACATAACCTTAGTGTGATCAAATGTTTCCCTTCTGAAAAAATTATGGCGCGGGAGGGGTGGCTGGCACAGGTACGTGATCTACTTCTACAAATATAACAGCGCGCCCGAAACCAGACAACACACAGAAGATGTTCGGGCAAACAACATAGTCCAGAACCCACGGAAAAATTCTACACACAAAACATCGTACACATACTACACGAAACACCGTACACACACACACACACACGACACACACAACACACACAACACAAAACACCGTACACAACCCGACAAATTATTAGTACACACACAAAAACCACACAAAAAGAAACACATGATTCTTGATCGACACCGTATTCAGAAAATAAAATAAAAAAATATGAATGCTATCGGAAAGACACGACGAAGAAAAAAATCCGAGGGGAAGACCCTTCGAAACAACAAAACCATCCGGCCCGGTGATCATCAAAATACAGGGGACAACAACGGTAAGAAAAAAAGAGTGAAAACAAACACCGCAATTACTAACAAAGTGTGTAACAGTAATACCACAACTATGAACGCATCAAAGGGCAACAGTAAAAAAATGGTTCCGACAACAAAATTTCTACTACTACAAACACGGAAGAACAAAACACCATCAACCAGAGTAACGAACCAGCACTGACCATTACCAACACAACCACCACTACAGTAACGAACCAACAGAAAGAAGAAACAAAAACCAATGTGGTAGAGAAAACATCTAACGGAGAATGCTACAATTTAGAGGATGTTGCCGAACTTGTCATGAAAAATATCCAATATGACAAATTGGCAGAGGAAGTGGCAAAACACTTACGGAAACAAGAGAGGGAACCACATATAGGGGTGGGAAAGGTGGTAATGGTACCTAAACAAACGGAGGCAACCATGCAGGGAGAGGGGAGTTACAATGTCGGCGACACAAGAGAACGAGCAGTAAGTACAATTACAGACGAATATGGGCTTATAATAGACAACGATATGCTTAAGGCTTTGAGTGATATGACTGAAACAGTGGACAAGCAGCTAAGGGATTACGTCAAAAAACATTGGTACCCCAACATGAAGTTCCCTATCAATGACAAGGTAACGGCGCTTGTAATAAAAAAAGCTGTTGGAGCAAGTGCGGTTATGAAGCCACCAAATATTCCACTTGCGTCATTCTGTTCCTTTTACAGGAAACGAGTAGGGACAGTACTGACTGCATTGAGGCACAACTCACAAACATTAGCGAGAAAAAACTGGATAGGTAAATACAGGTGGGAGAATTGGTTGTTGAAATTAGGAATTTGGGAATCTATTTTTGGTCCGACAACACTAACATGCTGCCCATTGATACTTATGATACTTCCGTACAGACGATTACAGAAAAGGTCGAGTCCCTATCACATTCCCTGGTACTGTTGCAGTTATTCAAGACACAGAATATGAAAACACAGGTATTTTAAACCCTAAATACAGAACATACAAAGACGCGGAAGATGAAGATTTTTATTATTTTGTTACAAGAATCATGTCGGCAATCAATCCGACAAATTCCAATTTCAAACAACGGAAGGAGAGGCACTTGCTGAGTGATATATTTACTATAGCAGATGAAGCATTTGCATTGGTACTGATCTACAATGAGCATCATGTATGGGTGAACCAGCAGCGGCGAAAGGGTGATGCCACGATTCCGCGACAAAAAAAAAATTCTGCGATTCAGACAGTGGAAGCAGAAATGGATGGATGGAGGAAGGTCGCGAGTTGTTCAGTGACTTGTGCGACAAAATTGGCGAGATGCGAAAACACCCAGAAACAGGAAGGAAATTGGAAGAAATGATGAGGGACAGATTTAGGAACGAAAGTTCGACAAATTACACCAACAATAAGCATGGCGATGCAAATATTACTAGTAGCAGCTCCACTAATTGTAGTGGACCAAAAAAGAAAAAGAAAAGAAACGTCTATATTGATCCGGCAATAACAGCATTGATGAATGAAAGTTTATCTATGGGTGAACTAATGTAGAAAATAACAGTACATACATAATACAAAACTACTACTAATCTTGAACTTAATTTTGAGAATATTAGAAATAATGGAGGATTCGTAATACGTCGCAATAGGAATAAATCAAGCATAATAGAATCTACATTTTAAAAAGGGAATATTGTAGTCAAGAAATAGAATTCACAATTAGGGGAGCAGAATCGAATTGTTGTTTGGTAGATTAATATTTTGGAATTAATACTGACTCAAGATTTCTTTTTTATTCGTGAATAGAAGTAAGTGTTGTTCGTACAGAATAATAATTCGGTTCTGCTAGAGACTGAAATAAATTATTTTTATTTGAGAGTAGAGTAATGTGCATCACGCGCACAGAAATAGTGCTGAGTTTAGATATACCCTTATACGATCGTCGCGAATTTCAGGGTGTCCAGAAATATTGACGTGTTAAAATCACGCACAAAATTTGTGCGCGAGAAGTAAATTCGAACCCCGCGAAACAGTTCTCGGACGGACAACAACGTCGCAATAGGAATAAATCAAGCATAATAGAATCTACATTTTAAAAAGGGAATATTGTAGTCAAGAAATAGAATTCACAACTAGGGGAGCAGAATCGAATTGTTGTTTGGTAGATTAATATTTTGGAATTAATACTGACTCAAGATTTCTTTTTTATTCGTGAATAGAAGTAAGTGTTGTTCGTACAGAATAATAAGACTGAAATAAATTATTTTTATTCGAGAGTAGAGTAATGTCGGACGGTGCATCACGCACACAGAATTGTTTTTTGTATTATTTTAAGGCAATAACTGGGGGTGGGAATTTCAGGGTGTCCAGAAATATTGACGTGTTAAAATCACGCACAAAATTTGTGCGCGAGAAGTAAATTCGAACCCCGCGAAACAGTTCTCGGACGTAGCTGATCAGGCTAATCCGGATTAGTCTTCGAGCTCAACTGTGTTTCTCTGTGGAAACGCCATCCGTCCTCCACAGCTTGTAGAGTGCTGTGGGTCTGATAAACTAGAAAAAGTATGTCGTAACAAACAACAAACGCAATCGGCAAAGACGATTGAACTGTAACAATGATTGTTCTACTCACTAAATCAATCGATCGTAAGGACGATTGCGTTTGTTGTTTGTTACGACATACTTTTTCTAGAATCTGATCATCCTCGCTCGTATCCTGTGATACATCCGGTACTTCATTCTGTCTCCACCAATCATTGTTTCTCATCATGTAGAAGGTCGGGTAGGTAACTGCACCCAGAGTTTGGAAGAATCTGTTTGTAAATGTTGGCATGATGTTGTCGAGTAATATTTTTCTTTTTGGTTGTTACGTATTTTTATTTTTGTTTCTTGTTATGTATTTTTTATTTGTATTTTGATATTCTTCTTTGTTGTTCTAGCCAAGTCTCAGTAGTATTCAATGGCTTGCGTCCGAGATAATCGCTTATTTCGATAGTTTCGTACCAGTGTGTTAGATTTGAGTGGTACACGTGGGTATAGAATTTACTAAAGTTCGCGATCGATAAATTCTAATCGTCGGTTTTTGTTAGTAGAAGACTTTATGTAGGAATCTCGTAGGGGAATCCGGAGTGGATTGTAACTTGTAGGTATGTTTGATATCTAGTTTTCGTATGAAGCTGCGACTGTTAATCAACAACTGTAATTCCGGATTATGAGTTAATTAATCTATTTTCTGTTTTTCCAACGCTTAACCTGAATCCACGTATAATCCCGTGTTAAGCAATCCTCCATAATGAGACTGCACGTGCATTCTCGTGTTATAGATTAACTAATGTTTTCTCAGTGAATTTGTCGGAGTAACGTGTCTCATTTTGTTTGTTTCTGACATATTTGGGCTTCACATATCCATTTTGTATGTCAATGATATTTCCCATATTTCATTGATATACACATATATATCATTGACATACTTAGTATTGGATCCTATGCCTCTGAATTTTCCTGTACTACTTTCTTGTGATATTTCGCTGTGTCCGATTCTTCTATCAATGATCAATTCATTTGGTCGTGACTCATTCTTTTGTTTTCTGTGATAGACTACCTTCGATACTTATATTGCCTTGTTGGTCTTCATATGCCCGAGTGTCTATCCATCAGTAATCTAGTCTCACTCCTCATTGTATTCATTGTATTTCGCGTAGCTTCGTAGTTGGTGTTTCGCTGCGCATCTCATTCGTGTGCGCACGTCGATCTATTTTCTTATTGGTTCATATTTAACTGCACGTAACGGTTATTTTTTGTTTTCACTTAACAACACGATTTGCCGGTTGTTACTAAGCTTCTGCACCATTTCCACCAGGTTCATCTTGGCTCGGCTTTCTTGGAGCTCCATTTTCAGTTGAGCCAGGTAAGGGTCCAATAGATTACGCGCAAAAGTATTCTTGGCATCACATTTGCGTATGTTGAATCGTGGGATTTTGCTTCCTTTTTGGTAGATACTTTCAAAATTGTTGATATAGTCGGAAATATTGCCGCCAGGGTGTAGTCTAACCCCTTCCAATTTTAATTTCATTGTTGCTGCATAGGCCTCTTGTTGAGACTCTGAATCATACCATTCCAACAATTCTTTCCATGCTGCATGACCGTCACTGGCATCCTCATGTCTGGTGACTTTGGAAGATGCGCTACCCCCACTGCATGCGTTCAGTAATGTACCCCATAGTGCGCTGTTCAATGGATGGTTGTTGTCAGCTGCTGCACGGCTTTCCATAATGTCTCGGTGTCCAGTAGCATGGAGTGTTGCTTTGGTATCGCATCTCCATTTGATCCAGTTATCTTGGCTACCATCGAAATCCTGGATTTGTCTTGGCTTGAGGCGCTGACGGGCATCCTTCTTGTACTCTTTCTCTTTTTCCTTGAGTTTCGATAATTCATGAGTCAATCTCTCAATGGCCCTGTCTCGTTCCTCGCACTTTACTTGGTTAGCCTTCTCTCGGTCATTGCTCTTTGTTTGGTTTTTGATGGCCTGGACCGTTTGGTTGTTCATGATGTACATGGTTGTTGGCGCTATGATGCAGCTGCAGGTGACTATGAGGATTTCCGATAAAGAGAGCATTTCCGATGAAGAGAACATGATGATTGTTACGAGATTGTTTTTGTTTTTGTTTTTGTTTTTGTTTTCGGGGTATTTTTATTTCGTGTCGAGATTTTTCTTTCGAAGTATTTTCTATTGGCTTAGCAGATCTCAATGGTGCTATTTTCAGTGATATCTGTTCTTTGGTGTACGAGATAAGCTGAAATTTCAGTGGATTCGGGCTGTGGTGTTAGATTTTGTTTCAGTGGGATGATCTTTCAGTGGAATGGTCTTTCAGATTGGATTATTTCTGATAGTCGGTCGATCGCGAATTCGCGTTCGGATAATTAATTATTACCGGTAGGATATTTTGTGTAGATTTTCTGTAGACTTTGTCGGATTCAGTTAATTCGAATTCGTATGTATGTATGATACATAGCTTTCGTATGAGGCTGCGACTGTTAATCAATAACTGGTAATTTGAATTATGATCTAATTAGGTTAATCTAAGAATCCGGACCTCTATTGGAGTGTTCCGCGTATTCTCGTGTTAGCCCTTTTGTTAACACATGCAATCCCTTGTTGTTTGCTTATTAAGCGATTGATTGCTTAATTAAACGATTCAGATATTCTCTGGATCAATAGTGAAGCGTGTGTAACCAACCAGGTATATCAAGTCTCATTCGTTTGTGATGGATTAATCATGATAGTGCCTTGGCACTTAGTCATGGTAATCCCGTGTCACTTAGTAGATCGGTACAGTATTTAGCCTTAGCCAGCTGTCCGCGATTACATTATTTATTGGTACTTGTCGCTGATTGTTAGATCTGTTTCTTATCATACTCAATTTGCCACATCCAACATACGCGTGTTCGATTAGTCGTGGTTGTATACGTATTACGTATTCGTGATACGTATTACGTATTACGTATTACGTATACGCAAGACATAATACGTATTACGTGTACGTAAAACGTAATACGTACAGTAATACGTATTACGTAATTTCCGTTTCTTGTTACGTCTTACGTCGTATTCTCTCATTTATTCTGTTCTTCACTTAACAACTCTAATTCCGGTTGTTAATTACAAAGCACAGTACAATTTTATGAGCTACGAGTAATGCAATCGTGTCGGACTTGCCTGTTTGAAGTCGATCGAACGAGCGCGCGCTGTGAATGAATGAGACACGAATGAGTGGAATGAGACACGAATGAGACACGAATGAGTCACGCGATCGATCGATGGAGTCATCTTGCTTCTGCAGGAATGGACTAACATGATTGGAGATGGGAATGGAAGTGGGAATGAGAATTTACCACTTACCGGTTCCGGTTCTCCTTCTTACTAAAAATAGGGCTTTATGTACCAAACCTACAGGGCGCAAGATAAATCTCTACAGCCCATTGGTACAAAGGACACGTGCAGCGCATCGAAGTATTAGCGGGCCGATGCGATTATTAGTGATTTTAGTGTGTGCATTGGAGTATTAGCGGGCCGATGCACCAATATGGTGATTTTAGTAAAAGAGCAATTTCTGCTCACAATTTCAAGTAACAATTTCATGTAATAACCAAACAAGTTAAACTACCAAATACCGACTGTTCACCTCCATTTTCAGAGCCCTCCAAACATTCTTCGAAGAATTACGGAGCGCTCCCGAGGTTGGAACTTGGTCGAAGAAGAGACATTCTTATTTTGCAGCAGGCTGGCTAAACAATCAGAGCCAGCGATTCACCTTTTTCATCCGCGCGTCTTCAGCGGAATATTTCTTTTGTCCAACGATTGGACCGCAGGCTGGCTAAACACCGGAGCCAGCGACATTTTCAACAGCAGGATCGGTATCGACACACCAGAATCAATAGGGCCGATCAACATCAAGAAAACAACAGCAGGATCGGTATCGACACACCAGAATCGATAGGGCCGATTAACATCAGGAAAACAACAGCAGGATCGGTATCGACACACCAGAATCGATAGGGGGCGATTATTATCAAGAAACAAACAACAGCAGGATCGGTATCGACACACCAGAATCGATAGGGGCCGATTACATATTTTCTGTCGGAATAGGAGTACGACAATTTACGGGATACACATCAGAATCCACAATTTGCGGAATACGTACCGTATCAAAATACGCACCGATTACGGTTTACGTTGAACAGAAATACGCATCAACTTGCGGAATACGTACCAAAATACGCATCGGATACAGAAATACGCATCAATTTACAGAATACGTCGACCGAAATACGGCAATTTACTTACGTTCGACTTGGAAATACGCATCGTATATGCAGCGGAATACGACAATTTACTTTGTATAGGAATACGACAATTTACTTTGTATAGGAATACAACAATTTACTTTCGGTCCACCGGATGGAGGAGGATCAACCAACCCGGCACCAAGAGATAGAGATCGCCTTTTCTGAAGAATCGCCGTCAGAAGAGAGCAGTGTACTGTCATGTTCAGAGAGCAGCAGTGGCACTAGCATTGGAAGCGCAAACAAGCAGCACAAGCACAAAGGGCTCAAGGAAGACGAAATACAAATACAAGATGGTGGAGTATGCGGATAGCCAAGTGCCCAAGTTGGACAAAGGGGATGAGAGCAAGTTTGAGCCTTGGTACACTCAGTTTGAAGCATTTGCGGATAACCGGAAGTACCGGGATATGTTGTCTACCAAGCCGCATAAGGATCTACCTCCAGAAGGAGAGCTTACACCCCGAGAGGACATGAGTACCGCACAGAAAAAGGCCTACCGGTACCACAACAAAGCACTGAACGATCTATACAAGGCCTTTGCCGACAACAAGACAGGCCTAGCCATCATGGAGAAGTCCAAGATTGATAGGGGGGCTACAGCTGAAAAGAATGCAGAGCTCCGGTCACAGTGGCCCCGAGGTAGAGTACATCGCGTGATTGAAGAGCTCATGAAGGAATACAGGCAAATGAACCAGTCACGCGACCAACAACAATTGGATATTGATCTGAGGAGTTTAAAGTTGACCATTGGCGCCCCTCCACAGGATTTGATTGAGGACATCTACAAGTTGCAAAGGAAATACCACCACAAATCAGTCCAGCCCACTTTGACACAACTCATTGTTATTTGGAGGGCTCTGAAATATGGAGGTGAACAGTCGGTATTGGTGGTTTAACTTGTTGGTTATTACATGAAATTGTTACTTGAAATTGTGAGCGGAAAATTGCTCTTTTTTACTAAAATCACCATGTTGGTGCATTGGCCCGCTAATACTCCAATGCACACACTAAATCACTAATAATCGGCATCGACCCGCTAATACTTCGATGCTGCACGTGTCCTTTGTACCAATGGGCTGTATAGATTACCTTGCGCCCTGTAGATTTGGTACATAAGGCCCTATTTTTAGTAAGAAGGAGAACCGGATCGGTAAGTGGTAAAATCTCATTCCCACTTCCACTCCCGTCTTCCATTCATGTTGGTCCATTCCTGCAGAAGCAAGACGACTCGTACGATCGATCACGAGACTCATTCACTCGCGTCTCATTCATTCACTCGCGTCTCATTCATTCACTAGTGTTTCGTTCGCGTCTCATTCGTGTCTCATTCTACTCATTCATTCAGTCGCGCGCGCTCGTTCGATCAACTTCAAACACACTCCCCTGCTTCAAAGGATAGATGGACTCAATCAATGATACTGCTCCAGAACTTGCTGTAGGCCAAAAACGCTTCCTCTGTGTCTACCGTAGAGAAGCTTGCATCCTTGTTGCTTTTGGCCTTCGTGCAGTACTCATCTTTGCCATAGAATTTGGAGCCATGCTTTTCAAATAGGACTCCAGTAAGGTTCTTGGTAAAGAGGTCACTTGTCATTTCATCACCAGTCTTCCACATCACCTTGATGATTCCCATTTCCTTTAGCTCTCGTAGGAAATACTGTTTCACTTCAATATGCCTGGTGCGACCTGCTATGGACCAATTGTTGCAGAAATCAACTGCGCCCTTGTTGTCCACATATATCACCATGGGTAGCTTGATTTGCAATCCTAGACACATCATGACTCTCCAAATGTACAGCATGTCCTGGACACATAGTACAGCTGCATACAGTTTGGCTTCCATAACTGACAGGGCAATGATTGGCATCATCCTGGACCTTGCTGTGCCGTTGGCACCATTCAACCATGTTGACCAGCCATTGACACTGTGTCGAGACTCATCTTTTGCATATTCCGAGTCACTGAATCCAATCAGCTCAAAAACGAAATCCTTGGTACCATCCCAAACTGTATTTGGCGCTAATGTGAGACCTCTCTTGGGTGTTCCGGCGCAATACTTCATCACACGCTTCAGCGCCTTCATGTGGGACTTCCTTGCTTCAGTCATAAACCTAGACAGCTCCCGGACAGCATTCTGCGTTTCAATTCTTGACCATCTCATCATATGCAATAGGATGGCTGTTCCGGACCTGTACTTGGTTTGGGCTTCCTTGGTGAGAACAGTATCGGTTGGTCCTTCACCTTCTTTCTTCAGCACTGATCCTGGTTCGGCTGGAGTGGTGGGATTGCCTCTGCATTCATCAAGCTCGAACTCATCGACGAATCTTTTGATCTTGACTGGTTGGGTCATTCGGAGTGTCCTGTTCTTCTTGTCCCACTCAATGTGGCATCCGACATACTCATCCATCTCTCCAACATCCTTGCATTCAAATAGGGACTTGAGTTGCTCCTTGTGCTTCAAAACTTCTGCTGCTTCACCTATGATGCAAAAATCGTCGACCCATAGTAACATCAAAAGGAGTTTGTTGTTGATCCACTTGAAAAATAGACAGGGGTCAGCCTTGCATCTTTCCATCTTCATGGTATGCATTGCTCGTCGCGCTTCTCTCCAGAATTGGATGGCTGCTTGAATTGTGCCGTAAAGCGTTTTCTGCAATTGGAGGAGTACATATGATGGATAGAATTTCTGATAGCCCTCTGGAATCTTGGTGAAAATCTTCTTTCCATTCTGAAATTTGCCATTCAGGAAAGCTCCTTCCACGTCCACAATGTAAGCCATAAAATTTGCCATGACCATCAGTATCATTGCAATTTGGATGGAGATATCGCTAACAACAGGTGAAGACTTGTCTTGGCCATCATAATGCTCGCCATCTAGCTGCTTGAACCCTCGGACTGCATTCCTGCATCTTACTGTGCCATCGGGTTTCATCTTGTTGGCCCAAGTGGTATCCATGATTTTGGTGCCTGGTGGGATATTGGCTTCATCAATCTCTTCAAAAACTCCATACTTGACCATCTTCTCATGTTCAGCATCAACACCCTCTGTAAACTTGTCGCGCATTGGACTCGCCATAGATTGCTTGTAGTTCATGGTCTTTAGCTCCTTGGTGTTGTCAAAGGCACTCCCCGCCGCGCCAACTAGACTGAGTTCACTCATAGCGCCTTCCTGAGATGGAATAGAGACCGACAGAAGATTGAATTCCTTCAGTGCAGTCATTGCCTTGTGGAACTGGATTTCAGCGTTGGTGAATTGAGCTGCATAGCTTGCCATATCTCCATACCGTACATCCGGATTGAGATGAGAGTTTCTCACAACACGGCCATACCTTGTGGTTGTTACAACATGTGGATCCTCTGCTTCAGTGTCGTCATTGCTGTCGTAGTCCTCCTCGCTTTCATATTCAATCTTGGTTTCTTCAATATCGTCGGAGTAGTAGTCATATTCATCGTGACTATCGAAAGCAGGGTCCTCTGTGGCTGGTTCAGGTTCAGATTCAGGTTGGAAGGGAATTGCTGGTGCTGTGTCTCCCCCACTTGCATCCTGAAACTGCACTCGTCTGGTGGTGGTGCGCAAAATGGAGACAGGTTGTGGAGGAGGCGGGGCATTGATCGGGAGATCCATATGCCCGTCTTCAAGGAAATCAGCATGAAAATTAATAGCTTCACCCGCTGGTGCAGTGGGTGGAAAATACATACGCTTCAGCCAGTAGATATCCCTGGTAACTGTAAAAGTGTTCTTCAAGGGATCGTACATCACATAGCAATCGCCAGGCCGGTCAGTGCAATATCCAGCAAAGAAAGCGGGGTTGCCTCGGTAATTGAGTTTGGGACTTGTGGACCTTTTGACCCGGACTACGCCAGCCTCACCAAAGGTTCGGAGGTGGGCGCTGAAAGCAGGTACTTTGCCAGAGAAATGTTGGATCTTGGGCATAGTATTGCCATTCACAGTGACAGCCTCCAACCAGTCCAATTGAACACCACATCTCATCGCCAAGGGGAAGAATCTGAAACGGTACTCCCTAGGGACATTGGCTTGAGAGCAAAGAGCCATGGCGCGGCAAACTGAGCGATAGATTGCTGTTTCGACCAAGCTATTCTGCTGGGGAGTATCCACTGAGGTATACTCGAACTTGCAAGAAAATTTCCAATCTGCTGAGGCCAGGCGAGCTTCAAGTGCTGTATTTTCGCCAGCCTTATCACAGCGGATTTGCTTTAGCTGTTGGCCTTTGGACCTCCATTGCTTGAACAACGCGCAAGTGGGTTCAACCATGCCATCCTTGGTGGCAAAGAAATTGACAAATCGGCATGTGGAATACTCATCAACAATCATGCGAAAATGGGGCTTGGTAATGAATGGGGCGGTCAGCTTGTTGCTTTTGGCAGCTTTGGGTGCTTTCACGGAGGACATATCCACAAAGAGTCTTTCTCCAGGCTTTGTAGCAGCAACATGCTCGCTATCAGTAGGAATCACTTTCCTTTTTGCTTTTGCTTTGGCACAATCTTCACATGGGAGCAGTGGACCCCGAGTAATGGTCCAATCGAGCATCTCAGCCGTCCGACGCGTCCTGTTCTCGTCCATGTGGCCCAAAAGGCGGTGGGCTTTGTTGATGTTCATCTTGGTTCCTTCGTCTGTGGTAGTAGTAGCAGTGGCTGCGCTGATGTCAATGTTGTCCGTAGGGTGTGCAATCTGATCAAAATAGCCAACCCACACACAGCTCGTGTAGGTGGGGATCTGAATATCAAAATTCACTTGGAGATTCCCTTTCTTGAGTGACCATCCAGTCTTGTCACTGCCGGTGGCGATCCAACCATTCTGCAAAGCCAAGTTGGCCGAGAACAGGTTGAATGCAAAATTTGGATTGAAATTCACACCCTGCAACAATGTCTGAAACTCCGTGTTTCCATCCTTGTCAATCTTCTGACAGGAAATATCCCCAACTTGGCATCCTTTCAGTTCATCGCCACTTTGGGTGGTAATGGTGGCACCACTAGCTCTCAAATTGGTGGCACATCGGAGACTGTTGGAACTGTGGCTGGTTGCGCCTGTATCAAAAACAAAGACATTGTCGTCATACAGTAGGTCAAATCCTTCGGGCACAATCTCGCCTTTGGTGGCTCGCTTCTGGGCATTGAGTAGTTGGAGTGAAGTGGTAGAGGTTTGCATTGCTGAGAGACAGAAGTCGTAGTCAATTGTTGCTCCCTGAACATCCTTCAACTTGGATTTCCAACCATTCGGGCGTCTGGACGCATTCTTCTCGTCTTCAAAACAAACAGATGTTCCATGGTTGCCACCACAAAGTCCACACTTGCGACGTCGGCCCCTGTAACCATTCCGGTTGTTTCGATTGCCGTTGCCATTGCTATTGCCATTGCCATTGTGGCCGTTGTTGTTGTTCCGATTGTTGCCGTTGTTGTTGTTCCGATTGTTGCCGTTGTTGTTGGTCCGATTGTTGGTGTTGCGGCTGCCATTGTTGTCGGCACGTGGGTGCCCTGCTGCACGTTTGGGACAGTTGTAGGCTTTATGCCCTTGTTCTTTGCACCAGTAACAGACCGAGTTGGTGGACCACTTGTCCCTTGGATCAGCAAAATCGGTTATTTCAGCACCAAACAAACTCATCTCCTTGGCTTTACCTCCCCGACTTTGGATACGCCGAGCTGATTCATATAAACTTTTGGCTTGAACATTGAGTGATTCCCAAAACTCCAATTCGGTGGTTGCATTCGCTTGCAGCAAATCAATGAAGGGTGTAAGCTGCATCAGTAGGTAGGGCGGTAGGGCATCTTTGTAGGCCACAATAAGTTGTGCCATAGTGGGCTGAACGGATTTGTATTGGTATTGTCTTTGCAACTCGTAGATGTCGTCAACCAAATCCTGTGGAGAGGCGCCAATGGTCAACTTTAGACTCCTTAGGTCAATGTCCAATTGTTGTTGGTCGCGGGACTGGTTCATTATCCTGTATTCCCTCATGAGCTCTTCAATCACTCGGTGTACTCTACCTCGGGGCCACTGTTTCCTGAGCTCTGCATTCTTTTCGGCTGTACCCCCCCTATCGATCTTGGACTTCTCCATGATGGCTAGGGCTGTCCTGTTGTCGGCAAAGGCCCTGTACAGATCATTCAGTGCTTTGTTGTGGTACCGGTAGGCCTTCTTCTGTGCGGTACTCATGTCCTCTCGGGGTGTAAGCTCTCCTTCTGGAGGTAGGTCCTTGTGTGGCTTGGTAGACAACATGTCACGGTACTTCTTGTTATCTGCAAATGCTTCAAACTGGATGTACCAACGCTCGAACTTCTTCTCATCCCCCTTCGCCAATGTGGGCACTTGACTATCCGTATACTCCACCATCTTGTATTTGTACTTTGTCGTGCTCGGATCCTTCGTGTGGTCGCTGCTTGCGCTTCCAATGCTTGTGCCGCTACTCTCTGAACTTGACAGTACACTGCTCTCTTCTGACGGCGATTCTTCAGAAAAGGCGATCTCTATCTCTTGGTGCCGGGTTGGTTGATCCTCCTCCATTCAGCTGTAAGTAAATTGTCGTATGCTCAAAGTAAATTGTCGTATTCCGTTCGACGTAAGTAAATTGCTGCGTATTTCCGATCAACCGTAAGTAAATTGCCGTATTTCTGATACGTAGTCCGCAAATCGATGCGTATTTCTGATACGTATTCCGCAAATCGATGCGTATTTCTGATACGTATTCCGCAAATCGATGCGTATTTCTGATACGTATTCCGCAAATCGATGCGTATTTCTGATACGTATTCCGATGCGTATTCTCGATTCAAACGTAAGTAAATTGCTGTAGTTTGCAAATTGTGGGTCCGATGTGTATCCCGTAAATTGTCGTACTCCTCTTCCGACAGAAAGAAAGAAAAATATGTAATCGGCCCAATCGCTTCTGGTGTGGCGATACCGATCCTGCTGTTGCTTGTTTCTTGATAATAATCGGCCCTATCGATTCTGGTGTGTCGATACCGATCCTGCTGTTGAGAAATGTCGGTCCAATCTTGGTGGACAAAAAAGAAGTATTCCGCTGAAGACGCGCGGATGAAAAGTAACTGTAGAAAGTTGCTGGCTTCGAATGGTAGCCAGCAGTCCGCTGAAGAAAGATGCGGATGAAAGAAGTGAATCGCTGATTCCGATGATGGCCAGCCGTTCGCTGAAAAAAGTTGCGGATGAAAGAAATGAATCGCTGACTCCGATGATTAGTCAGCCTGCTGTAGAAAGGTCGCTGGCCCCGATGGTTGGCCAGCCTGCTGCAACATAAGAATGTCTCTTCTTCGACCAAGTTCCAATCCTCGGGAGCGCTCCGTAATTCTTCGAAGAATGTTTGGAGGGCTCTGAAATATGGAGGTGAACAGTCGGTATTGGTGGTTTAACTTGTTGGTTATTACATGAAATTGTTACTTGAAATTGTGAGCGGAAAATTGCTCTTTTTTACTAAAATCACCATGTTGGTGCATTGGCCCGCTAATACTCCAATGCACACACTAAATCACTAATAATCGGCATCGACCCGCTAATACTTCGATGCTGCACGTGTCCTTTGTACCAATGGGCTGTATAGATTACCTTGCGCCCTGTAGATTTGGTACATAAGGCCCTATTTTTAGTAAGAAGGAGAACCGGATCGGTAAGTGGTAAAATCTCATTCCCACTTCCACTCCCGTCTTCCATTCATGTTGGTCCATTCCTGCAGAAGCAAGACGACTCGTACGATCGATCACGAGACTCATTCACTCGCGTCTCATTCATTCACTCGCGTCTCATTCATTCACTAGTGTTTCGTTCGCGTCTCATTCGTGTCTCATTCTACTCATTCATTCAGTCGCGCGCGCTCGTTCGATCGACTTCAAACAATTGTGGCATTCAAAGCTGCCCTACCGGCCTACCTACTGATGCAGCTTACACCCTTCATTGATTTGCTGCAAGCAAATGGAACCTCTGAATTGGATTTTTGGGAGGCTCTCAATGTCCAAGCCAAAAGTTTGTACGACTCAGCTCGGAGTATCCAAAGCCGGGGTGGTAAAGGCAAGGAGATGAGTTTGTTTGGTGCTGAGATGACCGATTTTGCTGATCCAAGGGACAAGTGGTCCACCAACGCAGTTTGTTATTGGTGCAAAGAACAGGGTCACAAAGCTTTCAACTGTCCGCAACGGGCAGCAGGACACCCCCGTGCCGACGACAGCGGCAACAGCAACAGCAACACTCGGAACAGCAGCAACGGCAACAATCGGAACAACAACAACGGCAACAATGGCAACAGCGGCAACAGCAATGGCAACAACGGCAACAGCAACGGCAACAATCGGCATAACAACAATGGCAATAGCAATAGCAATGGCAATCGCAACAACAGGAATGGCCACAGGGGCCGACGTCGCAAGTGTGGACTTTGTGGTGGCAATCATGGAACATCTGTCTGTTTTGAAGATGAGAAGAATGCGTCCAGACGCCCGAATGGTTGGAAATCCAAGTTGAAGGACGTTCAGGGAGCAACAATTGACTATGACTTCTGTCTCTCAGCGATGCAAACCTCTACCACTTCACTCCAACTGCTCAATGCCCAGAAGCGAGCCACCAAAGGAGAGGTTGTGCCCGAAGGATTTGATCTGCTGTATGATGACAATGTCTTTGTTTTTGATACAGGCGCAACCAGCCACAGTTCCAATAGTCTGCGATGTGCCACCAATTTGAGAGCTAGTGGTGCCACCATTACCACCCAAAGTGGAGATGAATTGAAAGGCTGTCAGGTTGGGGATATTCCCTGTCAGAAGATTGACAAGGATGGAAACAAGGAGTTTCAGACGATGTTACAGTGTGTAAATTTCAACCCAAACTTTGCCTTCAATCTATTCTCAGCCAACTTGGCTTTGCAGAACGGTTGGATCGCCACGGGAAGCGACAAGACCGGATGGTCGCTCAAGAAAGGACGACTCCAAGTGAATTTTGATATTCAGATCCCCACCTACACAAGCTGCGTGTGGGTTGGCTATTTCGACCGCATTGCCAATCCCACGAACAACATTGACATCCATGCAGCCACTGCTACTACAACCACGGATGAAGGGACCAAGATGAACATCAACAAAGCCCACCGGCTCCTGGGACACATGAATGAGATCAAGACACGCCGAACAGCTGAAACACTTGGCTGGACCATCACTCGTGGTCTGATGCTCCCTTGTGAAGATTGTGCCAAAGCTAAAGCCAAACGTAAAGTGATTCCTACAGAAAGTGAACACGTCGCCGCCACCAAGCCTGGAGAAAGACTCTTTGTGGATATGTCCTCAGTGAAGGCACCCAAAGCCGCCAAAACTAACAAGCTGACCGCCCCTTTTATCACCAAGCCCCATTTTCGCATGATTGTTGATGAGTACTCCACATGCCGCTTTGTCAATTTCTTTGCCACCAAGGATGGAATGGTTGAACCCACTTGCGCATTGCTCAACCAATGGAGATCCAAAGGCCAAACTTTGACACATATCCGGTGTGATAAGGCCGGCGAAAATACAGCACTTGAGGCTCGACTAGCATCAGCCGATTGGAAATTTTCTTGCAAGTTCGAGTATACCTCTGTGGATACTCCACAGCAGAATAGCATGGTGGAAACCGCAATCTACCGATCAGTCTGTCGAGCCATGGCTCTTTGCTCTCAAGCCAACGTCCCTAGGGAGTACCGGTTCAGATTCTTCCCCTTGGCAATGAGATGTGGTGTTCAGTTGGACTGGTTGGAGGCTGTCACTGTGAATGGCACTACTATGCCCAAGATCCAACATTTCTCTTGAAAGGTCCCTGCGTTTAGTGCCCATCTACGAACCTTTGGAGAAGCTGGCGTCGTTCGGGTGAAGCATTCCACAAGTCCCAAACTCAATTATCGCGGGAATCCAGCTTTCTTTGCTGGCTATTGCACTGACCGGACCTGGAGACTGCTATGTGATGTACGATCCATTGAAGAACACCTTTACAGTTACCCGCGATATCTACTGGTTGAAGCGTATGTATTTTCCACCCACTGCACCAGCGGGTGAAGCTATTAATTTTCATGCCGATTTTCTTGAGGGTGGCCACCTGGATCTGCCAATCAATGCCACCCCTCCCCAACCTGTCTCCATTTTGCGCACCACCACCCGGCCTCGCCGAGTGCAGTTTCAGGATGCAAGTGGGGGAGCCACAGCACCAGCAATTCCCTTCCAACCTGAATCTGAATCTGACTCTGAACCAGCAACAGAGGACCCCGTTTTCGATAGTCACGATGAATACTACTCCGATGATATTGAAGAAACCAAGATTGAATATGAAAGCGATGATGAGGACTACAACAGCAATGACGACACTGAAGCAGAGGATCCCCATGTTGTCACAACCACAAGGTATGGCCGTGTTGTGAGAAACTTTCATCTCAATCCGGATATTCGCTATGGGGATATGGCAAGCTATGCAGCCCAATTCACCAATGCTGAAATCCAGTTCCACAAGGCGATGACTGCGCTGAAAGAATTCAATCTTCTGTCAGTCTCTATCCCATCTCAGGAAGGCGCTATGAGTGAACTCAGTCTAGTTGGCGCGGCTGGGAGTGCCTTTGACAACACCAATGAACTGAAGACCATGAACTACAAAGAATCTATGGCCAGTCCAATGCGCGACAAGTTTACCGAGGGTGTTGATGCTGAACATGCGAAGATGGTCAAGTACGGCGTTTTTGAAGAGATTGATGAAGCCAATATCCCACCGGGCACCAAAATTATGGATACCACTTGGGCCAACAAGATGAAACCGGATGGCACAGTAAGATGCAGGAATGCCGTCCGAGGATTCAAGCAGCTAGATGGTGAGCACTACGACGGGCAAGACAAGTCTTCACCTGTTGTTAGCGATATCTCCATCCAAATTGCAATGATACTGATGGTCATGGCAAATTTTATGGCCTACATTGTGGACGTGGAAGGAGCTTTCCTGAATGGCAAATTTCAGAACGGAGAGAAGATTTTCACCAAGATTCCAGAGGGATATCAAAAATTCTATCCATCATATGTGCTCCTCCAATTGCAGAGAACACTTTATGGGACAATCCAAGCTGCCATACAATTTTGGAGAGAAGCGCGACGAGCAATGCATACCATGCAGATGGAAAGATGCAAGGCCGACCCATGCCTATTTTTCAAGTGGATCAACAATAAACTACTTTTGATGTTGCTATGGGTTGATGATTTTTGCATCATAGGTGAAGCAGCAGAAGTCCTAAAGCACAAAGAACAACTCAAGTCCCTATTTGAATGCAAGGACGTTGGAGAAATGGATGAGTATGTCGGGTGTCACATCGAGCGAGACAAGAAGAACAGAACCCTTCGGATGACCCAACCAGTCAAGATCAAAAGATTCGTCGACAAGTTTGAGCTTGATGAATGCAGAGGCAATCCCACCACTCCAGCAGAGCCAGGATCAGTGCTGAAGAAAGAAGGTGAAGGACCATCCGATAGTGTTCTCACCAAGGAAGCCCAAACCAAGTACAGGTCTGGAACAGCCATCCTATTGCACATGATGAGATGGTCACGAATTGAAACACAGAATGCTGTCCGGGAGCTCTCTAGGTTCATGACTGAAGCAAGGAAGTCCCACATGAAGGCACTAAAGCGAGTGATGAAGTATTGTGCTGGAACACCCAAGAGAGGTCTCACATTAGCCCCAAACGCAGTGTGGGATGGTACCAAGAATTTCGTTTTTGAGCTGATTGGATTCAGTGACTCGGAATATGCCAAAGATGAGTCTCAGCACAGTGTCAACGGCTGGTCGACTTGGCTGAACGGTGCCAATGTCACAGCAAGATCAAGGATGATGCCAATCATTGCACTGTCAGTTATGGAAGCCAAACTGTATGCAGCTGTACTATGTGTGCAAGACATGCTGTACATTTGGAGAGTCATGATGTGTCTCGGATTGCAGATCAAGCTACCCATGGTGATATATGTGGACAACAAGGGCGCAGTTGATTTTTGCAACAATTGGTCCATAGCAGGTCGCACCAGGCATATTGAAGTGAAACAGTACTTCCTACGAGAGTTGAAGGAAATGGGCATCATCAAAGTGATGTGGAAGACAGGTGATGACATGACAAGCGATATTTTTACCAAGAATCTTACTGGTGCCTTATTCGAAAAGCACGGCGCCAAGTTCTACGGAAAAGATGAGTACTCCACAAAGGCCAAAAGCAACAAGGATACGAGCTTCTCGACTGTAGACTCCAAGGCAGAGGAAGCGCATGAAGCCTACAACAATTTTTGGAGCAGTATCATCGATTGAGTCTATTATCCTTTGAAGCAGGGGAGTGTGTTTGAAGTCGATCGAACGAGCGCGCGCTGTGAATGAATGAGACACGAATGAGTGGAATGAGACACGAATGAGTCACGCGATCGATCGATGGAGTCATCTTGCTTCTGCAGGAATGGACTAACATGATTGGAGATGGGAATGGAAGTGGGAATGAGAATTTACCACTTACCGGTTCCGGTTCTCCTTCTTACTAAAAATAGGGCCTTATGTACCAAACCTACAGGGCGCAAGGTAAATCTCTACAGCCCATTGGTACAAAGGACACGTGCAGCGCATCGAAGTATTAGCGGGCCGATGCGATTATTAGTGATTTTAGTGTGTGCATTGGAGTATTAGCGGGCCGATGCACCAATATGGTGATTTTAGTAAAAGAGCAATTTCTGCTCACAATTTCAAGTAACAATTTCATGTAATAACCAAATGAAAAGAATTCACCGTGTAACGCGTATTCATACGTACGAAGAGTCACGAAGGCAAATAAACCTTATTCGTAAGGTTATTTAACCTGAGTGAATAATCGTCGGTGATTATCCATGTGGATTGTCTCTTAGCGGGAATTTTCCCAACAGCTCACTCTTCGAAGAAGTAACAACTCTAAAACACTATCATGCCCCAAAATCTACGTACAACCTAATACTAATTCTACGTAATAAGGTACAAGCAATGTGATATTCCAATGAGAATATCACGGTGAATTATACGGTAAAAAGACCGATCGAAGATGGTTTTGCATGTGTTTTGCGTCTTATTTACGTGTGCTTTGTATGCTAAGAATTACACGGTAATATGCCGTAAAATCGACACGACGATAATCGACACGACGATATGATGAGTAATTAACCTGTCGACCGATAAGTCCGATCTCATCTAAGATGATTACTCACTAAATCGATCGACCGTAAGGAAGATCGCGTTTTGTTTTATTACTGTTACGACACACTTTTTCTAGTTTATCAGACCCACTAAAGAAAGTGTGTCGTAACAAACAGCAAACGCAATCAGTCTTATGACCGATTGATTTAGTGAGTAGAATCATTGTTACGGTCCAATCGGCCTTGCCGATTGACAGGTTAATTAATCGTCATCAAATTACTCGTCGTATCGTGTAATTTCAAGCATACAAAACACAAGTAATCTTAAGACACAAAACACACGCAAAACCATCTTCGATCGGTCTTTTGTTACTGTATAATTCACCGTGATATTCTCATTGAATATCACATGTGATTGTACCTTATTATGTAGAATTAGTACTAGGTTGTACGTAGATTTTAGGGCATGATGGTGTTTTAGAGTTGTTAATTCTTCGAAGAGTGAGCTGATGGGGAAATTTGGTAAAGAGACAAACCACATGAAACGCCGACGATTATTCACTCAAGTTAAATAACCTTACGAATAAGGTTATTTGCCCTTATGACTTTTCGTACAGTACGCGTTACACGGTGAATTCTTTTCAGTCCCCTTCAGTCATAAATCCTCCAACCGTTAAGCGGCTGGATTCTATGGCTTAATATGTTCATCGTGAGTTGAATACCAAACTGTATCCAGTCTACCATCAGAGGCCCTATCAAAAAGAAATGGGGTGGCGTTTTGCCTTTCATTCTGGCTCGCATCATGGCATTTTGCCCTGATCCTTGCCAGTTTGATATATTGTATTCATGGATCAAATTATCCATTTTTCGAAATGCTCATTGCAGATCGATTTGTCTCCATGATCGAACTTAAATCAACTTGTTACTTCAATCGAACAATCGATCGAACATTCCATCAAATGATTTATTTCTTTTACTTTACCACATGCAACGAGAACAATGTTCTCTGAAAACAGCGCCACTCATTAGCTTTGTAAACAAATCAGCAATATTTGTTGAACCTGGTTCCTTTGCAACTCTGATAATTCCTGCTGCAATAGATTCGCGCGCTTTGTGGTATGCAATGCTGTTGTGCTTCTTCTTACATGGGCTTTCAGGTCGTGTAACATTTGTGACAACTGAATCATTATCACAATACACATTTGTGCTCCCATCAATTGGAACACCCATCATTCTCAACTTGTACCTTAGACCTTCAACCAATTCGATTGCAATTTTCAAAGCAATGATTTCAGATCCAAAAGTTGATGTCTCAACTGTTGTTTGTCTTTTGGAAAACCAAATGATCGGTGCATTATTAATGAAGATAATAACACCAGTATGAGATCTCCTTGTTGCCTTGCATCCGGCATGATCAGCATCGACAAAACAGCTCATCGTCACATGTTTTCCCAAAGCTTCAGGCATATCTGTTGGTATGACTTCAGCGGCACCAGGATAAAATTCAGACCAGTCACATTTTTGAAATTTACTTTCATCAACACTTGGTACAGTATCATCAAAAACCAGTTTTGACCTGTTGTACTTTTTCAAATATGCAAATATGTGAAACAACTGATTCAAATGCCCGATCCTTGCCTGTGCCAAATACCTTGACATCAGTGACACTGGCATTACAATGTCCAGCCTTCCTAATTCGCAAATCCACCTGAGAACTCCAATTAAACCTTGATAGTAATTTTGTAATTCAGGATTCAATTCTTCTGATATATCAATTTCCGGTCGATAATCATGTGACAGTGGACTTGATGCTGATTTTGGTAGATACTTGTAGCCATATTTTTCAGTTCCTAACTCTTGTTCAACTGCTGCAACAGCTTTCGCTGTGTACTTAGTGCTTGATAATGACCATCTTGGCTTTGAATCACCTTCAAAGTAGAATTTCCCAATATCAGCTCCCAAATACAGAGTTGGCTCTTCAATTGTATCATCCTTCAATTTGAACTTTCGTTCAATGTTTTCAAGCTGGAACTTTGGATCTTCACCCGAACATAGGATATCATCTACATATGCAATGAGCATTGCCCAGTATCTGGATCCATCTTTCCTGGTTTCAATTCTTAAGTGCACATCCGGATCTGCCTTGCAAGGTGAATATCCAAGATCTCTCAAATGCTGGGTGAGGTATGACCTGAAAGATGCACCAGCAACCGGCAGTCCATACAATGCCCGGACAATCTTACAAGGTCTTCCTGCAAGGTGAGGTGGAAAACCATCTTCTTCTCTCGCTTTTAGGAAGTATTTCTCTTTAATCGGGGCTGTCAAATATGCATTTTGAATATCAGCTGAGAGAACCTTCAAATCATTCAGCGCTGCCAGCAGAAAGAATATTCTTACTGAGTCTCGACTGGGAACCGATGAATAAGTATTTTCTTTGGCCACTGCAGGGACTTTGTGACCGTCCCCTACCAACCTGGCCTTCCTTGTTAGGGACCCAAGCTTGATGTCAAAAATCATGTGGGTTGTTATCTGTTTATGGCCAACTGGAATAACATCATCATCAGAAAATTCAAACGCTGCCATATTATTTGTCATTTCCTTATGAATTGCTCTTTCCCAGTGGTCAGTCCCCGTTTTCTTATCAATAGCCAGCGCTTGTTTGATTGAATGTGGCAATTCAACTCCATATTTGTGAGTCTTCAACCAATACTTTGCTGTTTTGGCCGCTTTAAGGATTCGTTCCTTCCTCCTCAAAATTTTGTGCACCCACCATCTGAAAGCTGGTGATTTTTCAAGATTATTGTTAACTGCATACTCGGCTAATTGCACTGGAAATGATTCTTTCACATCACTTAACTTACACCAAGATTCAGTGCCATCTTTCCAACTGGCTAAAATTCTCCAACCTCTAGTTGTAGGTTTATGAGTTTTCCTGTCATTTTTTGCTATGGTCGTGGCTTCATCATCAGTTAGTGCAGTGTTGTCGCATTCATGGTCAATGAGCTCATCTAGTAGAGTGAACATCCTCCCGTCATCATCAACAGAGCTGTATAGGCTTTCTGCAACAATATTTGCCGTGTATTCCTCCATGGTGCCATCAGGTAGTTGCAATTTATACAGCCTCGTGTCTAGTATGGGATTCTCATTTCTGATTCCTATTGGTCTGTTTTGCAAGTCGCGAACCCTGTCCTTGACAACGCACCTGAGTCTTTCATCACCTCTTTCAATGATCACTTCATTTCCCAGATATTCATCTGGTTCATCAACATCTTCTACTGATGCATCTGGCTCAGCCATTTCGAGTTTCATATCCGGTGTTTTTACTGGTTGATTCTCAAATAGCTCTATTTGGGGCTCTGGGTAGTTTTCCTGGAAGAATGATGCGCTGTCCTTGACTTCATCTCCAATCTTGGATTCAATTGATTTGTCGATCGCTTCCATTCTTCTTAGGACATCTCTATCCCTCCATTCATATTCCTTTACAGGCCTTATTGAATTTGTAGATATTGGTATTGCCGACTCGGGCAGTAGCCAAAAACAATCCCCCCCACCTACCCTATTTCCACAGGGACCCAACCATCGCGCCAGCCTTTCAACACCTCGGGTGGAAGAATCACCTTTTTCATAATAAAACACAAAATCATACCATTCTGATGAAGTATATAATGTAATATCGGGTCTATAGCCATGGACCAATTCGAATGGGGTTCTCCCCATTGAAGAAGGGTTGTTGGAGGCTGTTCGCTGCCTGATATTAGCACATAGCTCACCACAAAATGACCATAATCTTCTCGGTGACTTCTTCTTTGCAGACTTGGTTGTGATTGCGCTACCAAGATGACCAATTGCTTGTTCTGCTCGATTTTGGAATGGGCAATGTGGCTGGATGAATGTCTGATGGATATGGTTGCGCTTTACAATTGAATTCCAGTGTGTTTTGTAGGTTCTTGGGGATCCTTGTTCTGGCGCACCATCAGAAATCAAATGCTCTGGAATTCCAATTTCATGAATAAATGTCTTCAATCCTTGGTGGGCTTGTGATTTGTCCTGTATTGGTATAAATACTTCAAACCCATTTCCATTTGTAAAGATCTGTGCACATTTTTCTTGCCTCATAATACTCGTGGTTCTTGCATGCCAGGTATCAGTGTACCAGGTTCCTTGTGCGACTCTCTTGTTCCTGAAGCGCTGAGTAGGAAGTCGCTTCATCAATGGTGATTGCAAATTCCTGAGTGCCTTCTGCGTCGTGACTTTCAGTGTCTGTTCAGCTTTCTTGAAACTAATGTTCCAAGTTTTGGCTAGGCGTTCACAGTCAACTTTGTTTGGACCTTCAATTGTTATCACTGATGGCCCCCATTGATTTCTTCTGTCAAGAGACCTCCTTTCTAGTGTATTGTCAATTTCTTGCAAGCTAGGGGCCTGTTTTGATTCTGCTTCAGGAGCTTCCATAAAGTCAAATTCTGTATCATCAAACAAAAATTGGTCTACCCTTCGCGCGCTTGAAATATTCCTTACTGAAGAAATCCGATGAGCGATATTTCCATCTGTTGCAATCTGGCATTCAGTTAGCATTCTCCTTGTGGATACTTGATGAACCCTCATCAGTTTGCATTGCTGCATGACACTTGGATGCCGTTCCTTTCCTAAGCTGGTCTTGGGAAGTTTATTTGTAACATTACTAGCAGGTTCTGTTACAACAGAACTTTCCTCCATTGCTTGGTCCTCTTTGGTTGACATAGCTTGAAGGCTGAATTGGTCCCCTGAAATTGGATCTCCATTGTCGATCGCTAACTCAGCCATTCTGAACTTTAGTGAATGTGGATCCCAGGGGGTATCATTTGTTGCTATCAAATGTTGACATTCATCAAGTTCCATTCTTGTGGGCTTTCTTGTGGGAAAATATGAGATCACATTTCTCATACTCAGTTTGATAAAAACTTTCTTCGGATCATCATCCTCCAGTGGAGTTTGAATTGTAATTCCATGCTTGGATCGTGGATCAAATTGGCGAGGTGTCTCTTCAACAGAGTTGAAATTGCAGTCCCTCACTTGATTTGGGCATATCAAGCTGTTTTTCAATTTGTCCCCAAAGTACAGTGCTTGATGGAACACTATGATATATACTTGGCCTGATGTTGGATTTGTCCATGCAGTCGCACAGCTTCCAATGGGGATTTTCTTGATGGGCTTGTACTCTTCAGAAAAAAGTTGCAACATCGACGTGTGTTGTGATTTGATCAGGATTCAGCAATACCATATTGCTTCCTGCTGCAGTAGTATCTGCATGTGAGTCTAACTCACAATATCCTTCTTCATTTTCCCCATCATCAAAACCTACAGGGACATTCATCTGGTATAATGACCGGCTCACCATTTTTAACAATTTGTGTTCTAGTGATAGTGTCCGGTTATTATGTCATTTCTTAGATTTTGATCCAAAACTGTCACCAGCGCCTTCATTTGTTTCTTTCTTTTTAGTCTCAGCAGCCTTGAGATTTCGTTTCTTTTTAGCCTGTCTCATCTGGTAAAGCTCCTGGCGCTGTTCTTTTGACATTGTTTTATAAACACTTGTTGGGTAAGGCTTGCACTCAACTTTTCCTGTAAAAGTTCCAGTTGTCTTTTGCTTCTTGTTGCTGGTTGTGCCCATAGAATACAAACTTCTGGAACCTCTTTTACTCTTCCCTGTTGCAAGCTTTTTCAATCCAAGACGATTGGTGAATAGAATCAAACATTCATTGAAGTTGTCACGATAGTCTTTGCTCTCATCAATTGCATCTGCTTTTGCAGCATCAAGTCGCTCGTCACTGATTGAATTGATAAAATCCCAGACAAATCTTCTTTCATTATGATTCTTTTCAAATCTCAAAATCGTTCCATGGAAAGCAGTCCAATTTCGCTTGTGCTTGTTCCAGTCATAACCCTTGGAATCTCCAGTGTAGTGTGAATCTTTCATATCCTGATATGTCTTATTCAGAACCATAGTGATATTGGTATCAGTGTAAGCGTGTTGCATGAGAGAAATGAAAGCGTTTCTGGCATTACCAGAATTCAGTGCAGTGTTTTGGAAATGTGCCACATATTCCCAACCGGGACCTTTTCTAGTTGCATCACACAGCAACCTCCAGACGACGTTGTTGTCCTCATCATACTGGGGACCTGACAGGACACCACATCTTTCATTGTAATCACTCCAAGTTGGATAAGTATCTGTTGTACTTTGCCCGACTGTTCCAGCCCTGGCTTCATCAGTAACTTCTTCCTTTTCTTGGGGTCTTATGACATACAAGATTGGAAAACCCTCAGAGTTGAATCTGTATCTCAAGTTTTGTCGGAAGCCTTCCTCCCACTCCCTGAATTTTGTGAGATCCTTCAGCTCGGGTGGAGTTGCCTTTTCCTGTGATTTCACACTTGATTCCATCATCTTGATTCTGAATTGCTGCAGTTCCAAGTTGTTTGGGTTTGCGTTCCAGTCGATAGCCATTGGCTTGACCCCAATCAATGGTTGATACCGGGCCCAATTTGCCCAAGTTAGGAGCCTCGATGATAGTCTGTTACCATAGTGGATACTTTTCGGATTAGGACAGTCCGGACTGATAGATTTCAGTCCATGCATGAACGATTTAATGCTTTCCTTGTTGAGGTCTGTAATTTCTCGGATATTAGACATCCCTCCCCTCATAATTTCTTCAGCTGATTCATAGTTGATACCAAAATCCATTAGGCTGCTCCTGAAAGCAAGCTGTTCTGGGTTCAGAAATCTACCATTGTTGAATCCCCTTATTTTTATCCTGGGTTGGGATGACCTTCTTCCCAGCCGTTCAGCTCTTGCGTTCTCTGCATTTTGGTCAGCATCGTTTCCTTCATCCTCATTTTCGCTATCCGCGTCATCTGGATTCACACCCTTTCTTTCTGCATCTCTCATTGCCCTGACTCTTTTCTTTATTTCTTGGTCAATGATTCTCTTCATGGTTGAGTTTGATTCTGGGTCCTCAAAGGCCCTTTCCATGACTTCCATGATTTTATCTTCCAATTTCTCTTCCAAATCGTCATCGTCTGAATCGTCATAGTCATCCACTTCCATTTTTGTTTCTTCCATGTCGTCGTCCGCTCTAGTTCGTAACATGGTGATGAATTGTGTATTCTAATGGAGTTTCGAATTATATTGGAGGAGTATGGATGGTCGATTCGTAGGGGAAGGTTCGAAATGTTCGTTTCGGAATATTTGGAGTATTCGGAGGATGGATATTCGATGGACGTTGCGATCGAATATTCAATCGAAAGGTGGTATGTGTGGGAAGAGAGTGTAATTTAATCGAAGGGTCGGATGTGAGATGGTTGGTAGATGTTGTATGACTGTTGATTCGCTTTTCTGTTTTGTATTCTGTATATCCGGATCGCATTTTCGTTCCGGTTTGTATATACTTTTGTTCGGATCGAGTTTTCGTTCCGGTTTGTGTGAGCTTTTGCTTTTGTTGCAAATCAAGATTGTGAGCTTTCCTATCCTTTCTCGGGATTTGCTCATTCTGTATATCTGTGGTGAAAGATTGAAAGATTGTTTCCTGAGAATTTAGTGTTCTCCTTTTAGTGTTCTCCTTTTCATTTTGGATCTTTCCGATCTTCGGATCTTCGATTTTTGGTGTTCTCGGTTCTCTTGCGAGCAGATGTTTCTTGCGCAATCTGTTCCTTCGCAAGCAGATGTTCTTCGCAATCCGTTTCTGTTTCACCACAGAATACTCCAGGCTCAATCTTCTGGCTCACGTCATTCTATTTTCAGTGAAAGATCAGTGTTCTCGAATATTGATTCCTTTCAACTGATGCCAACCTGGGCGATTCGTTCAGCTGAATCGTCCAGTGTCTTTTCCCTTGCTTGTTTTGCTGGATCCCGAAACCCGGTGGAGCCACCACCTTGGTTCGGTTCTTCGGCCTCTTCTTTCAAGGGAGGCCGCCCTGGTGTTGGTCTATTCCAGGGCTCCACAAGCAACTGCCCCTTTTACATCCTTGAGGGTTGATGCCGGTAGCTGATCAGGCTAATCCGGATTCTTTGTCTTCGAGCTCAACTGCGTTTCTCCGTGGAAACGCCATTCGTCCTCAGCATTGTAGGATGCTGGGTCTGATAAACTAAAGAAAGTGTGTCGTAACAAACAGCAAACGCAATCAGTCTTATGACCGATTGATTTAGTGAGTAGAATCATTGTTACGGTCCAATCGGCCTTGCCGATTGACAGGTTAATTAATCGTCATCAAATTACTCGTCGTATCGTGTAATTTCAAGCATACAAAACACAAGTAATCTTAAGACACAAAACACACGCAAAACCATCTTCGATCGGTCTTTTGTTACTGTATAATTCACCGTGATATTCTCATTGAATATCACATGTGATTGTACCTTATTATGTAGAATTAGTACTAGGTTGTACGTAGATTTTAGGGCATGATGGTGTTTTAGAGTTGTTAATTCTTCGAAGAGTGAGCTGATGGGGAAATTTGGTAAAGAGACAAACCACATGAAACGCCGACGATTATTCACTCAAGTTAAATAACCTTACGAATAAGGTTATTTGCCCTTATGACTTTTCGTACAGTACGCGTTACACGGTGAATTCTTTTCACCACAGCACTCTACGAGCTGTGGAGGACCGCGTTTCCCGAAACGCAGTTTGAGCTCAAAGACCAGACTAATCCGGACTAGCCTGATCAGCTACCGGCATCAACCCTCAAGGATGTAAAAGAGGCAGTTGCCTGTGGAGCCCTGGAATAGACCAACACCAGGGCGGTCTCCCTGAAAGAAGAGACCAAAGAACCGAACCAAGGTGGTGGCTCCACCGGGTTCCGGGATCCAGCAAAACAAGCAAGGGAAAAGAAGCTGGACGGCCCAGTCGAAAGGGCCGCCCAGGTTGGCCTCAGTTGAAAGGAATCAATATCCAAGAACACTGATCTTTCACTGAAAACAAGAATGATGCGAGCGAAAAGATTGAGCCAGAAGTATTCTGTGGTGAAACAGATTGGAAGGAACAGATTGCAAAAGAGCATCTGCCCGGAAGGAACAGATTGCAAGGAGCATCTGCCCGCACGAGAGCGAAAATCAAAAGATATGAGAACACCAAATCGCGAAAGATCGAAAGATCCAATACGAAAAAGAGAACACTTCTCAGGAAACAATCTTTGAAATTCACCACAGAAATACAGAGTGAGCAAAATCCCGAGAAAGGATAGGAAAGCTCACAATCTTGATTTGCAACAAAAGCAAAAGCTCACACAAATACAGACAAACGGAACGAAAACTCGATCCGAACAAAAGTATACAAACCGGAACGAAAATTCGATCCGGATAAATACAAAACAGATAAGCAAACCACCCGACAGTCACAAATAATACCCATCTCTCACATCCAATCCTCGATTTGATTACACTCTTCCACCCAATACCAACTTCCATCGGATACCACACTACGAATCGCCCATCCATACCCCATCACAAAATATAATTCGAAACTTCGTTTGAAATTCCCCACCATGGTACGAACTAGGGCACACGAAAACAGTGACATAGAAGAACAAAAATGGAGGTGGATCAAGATCCGAATGATCCTGATGGAGACGAGGATTCCAAAAAGTATCCAGATAGTGAAGAGGAGTTCGGTGCAAGGATCATGAGAGTAATGGAAAAGGCCATGACTGATCCAGAAATGAACTCAACTTGGAAAAGAGTCATCGACAAGGAAGTAAAGAGAAGGATCAGATCGATACAGGATGCGGTGGAGCAACACAGAAATCCAAATGACGTCAATCAGGGTGATAGTGATAGTGATAACAGCAATGAAGGTGAAAACCAACTAGACGTCGACCTAAGGGCTGAACGGCACGGAAGGAGGTCATCCCAACCAAAAATAAAAATCAGGGGATTCAACAGCGGAAGATTTCTGAATCCAGAACAGCTTGCCTTTAGAAGCAGTTTGATGGATTTTGGTATCAACTATGAATCAGCTGAAGAAATTATGAGGGGAGGGATGTCTAATATTCACGAAATCACAGACCTCAACAAGGAAAGCATCAAATCATTCATGCATGGATTGAAATCTATCAGTCCAGAATGTCCCAACCCAAAAAGTATCCACTATGGTAACAGGCTATCATCGAGGCTTCTCACATGGGCAAGTTGGGCTCGATACCAACCACTGATTGGAGTTGAGCCAAGGGCTATCGACTGGAACGCAAACCCAAACAACCTGGAACTGCAGCAATTCAGAATCAAGATGATGGAATCAAGTGTGAAATCGCAGGAAAAAGCAACCCCACCCGAGCTGAAGGATCTCACAAAATTCAGGGAATGGGAGGAAGGCTTCCGACAAAACCTGAGATACAGATTCAACTCTGAGGGATTTCCAATCTTGTATGTCATAACACCCCAAGAAAAGGAAGAAGTTACTGATGAAGCCAGGGCTGGAACAGTCGGGCAAAGCCCAACAGATACTTATCCAACTTGGAGTGATTACAATGAAAGATGTGGCGTCCTGTCAGGTCCCCAGTATGATGAGGACAACAATGTCGTCTGGAGGTTGCTGTGTGATGCAACAAGAAAGGGTCCTGGTTGGGAATATGTGGCACATTTCCAAAACACCGCGCTAAACTCAGGAAATGCAAGAAACGCTTTCATTTCATTGATGCAACATGCTTATACTGATACCAATATCACTATGGTTCTGAATAAGACATATCAGGAAATGAAAGATTCACACTACACTGGAGATTCTAAGAATTATGACTGGAACAAGCACAAGCGAAACTGGACCGCCTTTCATGGAACAATTCTGAGATTTGAAAAGAATCATAATGAAAGGAGATTTGTTTGGGATTTTATCAATTCAATCAGTGATGAGCGACTTGATGCTGCGAAAGCAGATGCAATTGATGAGAGCAAAGACTATCGTGACAACTTCAATGAATGTTTGATTCTATTCACCAATTGTCTTGGATTGAAAAAGCTTGCAACCGGGAAGCATAAAAGAGGTTCCAGAAGTTTGTATTATGGGCCCATCAAGCAACAAAAAGCAAAAGACAACTGGAACGTTTACAGGAAAAGTTGAGTGCAAGCCTTATCCGACAAGTGTTTATAAAACAATGTCAAAAGAACAGCGCCAGGAGCTTTACCAGATGAGACAGGCTAAGAAGAAAAGAAATCTCAAGGCTGCTGAGACTAAAAAGAAAGAAACTGAGAATGAAGGCGCGGGTGACAGTTTTGGCTCAAAATCTAAAAAATGACATAATAACCGGACACTAGAAAACAAATGTTTAAAAATGGTGAGCCGGTCACTATACAAGATGAATGTTCCTATAGATTTTGATGATGGGGAAAATGAAGAAGGATATTGTGAGTTAGACTCACATGCAGACACTACCGCGGCAGGAAGCAATATGGTATTACTGAATCCTGATCAGATCACAACACATGTTGATGTTGCACCTTTTTCTGAAGAATACAAGCCCATCAAGAAAATCCCGATTGGGAGCTGTGCTACTGCATGGACGAATCCAACGTCAGGCCAAGTATATATCATAGTGTTCCATCAAGCACTGTACTTTGGGGACAAATTGAAAAACAGCTTGATATGCCCAAATCAAGTGAGGGACTGCAATTTCAACTCTGTTGAAGAGACACCTCGCCAATTTGATTCAAGATCCAAGCATGGAATTACAATCCAAACTCCACTGGAGGATGATGACCCGAAGAAAGTTTTTATCAAACTAAGTATGAGAAATGTGATCTCATATTTCCCCACAAGAAAGCCAACAAGAATGGAGCTTGATGAATGCCAACATTTAATTGCAACAAATGATACCCCGTGGGATCCACATTCACTGAAGTTCAGAATGGCTGAGTTAGCAATCAACAATGGAGATCCAATTTCAGGGGACCAATTCAGCCTTCATGCTATGTCGACCAAAGAGGACCAAGAAATGGACGAAAGTTCAGTTGTAACCGAACCTGCTAGTAATGTTACAGATAACCTCCCCAAGACCAGCATAGGACAAGTACGGCATCCAAGTGTCATGCAGCAATGCAAACTGATGAGGGTCCATCAGGTATCCACAAGGAGAATGCTGACTGAATGCCAGATTGCAACAGATGGGAATATAGCTCATCGAATTTCTTCAGTAAGGAATATTTCAAGCGCGCGAAGGGTAGACCAATTTTTGTTTGATGATACAGAATTTGACTTTATGGAAGCTCCTCAAGAAGAATCAAAACAGGCTTCTAGCTTGCAAGAAATTGACAATTGAAGGTCCAAACAAAGTTGACTGTGAACGCCTAGCCAAAACTTGGAACATTAGTTTTCAGAAAGCTGAGCAGACATTGAAAGTCACGACACAGAAGGCACTCAGGAATTTGCAATCACCATTGATGAAGCGGCTGCCTACTCAGCGCTTCAGGAACAAGAGAGTTGCACAAGGAACCTGGTACACTGATACCTGGCATGCAAGAACCACGAGTATTATGAGGCAAGAAAAATGTGCACAGATCTTTACAAATGGAAATGGGTTTGAAGTATTTATACCAACACAGGACAAGTCCCAGGCGCATCAAGGATTGAAAACATTCATTCACGAAATTGGAATCCCAGAACATTTGATTTCTGATGGTGCACCAGAACAAGGATCTCCAAGAACCTACAAGACACACTGGAATTCAATCGTAAAACGCAACCATATCCATCAGACATTCATCCAACCACATTGCCCATTCCAAAATCGAGCAGAACAAGCAATTGGTCATCTTGGTAGTGCAATCACAACCAAGTCTGCAAAGAAGAAGTCGCCGAGAAGATTATGGTCATTTTGTGGTGAACTATGTGCTAATATCAGGCAGCGAACAGCCTCGAACAACCCTTCTTCAATGGGGAGAACCCCATTCGAATTGGTCCATGGCTATAGACCGGATATTACATTATACACTTCATCAGAATGGTATGACTTTGTGTTTTATTATGAAAAAGGTGATTCTTCTACTCGAGGCGTTGAAAGGCTGGCGCGATGGTTGGGTCCCTGTGGCATTAAGGTAGGTGGGGGTGATTGTTTCTGGCTCCTGCCTGAATCAGCAATACCAATATCTACAAATTCAATAAGGCCTGTCAAAGAATTCGAATGGAGAGATAGGGATATCCTCAGACGAATGGAAGCAATTGACAAATCAATTGAATCCAAGATTGGTGATGAAGTGAAGGATAGCGCGTCATTCTTCCAGGAAAACTACCCGGAGCCTCAAATGGAGCTATTTGAGAACCAACCAGTGGAATCACCTGATCTGAAACTTGAAATGGCTGAACCAGAAGCATCAGTAGAAGATATTGATGAACCAGATGAATATCTGGGAAATGAAGTGATCATTGAAAGAGGTGATGAAAGACTCAGGTGCGTTGTCAAGGACAGGGTTCGCGACTTGCAAAACAGACCGATAGGACTCAGAAATGAGAATCCCATACTAGACACGAGGCTGTATAAATTGCAACTACCTGATGGTACAATGGAGGAATACACGGCAAATATTGTTGCTGAAAGTCTGTATAGTTCTGTTGATGATGACAGACGCATGTTCACCCTACTGGATGAGCTCATTGACCATGAATGCGACAACACCGCTTTAAGTGATGAGGAAGCGACAACTATAGCAAAAAATGGCAGGAAAACCCATAAACCTACAACTAGGGGTTGGAGGATTTTAGCCAGTTGGAAAGATGGCACTGAATCTTGGTGTAAGCTAAGTGATGTGAAAGAGTCATTTCCAGTGCAATTAGCTGAGTATGCTGTCAACAATAATCTTGAAAAATTACCAGCGTTCAGATGGTGGGTGCACAAAATTTTGAGAAGGAAAGAACGAATCCTTAAGGCAGCCAAAACAGCCAAGTATTGGTTGAAAACTCACAAGTATGGCGTTGAGTTGCCACATTCAATCAAACAAGCGCTGGCTATTGATAAGAAAACGGGGACTGACCACTGGGAAAGAGCAATCCATAAGGAAATGACAAACAACATGGCAGCGTTTGAATTTTCTGATGATGATGTTATTCCAGTTGGCCATAAGCAGATAACAACCCATATGATCTTTGACATCAAGCTTGGATCCCTAACAAGGAAGGCTAGGTTGGTAGGGGACGGTCATAAAGTCCCCGCGGTGGCAAAAGAGAATACTTATTCATCAGTTCCCAGTCGAGACTCAGTAAGAATATTCTTCCTGCTGGCAGCGCTGAATGATTTGAAAGTTCTTTCAGCAGATATTCAAAATGCATATTTGACAGCCCCAATTAAAGAGAAATACTTTCTAAAAGCGAGAGCTGAAGATGGTTTTCCACCTCATCTTGCAGGAAGGCCTTGCAAGATTGTCCGCGCATTGTATGGACTGCCGGTTGCTGGTGCATCTTTCAGGTCATACCTCACCCAGCATTTGAGAGATCTTGGATATTCACCTTGCAAAGCAGATCCGGATGTGCACTTACGAATTGAAACCAGGAAAGATGGATCCAGATACTGGGCAATGCTGATTGCCTATGTAGACGATATCTTATGTTCTGGTGAAGATCCAAAGTTCCAGCTTGAAAACATTGAACGAAAGTTCAAATTGAAGGATGATACAATTGAAGAGCCAACTCTGTATTTGGGAGCTGATATTGGAAAATTCTACTTTGAAGGTGATTCAAAGCCAAGATGGTCATTATCAAGCACTAAGTATACGGCGAAAGCTGTTGCAGCAGTCGAACAAGAGTTAGGAACTGAAAAATATGGTTACAAGTATCTACCAAAATCAGCGTCCAGTCCACTGTCACATGATTACCGACCGGAAATTGATATATCAGAGGAATTGAACCCTGAATTGCAAAATTACTATCAAGGTTTAATTGGAGTCCTCAGGTGGATTTGTGAATTAGGAAGACTTGACATAGTAATGCCAGTCTTGCTGATGTCAAGGTATTTGGCACAGGCAAGGATCGGGCATTTGAATCAGTTATTTCATATATTTGCATATTTGAAAAAGTACAACAGGTCAAAATTGGTTTTTGATGATACTGTACCAAATGTTGACGAGAGTAAATTTCAAAAATGTGACTGGTCTGAATTTTATCCTGGTGCCGCTGAAGTCATACCAGCAGATATGCCTGAAGCTTTGGGAAAGCATGTAACAATGAGCTGTTTTGTTGACGCCGACCATGCCGGATGCAAGGCAACAAGACGATCTCATACTGGTGTTATTATCTTCATTAATAATGCACCGATCATTTGGTTTTCCAAAAGACAAACAACAGTTGAGACATCAACTTTTGGATCTGAAATCATTGCTTTGAAAATTGCAATCGAATTGGTTGAAGGTCTAAGGTACAAGTTGAGAATGATGGGTGTTCCAATTGATGGGAGCACAAATGTGTATTGTGATAATGATTCAGTTGTCACAAATGTTACACGACCTGAAAGCCCATGTAAGAAGAAGCACAACAGCATTGCATACCACAAAGCGCGTGAATCTATTGCAGCAGGAATTATCAGAGTTGCAAAGGAACCCGGTTCAACAAATATTGCTGATTTGTTTACAAAACTAATGAGTGGCGCTGTTTTCAGAGAACATTGTTCTCGTTGCATGTGGTAAAGTAAAAAATCAATCGTTCAATGGAATGTTCGATCAATCGTTCGACCGAAGCAACAAGTTGATTTAAGTTCGATCATGGAAACGAATCGATCTGCAATGAGCATTTCGAAAATGGATAATTTGATCCATGAATACAATATATCAAACTGGCAAGGATCAGGGCAAAATGCCATGATGCGAGCCAGAATGAAAGGCAAAACGCCGCCCCATTTCTTTTGATAGGGCCTCTGATGGTAGACTGGATACAGTTTGGTATTCAACATACAAATGACTCACGATGAATAGGTTAAGTCATAGAATCCAGCCGCTTAACGGTTGGAGGATTTACGACTGAAGGGGACTGAAAAGAATTCACCGTGTAACGCGTATTCATACGTACGAAGAGTCACGAAGGCAAATAAACCTTATTCGTAAGGTTATTTAACCTGAGTGAATAATCGTCGGTGATTATCCATGTGGATTGTCTCTTAGCGGGAATTTTCCCAACAGCTCACTCTTCGAAGAAGTAACAACTCTAAAACACTATCATGCCCCAAAATCTACGTACAACTTAATACTAATTCTACGTAATAAGGTACAAGCAATGTGATATTCCAATGAGAATATCACGGTGAAGACCGATCGAAGATGGTTTTGCATGTGTTTTGCGTCTTATTTACGTGTGCTTTGTATGCTAAGAATTACACGGTAATATGCCGTAAAATCGACACGACGATAATCGACACGATGATATGATGAGTAATTAACCTGTCGACCGATAAGTCCGATCTCATCTAAGATGATTACTCACTAAATCGATCGACCGTAAGGAAGATCGCGTTTTGTTTTATTACTGTTACGACACACTTTTTCTACAAACAAGTTAAACGCCCAAATACCGACTGTTCACCTCCATTTTCAGAGCCCTCCAAACATTGCCGTGAGTTGCGTTCCGAAACCAATGGTGGTGGTCCACACACACAAACTTACGGCTCGCCTTCCGACTAACTGTCGTTGAGTAAGGATAAGACGCTACTAGCCGTCTACGTCTATTCAGATTTGGGCTTTTTGGTTTTCTTCTTGGGCTTTTTGGTTTTCTTGGTTTTCTTCTTGCTCTTTTTCGAGGACTTCGTTTCTTTGTGGCACCAGGATGACACGCTCTCCAACTGGCCACAAGTGGTGTTCTTGACCCAATCCAGGGCGCTGCTGACGCGGGCGTTTATGGCGGGTGTGTTTGGAAGAGCGCATCCGTATCCGTCGGACACAAGACCGACGACGGTGTCCTTGAACGTACCGTCACCCTGGTAGGTGCGAACCACGAGGGGTCCACCCGAGTCGCCAAAGCAGGCGTCCTTCCCGCCTTCTGCGAACATGGTACAGATATGCGACTCGCCAATGGGGTAGCTAAAAGGTTTTTTTTCCCACAAGTTGTTGCACTCGGTGTCGCTGATGGTGGGAATGGTGACGTTCCTGACAAAAGACGACCAGACTTGCTCAAACTCGTCATCGCCGGGGTCGACCAGAATAGCACCCATTCCGATGGCGATGAGGTCGGTAGGGACGGGTGGGAAGGCACTGTCTTCGTTGAGTTCCAGCTTGACCAAGGACTCGTCGATTTTGGCGGGTTCATCGAGTTTGCAAAGGGCAAAATCATATTCAAAAAAGTCGTTCTTGGTATGGTTGACCCATTCCACGCACCTTCGACGCATGCCGCCCGCGGTGGTTGCGTTATATTCGTAGGCAGAGATGATAACGTCCGTATCATAGATGGAGCAATAATAGTCAGAAGCACAGTGTGCCGCCGTCAGAACAACGTCGGGGGCAATGAGAACACCACCGCAACAAACGGTGCTGACAAAATAGGGGAACTGGCCGGCTTCGGAGATGACCCCTCCGACAATGGCGCGCTCGGGCGAGGCAAGGACGGGGGAGATGACACCGGCTGCCACCGCGAGCATGGCACGGAGCACGAGAGAATAGTTGGTTTTGAACATGATTGTTGTGATTGTTGTTTGGAGTTACGTACGGTATATGTGCCTACGCGTTCTTGTCTGATAAATCTTATTTTTGTGAAGATTTTGTGGCAATACGAGTGCTCTCTCGTTCTGTCAAATAAGATCCAGATTCCCACCTAACGAAAATGAATAGATCTATGTACCAAAATACATACAAGTATGTGCTTCGGTACATTGATTTATTCACTTCTGTATTGACGGTTCAGGCGCACTCGACTGTTTAACTGATAGTTAAATTTCAACGGAATCTTCAAATCAAACATTTCGTACAGGAAAAAGTCGGTACGGTACGATACCGTACATGAAAAATTCTGAAATTTTCAACCGGATTGATGTAGCGAACCGAATGTAAGGAATGGTAGTGCCACGTGGAACGTACGACGTACGAACCAAAGAACACCCTTGAGTATCAAGATCTCACTGTATCACCAACGTAGGTACGAACGCTACTACGATCACCCCTCACCGAATACAGCAATTCCACTGTAAGCAGCAAAAATTACAGGGAAAGCACAAACAAGCCGGTAAAGGATTCCTCCAGCAAATTTGCTCCTAAAACGATTAGTAGTAGAATAAAAAGGCTTATACGTCCAGGTCCACTAGTCTTCCCTATTGTACCCGTACAAGCCTACCTTGGTCCGATAGTCACCTATCGCGACGCGTCGTTTCTCCCAACGTGAGGGCGATCCCCACCAGAGAGGCCCAACGCGTCTCTCTAATCTCATCGACGATCCCCACCAGAGAGGCCCAACGCGTCTCTCTAATCTCATCGACGTAGGTAGACACCTACATCGACGACTTCCTTCTTGTACAAGTACAAGCCTGGTCCGATAGTTATCTATCGCAACGCGTCGGTTTTTCGCCCTACGTGAGGACCCTCCACCAGAGAAGCCCAACGCGTCTCTCTGATCCGACCGACTTTGTAGGTAAACGCTTACCCGCCGACTTCCGGCCAGGAATCCGGCTCGACCTTTAGCTACACGGCAATGAACTACATGGAGTTCTTCCTAGGGGAAGGGCCCTTTGGAGAAGCGCCTGCGAGGCACGACATCTACCAAGCCATCTACACCCTGTTCAATGAAGCTGATGGGGAACGGCTTCTCCCCCTCCTCCTGGATATTTTCAATGCACAAGCTATTGGCGGCTTAGGCATCTTCCAAGAAGATGCAGCAGGGGTGGACCGCCTCCGGGTCATCCATGGCCTCCGGCGCTATCCAGGAACCATCACCCAGCCATCCGCCAACAGGGGCCGAGCCTTTGGATACATTGATGATGTGGAAGGACAAGAGGTGGAGCTGGTGCGGGTGGACTCAGCCCTGCTGTCAAGAGCAGCAGCAAGCCGGGTGTACCTTCTAGCTCACCATGCAGCCAATTTATCCCAACACCCCGAGAGAGATTACATCCCGGCCATTCCTGAAGGGACTGCCCACACCGAAATGCTCCAGGCTCACAAGGTGTGTTTCCTACCCTTCGAATTCATCCCACTGGTGTTGTGCAGGGGCCTCACCCCGAAGCAGGCCTTCCAAGTTCTCCAACCCCACATCCACCAGCAAGGGTTGGAGGACATCTGCAAACCCTTATTAGATACACTCCGGGCTGTGGGGACACAACCTACCACCCTTCTGGGCGCCATCCGGCTCCTAGAACCCGGACCTGCCTTCAGAGCGGAAGCCAACCTCCGCGCCTACATGAAGAAGAATGTCCTCCTCCGAGACCTCCCAGGCCTAGCAGGCCCGGCGCCGGCAGACCCTTCCCTCACCGCAACCTTCTCAGCGCTCACTGACCAGCAACTAAGACTGAGTGAGTCTCTAGACCAAAGACGACAAGAATCCTCTAAGCTGCACTCTGTAAGAGAAGTGTGGGGGAACCTTTACACTGAAAGGCTCCTACTCCTCTGTGGGAAAACAACCGAATCCGATCTTCCCCCCATCTACACAGCCTGGGCCAAGAAGAGCAAGCATGAAAAGACCCACATGGTCCTCCAAAGTCAAGTGGCCACAGATGCCTACAATCTTGGCATCCAAGCGCCACTCATCACCACCGCCGTACTCAAAAGGTTCCAAGATTGCAACTTCTATGGGACTGACCCATTTGATGTAGCAGACGGCATACTCCCCCTAGCCTTCACCCCCCCAGGAGGATCAGCGGCTACCCTCAAGCGCGAGCATGAAGCGGCCGCTAATGTAGCAGCATATGACACCATGATCTCCACCCATGGCAACTCCCTCTCCCTCAAGGACTCTCTGGATTTGCAAAAGACCAAAGCCTACATCCCCCTAGATTGGACAGAGGCTACCACTCAGCTGAAAAGCTACTTGGCGGTACTAGCCACCATTCTAGGCGCCACACATAATGTAGTGAAAGCTTACCAACGCGGTCTCTCCAGGTTAGAGTGGCAACAAATGCCCCTCAGAAGGGCCATAGCAGATGAACTAGGCGACCGGATCACTCCTGCAATTGTGGTGTACTACTTCCAGGTCCGCATTCGAGGTTGGCTAGAAGAACAATGGGAAGCAGACACCACCCTCCCTTCCCCAGACTTTGGGGAAGACATCCACAGGTTCAGAATGACCCAGAACCTCAACTGGCTCCCAAATGTGTCCAACGTCGATGCATTGCGAGCCCTCCAGCAACCTAGCACACCGATCGCCCCTCCAAGCGCCCCTCCTCAATCGGGAGGCGCCCCTCCCTCTCAAGGAGGGAGAGGCAACAATCCGCGCCAAGACCAGCTGCACAACCCCACCAGAGACTCCCGATTCTCCGATCCCTCCGATCCCATCAGCGCCAGGATCACAAAGAACACCATGAGGTCTGTCATCGCAGCCATGAAAACCAAAGGCAAAACCCCTGTCAAACGCCCCGATGGCCGGGAACGCTGCCATTCCTGGCACATCCGGGGCAACTGCTTCACTGGATGCAGACACCTCTATGACCACTCCCCCATCACATCCAGGGAGCAAGACCAGCTCTGGGAGTGGTGCCAAGAGGCATATGCAGCCTGATTCGCCGGCAAGCGCCACCACATCCAAGGCGCCACGCCCCCTCTCAAGCTCATTGCCACAGGGGACTTCACCACACCCCATCCCAATACCCACCCCTCCACACTCCACCCTACGCAACGCCTTCCCTTCCGCTTCCTTCCCTTACCCCAATCCACCCCCCCCCCCCCCCCCCCCGACGCATCCATCTCGCGTCACCGCACTCGGCGCCGCCCTCGGCAGCTTCTCCACAATCCGAAACCCCCCTCCCATCTGACTTAGGTAAGCCACACCCTCGCGTTGTTGTTTCTGACCCCCCCCCCCCCCCACCCCGTCTTGCAGCGCGCTCGGCGCTCCACCCCTCAGCCCACCCAGCTCCGCGCCCCCACCCAGCTCCTTGCCGCGGCCTCCTCTCCTCCCACGCCCATACCCCAACGCCGGTCTGGGGCCTCCTCTCCTCCCACGCCCATTCCCCAACGCCGGTCTGGGGCCTCCTCTCCTCCCACTCCTATTCCCCAACGCCGGTCTGGGTCCCCGCCCACACCCCAACGCCGGTCTGGGCCATCCTCCTCCATCCAGCACCCCCAAGCTGGGCCCCAGCCCGACGCTGGGGCGCCCATCCCCCACACGGGGTCCTCCTCGGGGTCCTCCTCCCACCGGCCCTTCTCCGGACGTGCACATCGCCAAAGCCGGTCTAGGTCCCCGCCCACACACCAACGCCGGTCTGCGCCCTCCTCCTCCATCCAGCACCCCCACGCTGGGCCCCAGCACGACGCTGGGGAGTCCTCCTCAGGGTCCTCCTCCCCCCTGCCCACCTCCCACTTACCCCATTGACCGGCTGGACGTGCACATCGCCAAAGCCATCCACGCCTACAACAACAGCACTAGCTGGGGGGACTTCATCCGGACCATCCGGGGAACCGGTGACATCCACCCAGATGTAGGTGCTATCCCCCATCCAGCCGGTCCCCTCCTCGCCCACTTTGGGCATGAAGGAACCCCAGCCTCCATGCATGACCCACCTTGGACCACTGCCCGAATAGCTGGGGCCCTAGCCAGGGGCCCCCACCAATCCTCCCGGCAAGGCATCGACTTCCTTCGCGAAGAATATGCCGACATGATGGACAAACAACAATGGACTGTCCTCCCTGCCAGTCTCATCCACGACCTCCCAAACCTCCGGCTAAGTCCACTAGGGCTAGTCCCTCAGCGAGACCGGCGCCCCCGCATGATCTCAGATTACACCTACTCTGAAGTTAACCAAGACACCATCCCTCTAGCCCCAGCAGAAGCCATGCAATTTGGCCACACACTTCCCCGGCTACTCACCAAGCTTCACCGCGCCAACGACAGGTTCGGTCCAGTGTACATGTCCAAGATAGACCTAGCTGATGGATTCTACCGGGTCCAGTTCAACCCCGACGACACCATGAAGCTCGGAGTGCTGTTCCCTTCCAGAAAGGGCCAACCCCCTCTCATTGGAATCCCCCTCACCAACCCAATGGGGTGGACATCCAGCCCTCCCAATTTCTGTGCATTCACTGAAACTATTGCAGACTTGGCCAATGCCACTCTCTCCACCGGGCTGGCAGCGGCCAGGCTCACCCCCCATCGACTCAATCTCCCTTCTGAAGCCCTATCTCACAGTGCCCTCCCCATTGCGATCCCACCGGATCCCCCTCCCGAGGCCACCCGACCCACCCCCCATAGCACCACCCCCAGCAAGCAGCCTGTGCGCTACTGGGATGTCTATGTGGATGACTTCTGTGGCCTTGCTCAAGGCAACCACTGGACTCGTCGCGCCATCAAGCGGGTGCTCTTTCAATCCCTCGACAAAGTTTTCCGCCCCCTGGAGGCCTCGGACAACCCATTCAGACAGGAACCCGCATCCCTCAAGAAAATGCTCCAAGGAGATGCCACCTGGACCACTACAAAAGTTATCCTTGGCTGGCTCATTGATTCCATCAACAAAACCATCAGCCTCCCTCCCCATCGCGTTACACGCCTACAGGAGATCTTGCACTCCATCACCCCCCCACCAGCGCCATGTCCCCACCCAACAGTGGCACCAACTGCTGGTTGAACTACGTTCCATGGCTATTGCCATTCCTGGCTCCATGGGACTCTTCTCCATCCTCCAAGAAGCCTTCCGACACCAAGATCCCGGCTGGCAGCGCATCCGGCTCACCAAACGAGTCCACCGCTTCATTCAGGACTTCCAATGGCTAGCCACAAGTCTATCCACCAGACCAACGTCTATTGCTGAATTGGTGCCAGACACCTTCCCTGCCACCTTGGGCGCCTGTGATGCCTCTGGATATGGTATGGGGGGCATTCATTTTGTTCCACGCCCTGATGGAAAAATTCAACCCTTCCTGTGGAGACATGCCTTCCCAAAGTGGGTCTCCTCCCAGTTAGTCACCTTTGACAACCCCAACGGCACCATCACCAACAGTGACCTGGAGCTCGCTGGTTCCATTGCACACAATGACATCCTTGCCCATGCTGCCTGTGTCCAATACAGAACCACCCACAACTGCTATGACAACACAGCGACTGTCTACTGGCAAAGGAAAGGCGCCACTACTACTACTGGGCCTGCAGCCTACCTCCTTCGAATTCAGTCCCTTCACCAGCGCCTCCACCAATATGTCCCTCTCCGGGATTACATCCCGGGCCCTGTGAATCACCTCGCTGATTTGCTCTCCCGATCACCCCTCTCTGACGCTGCCTTGCTCCTTCATTTCAACACCACCTACCCACAGGAATTGCCCTGGATCTTATGTCCCCTGAAACCTGCCATGCATTCTGCTCTGACCTTAGCTCTATCCAGACGACCATGCGCGCTTCAGTCACTGAACTCTATGCCAAGCGCAAGGATGCCCATTGGAATCAATGGGTTCACTTCTGTGTGTCTCAAGGCTTTGAACCAACCCTCCAATCTGTTCGAGACCCCATCCCAATCCTCCAAGTCTTTGCCCAGCGCCTCCATGACGGCAGGCTTTCCTGTAGCCGCAAGCCCATCAGATCTCGCACAGTATCGGACACCCTCAGGTCAGTGGGCCAGACGCTGGCCCGCTTGGGGACCAAAGACCCCAGAACCAACTCAACCGGCAGTCTTGACTTCCGGCTAACTGCCCAGTTCAAAGCCTATGCCAAATTGGACCCGGCCCCGTGCAGGGTCAAACCAGTCCCAATCACCCTTGTCATGCATGCACTTCGCTTTGCATATCATGACTACCCTTCCCCAGCCAGGCAGGCCATTGCTAACATGATCTGCATAGCCTTCTTCTTTTGCCTCCGACCTGGTGAGTACACTGGTACTACCAGGGATGATCAAGCCTTCCACCTCCAGGAGGTCTCCTTCTACCTAGGCTCCAAAATAGTCCACCATGACGGTCCTGCGCATGAGCTTCTTGCTGCTACCTCTGTTACCCTCACCTTCACTACACAGAAGAATGGCGACAAAGGTGAAGTAGTAGCTCATGCCCGAAGTGGAGACTCCCTCTGCTGCCCTGTGGCAGCGTGCGCTCGCCAGATACTCCATCTCAAGCGCTGCTGCACTAGCACCCACCCCTTCAGGCCATCCCTCAAGCTGGCCAGTTACTTTGACAATGGGGCTCTCACCCTAGTTCGAGCAGCATCGGTCACAGCCTCCATGAGAGTCTATGCCCAGACCCTCTACCACACCACTGGCATCTCCCCTGCAGCTATCTCTGCCCGGTCCCTTCGCGCAGGAGGCGCTATGGCCTTGCTCCAGGGCAAATGTGATTCTAATGTCATCAAGCTCCTCGCGAGATGGCACAGTGACTGCATGATGAGGTACTTGCATCAACAGTCCCTCCCCATCTTCAAGAACCTTGCCTCTGTAATGTTCAACAACGGAACATACTCCTTCCTGCCTGAGGAATGGGTGCCGGCCTCGGCCCCCACTCCCCCTGGCAGCTCTCTCTGACCCCCCCCCTGGGGAATCTTCCTCTCTGAATCCTCCCTGATGATTCTCCCACCCTCGCTGGCCATCCATGTCCCCTCCAGGTTCATCCTCCGCCAGCTCCCACCCAGTGGCCTATGGCCCAATGGCAGAAAAGGCTTAACAGCCAAAGCTGTGCGCCGGTGTGTGGGCAAAGCAACTTGGGACCGGAACAGCCTGCAAAAACTAGCCACAGGCTGGCACTTCCCGGATCCCCCTCTAGCATTGCTTAACCCACCAACACACATATGAACTATAAACACCGCACAGCCAGTACTACAAGTAGGTAGGCTACTGAGGCTATCACAAACGTATGTGAGTGATAGTTGATGTAGCGAACCGAATGTAAGGAATGGTAGTGCCACGTGGAACGTACGACGTACGAACCAAAGAACACCCTTGAGTATCAAGATCTCACTGTATCACCAACGTAGGTACGAACGCTACTACGATCACCCCTCACCGAATACAGCAATTCCACTGTAAGCAGCAAAAATTACAGGGAAAGCACAAACAAGCCGGTAAAGGATTCCTCCAGCAAAAACCAAGCCTACAGCTCACTCTTTTTGCTCCTAAAACGATTAGTAGTAGAATAAAAAGGCCCACCACGCCCGCCCGCAGAAAAGGCTTAACAGCCAAAGCTGTGCGCCGGTGTGTGGGCAAAGCAACTTGGGACCGGAACAGCCTGCAAAAACTAGCCACAGGCTGGCACTTCCCGGATCCCCCTCTAGCATTGCTTAACCCACCAACACACATATGAACTATAAACACCGCACAGCCAGTACTACAAGTAGGTAGGCTACTGAGGCTATCACAAACGTATGTGAGTGATAGCAGCCTTGCTTTCCAAATAGGCGGGCAGGTACCGCACCGCAGGTGGCGCGAGCAGTGATTAAAAAGACATGTAACAATTGGGTGATTCCCGAAATAGGGTGATTCCCGAAATACTTTTATGTACTACATAAACCGGAAATTTTCTACTTAACCAGTCGTAAAGTTACAAATCATAGTCGACGTGAGCTCACGTGGACTATGATTTGTAACATTACACTTTTTTATAACGGAACTCCTGACTGAATTTTTGTCAGTCCCCCAACAGACTAATCACACATCCTACGGATCAGATCGCCAATTTTGGCTGATTACAGTACGAGTATGAGTATTAGTACAAAATATTGTCCAACGCACCACAACAACCAAACCGAATTACTAATAAAAGGTGTATCTGCTGTTGTTGCTGCTATGTGACAACGATGGAGGAAGAGATACATATTCTTCAGCTCCGTACATAATTTTTATATCGTAATGCCAACAGCAGCGATGGTGAAGACAGCAGGAAAAAGGTCCGGGAAAAGAAACTACAGCAGAAGAGAAGTCATGGAACTTCTATACACCCTCAAAGCAATCCTTCCTGTTGGTCCTGAGGATTGGGCGCAAGTCGGCCTAATCCATAATGACAACTTCCCTGATACCAATCGAAGTGTTGAGAACCTCCGTAGGAAATACAACGGTCTATATCGGAAACAAATTCCTACCGGGGATCCAAATTGCCCCAAGGACGCGAAGTTGGCGAAGAGGGTTAAGTATTTGATTAAGTGCAAGGAAGGAGTTGGTGATGGAAAAGAGCCATATGGAATGGAAGAAGGATACCAGACCAACACGGAAGACGAAGAATACATAAGTAGTGGTGAGGAGGAGGAGGAGGATGACGACTCTGACGATGATAACATTCCTCCGATACCACTCGGTCAACCTTCACAAACAACCACTCAGCCAACCCAACAGTCAATGGAGCCAACCCAACAGTCAACGGAGGAGCCAACCCAGCCAACACAACCGCCCCTTCGTCAACCTTCCCAACCAACCCAAGAAGAACCAGAACTCAATACACGACCAACTGCCAGAAACAATACACCAACGACTCCCATAAATGTACCACCAAGAATTGTTGTTCCGCGCTCTCGGTCTCGGTCGGCTTCCTCTTCTTCTTCATCTCAACGGTTTCCTGCCACGCGTGCTTCCCCTTCTCCCACCAGTACTCCGCGATCAAAGAGACAGTACCGCAGGAACGCCACCGACATCAGCACCACTGACAGCAACAGCACCAACGGACGGCAGGAAATTCTTGATTTCTTGAGAGAGAATTCCGAGCGCAAGAGGGAACAAAGAATAGAGTATCAACGGCTTGAAAGGGAACAAAGAGAGGCTGCCTTGGAATCGCTGAAGGCCGCCATAGTAGATGTTGCCACCATACTCCTAAACGGGCTTCGTCCCAACTCAAATTCCAACTCAAATTCCAACTCCAACTCAAATTCCAACTCCAACTCAAATTCCAACTCCAACTCAAATCCCCCCCAGCCCGGCAATCCCAACAACTCCAACTCGGTTCCCCCCCCGGCCGACTCCACTTAAGAGTCTGGTGGTTCCTGTTTAATAGCAGGAACATTCGGCATAGGTTGAGCAGGAGGATCCGGAAAAATAGCAGGAACATCCGGCGTAGGTTCAGAAAAATTGGAATCGGAATCAGAGTCGGAATCGGAATGAAATAAATCCGAATCGGAATCCGGCGAATGAAAGACTGATTGATTGGTTCGGCCTTCGAGAGTCCGGCAAAAAAGATCCTGTCGAATCTGTTGCCGGGTTTTATCAATCTGTAGCTTGTGTTTAACAATCAGTTGTTTGTATGTAGCAATCTGTTGTTTGTGTTGAACAATCTGTCGTGTGAGTCGTTGTTCGTGTTGTCGTTCAACTTTGGCTTTAAGAGCCTTAAGAATTCTTTGTTGTTGTTCTTGTTTGGAAGCTACCACCATGATGTTGCTTTTGGCTTTGGAAGTTGCTTTTGGCTTTGGAAGAAATCAAATTATGAGCTTTGCAACTTGCCAAGAAAATGAAATAATGAATTACTAGTAAAAATAATGAATTACTAGCAACTACTAGCAACTACTGCTAGTAATATCTCCTGCAATCGTAAAGTTGTTGGGAGTACATGAAAGTCTCAAATCAGTCGGAATCAAATCGATAGGAGTCAACGATTCCCACGTCGATTCCCATTTCGATTCCCATTTCCATTTATGGAAGAACTGATGGGATTAACCCGTCCGGCGCTGTGTTGAACCCCTCTTAAGGAGTTGAACCTCTCTTGAGGAGTCGTGCGGTTTTTATGAACCCGAACACCAAAAGCGAAACTACTCCGGATCAGCAGATCGATCGAAACTACTCCATATACTCTTATCTTTCCAGCAAGCTGTAAGCTCATAATTCCAAAAGTTACCAACAGCGAAAGCTATGTCCAAATCTACAGCAAAACCTAGTACTAATTTGTAAATTATTAATCATTATCTACTACACTTACGATCGACCATGGAGAATCGGATCGACCATGGAGAATCGATACTTGACCATGGTGGAGAACCGACAATCCACTTTGGACCGATCAACCGATCAACCATATCGACCATGGTCTCACTCAACAACAATCTACTCGGAATCGGCAATTTACTCAACCACGCAAAGCGAAATTCGAATGCGAACTGCGAACTGCGAAGGCAAACTGCTCAACGGCTCAACGGCCGAAGAGGCCGGTGGCATCTTCCGGTAGGTTGTCGTCATAAGAGAAGTATCCGTCCTTCTTATGCATGAAAACATTCAGGATCTGGTTGTGACCAATGGTACTTGTTTGGTAATTGTACAGAAGCATCATTAAGTTCAAAATGACCTTCCTATCGCCAAACGTCTCCAATAGGAGCCTGTCTTTCAATCGCGGAAACTGCCCCTGGATCATTCGCATCCCCCACTCTGATAACGGTCGAAGGGACGTTGCTTCTCTGTTCAACAGAATAGCCTCGAGGGTATCCGGATCATGCTGCGAACTTTGGACAAGGCATTGGTGTCTACCTGTGGCAACCCTAAATGCGGAGTCAACACAAACCATCGCTTGGAACTTGACGAACAGTTCTTCTATTTTATCATAAACACCATGATCGGCGATCGTGCTGTCATGCCAGGTACCGGGGCAGTTGTAACAGCAAATACGAATTCTTCCATCGGCAGCAAAGACAAAGACACTGTTGACATAAGTGTCGCAGACCCAGCTGTTGTAATACCGGCTCTGAATCAACCAATTGGAAGACTGCTGAATTTTGACTTTGAGTCCATCGGCAGCACCCCAGACACGGCGTTCTTTTAGTCTTGGGTATTTGGCACCAATTGCGCTGATGTATTCCTCCAATTCTTCTTCAGTTGGAGGTCTAATCATTGCCTTTGGATGATACTGCAATACGAACAAAAGAACCTTTCTGGAGAACTTCAACCATTTGTACATAACAGTAGAGGTGAGTCCAAATGCCATCGACACAGATCTTGCAACGGATCCTCGTGTTCTAAACCAATGAAGTACTAGACCAAGACAGCAAGTCGCGTTTGCTTCACGCTTTCTTCCACATCATACTCCATTAGCGTTAACCTTCCTTTTCCGAACAGCATCGGTGTATCTATCAACTGTGTAACTATCAAATGTTGGTTCAAATAGACCGAGAAGCTCTCTAAAGACTGTGTGGTCGACACCACAGCAGTTGAGAAGAGCCTGATCGTTGCCAGAGTTGAATAGATAAAGAAAGGGAGACTCGGAATGACGGCGTAGGGCTATCCTTGGTGTTCTCCTATCTCTTCGACGCCTTTCTTCTGCAGCGTCATCGTCATCGTCATCCTCCTCCTCCTCATCTTCTAGAAGATACAAGCAAAGAAGCAACTCGAGTGACATATTCAACGGATGGGCAACTATTTGTTATCATGTTGTCGGTTGAGTAGCAGTACCTATCGCCGGTTGAGTCAAAACGTTGAGTCGCTGAAATGGTGAGTACGAGTACCGTACGGTAGGTGAAAATGAAAAATTTGATCGTGAAGTCGCTGAAAAATCTGAACGTCACTGAAAAATCTGAACGTCACTGAAAAATCTGAACGGATCAAACCCACATGTTTAATCGTATGAAGAAGACAAATTTGGCTAATATTATTGTCCATGTCATGAGATTCCAGATTCCAAAATGAGATTTATGCACTTTCCCGCCAAAAAAAGTATGTACAAAATTTTCATTCCCAAAATACTAAAAACAGAAGTTTATGTACGTTACAAAAAAGTATTTCGGGAATCACCCATAGTCTGGGTAGGGGCCCAGATTTTTGTATTTCGGGAATGAAAATCACCCTACCCAGATTTTGGCGGGCCAGTGTGCAAAGTCTCTTTTTTGGAATCTATCGATCGTGTTAACGATTGTTATACGATTCCCAAAGCACGTTAATCTGTATCAACTACCGGTGTGTTTCGAGAATGAATGATATAAAAATTATAAAATTAAGGAATGGATACGTAGGATGTAAATTAATCTTCTGGAAGGGTCATCATTTCCTCTTCTTCCGGAAGTATGATTCTTCTCCCGGTCATTTGAGAATCTTCATCCGGTCATTAAGATTCCCTTCAACCTGGAGTCCCGACTCGATCGGTCAGTCACGAGGACCATTGTTACACTATCCCCCACAGTGACTGGCCGACTGATCGGATTAGTTACTGCTGTGGCTGTTGAATGGGTCCCCGGTACGGGACCACCTTTCGAATGTTGTAGATTTCTTCAACGACCTGTGACCGTTGCACTTTAATCGTCCCATTGGTGAATACTTGGATAATCGGATAGGGTCCATGGAATCTCTCCTGCAGCTTGGTGGGATCATACACTCGAACCATTATCTGATCCCCTATCTGGTAGTTGTGGTTTACTCTGCCCTTGTTTGTTCGTATGAGATTCTGGTCGATAAGTTGCTGCCTTCTGTTTTGTATCGCTTCCAGGTTGGCTATCAAGGGAACGTCCATCATCATATCTCTATTGAAAGCCATGGCTCCTGGCGAGGTTTGCATCGTGTGATTGACTGCGCATCGTGTTGCATGCATGCAGCTGGCCAGAGCATTGTCCACGATCTGTTCCGCTTCTTGCTCATTGTTGGCATATGTGGTACGCATTGTAACCCTCAGTATGTCTCCCATGGTGCGGTGTAGCCTCTCGCATATGGCATTCGATTGTGGATTCTTTACTGTTGTTGGTACCGATTTGATTCCATGCTGGGTTAGTAGCGTCTGAAATGCGCGACCCAAAAATTCGCCTCCATTATCATGGATGCATCAATTGGGTCTTGGGTATCTGGCTAGCCAGCCATTTGCAAACTGGTCAGCTATGTGCCAGCTCAATTTGTCGCTTATTCTGCTTATCTCTGCCAGATTGGTGACTGGGTCGATTGTTGTTAGCGCTTTGAATTCATATTGTCTGTCACCCGCTTGGATTCTCCACGGGCCTATGAGATCGACGCACACTTCATTCCACGGAGCTATTGATGCTTCCCTCGGTGACAACTGTCCATATCCCCTGCCTGCTTCTTTGTATTGATGGCAATTGGCCGGGCACACGTATTGCTTGCATAGCTGTTGTAGGTTGGGTGAGTAGAACCGGGAGGATATGGTGTCGTATAGGCGATGGGTTCCACAGTGTCCTAATACCGTATGGTACCAATGTATGGTTTGTTGGATGAGAGTGGCTGGCACAACGATTTTCCAATTTGGTTCATTTGCGTCCACTCGTACTATTATCTGTTGGCCGTTGATGACTACTATTGGGAATTTGGCTGGATCTTCCTGATGAGCTGTGCGCAGGTGGATATCTTGATTTTGGTGGTTTTGGATATTGGTAATGGTGATTGGATTTGGCATTTCCTGTAATGGTGGTAGGTTGAGTAGGCATTCGTATTATTTTCCTTCTGAATCCGGTCCGTTGAGGGTCTGATTCAAAGGCTTCTGAAGAACAGCAACGCTGCGTTAGTGTGTTAGTAGACGAACGATTGTACTCTACGCGTGACAATTGTGGTTGGATACTTTCGGCAACGGATAATCGGACTACAGGCGAGACTATGGAAACGCCAGATCTCTTCTTGCTGTGACTTGTTCAGATTGCAGCGAGACAGACCTTAGTATGTAGATTACAGGTAGTTGGTAGCAACTAGTGTGAATTTTGGGATATAAATCAGTTGAATGTTAAAAGTATGAGATAAAGTGAAATCTTGCCGAAATGCAAGATATCTCTTTTATTGAGGTGAATACGTTGCAACTGCTGTTGCGTGGTGATGAGATTACTCGCTGATTATTTCCGTACATGCATTGGTCGTTGACCGTATATATCTGTATATATATATATATATATTGTGTGAGAATCACACGCCAACGGTCTTCTTCTCTTGTTCCGTTAGGAAGACTTCATGATATGTTTATCATTAAGATCAGGATATTGAATTACTAAGTCAAGCGTGAGGTTTACGTATACGCGATACGTAAATTATGTGATACATAACGTACAAGATACGTAATTTACGTAATACGTAATACGTAACGTACAATTTACGTATACGCGAACGATTTACGAATACGTATTGTTTTACGTAAACGTAATACGTATTACGTAATACAAAACAAGACGTACAATTCCAAACTGTTCTAGATCTTCTATCACGAGGAGAGCGCAATAAGTAAATTATACATAAGCGCTCGTGAGTATCAAGAGATACTTAAAGCACTGTGTATCGAACACACGATACGAGTATCTATGAGTATCGAACTCTCGATACGCGTATTCCCACACAAAGGAAAGACAAATTAGTAAATGAGAGGACAATATGGTCCAGAAACAATCCGATCATAATCTTATCGATAACTCTTTCCAACATCGTAACAGTAACAGATAAAATAACAAATAATAACGACGTAGCGATCTTTGGTCCTATTAGTTATCGATAAGATTACTACACCAGCAATTAACACAGCCGATGCCAGAAGGGAACAATACTGAACACAACAATTCTCCAGCCTACAGAGGAGTCACACCGGACACCAGCATCGACACTGAACACGAACTCCGATACCTACGAGGGCGACTAGAGGATCTGACCGAAGATAACTACGACCTACGTGAGTATACACTCAGCCAAACCAACCAACTACAAAACCAGAATCAATTATTGGCAGAGTACGGAGAAGAGAGCGACAGTGACGACAGTGAAGACACCATGTCCAAGAAGAGAGAAGACTACTACGACGCGCTGAAGGAACTGATGGAGCCCGCGCAACTGAAGCCGGTCCTAATCCCGACCAGCATCGACGTGTACGAGTTCAAGAAAGCTCTTACAAACGCACTGGCCGAAGTGACCTCCACAAAATACATACAGAGGGGAGGATACGCATTTCTCTTAGAGACAGAGGAACAATACCGGGCACGGGAGAGGAACCCAAACGCGGTGTATCCCACAGCACCCGCGGAACCCTCCGAGCTAGACAGCACGGTGGAGCTTACGTCAGATACTTACAAACTGTGGAAACGAAGCAGAGCACTATTCGTGGAATGGAACAAGTACAATCGGGAGGCCCTCCTGCTGACCAACAAGAAGTTCCCCAGGATGCTCCACGAGTTAAAAGACCCGGGGTTGGAGGCCTTCCCCAGAGGGACCACAGCCCTTGAGGCCTTCCAACACATGGAGGACGAGCTGTGTACGACAGACGTACAACGCGATTTGACAGCCGAAATAGCTAAGAAGATGCGGGAACTAGACTACACCCCCAGCCCGTTGGGCCCCAAAGAATACTTCCGCCTTCTCACCAAATACCAATACCAGATCAACCTCCTACCGGCTACGGCCAAGGTGACAGCAGCCCAGATGATGGACCACGCCCACATGGCATTCAAGAGGAGCAAGCACGACCCCATTACACTCCACAGAGTGGAGGAAGCATGGAAGCAACACCGGGCGACCGTCGACACAACCTCAGAGGAACAGGAACTGTTGCAATACAAACGCTTTTGGGGTCTACGCCTCAAGGAACTATACAGTAGCTACCATGCCACCACCGGGTCAGCCAACAAGGTGGAAATCCAACATGACCAACGTCTTGCCATCATCGAGGACAACCAACGGGCCCTCGTTAGTGTCTGCCAGGATCTCAAGTCCCAGGCAGAATTGGCAACAGCAGCATCCATCCTCACCATGTCAAACCACCAGTTGGAGTCCGCCCTGTCCGCCCTCACGAGGCAAATGGGAATGTTGGTAGCCAGTCAACAAACCCAAAATGGTACTAGCCCACAACAGGTCCAGCAGTCCCACCAACCACAGCAAACGGGACGACAACAGCACCAGGCTACGAACAAACCACCATCCCAGTGGAAACAGTACAAGCACTACTGTCACTCGTGCGGTGTCAATCTCTCACACGATGGGGGAGATTGCTTCCGGTTCAAACCGAACCACCAAGTAGGGGCCACATTTGCCAACAAAATGGGTGGGTCAACCCAACGCGAGGACAGATGGATGAAGTGGAGCCACCCCATCACGCGGGAAACCCACGACAGCCCCTCCCCCTGACGGTGTGGGGAGGAGCACAGTAACATACTTAATCGTCATAGTAGTAACAGCCCCAAGTCAGCGTCATTACTAAGTATCTTACGTGCCCCTTCGAGTCGCACATATCAACAGCCCACCAGCAACAACAAACGCGTTACCTTTGCCATGGCCTCCATCACACCCCTGGTGCCCGGGTTTGGGGCCCTAGACTCAGCTGCCACCGATCATTTCGTGCCCACCTCATATCAGGAAGGCGCCCATCGGGAAACACCCGGCGCCCTCATCGTAGGCTGTGCAAATGGTAGCACTATGGCATCTCAAGCCACCGATGTACTGGACCTCCCCTTGTTACCACTCGCAGCGCGGGGTTGCCATAAGTTTGATGACGTGGACCTCCCCCTCGTCTCGGTGCCAAAGTTGTGTAACAATGGGTGCAGCGTGACTTTCACCAAAGATAAAGTGGAGGTCGTGGGCCCCACCAACCACACAGTGTTACTAGGCACTCGGGATCCCCTCCGGGACCTTTACATGGTCCCCCTCCATCCAACCAAAACAGCTACCCCCCCCCCGTTTCAGATACAGACACATTCACACGGGGGCCGGCTAAATCTCCAAGGGTGACAACCCCCCCCCCCCACCATTTTCAGATTCAGACAAACAACTACAGGTACACACCGGGGCGGGAGCATATCAGATTCAAGCCGTCCCCAAGCTCATAGCTTTCTACCACGCCGCAGCGGGCTATCCCACCAAGGAAACGTGGATACACGCCATCGAGCGAGGTTCATTTGCCACCTGGCCGGGGCTAACTGCCCAGCGGGTTAATCGGTTCCTACTGGCGTCAGAGGAAACCACCATGGGCCACCTCCAGATGGTCCGGCAGGGGATACAGAGCACGCGCAAACCAAAGAAGAAATCACCAAAAACAGACAAAGCGGCGCCCAACACTCTGATATCCCAAGCCCACCAGAAGAAGACACACGAAGTCTGCGTGGACATCGTGTCAGCATCAGACATGCAACCGACCAACGATGAACCCAAGGAACTCATAGCATGGGACCTACCAGGCAGATACCCCGTCACATCACGCCGTGGACACCAATACGTATTCCTGATGTACGATTACGACTCCAACTACATTGACGTGGAACCCATCAAGTCTTGTAAGAGTGAAGACAAACTGTATGGGTTCACCAAGTGCTACAATCAAATGAAGGAGAACAACGCCCACACCAAGATCGTACGAATGGACAACGAGACATCCAAGAAGCTAATCACCTACATCACGAGGAACAACTTAGACTACCAATTGGCATCCCCGGGGGACCACCGGCTCAACCACGCTGAACGGGCAATACAGACCTTCAAGAACCACTTCATAGCCGGGTTGAATGGGGTGGATGATACCTTTCCCATAGACTATTGGGATCTACTAATACCACAAGCGATCATCACCCTCAACCTCTTACGCGCATCCTGTACACAGCCCAAACTGTCCGCGTACGAGCTACGCCACGGGATATACGACTACAATAAACACCCAATGGCCCCATTTGGATGTAGAGTCATCATCCATGATAGGACCCAAGAGCGTGGAGCGTGGCAGGACCATGGGACGAGAGGTTTCTACGTGGGCCCGGCGTTAAAGCACTACCGGAACTACACCTGTATCGGGGGGAAGAGTAGGGCCACCAGAGTGAGCAATACAGTGGCATTTTTCCCAAAAGCCCAGATGCCACAAACGTCTTCCATGGATCGATTAATTATGATCCTCCAAGATTTAAAGGAAGTAACAACTAAGCCCCATCCTCTGATTCCCTACGTGGATCAAGGGACGCAGATCAATGAGGCCCTACGTCGCGTACAAGAACTACTAAACGTAGAGGCGCAACGACCCTTAAGTGGAGAGGCACATCCCCAAGAAAAACTGATCGGGCTCAATACCACATCAACCAGCCCACCTGTGAATGCGCGCAAACCTCCAAGGGTGCCGATGGGACGTGAAACAAAATCTACCCAACCACATGCGAATCCTACACAACGGCTCAGCGCCCGACGAGGACACCCTTGGGCAATAGGGACCATCATAAGAAAATGGTTTAACACGGGGTGGTATGAGGGAGAGGTGACCAGCTATGATCAAACCAATCAGTACTACAAGGTCCAGTTCACCGATGGGGACACAGCTGACTACACACATGGTGAGATTAGAGATATCCCGATTTTACAAATCAGACCAATACTACTCGAAGTCCAAAGTTAAGCCTAAGGCCCTCATGGGGACGTACCAGCATGACCCATTGGGTATCCCAGTACCAAAGCAGTCGAACAACCCGCGGGCCGGACCAGCATACACCCTCCAACTAGCGTGTGGAGGCTCCATATGGGACAAAGATTTAAGCAAGTGGGCCGCCTATCGGGATCTCATCAAGCATCCGAAGAGCCACGTACGGGAGTTATGGCTCAAATCAGGTGAAGACGAATTTGGGCGATTATTCCAGGGCTTCCAGAACAATCATATAGAAGGGATGGATGTGTTGGATTGGATACACAGACAAGATGTACCCGTACACAAGAAGGTAACCTACCCCCGGTACACAGTCGCCATACGCCCTGAGAAAGCCGACCCCTATCAGACAAGAATAACCGCGGGGGGAGACCAATTGGAATACCACGGCAATGTATCAACCCGCACCGCGAGTATGGAGACCATTAAAACCCATTGGAACAGCGTGATATCCACCCCCGGGGCGAAATACTGTACGGGCGACATTTCAAACATGTATTTATGCTCCACACTCGATGAGCCCGAGTACGTAAAATTCAGGTGGGATATGATTCCTCTGCGAATACGTGTAGCCTACAACCTGGAGGAGCTCAAACAAGGGGAATATGTTTATGCCCGCATCAAGAAAGCATGGTACGGCCTAAAACAGAGTGGAAAAATAGCGCATGATGACTTGGTCGACCACCTACAACAATACGGCTACCAGAAGGCACCCCACACCGAGGGGCTATTTCTCCATGACGACAGGGACATCAGTTTCACCCTAGTCGTGGACGACTTTGGGATTAAATACACACAACAAGAAGACGTCGATCACCTAGTCGAGGCCATAGGGACCAAATACACCTTCAAGGTCGACTGGTCGGGAAAACAATACGTAGGGGTCCACCTACGTTGGGACTACGGCAAGCGTGAAGTTCAATTGTCGATGGATGGCTACGTGGAACAAGCCCTAAAGGAATTTGAACACGTGAGACCTTCGCGTACGTACGCGGGCCCCTCACGTGCCGACATACCGGCCTACGGTGCAAAAATACAATATGCAAAACTCGAGGATACTTCCACATTGACCGACGACGAGATCAAATTCATACAACAAGTCACAGGAAAGTTCCTGTTCTACGCACGGGCAGTGGACAACACAATGCTACACGCGCTCAACGACATAGCTTCAGCCAAGGACAACCAAACGACCCTCTTGGCGACGAGACATTTCCTCAATTACGCAGCCTGCAACCCAAACGCCACCATAATCTACAGAGCCAGTGACATGATACTCCGTGTGGATAGCGATGCGGCGTACCTAGTATGCCCAGGGGCCAAGAGCCGAGCAGGGGGATATCACTATCTGGGGGATATGATGGGAAGCACTTTCAATGGGCCAATACTCGTATTGGCGAAGATAATCAAGAATGTGATGGCATCCGCGGCCAAAGCCGAGGTGGCATCGTTATTCTTGAACGCAAGAGAGGCAATACCAGTCAGGCAGTGTCTCATCGAGCTGGGGCATCCACAACCAGCTACCCCGCTGAAGACCGACAACAACACAGCGGAAGGCATATTAAACGGCACAATCAAACAGAAGAGATCTAAAGCCATTGACATGCGTTTCTATTGGTTAAGAGACAGAGCTCAACAGGGGCAGTTTAATATCTTCTGGGAACCGGGAAAACATAACCTGGCGGATTACCCCACCAAACATCATGCTGGAAGCCACCATAGGAAGGTAAGGCCTATCTATTTGTATGAGACGGACAGTCCAAGGACCATCCAAGGGTGTATTGAATTACTAAGTCAAGCGTGAGGTTTATGTATACGCGTGAAAAGAATTCACCGTGTAACGCGTACTCATACGTACGAAGAGTCACGAAGGCAAATAACCTTATTCGTAAGGTTATTTAACCTGAGTGAATAATCGTCGGTGATTATCCATGTGGATTGTCTCTTAGCGGGAATTTTCCCAACAGCTCACTCTTCGAAGAATTAACAACTCTAAAACACTATCATGCCCTAAATTCTATGTACAACCTAGTACTAATTCTACGTAATAAGGTACAAAATACTGTGATATTCCAATGAGAATATCACGGTGAATTACACGGTAATACGATACAAAGAAAGACCGATCGAAGATGGTTTGCGTGTGTTCTGTGTCTTAAGTTTACTGCTAAGAATTACACGGTAATATGCCGTAAATCGACACGACGATACGATGAGTAATTAACATGTCGATCGGCAACGACAAGGCCGAATGAACTGTAACAATGATTACTCTTGCTCACTAAATCAATCGATCGTAAGACCGATTGCGTTTTGCGTTTGTTTGTTACGACACACTTTTTCTAGTTTATCAGACCCACAGCACCCTACAAGCTGTGGAGGACCGAATGGCGTTTCCCACCAAGAAACGCAGTTTGAGCTCGAAGACTAATCCGGACTAGCCTGATCAGCTACCGGCATCAACCCTCAAGGATGTAAAAGAGGCAGTTGCCTGTGGAGCCCTGGAATAGACCAACACCAGGGCGGTCTCCCTGAAAGAAGAGACCAAAGAATCGAACCAAGGTGGTGGCTCCACCGGGTTTCGAGATCCAGCAAAACAAGCAAGGGAAAAGAAGCTGGACGGCTCAGTCGAAAGGGCCGCCCAGGTTGGCATCAGTTGAAAGGAATCAATATCCAATTCGAGAACACTGATCTTTCACTGAAAACAAGGATGACGTGAGCCAGAAGATTGAGCCAAAAGTATTCTGTGGTGGAAAACAAAAACCGGAATGAACAGATTGCAAAGAGCATCTGCCCGCAAGACGGAACAGATTGCGAACAAAAATCCAAAGATACGAGAAAACCAATCCCCGAAGATCAGAAAGATCCAAAAAATGAAAAGGAGAACACTAAAAGGAGAACACTAAATTCTCAGGAAACAGTCTTTCAACCTTTCACCACAGAAATACAGAATGAGCAAAATCCCGAGAAAGGATAGGAAAGCTCACAATCTTGATTTGCAACAAAAGCAAAAGCTCACACAAAACTAACCGGAACGAAATCTCGATCCGAACAAAAAGTATAAACGAACCGGAACGGAAATTCGATCCGAATATAAGCACATCACTTGACAGTCACAAACGAATAATATCCATCTCCCACATCCAATCCTCGATCCTATTATCTTCTCTCTCCAAATACCATCCTCCGAATACTCCGAATACTCCGAAAACTCTCTCCAAAGTGACCAACCGACCATTAGAATACGCAATTCTCCACCATGGTACGAACTAGAACACACGGCGACATAGAAGAAACAAAAATGGAGGTGGATCAAGATCCGAATGATCCTGATGGAGACGAGGATTCCGAAAAGTATCCAGATAGTGAAGAGGAGTTCGATGCAAGGATCATGAGAGTAATGGAAAAGGCCATGACTGATCCAGAAACAAACTCAACTTGGAAAAGAGTCATCGACAAGGAAGTAAAGAGAAGGATCAGATCGATACAGGATGCGGTGGAGCAACACAGAAATCCAAATGACGTCAATCAGGGTGATAGTGATAGTGATAACAGCAATGAAGATGAGGACCAACTAGACGTCGACCTAAGGGCTAAACGACACGGAAGGAGGTCATCCCAACCAAAAATAAAAATCAGGGGATTCAACAGTGGAAGATTTCTGAATCCAGAACAGCTTGCCTTTAGAAGCAGCTTGATGGATTTTGGTATCAACTATGAATCAGCTGAAGAAATTATGAGGGGAGGGATGTCTAATATTCGCGAAATCACAGACCTCAACAAGGAAAGCATCAAATCATTCATGCATGGATTGAAATCTATCAGTCCAGACTGCCCTAACCCAAAAAAGCATCCACTATGGTAACAGGCTATCATCAAGGCTTCTCACATGGGCAAGTTGGGATCGATACCAACCACTGATTGGAGTTGAGCCAAGGGCCGTCGACTGGAACGCAAACCCAAACAACCTGGAATTGCAGCAATTCAGAATCAAGATGATGGAGGCAAGTGTAAAATCACAGGAAAAAGCGACCCCACCTGAATTGAAGGATCTTACAAAATTCAGGGAATGGGAGGAAGGATTCCGTCAAAACTTGAGATACAGATTCAACTCTGAGGGATTTCCAATCTTGTATGTCATAAGACCCCAAGAAAAGGAGGTTGTTACTGATGAAGCCAGGTCTGGAACAGTCGGGCAAAGCCCAACAGATACTTATCCAACTTGGAGTGATTACAATGAAAGATGTGGCATCCTGTCAGGTCACCAGTATGACGAGGATAACAGTGTCGTCTGGAGATTGTTGTGTGATGCAACAAGAAAAGGTCCTGGTTGGGAGTATGTTGCACATTTCCAAAACACTGCACTGAATTCTGGTAATGCCAGAAATGCTTTAATTTTGCTGATGCAACATGCTTACACCGATACCAATATAACTATGGTTCTGAACAAGACATATCAGGAAATGAAAGATTCACACTACACTGGAGATTCTAAGAATTATGACTGGAACAAGCACAAGCGAAACTGGACTGCTTTTCATGGTACAATTCTGAGATTTGAAAAGAATCATAATGAAAGGAGATTTGTCTGGGATTTTATCAATTCAATCAGCGATGAGCGACTTGATGCTGCTAAAGCCGATGCAATTGAGGAGAGCAAAGATTACCGGGACAATTTCAATGAATGCTTGATTCTATTCACCAATCGTCTTGGATTGAAGAAGCTTGCAAACGGGAAGCATAAAAGAGGTTCCAGGAGTTTGTATTCTATGGGCACATCAAGCAACAAAAAGCAAAAGACAACTGGAACGTTTACAGGAAAAGTTGAGTGCAAGCCTTACCCAACAAGTGTTTATAAAACAATGTCAAAAGAACAACGTCAGGAGCTTTACCAGATGAGACAGGCTAAGAAGAAAAGAAATCTCAAGGCTGCTGAGACTAAAAAGAAAGAAACTGAGAATGAAGGCGCGGGTGACAGTTTTGGCTCAAAATCTAAGAAATGACATAATAACCGGACACTATCACTAGAACACAAATTGTTAACAATGGTGAGCCGGTCATTATACAAGATGAACGTTCCTGTAGATTTTGATGATGGGGAAAGTCAAGAAGGATATTGTGAGCTAGACTCACATGCAGACACTACTGCGGCAGGAAGCAATATGGTATTGCTGAATCCTGATCAGATCACAACACATGTTGATGTTGCACCTTTTTCTGAAGAATACAAGCCCATCAAGAAAATCTCGATTGGAAGCTGTGCTACGGCATGGACAAACCCAACGTCAGGCCAAGTGTACATCATAGTGTTTCATCAAGCACTGTACTTTGGGGACAAATTGAAAAACAGCTTGATATGTCCAAATCAAGTGAGGGACTGCAATTTCAACTCTGTTGAAGAGACACCTCGCCAATTTGATTCAAGATCCAAGCATGGAATTACAATTCAAACTCCACTGGAAGATGATGATCCAAAGAAAGTTTTTATCAAACTGAGTATGCGAAATGTGATCTCATATTTCCCCACAAGAAAGCCAACAAGAATGGAGCTTGATGAATGTCAACATTTGATAGCAACAAACGATACCCCCTGGGATCCACATTCACTGAAGTTCAGGATGGCCGAGCTAGCCATTGACAATGGAGATCCAATTTCAGGGGACCAGTTCAGCCTTCAAGCTATGTCGACCAAAGAGGACCAAGAAATGGATACAAGTTCGGTTGTAACAGAACCTGCTAGTAATGTTACAGATAAACTCCCCAAGACCAGCTTAGACAAACGTCATCCAAGTGTCATGCAGCAATGCAAACTGATGAGAGTCCATCAGGTATCCACAAGGAGAATGCTAACTGAATGCCAGATTGCAACAGATGGAAATATAGCTCATCGGATTTCTTCAGTAAGGAATATTTCAAGCGCGCGAAGGGTAGACCAATTTTTGTTTGATGATACAGAATTTGACTTTATGGAAGCTCCTGAAGAAGAATCAAAACAGGCCTCTAGCTTGCAAGAAATTGACAATACACTTGAGAGAAGGTCTCTTGACAGAAGAAATCAATGGGGGCTAACAACCGGTAAATCGTGTTGTTAAGTGAAAACAAGAAATTACCGTTACGTGCGGTTATATATGGATCAATAAGAAAACAGATCGACGTGCGTACATATATGAATGAGATGCGCGGCGAAATACCAACTAAATACGTTCTTACAAATACAATGAATGCAATGAGGAGTGAGGCGAAATTACTGATGGATCGATACTCGGGCGTATGAAGACCAACAAGGCAATATAGACACCGTAGGAAGGCGATCACAGAAAACAAAAGAATGACTCACGACCAAAGGAATTAATCATTGATAGAAGAATCGGACACAGCAAAGTATCACCAGAAAGTGGTACGCGAAAATCCAGAGGCATAGGATCCGATATTAAGTATATCAATGAAATATGGAAAATATCAATGATATACGAAATGGATACACGAAGCCCAATTATGTTAGAAACAAACAAATGAGACAGGTTTCTCCGACGAATTTACCGATGAAATATTAGTTAATCTACAACACGGGAATGCACGTGCAGTCTCATGATGGAGGATTGCTTAACACGGGATTGCATGTGAAATCCGATTAAGTATTCGAAAAAACAGAAAATAGATTAATTAACTCATAATCCGGAATTACAGTTGTTGATTAACAGTCGCAGCTTCATACGAAAGCTAGATAACAAACATACCTACAAGTTACAATCCATTCCGGAAGTATTCCTACGAGTTTCCTACGAGTTTCCTACGAGAAATTTCCTACTACACTTTTACTCTATTCCGGAATTTTCTTACGGGAAATTCCCTACTAGTGATAAAGCGATCTCCAAATTTATCCATCGCGAATTTCAGTAAATACGGTTCGTACGTGTACCACTGAATCAAATCTAACACTACTGTACGAAATTACTGGAATAAGCCATTATCTTGAACAAAACACATCGGATACTACTGAGAATTGGCTAGAACAACAAAGAAGAATATCAAAAATAAAAATAAAAAATACATAACAAGAAACAACATGCCAACCTTTACTAACAGATTCTTTCAAACTCTGGGAGCCGTCACCTATCCGGCCTTCTACATGATGAGAAACAATGATTGGTGGAAACAGAATGAAGTACCGGATGGACCACAGAATACAAGCGAGGATGATGATACCCAGACTCCACCGACGACTCGACGCAAACGCCGTTCAAGACGGGCCAACTATGCACCATCGTCGTCCTCGTCTTCACCATCTTCTTCATCATCTTCTTCGTCATCAGAAAGTGACGACGATAATAGCGGTTTAAGGCCTGGCGGACGATCTGAGGGCAGACGCAGAGATGCAGAGCTGGTTAACCTCAGAAGACAAGCAGCAGAAGCCAAACGCCAAATGGAAGAAATCAATGCACTAAAGGAAGAAATGAGAGCTGCAAGAGCACGAGGACGAGAAAAAGAAAGAAGATATGAAGCGGAAATGAACACTCTGAGACAAACAATTCAAGAATCACACAACAGGGATGACGAGATGGAAGCACTTAGACAAGAAGTGCGGTCGGCCAAGGAAAAAGCAACGGGTCAGCAGCTACTCAAGGCAAAACCAATCCATGATTTCGACGGCCAACAAGAAAATTGGACTAAGTGGAAATCTGATGCGACAGCTACGTTTGCTGCAACAGGACATGAAGAAATTATGAATGACCCAGATGCTGCTCGAAATGCACCAACTAAGAATAAGGCACTCTGGGGAACATTGCTATCGGCCTGTAGCGGAGGTAGTGCCCATTCCAAAATAATCAAACATGAAGATACATTTGATGGGCATGCGGCATGGCAGGAACTATTGGGCTGGTATGATTCTGATAACCGGCGCGAATCTTATGCTGAGACACTGAAGCTTCGTCTACGATACAACCTGTTACATCCCAATGGTAATATTTCTGAGTACATTAACACGTTTGAATTGACCTATCATAAACTCCGAAAAATTCCACCATACCACATGACTGAATGGGATGCAAAAAGTATCTTTGCTCGAAATATTCGGGACCCCAACCTGGAGAGATTCAAGGAAGAGTTGCTGGAACACAAAACCGATAGGACCCTAGAAGAGATGATTATTAAGCTTCGCATCCATGATGAAGAACTTGCTCGCACTGCATTTGATAGCAACAGAGGAGGCCACAAACGCGTCCGCCGCACTCCTGACGGTCCTAACAAAAGACAACGTACGGGTTCCTACGGCACAGGCACTCTTACAGGGACTATCCACCCTAACCTCAAAGGTATCATCAGAATCCCTCCAGACACATGGCAAGAGCTTTCTCAACCGTATCGCGATTGGGTACTCAAATACAACCAAGCCATCCGCCACAGTGATACTCCACCTACCACTCCAGAGGGGGTTATTGTTGGTTCTCCACAAGACGATGGTTTGAATCACTTTATTCCCAAATCTAGTCGTCAACGACGCGTGCGTCGTGTCATGGCCACACCTGAGATGCCTGCACATGGTTTGTTGTCGCTTCCGCCTCAGGAGCTGACCACTCCGGCTGATGATAGTGATCAAAGTCTTGGCACGATTGATGAAACTGAATTATTTCCTCCAGGTTCGACTACACTCAAAACGGTTCGATTTCACCTACATTCCGGGGGGGAAACTGGTGCTGGTGCAGACGATGGTACCGGTGAAGCCGAAACACAGAATGCGGCGAATTCGAATTCAACTCCAAGAAGAACCGCATCATCTTACTTTTATACAACACGACGAAATAAGATGGAAATGAAATCTGATCAAACTGACGATGAGGATAGCGAAAATGAGGATGAAGATTCTGAGGGAGAAGATCTACCAGATCTTGTGGCAAGAACAGAATCCGATTCAGACGATGAAAAGGAAAGCAACAACAATGATACCAAGAAAGAACGATGTGATCGACGAAAAGCAATTAGGAAAATATACCAAGCAAGAAGACCTAGACGAATGACAGGTAATTCAGCAATCACAAACATACATCGATACAGAGAGGTTCAACAAAATGACAATATTGCAGTGATCGACAGTGGTGGAGGAAGAAGACCAACGGTTACAGAACAAGCATGGCTCCGAATTGGAGGAGAAACTGGAATGACATCTGCAATGAGGCCATACATGAGTAATGATACCAATACTTATGTGGAGCATCCGGTTTGCAGTGCTGTAACGAAGGCTTTTATTCCAGGAAGAGAAGACCCAGTACTTTTAGTGGTTCACTATGCAACTTTTGTCACCAAGGATAAAGATCAAACTGATGGTGAATCGCTATTGACAACAATTGATATGGGTGACCATGGAGTGCTGGTGAATGGAGTGCAACCACAGTTGAGCAAATGCGGCATTACAATTGGAACGACATTCTTACCATTTTCATATGACGATGAAAAAGTTTATTTTCATATTACCAAACCAACAGAAGGGGAAGTGGATACATTGGATAAATTCGAGTTGAATAGCCCAGCACCACCGGACATGCGCAAATATCCAATGTTGAGAAGGAAGAGAGCAAGAGAAACGTTCAAATTTGCAAAACTCCCAATGCTGGAACTAAGAAAACGATTTGCTATGTTACCAGAATTAACTGTTTTGAAAACATTGGAAAATACTACCCAACACTATGAAGAAATAGAAGAAGAAAATCGAGAAGTCCCCAGGAAACATTACAGGAAAAGATTCAAGGCATTTCATTACAGAAGACAAAATGAAACAGTGAGCACGGATTACACATACTTCTCGAAAAAGACATCTCAAGGACACAACGGGGGACAATTTTTCAGTGGCACTAAGACAAAGCTTTGGTCTTTTCATCCTCTGAAAACAGAATCTCAATGTACAAATGCGCTACAGGATTACCTCCGAGAACATGGTGCACCAGATACTATACTCAGTGATAATGCAAGATCTGAAACAGGTGTAAAGTGGACTCAAATTCTTCGAGAAAATATGATCAAAACAAGAACAAGTGAACCACACCACAGCCATCAGAACTTGTGTGAAGCGGAATGGGGAAGATTGTCCAAAATGGTACAAAACAGCCTACGTATGTTTCAAGCGCCAACCAGTTTAGCACATTGGTGTGCAAAATGGTGTGTGTCAGTTAACAATTTGGCAGCCCGAAAGTCTCTGAATTGGAAAGTACCCCTCGAATTGCACCAAGGTTGGACACCCGATATCTCCCATCTGAGATTTCATTTCTATGAACCAGTGTGGTATTTTGAGCCAAGATTCAAGAGCCCCAAAAACAACATGTTGAAAGGGAGATTCCTAGGTTTTGCGGAATCAACGGGTGATGCAATGACCTACTATATTCTGACTGAACCAGAGACGCCAAAACAGAAAAGGCAAGTGTTGATGAGATCGGTAGTTAGAACAAGACGCAAGGAAATTGGCACCAAAGACGAATATGTGAATGACAACCCGGAGGCAGAGAAGTTTACTCTTTCCCTGTCAGAGCACCAACAGAACATGGAAGATATCAAGAGCACTGATGAAGTCCCATTATTATCTTCAGGGGAGAAATTTGTCGCGAGCTCTGAAGGAATGGAAAATTCTACTAGCACCAATCCAATGGAAGACAGAGATGAAAATGACAATACAACTTCAGGGGAGCTTGAGGTCGATGAAGAAGGAAACCCCTTGGACATGGAAGAAGAAATGTTACCAAGTGACATAGATGGATGCAACAATGCTGAAACACATCAGGATATCTTGGAAAGCACAGAGGTAAATTTGGATATGGATTTCCGGAAGATTTTGGATCATTTCTGGGAAAATGGGATTTTGGTATTCAAGGCGCAATACATTGATGAGCTACAAGGCAATACAGTCTTGAATACTCCATTCCCACAATTGAAGAAAGATCAACCACTGGCGTGTGCAAAGTATATCAAGGAATACATTGTTGAAAGCAGGAGAGGAAATAACAGGCCGTTGAATGTATGGGCAGAGCAAGTAATAAAACAACAATCTGGCATTGTCAGAAGAATACGATTTATGAAGTCCCTGATACACACGAGTGTTCAACGCGCAGTCAAGAAGAAACCATCCAGGAATCAAAGAATGGCAAAGAAAAAGAATCGTGAAAAGTTTGGACAGAAGATCCCAAATACCTATGAAGAATGTATGCAATTTGATGCGGAAGCTGGCAATACAAAATGGAAAGACTCAATTCAGAAAGAGATGGATAATTTGGAACGACTAAAATGTTTCAAATATCACTCAGCAGAAAAAGAATTTCCAAAAGAAGAAGGTTGGCAACAGGCAAGATTGCAGATGATTTGGGATATCAAGAGCGAGGACGGCAGGTACAAGAGCCGATTAGTAGCAGGTGGTCACAGAGTCGACTCGAGTGAATACAATACATACTCCAGTCAAATCAACAGTTTATCTGTGTACTTATTATTCCTAATTGCACAACACCAACAACTGGATTTGATGACTGCAGATGTGGGAAATGCTTTCCCGACTGCACCGGTTCAAGAAAAAGTATGGGTGTGGGCTGGAGACGAGTTTGGTGAAAAGAAAGGATGCAAGGTAGAAATACAAAGAGCACTGTACGGACTGGCAGGTAGTGGTAGAGCTTTCATGGATTTCCTCGCTGATACACTCATGAACTTGGGTTTTCGACCGTCAAGAGCAGACCCAGATTTATGGCTGCAAAAGGAAGAAGAAGGTTACACATACATTGGTACTCATGTTGATGATCTTATGGTAATAGGAAAGAAGCCCCAAGATTGGATAGCCAGAATTGAACAAGAATTTGCATTGAGAAATGTCGAATCAGAACCTCAGTATTACCTTGGTACAAGTCTTACAAGAATCAAAGATGGTCGTTTGTTGATGAACTCTACGAAATATATCAGTGAAGTAATTCGGAAATATCAAGAAAAATATTCAGTGACCCTCAAGAAAGAAAATCTTCCAATGAAAACAGATTGTCACCCTGAACTGGATGATTCTCCATTACTGTCCGTATCTGAACACAAGGAATTTCAACATATCATTGGCTTAGGACAATGGCTGGTGTTATCTGGAAGAATCGACATTGCGTTTGCAGTATCATCACTATCAAGATTTGCAGCTGGGCCAAGAGAGGGCCATTTGCGGATGGCTAGACACATTTTGGGATATTTGAAGAAATACAAGAAGAAAGGAATTCTAGTGGATTCAAGACCTCCAAGGATCAGCTCAAACGGTGATGTCAAACTCAAGTATGAAGAATTCACACATCATTACAAATATTACAAGAAGGAAGAACTGGATCCAATGTTCCCGGTGCCTCTAATTCCTGAAATGGACTTGAACATATTTTGTGATAGCGACCATGCACACGACTTGGTTACTGGAAGGAGTATCACTGGATTGATTGCATTCGTTGGGTGTATGCCAGTCTACTGGAAGTCAAAGAGACAAACTTCGGTCCATACCAGTACATTTGGAGCTGAATTTACTGCCCTGAAAGACGCGGTTGCATTGGCCATCATGCTCAGATACCACCTTAGATCGATGGGAGTTGTAATCACCAAACCAGCAGAGATCTATGTGGATAACAAAAGTGTAGTAATCAATTCCACCAATCCGGCAAGTTCACTCAACAAGAAATCAATTGCACTGGCCTATCATTTCGTCAGACAACACCAAGCTGGAAAAGTCGTATCGATCAGCCATATCAACTCACAGGACAACTACGCAGACATTCTGACCAAGCCGTTAAACAGTAATGCATTCAGGAATCTTCTAAATGAATTCATGACAATGTAAAAACGAAGTTAAGTACCAAAATTCAGTAATAAAACAACCACACTAAAAACCCATGTCTAAAAATTATGTTGTATGCTTCCCTCTAAAAATTCAATAGGAATCTAAACCAAGCAAGATCATGGATTTAGGGGAGAACAACCGGTAAATCGTGTTGTTAAGTGAAAACAAGAAATTACCGTTACGTGCGGTTATATATGGATCAATAAGAAAACAGATCGACGTGCGTACATATATGAATGAGATGCGCGGCGAAATACCAACTAAATACGTTCTTACAAATACAATGAATGCAATGAGGAGTGAGGCGAAATTACTGATGGATCGATACTCGGGCGTATGAAGACCAACAAGGCAATATAGACACCGTAGGAAGGCGATCACAGAAAACAAAAGAATGACTCACGACCAAAGGAATTAATCATTGATAGAAGAATCGGACACAGCAAAGTATCACCAGAAAGTGGTACGCGAAAATCCAGAGGCATAGGATCCGATATTAAGTATATCAATGAAATATGGAAAATATCAATGATATACGAAATGGATACACGAAGCCCAATTATGTTAGAAACAAACAAATGAGACAGGTTTCTCCGACGAATTTACCGATGAAATATTAGTTAATCTACAACACGGGAATGCACGTGCAGTCTCATGATGGAGGATTGCTTAACACGGGATTGCATGTGAAATCCGATTAAGTATTCGAAAAAACAGAAAATAGATTAATTAACTCATAATCCGGAATTACAGTTGTTAGGGGCCATCAGTGATAACAATTGAAGGTCCAAACAAAGTTGACTGTGAACGCCTAGCCAAAACTTGGAACATTAGTTTCAAGAAAGCTGAGCAGACATTGAAAGTCACGATGCAGAAAGCACTCAGGAATTTGCAATTACCATTGATGAAGAGGTTGCCTACTCAGCGCTTCAGGAACAAGAGAGTTGCACAAGGAACCTGGTACACAGATACATGGCATGCAAGAACAACCAGTATTATGAGGCAGGAAAAATGTGCACAGATCTTCACGAATGGAAATGGGTTTGAAGTATTTATACCAATACAGGACAAATCACAAGCCCATCAAGGATTGAAGACATTCATTCATGAAATTGGAATTCCGGAGCATTTGATTTCTGATGGTGCACCAGAACAAGGATCTCCAAGAACCTACAAGACACACTGGAATTCAATCGTAAAACGCAACCATATCCATCAGACATTCATCCAACCACATTGCCCATTCCAAAATCGAGCAGAACAAGCAATTGGTCATCTTGGTAGTGCAATCACAACCAAGTCTGCAAAGAAGAAGTCACCGAGGAGATTATGGTCGTTTTGTGGTGAACTATGTGCTAATATCAGGCAGCGAACAGCATCGAGCAACCCTTCTTCAATGGGGAGAACTCCATTTGAATTGGTACATGGCTATAGGCCGGATATTACACTATACACTTCATCAGAATGGTATGACTTTGTGTTTTATTATGAAAAAGGTGATTCTTCCACCCAAGGTGTTGAAAGGCTGGGACGATGGTTGGGTCCCTGTGGTAATAAGGTAGGTGGGGGTGATTGTTTTTGGCTCCTGACTGAATCAGCAATACCAATATCTACAAATTCAATAAGGCCTGTCAAAGAATTCGAATGGAGAGATAGGGATATCCTCAGACGAATGGAAGCAATTGACAAATCAATTGAATCCAAGATTGGTGATGAAGTGAAGGATAGCGCGTCATTCTTCCAGGAAAACTACCCGGAGCCTCAAATGGAGCTATTTGAGAACCAACCAGTGGAATCACCTGATCTGAAACTTGAAATGGCTGAACCAGAAGCATCAGTAGAAGATATTGATGAACCAGATGAATATCTGGGAAATGAAGTGATCATTGAAAGAGGTGATGAAAGACTCAGGTGCGTTGTCAAGGACAAGGTTCGCGACTTGCAAAACAGACCGATAGGACTCAGAAATGAGAATCCCATACTAGACACGAGGCTGTATAAATTGCAACTACCTGATGGTACCATGGAGGAATATACAGCAAATATTGTTGCAGAGAGTCTGTATAGTTCCGTTGACGATGACAGACGCATGTTCACTCTACTGGATGAACTCATTGACCATGAAAAAGACAACACCGCTTTAAGTGATGAGGAAGCAACAACTATAGCCAAAAATGGACGAAAGAGCCATAAGCCAACGACTAGGGGTTGGCGGATTTTGGCCAGTTGGAAAGATGGAACAGAATCTTGGTGTAAGCTAAGTGATGTGAAAGAATCATTTCCAGTGCAATTAGCTGAATATGCTGTCAACAATAATCTTGAAAAGACACCAGCATTTCGATGGTGGGTGCACAAAATTTTGAGAAGAAAGGATTGAATCCTTAAGGCAGCCAAAACAGCAAAGAATTGGTTGAAGACTCACAAGTATGGCGTTGAGTTGCCACATTCAATCAAACAAGCGCTGGCTATTGATAAGAAAACAGGCACTGACCACTGGGAAAGGGCAATTCACAAAGAAATGACCAACAATATGGCAGCGTTCGAATTTTCCGATGATGATGTTATTCCAGTTGGCCATAAGCAAATAACAACCCACATGATATTTGATATCAAGCTTGGGTCCCTAACAAGGAAGGCTAGGTTGGTAGGGGACGGTGTTAATTTCCTTTTGAAACTGGCTGTTGAGCTGATTCAATCCAAAGGCAAAGAAGAGCAACAGGAGCTTTAGCTGCAGGCCGGTTGAGGTGCCGGTCTGTTGTGTTCTAATATTTCTCTGATATCCACTACGACTGGATGCAAATCCAATCAGATCTATTCTGACTATCGACCAATCGACGCAATCAGTTAGATCTTAGGTTTGTAGTTCTACAAAAGGGACGCAAAGGAGGCGTCCAGTGCAAGGTTTAAGGTTGAATAATCAAATAATCTAAAAGTATGAGCCATGTATCTTGCTGGAGAGCAAGATAGCGCTCGTGCTGCCGCTAATACAGCACTTTGTTACAAATATACGGTAAAATACCGCGTTACAGGGAAATACCGTGTTGCCGCTAATACAACACGTATTTTGCAGATAAACAAGTTCGTGAGCAGCGCTTCGAACCTTTGCTGTCTTTTCTTGAAAACAAAGACGCTTAACAGAATACAGCATATGCTAATATCTGGCATGCGCTCTTGTTTGGGTCACTAAGTATCGAACTTGAGTGACGATCGATTCTTCTCACCCAGTTAAGTATCGATTCTCGATCGTAAGAATGAGTCTAGTAATTCGCGAGGTCTCATTATTTTCGATCTCGTACCTCTACCAACTTAGACACGAAAGGAATTTAATACTCCCCATGTGTCCACATGAAAGCATCCTCTAGTATCTGGTGCAGTCATCCTGCAATAGATCACCAGTGTTTCCACAGTAGTAAAAGATGGGCTTGAGTAAAGGATACACCACCGAGTGTCCCCAATGCTTTGTGAGGATATCAGCACAATTATCTTTGCCCGCAAGGTGTTGCATGAGGATGAAGCCTCTAGCTATCATGCTTCTGACATAATGATATGATAGAATGTGATGCCTCTTGTGGAGCCTCGCATATGGGAATGTAGAGGTTTGGATCATCTTTTCATTGTCTCCCCATGTGTAGGATGTGTCGTGTACCCTAGTACCTAGATATCTGAATGACTGTCGAATGTCAACAATCTGCTCAATACATGTTCTAGCAGACACAAATTCGGCGCCAAAGGTAGCTGTTTCAGAGGTTGCTTGCTTCTTGGAGAACCACATGATGGGGGTCTTGTTTGCAAAGTGCAGTATACCAGTGACAGCTTTACCACTTAGGATGTCATGCATTAAGTTTGCATCATAGAAATGAGACAACACAACTACCTTACCCAGGGGTTCAGGAGCATCACTAGGGAGGTCCTCGGAGTGCTCCCCATACACTGTATTGGACCAGTCTGTGCTGGTACCTTCAGTGAGTACTACTTCAGATGGGCCAACAGATGGGGTAGCAGGATTGATGGGTGGAGGTGTGGCGTCACTAACATCAAAATATGCTAGCTCAGGGGGACCAAAATCATCTTCAGTAACAGGTACGCCGGTAGGGGTTTTGCTGAAGATGTGAGGGGTTGGAGGACCATCAAGAATCTCCCCATAGTTGTTAGGGAGTGGAGAAGGTACATAGCTGCGTGTAGTGGGAACCTTGGAATAAAGAAATGTAGGCAGGGAGGGCTTGGGGATGCACAGAGGAGGTGATGCTGGTACCGAACGGGGGGATGAAGGAGGGCGAAAGGAGGGACTATCACCAGAAGACTTAGGAGTGAGGGAAGCATCTTTGGCCTTGCGCCATGCAAGAAAACCATCATCAGTGAACAAGCCAGCGCGCTTGTTGCGATGCTCGGGAGTTAAAGCAGTGCGAACACCAGAGCGATCAAGGAGCTTATTGGTGATGGGATCCCAGATGGTGAAACATAAGCTATTGCCAACATGTTCAGCAATGCCAACAAAGTGTCCAAGGCATTCAGTGGTCTGAGAGCCAAACTGTGTATCTGGAGTCTTGTAGTAGACGGGCTCGAACCAGAAGAAACTAAGGTAGGGACTGATGTCACCAATGGTACCAGTAGCAATAAAGAAAGGCTGTTTGTCAGAGAGAGTGGGGTCAGACAAATGATTCATGAGGCGGCCAACATATTGCATACAAAGAAGCCAGAGGTGTGGTGGAGTGCCTGTGCGATCCATGATTCTATTGACAATGCGTTTGAAGGTCTGGTATCGTCGTTCAAAAAGATTTTGGTGTTGATGGTATGGTTCACTTTGCCATAAACCAATCCACATCATCTTGAGGTAGTCAAGAACCGGCTTGCTGGACTGGTAAGATCCATGATCACAGAGCAATCTGAGTGGTCGACCCCATTGCCGAACAAAATTTTGGAGACAAGGGAGAAAATCAGCAGTAGTTCTCATTTCTTCAACATGGATGATATGAGATTTGCGACCAAAGAAAACTTGAGCAATTTTGGAACCACCATCGATAGCGGGGGTGTCTGAATAGATGACATCAGAGAGGACATCATCATTGAGAGGCCGGACATTCATGGCAGGCTGTGGCGATTGGAACCTTTTGAAGATGTTACCATCGGGACTAAGTGACAGTGAGCCATACTGTGTGGAATTGTTGAAAGTGGCCTTGATACGGTCAAGTGAGATCCATCCAAAGAAGGGTTTCAGGGACAGGTAATCGATATCAGTGGGCGATTGAACATGGGCTGCGGCAGTGATAAAGGTGGAAGGGGATTGATTAGAGCACCTACTGAGGATGTCTTGATGAATATAATCAGCTGGGCTAAGCCAAAATGAAGTATCAAAAACGTCCAAGGCCTGTAGGGAGGAGGTAGTGCTGTTGGACAAGAATGAGGTGACTGTAGAGGAGGTGCCAATGTTGATATCCCTAATCGCGCCAAATTCATCATAATCTTGATATGGAAGTGATGTGGAAACAGGCGGGTATTTCTGAATGAAGGTATCATCCTGTGGGGTATATGCGTTATCCAGTACAGATGGGTTCCAATGCTGATCACTTGTCATTATGACGTGGGGAAGACTAGCAAATTCTGCACTGGTATACTTGCGCATAGCAAGGTAAGGTAAGCCATGGCATATACTGAGTGGAAAGACATGACCATCAGTAGTGGTAATGACTTGGGAGCCGCCTGTCTTGATAGAGGAATCATCCACGATTGAGTGGTATGCTTCCATCTGGGGGGAAGACAAGATAGATGGGTGTTGTCCGGTGTATGCACTCTCATGAAAGATGATAATGACAGGACCTCTGTTGGAGACAGAGTAGGCGCCGCATGTTGCAATAGGGATGTTCTGGATTTGGTGGTTGTTTATACCAGTTACATTGACATATCTTGGGGGAATATCTTTAGAGATGAGACATGCGTCATTTCCGATGATACACCCATTTGCACCTCTGTCAACCATAGCAGAACCAGGTGTGGATACAGCAGTTTTGCTGGAGTGATACGTAGCGATGGGGTTTGCTGATGAGACAGGAGATTCACATTCCAGCGGTGCCCAATAGTGAAAGTTCACTGATCGTGAGGTTTGTTCAACAGGGATATAGACATTGCCTTCTTTCTTGTAAAGTATATCAGGGTTGTCTGCAAGGAATCGGGCTGGGTGTGCAGGAGAAACAGAAGACTTGAGGGGCCTGGTGTCTGATTGAGAAGATGATTTGTATACACCAAGTGATGCATGGAATGCAGATCTGGCTGAGCTCTCGTCAGCGGCCGATAGAACTTGCTCAGTAGCGGGTGAGGGGACCTGCTCATCAGTATGGTGCTCATAGGCCCGGCGTGTGATTGGCTTGCTGGAATTGGGGTCCGGTGGTAATGCAGCATCAAGAAGCTCAGGCCGGAGGCAGGCAACTAGTCGCTTCTTGTCATCAGCTGTGAAGCCAAGCCAATGCTTCATGCCTTGCTTAGAGAGAGTTGTCCAAACTGCAGATGGTAGCCTTGTGGTCGGGTCTGGGGTTCTTCCAGCCTTGTAAACAGCGTAGTCTTGATAGTCACCATTAAAATCAATAGGAGGTAAATATGATGCCGAGTCGTCAGTGATAGCAGAATATGTGGACTGTGTCATAGAAGACAAATCATGAGTATTGGCTTTGACAGACATCCGACTTCGAGGTTGGGACAGGGAAGCTTGGGAATCTAGTCTGGTGGCTTCAAGGAGGAGGGTATTTTTCAATTCACTGATAGCGACGGCTTCATGCTGCCTAAACTTAATCAAGTCCTGTGCTGCAGGAGGATCATCAACCTTATAGAACTGTTCACTGAGCTGGAAGCTGCTACTACAGGCCTTGCAAAGGTGCGTTTTGACAGTATCAAAATCAAGTGGCCTTTGCGGATCGCGTAGTGTGTTGAGATGTTCCAACTGGGCAAACCACTGGGTGATGAATTTGACCTTGGTATCCTTCCACGTTCTCAAATCAATGTCCAATAGTTGTTGCATCACGATGGAGGTATCATATACTTTGGATTTGGATCTGTCGTGCAATGACACAAAGTCAAAGAAGGCTTGTCTGCCATCTCTTGAGGAGGTATGGCTGAGCACGCAGGAGTAGGAGAGATCACTCTGGAGGGCATGTAGGACAAGGGTCCAGAAGAAAGCACATTGCTTGTCATGGAGAGCTTTTTCATACCCGACGAGCGGTGTATCAGGCCAGCTTGGGTCAAGGAATGTGCGAGTATCTATGTCAGACGTTTCCAGCTTTGCCTTGAATTTTACAAGCCAGCGTTCAAACCTTGCATCATTCTGCAGGATGGGAAAGGTGGATTCATCCCTTGATTTCTTGGTCCAGGATTCATATCTAAGCTGTTCAATGGGCTTGGAGGATCTTTCCTGTTGTCGTCAAGGCGTGCTGGCGCTAGTGATTGTAATGTTCGTTCCAGATGCTCTTCTGGCTCTGACAGCACTAATACAGTAGCTGCGAAAGTCGTCTTTGGTATACTGGGTTCTATCCTCTGAGTCTAGTCCTTGTGCTGTGAGATGCTCGCCATAGTCAATGACTTGCTGTATGGACGTCTGTACATGTCGATAAATTGGGGTTCTTACTCCCCCTTCGAGGAAAACTAGGTCTCCAATGTTCTCGATGTACAAGAAGGCTAGCCATGTCTTGATCCTTGCAGCAATGAGAGCCTCACACAGGGCGTCATTTTGTTCCCTTGGTATGTCAAAGATTTCATGCAAGAATGTGGCTAGTGGTTGGTCAAATGATGGGAAGAGGTGTTCGATAGGTGTGCTTTCTTCTTCATCGTCATGCAACCTGTCCTGCGGGTCGTCCATGTCGTTTGCAGGCAGTAGGGATGTGGTTGCAGCGCTTCCGGGTTGGAGTGTTTGGAATCCCGTGGACCTGCTTCGTCCCGTCGATCTGCTTCGCGTTCTGGCGGCGACGGGGATGTCCGGCATGAGAGGATGGGTCTAATGACTGTAACGCTGCTATCGTCTCCAGTCTTTCGATGAGATATGGCTTGCCGGTGACGCGGAGGGGCAACGAAAATCCGTTTCCTGCGTTTGTTGCTGTAGACCAACGCCGCAGATTTCTTGTATCGAGAACGTAAGTTCGTTGACTCTGTGTCGTTGTTTTGTTTTCGTAACAAAAATTCGGATCTGCTGTCGGATTGTCGGCGGCGTCGAGTGCTTCTACTTGTCGTCTTCTTTTGCAAGCTTCAACAAGCTTGCGACTGTTAATCTGTTAATTTCCTTTTGAAACTGGCTGTTGAGCTGATTCAATCCAAAGGCAAAGAAGAGCAACAGGAGCTTTAGCTGCAGGCCGGTTGAGGTGCCGGTCTGTTGTGTTCTAATATTTCTCTGATATCCACTACGACTGGATGCAAATCCAATCAGATCTATTCTGACTATCGACCAATCGACGCAATCAGTTAGATCTTAGGTTTGTAGTTCTACAAAAGGGACGCAAAGGAGGCGTCCAGTGCAAGGTTTAAGGTTGAATAATCAAATAATCTAAAAGTATGAGCCATGTATCTTGCTGGAGAGCAAGATAGCGCTCGTGCTGCCGCTAATACAGCACTTTGTTACAAATATACGGTAAAATACCGCGTTACAGGGAAATACCGTGTTGCCGCTAATACAACACGTATTTTGCAGATAAACAAGTTCGTGAGCAGCGCTTCGAACCTTTGCTGTCTTTTCTTGAAAACAAAGACGCTTAACAGAATACAGCATATGCTAATATCTGGCATGCGCTCTTGTTTGGGTCACTAAGTATCGAACTTGAGTGACGATCGATTCTTCTCACCCAGTTAAGTATCGATTCTCGATCGTAAGAATGAGTCTAGTAATTCGCGAGGTCTCATTATTTTCGATCTCGTACCTCTACCAACTTAGACACGAAAGGAATTTAATAGACGGTCATAAAGTCCCTGCAGTGGCCAAAGAAAATACTTATCCATCGGTTCCCAGTCGAGACTCAGTAAGAATATTCTTCCTGCTGGCAGCGCTGAATGATTTGAAAGTTCTTTCAGCAGATATTCAAAATGCATATTTGACAGCCCCAATTAAAGAGAAATACTTTCTAAAAGCGAGAGCTGAAGATGGTTTTCCACCTCATCTTGCAGGAAGGCCTTGCAAGATTGTCCGCGCATTGTATGGACTGCCGGTTGCAGGTGCATCTTTCAGGTCATACCTCACCCAGCATTTGAGAGATCTTGGATATTCACCTTGCAAAGCAGATCCGGATGTGCACTTACGAATTGAAACCAGGAAAGATGGATCCAGGTACTGGGCAATTCTCATTGCCTATGTAGACGACATCTTATGTTCTGGTGAAGATCCAAAGTTCCAGCTTGAAAATATTGAGCGCAAGTTCAAATTGAAGGATGATACCATTGAAGAACCAACCCTGTATCTGGGAGCAGATATTGGAAAATTCTACTTTGAAGGTGATTCAAAGCCAAGATGGTCATTATCAAGCACTAAGTATACGGCGAAAGCTGTTGCAGCAGTCGAACAAGAGTTAGGAACTGAAAAATATGGTTACAAGTATCTACCAAAATCAGCGTCCAGTCCACTGCCACATGATTACAGACCGGAAATTGATATATCAGAAGAATTGAACCCTGAATTGCAAAATTATTACCAAGGATTAATTGGAGTTCTCAGGTGGATTTGTGAATTAGGAAGGCTGGACATTGTAATGCCAGTCTCGCTGATGTCAAGGTATTTGGCACAGGCAAGGATCGGGCATTTGAATCAGTTGTTTCATATATTTGCATATTTGAAAAAATACAACAGGTCAAAATTGGTTTTTGATGATACTGTACCAAATGTTGACGAGAGTAAATTTCAAAAATGTGACTGGTCTGAATTTTATCCTGGTGCCGCTGAAGTCATACCAGCAGATATGCCTGAAGCTTTGGGAAAACATGTAACGGTGAGTTGTTTTGTTGATGCTGACCATGCAGGATGCAAGGCGACAAGGAGATCTCATACTGGCGTTATTATCTTCATTAATAATGCACCGATCATTTGGTTTTCCAAAAGACAAACAACAGTTGAGACATCAACTTTTGGATCTGAAATCATTGCTTTGAAAATTGCAATCGAATTGGTTGAAGGTGTAAGGTACAAGTTGAGAATGATGGGTGTTCCAATTGATGGGAGCACAAATGTGTATTGTGATAATGATTCGGTTGTCACAAATGTTACACGGCCTGAAAGCCCATGCAAGAAAAAGCACAACAGCATTGCATATCACAAGGCGCGTGAATCCATTGCAGCAGGAATTATCAGAGTTGCTAAAGAACCAGGTTCAACAAATATCGCTGACTTGTTTACCAAGCTAATGAGTGGCGCCGTCTTTCGAGAACATAGTTCCCGATGCATGTGGTAGGCATGTTTTGTTTTGCATGTGGTGAGCTAAGAAAATAAAATCAATCGTTCGATGGAATGTTCGATCGATCGTTCGATTGAAGTAACAAGTTGATTTGTTCGATCATGGAATAAATCGATCTGCAATGAGCATTTTGAAGATGGATAATTTGATCCATGAATACAATATATCAAACTGGCAAGGATCAGGGCAAAATGCCATGATGCGAGCCAGAATGAATGGCAAAATGCCTTCCCCATTTTCTTTTGATAGGGCCTCTGATGGTAGACTGGATACAGTTTGGTATTCAACACGACAACGACTCACGAAGAATAGGTTAAGTCATAGAATCCAGCCGCTTAACGGTTGGAGGATTTACGACTGAAGGGGACTGAAAAGAATTCACCGCGTAAAGGCATATTCGTACGTACGAAGAGTCACGAAGGCAAATAACCTTATTCGTAAGGTTATTTAACCTGAGTGAATAATCGTCGGTGATTATCCATGTGGATTGCCTCTTAGGGAAATTCTTCCCGTCAGCTCACTCTTCGAAGAATTAACAACTCTAAAACACTATCATGCCCTAAAATCTATGTACAACCTAGTACTAATTCTACGTAATAAGGTACAAATACTGTGATATTCCAATGAGAATATCACGGTGAATTACACGGTAATACGATACAACGAAAGACCGATCGAAGATGGTTTACGTGTGTTTTGTGTCTTATTTACGTGTGCTTTGCATGCTAAGAATTACACGGTAATATGCCGTAAAAATCGACACGACGATACGATGAGTAATTAACCTGTCGTCCGGTAAGTCCGACCGCATCTAAGATGATTACTCTTACTCACTAAGTCAATCGATCGTAAGAACGAATCCGCCAGATTATGCTTTCCCGGTTGCCAAAAAATATTGAATTGCCCTTGTTGGGCCCAATCTTTTAACCAATAGTAACGCATATCAATTGCTTTGGACCTCTTTTGTTTGATAGTGCCGTTGAGTATGCCCTCTGCTGTATTGTTGTCGGTCTTCAGTGGAGTGGCCGGTTGTGGGTGACCTAGTTCAAGCAGACATTGTCGGATGGGTAAGACCTCCCGTGCATTCAGGAATAATGACGCCACTTCGGTCTCGGCTGCTGACGCCATAACATTTTTGATTATTTTTGCTAGTACGAGAATAGCGCCGTTGAATGTGTGGTCAGCTGTATCCCCTAGGTAATGATAGCCCCCAGCTCGGCTCTTGGCCTCTGGACATACCAAGTACGCTGCATCGCTATCCACTCGTAGTATCATGTCACTTGCCCTGTAGATGATGGATGCGTCAGGATTACATGCCGCATAGTTGAGGAAGTATTTTGGGGCCGCTAGTGTTGTTTTGTTATTCTTGGCAGAGGCAATGTCGTTGAGCGCATGTAACATCGTGTTGTCGACCGCTCGGGCATAAAACAGGAATTTTCCTGTGACTTGTTGGATGAATTTTATTTCTTCATCCGATAGTGTGGTCACGTCCTCGAGCTTTGCGTATTGGATTTTTTCACCGTAGGCTGAGACGTCCGCGCGCGAAGGGCCCGCGAACGTGTGTGTCGGTCGCACGTGTTCGAATTCTTTCAATGCTTGTTCCACGTACCCATCCATAGACAATCGTACTTCACGTTTGTCGTAGTCCCAACGTAGATGAACCCCGACGTACTGTTTCCCCGACCAGTCTACTTTGAAAGTGTACTTGGCTCCGACGGCCGCTACTAGGTGATCTACGTCTTCCTGTTGGGTGTACTTGATCCCAAAGTCATCCACCACTAGGGTAAAGTTTATGTCCCTTTCATCATGTAGGAACAGTCCCTCTGTGTGGGGTGCTTTCCTGTATCCGTACTTCTGGAGGTGGTCAACTAGGTCGTCGTGGGCTATCTTTCCACTCTGTTTTAACCCATACCATGCCTTTTTGATCCGGGCATATACGTATTCTCCTTGTTTGAGTCCTTCCAGTTGGTACGCTATCCGGACTCGGGGGGGAATCATGTCCCACCGGAACTTAACGTATTCAGGTTCGTCTAGTGTGGAGCATAAGTACATGTTAGAAATGTCACCGGTACAGTATTTGGCCCCAGGGGATGACACTACGCTGTTCCAGTGGGTTTTGATGGTCTCCATGCTTGCCGTCCGGGTGGACACGTTACCATGGTACTCCAGTTGGTCTCCCCCTGCTGTGATTCTAGTCCTGTAGGGGTCGGCCTTCTTGGGGCGTATGGCAACTGTATATCTGGGATATGTGACCCTTTTGTGTATGGGCACGTCCGTTCTCCTGATCCAGTCCAATACGTCCATCCCTTCTATGTTATTCTGTTGAAAACCCTGGAATAACCGGCCAAACTCGTCCTCGCCCGACTTGAGCCATAATTCTTGGATCTGTGCTTTGGGGTGCCTGATTAGATCACGGTACGCTGCCCATTTGTTCAAGTCCTCATCCCATATGGATCCCCCACACGCTAGTTGGGGCACATACGATAACTCGTTCATCCGTATGGCCTGTTTTGGTATGGGGAACTGGACCGGGTCACGCGGGTAAACTCCCATTAGGGCGTTGGCCTTAAGCTTGGATTTTGAGTAGTATTGGTCGGATTTATAGTACCTGGACACTTCACCGTGTGTGTACTCCGCAACGTCCCCATCCGTGAATTTTACTCTATAGTATTGATTGGTTTGGTCATAACTTATGACTTCACCTTCATACCATCCTGAGTTGAACTTCTTTCTAATGATTGTGCCTATTGCCCAGGGGTGTCCCCGGCGGGCACTGCGTTGTTGCGTAGGTGACACCCTTGGAGGTTCGCGCGCATTCTCGGTTACCTTGGGTTTTGTATTAAGTGTCACCCTTGGAGGTTCGCGAGCATTTTCGGGCACATTGGATTTTGTATTGGGCCCGTTTGATATCTTCTGTGTCGTATCACGATGCTTGGCATCTTTGAGCATATTTCGTTTTTGTTGCGTATTTATATGTAATAGATCTTGTATACTCCGAAGGGCCTCGTTAAATTGTGTTCCCTGTTCCATATAAGGGATTGGCGGATGGGGTTTACTAGCAATTTCCTTTAGGTCTTGGAGTGTCATGAGCAGTCGGTCTGTAGAGGACGTACGCGGCATCTCAGTCTTTGGGAAGAATGCTACTGTGTTGCTGATTCTGGTAGCGCGGCTGGCCTCCCCGACACATGTGTAATTTCTGTAGTGCTTTAAGGCCGGTCCAATGTAGTAACCCCTCGTTCCATGGTCCTGCCATGCGCCGCGTTCCTGAGCCCTATCGTGGATAATCACCCGACAACCCATAGGGGCGAGGGGGTGTTTGTTGTAGTCATATACCCCGCGTCTGAGCTCATATGCCGATAGTTTGGGCTGGGTACGTGACGCACGTAACAAGTTGAGGGTAATGAGGGCCTGTGGGATCAGTAGGTCCCAATCGTCTATCGGGTACTTGTCATCCACCCCATTCAATCCTGCTATAAAATGGTTCTTGAATGTCTGTATGGCCCTTTCTGCGTGGTTGAGACGATGGTCCCCGGGAGATGCTAGTTGGTAATCGAGGTTGTTCTTCGTGATGTACGCGATTAGTTTCTTGGAGGTCTCGTTGTCCATACGTACTATTTTTGCGTTCACGTTGTCCTCTTTCATCCGCGCGTAGCACGCCGTGAATCCCTGTAGGATGTCTTTGCTCTTGCGTGACTGAATGGGTTCCACGTCGATATAGTTGGAATCGTAGTCGTACATGAGGAATACGTACTGGTGGCCACGACGTGACGTGACTGGGTATCTCCCCGGTAGGTCCCACGCAATGAGTTCCGTCGGCTCGTTTTTGGTTCGTGGCCCTGCGTGGTTGGTTGGTTGCATTTCATTCGCCGATACTTTGTCCACGCAGACATTATGTATCTTCTTCCGGCTGACTTGGGGTGGTTCTGTATCGGCTGTCGGCCTGTTCTTCGCCTTCTTTGGTTTGCGCGTGCTTTGGATGCCTTGTCGAACCATTTGTAGGTGTCCCATAGTAGTTTCTTCTGTGAGTGGGAGATGTCGGTTGACACGTTGTGCTGTGAGACCTGGCCACGTGGCATATGAGCCGCGTTCGATGGCGCGGACCCACGTCTCTTTAGTGGGGTACCCTGCTGCTGCGTGGTAGAATTGTATTAGTTTGGGGATGGCTTGAATCTGGTATGCTCCTGCCCCCGTGTGAATCGGATATTCGGTTTCGTTGTTGTTGAGGACGGCGCTGGTTGCGCTGTGTTCGTTTTGTTCGTTTTTGTTGTTTTCGGTTTTGTTTTGTTTGTTTTCGTTTTGCGGGGGGCCTGTCACCCTTGGAGATTGAGTCGTCGCATGTTTGCCGGGCTGATGGAGGGGAACCATGTATAGGTTCCGTAGGGGGTCGCGTTGTCCGGTGAGTATGACTTGTTTGGAGGGGCCATATATGGACACGTTGTCTTTAGAGAACGCCACTTCGCACCCGTGATTGCAGAGTTTGGGCACCGAGACCAATGGTAGCTCCACTTCATCAAACTTGTGACAGCCGCGTGCCTCGCTGGGGAGTTGGGGTAGGTCTAATTGGTCAGTTGCGTTGGATAGCATAGTGCTCCCATTAGCACAACCTACGGTTAGCGCCCCTGGTGTGTCCTGATGTGCCCCTCCTTGGTAGGTCGTTGGGACAAAATGGTCTGTTGCCGCTGAGTCCAGGGCCCCATATCCGGGTGAGGCCCTGATATGGAACGCAACGTCTTGCGCAAAGGTCACAGATCGTGGTGGCCGAGGTAGTTTATCTCTCGAGGGACCCGCACGTAGGATACTGAGTAATTGTGAATCATGATTACTAGGTTTATGTATACTACTACTGTGGCTCCTCCCACGCCGTCAGGAGTGGTGGGGGGCCTCGTACACCCCACGACCGGCGCCATTGGGATTGGGTCCGTTCCACTTTATCCACCTGTCGTTGTTTCTGGTGGATCCTCCCATCTGGTTGTCGAAGGAGGCTCCATCCTGGTGGGCGGCTTTGTTCCTCTTGTGGAAGCATTCTTGTCCGGTGTGTGAGAGGTTGACACCCCACGAGTGGCAGTAATATTTGTATTGTTTCCACTCGTGGGCCAGCGGGCGTCCCGAGGCTGCCTGTCTGGGCCAACCCGCGTCGGTTGCCTTAAGTCTGTTGACGTCTGCCTGTAGGGCAGCCATGGCTGTTTCCCACTGGTGTGACATTGTCATTGTTGATGCCGCTGTCGCCGTCGAGGCTGTATTCTCGGACACCCGCGAATAGATCTCTTGGCACACATTGGCCAGTTCGAGTTGTTGTGTTTCCAGGTCAGTGAAATGGCGGTCATTGTGGATGTCCACCATGTTGGCCGATGCAGATTTGTTGTGGTATGCGCTGTACAATTCCTTTAGCCGTTGGCCCCAGAACTTTTTGTAGTGGATGAACTCGTCACCCGTGGCTATGGTTGTCCTGTGTTGTTTCCAATCTTCATTAACCCGGTGTAGTGTAATCGGGTCATGTTTGCTGCGCATGAAGGCGTCCCGGGCATAATCGATCATCTGTGCCGAGGATACTTCTGCGGTTTCCGGGAGTAGATTGATTTGCCATTGGTACTTAGTTAATTGACTGAAGTACTCCTTGGGTCCAATAGGGCTCGGTGTATACGATAGGTCGTTCATTTTCTTTGCGAGCTCGCGAGTAAGCCGGTGCTGGGCATCTGTTGTACAGAGGTCAGCTTCCATGGCCTGGAATGCGGCCAGTACCGTGGTTCCTCTGGGGAATGCCTCGGAGCCCGGGTCTTTTAGTTCATCTAGCATGGTGGGAAACTTCTTGTCGGTGATGAGTAGGGCCTCTCTATCATATTTGTTCCACTCCACGTATAGGGCGCGTCTGCGTTTCCATAATTTATATGCGTCCGAGGTGAGCTCTATTGTGCTATCGAGTTCTTGAGGCTCTGTCGGTGCTGTGGGATATGCGGCTCCGGCGTCTCTTGCCTTGTGTTGTTCCTTACTTTCCAACAGGAATGCATACCCACTTCCTTGTAGGTATTTGATGGATACTACTTCGGCCAATGCGTTGGCTAGGGTCTTTTTGAACTCGTACACATCTACGCTCGTCGGTATCGATATGGGCTTCAATTGGGTCTCATCCAGATGGTCCTTGACCCCGGTGTAATCCTTCTTCTTGACCATCTCGTCGTCGGTATCGCTATCCTCACTGTCTTCTGTATAGTCGTATAGCAACCTGTTCTGTGTTTGCAATTGCGTGTTTTGCTCTTCTGTGTATTCAAGTACGTCCCTGTTGTACTGTTCGAGTTCTACCAGTTGGTCTCTCAGATCCCGGATTGAGGTGGAGCCTACGTTCCTGGAATCGTCGATGCTGGTGTCAGGGGTAACTCCTATTGTTGTAGGGCCGGGGATTCCTTTGGTTTGTGTTCCCTCTGGCATTGGGGTGTGGTAATCTTATCAATAACTAATAAGACCAAGGTCGTAAACGTCGTTGGATTATGTAGTTAGTTATTTCGGTTTTTATTTTACGGTGTTGGAAAGAGTTATTGATAAGATTATGATCGGATTGTTTCTGGACCATATTGTTCTCTCATTTACTAATTTGTCTTTTCTTTGTGTGGGAATACGCGTATCGAGCATTCGATACCCATAGATACTCGTAACGTGTGTTCGATACTCAGTGTTTTAAGTATCTCTTGATACTCTTGAGCGCTTATGTATCGTTTACTTATTGCGCTCTCTTCTTGATAAAAGATCTAGAACACTCTGGAATCGTACGTCTTGTTTTACGTAATACGTCTTGTTTTACGTTTCCGTAAAACAATACGTATTCGTTTTACATTCCCGTAAAATACGTATTTATTTTACGTTTACCTAAAATAATACGTATTCGTACCTCGTTCGCGAATACGTAAATTCACGCTTGATTCAGTATTCCAATACTGTTATTTCGGACTAAAATATCTGAAAACGGATCGTTGTGCTCAAAGAGGGTCGGATCCCACGTTCCCGGACGGAGTGTTGATTGCAAGAACCAACACTCTACTCAAATAAGTCGGATGTAAGAAGGCAGATTATGAAGGGTTTTTTTTTGTTGTTGTGAGGTAGATTGTTTTTTTTTTGTTGCGATGTAGAAAAAATGATTTTGTTTGTCGCGAGGTAGAAAAGAAAATTACTGTGTGTTTGTGTGAGAGAGAATTTTTTTTTTTTTCGTGTACGGTACGATTTTCGATCGATCGCTCGATCAATCGAAGTATCTAGTACATCATGTAGAATTCTACATGATTTTGTACTGGTGTAGAATTCTACGCGTATTTAGTACTAGATAAATTTTCAGTACGGAATCCGCGTAGGTCTCTACACGAAAAGATGTTTACAACTTACTAGATAATTTTCGGTACTGTATCCGTGTAGGTTTCTACGCGAGTAGATTTCTACACGTTTTTAGTACTTCATAATTTTCGTTACTCAATCCACGTAGGTTTCTACACGTGTACGTTTCTACGTGTTTTTAGTACTAGATATTTTCAGGTATTGAATTCGTTAGGGTTAGGGTTAAGGTTTAGGGTTAGGGTTTAACCGGAATCGGTAAGTGGTAAATTCTCATTCCCACTTCCATTCCCATCTCCATTCATGTTAGTCCATTCCTGTAGAAGCAAGACGACTCCATCGATCGATCGCGTGACTCATTCGCGTCTCATTCATTCACTTGTGTCTCATTCGTGTCTCATTTGTTCCGTAGCGCGCGCTCGTTCGACCGACTTCAAACACACTCCCCTGCTTCAAAGGATAATAGACTCAATTGATGATACTGCTCCAGAGCTTGTTGTAGGCTTCATGTGCTTCCTCTGCCTTGGAGTCTACAGTCGAGAAGCTCATGTCCTGGTTGCCTTTGGCCTTGGTGGAGTACTCATCCTTTCCATAGAACTTGGAACCATGCTTTTCAAATAGGGCTCCAGTAAGATTCTTGGTAAAGATGTCACTTGTCATTTCATCGCCTGTCTTCCACATCACCTTGATGATGCCCATTTCCTTCAGCTCTCGTAGGAAATACTGTTTCACTTCAATATGTCTGGTGCGCCCTGCTATGGACCAATTGTTGCAAAAATCAACTGCGCCCTTGTTGTCCACATAGGTTCCTACGCGAGTAGATTACTACACACTTGTTGTACAAGATACATATAAGTACTGAATCAGCGTATGTTTCTACGCGAGTAGCTTACAAGTCACTTGTTGTACGGGGGTATTTTTGGTGCAATTACAGGGCACCACAAAAAAAATTATTGGGTAATGATTAAAGTATCTGGTCCAAGCCATGAATACATTCATCATTACCCATCAAACTCATATTGGGAACAACTTTGCCACACAGAATGCCCAAAATTTTGTGGTTTGACTATCCGAATGGCAAACATGGGGGTATTTTTTGTGCAATTCCAGGGCACAAACTAACTTATTTGGCAATGAATAAAAAAAAATTCAGTCCAAGCCATGAATACATTCATCATGACCCATCAAATGCATATTGCGAACAACTTTGCCCCACAGAATGCCCAAAATGTTGTGGTTTGACTCTCCAAGAAATGGCAAACATGGGGGGTATTTTTTGTGGAAATCCAGGTCACAAACTAACTTATTGGTCAATGACTTCCAAAATATTCAGTCCAAGCCATGAATACATTCATCATGACCCATCAAATGCCTATTGCGAACAACTTGGCCCAACAGATTGCCCAAAATGTTGTGGTTTGACTCTCCAAATAGCAAACATGAGGGTATTTTTGGTGCAATTCCAGGGCACAAACTAACTTATTGGGTAATGACTCAAAAAGTATATGGTACAAGCCAGGAATACATTCATCATGACTCATCAAATGCATATTGGGAAAAAATTTGTCACACAGAATGCCCAAAATGTTGTGGTTTGACTCTCCAAATTGCAAACATGGGGATATTTTTGGTGCAATTCCAGGGCACAAACTTACTTATTGGGTAATGACTCAAAAAGTATCCAGTCCAAGCCATGAATACATTCTTCATGAACCATCAAATACATATTGGGAATTGATGTAGCAAACTGGATGAGGGGAATGGTAGTGAAGTACAGACCGGCCGGGGAACCACCTTGAGTATACAGCGCACGTACTTCGAGAAAGATCTCACTGTATCAGCAATCAGCAATATTGGTGCGTACCATATCCACGGAACGTTCCCTGTAGGTACAGTACAAATCTTACCGGGAATTCTGTAAGCATCGAATTCTGCAAGCGAATTCTGCAAGCAAAATCTGCAAGCAAAATCTCTACAAATTACAGGCTAGCGCTAACAAGCGTGTAGAGGATTCCCCTAGCAGAATACAAGCCCACAGCACACTCTTTTGCTCCTAAACCGATTAGTAGTAGAATTAAATAGGTAACCTGTCCTGGTCCAATAGTCCTCCTATTGTACCCGTACGACAAGCCTATCTGTCCTGGTCCCCTAGCCTCTTGCCTAGTGTACCCGTACAGCAGTCTACCTGTTGGTCCCCTAGTTTCGCCTAGTGTCCCCGTACAGCAGTCAGTCTCTAACCTAACTACTCACCATCTTGGCTCCCTATTGTTTACGCGAATAGATTCTGTTACTTCAGACGGCCCGCTCCAATCCGACGCACGCCCGCGAATTGATTGGTCACGGGTTGCACCTCCAACGTCTCCCTGCACCTCCAAGCGTCCGCGAGTCAAGATACCGGCGACTCCAACGTCTCTCTGCACCTCCAAGCGTCCGCGAATCAAGATTGGCGACTCCAACGTCTCTCTGCACCTCCAAGCGTCCGCGAATCAAGATTGGCGACTCCAACGTCTCTCTGCACCTCCAAGCGTCCGCGAATCAAGATTGGCGACTCCAATGTCTCTCTGCACATCCGATAGTCCGCACCTCCAAGCGTCCGCTAATCAAGACACCGGCGACTCCAACGCCTCTCTCTGCCAGTCGCTTCCCGTCTTCCTTTAGTTGATTCAGATCGAGTAGCAGACCAACTTCTCCAACTGTCCGCACCTCCAAGCGTCCAGCCGACTCGATTTTGGCCGACGACCCGCACCTCCAGACCGGCGACTCCGACGTCTCCCTGCGCTTCCAAGCTCGCACCTCCGGCACGACACCCCTCCTCCGAAGATTCGACAAGCCGCCCAAGTAGCCACTCGCTTCACTTCTTCCATCCCTCTCCAAGCGCAAGCACAACATGCTGACCTACACTGAGTATTACCAGAGCACCCCCAGTCACCTTGGAGTGGGACCTGCCCGGGACCTGGCCTACCAAACCATCTATGACTACTTCGCTGCGGAAACAGCCACCCCCATTCTTCTGGGCTGGCTCTTGGACCTCTTCGAACCAGAACCTGTGGGGGCCCTAGGAATATTCCTGACCGACACCTTTGACTCTCCAAATGGCAAACATGGGTTTTTTTTTGTGCGATTCCAGGGCACAAACTAACTTATTGGGTAATGACTTCCAAAATATTCAGTCAAAGCCATGAATACATTCCTCATGACCCATCAAATGCATATTGTGAACAACTTTGCCCCACAGAATGCCAAAAAGGTAGTGGTTTCACTCTCCAAATGACAAACATGAGGGTACTTTTGGTACAATTCCAGGGCACAAACTAACTTATTGGGTAATGACTCAAAAAGTATATGGTACAAGCCATGAATACATTCATCATGACTCATCAAATGCATATTGGGAACAACTTTGTCACACAGAATGCCCAAAATGTTGTGGTTTGACTCTACAAATGGCAAACATGGGGGTGTTTTTGGTGCAATTCCAGGGCACAAACTTACTTATTGGGTAATTCCAGGGCACAAACTAACTTATTGGGCAATGACTCCAAAAATATTAAGTCCACCAAGCCATGAATACATTCATCATGACTCATCAAATTCATATTGGGAACAACTTTGTCACACAGAATGCCCAAAATGTTGTGGTTTGACTCTCCAAATGGCAAAAATGAGGGTATTTTTGGTGCAATTTCTGGGCACAAACTTACTTATTGGGTAATGACTCAAAAACTATCTGGTCCAAGCCATGAATACATTTATCAGGACTCATCAAATGCATATTGGGAACAACTCCGTCCGAGAACTGTTTCTCGACCCCCCGCGGGCTATCGCGCGCTATTTTTACAATTCTCGACCCTATTTTTTAAATTTCCTACCTTTTTAGGTCGCGTGTCTACTAAAATACCTCGCGCGTCGCACACCTTTACTTTTGAGACAAATATCTCGTCACTCCTCAAATAAAATAACTATTTTAGGGTTAAGGATATCATATTCGTTTCGTGACAAGCACTATTTTGTGTACAACTTGTGCACGAATGACTTATTTCATTTTCTCAACATGTTTCCACCATACCGGTATAATGGGCTCCGACCCAAATCCTCCAACTCCAACTCAAATCCCAGCTCCAACTCCATGTCAACTCCAAGTCGAATCCACCCCAGGCGGGCTATTGCACTCAAGGGTTTTGTTCGTGTTTAACGCCAGGAAGATCCGCTGTATTTTCAGAAGCTACACCGTCGGAATCGCCACTCCAATGTTGTTCGCTCCTCTCAAATAACCCGCTTTGTGGATAGATGCTGCTGGTTACATTCGGATCGACTTGATCATTGCTAGTAGGATCGACGCTTTCAATTTTAACGTTTGGATCATTTCTTTTTTCTTCACGAATCTTACGAATCATTTTTTGGATTCGAGCAGTCTCTTTCTTGTGATAAACAAGCATTTTCCGGAGTTCTTGTTCGAGATTGGCTGGGTGTTCCTGAACCACCTTTTGTAGTTTGTAAATTCCCTCCATGGTTGGTTCGACTGTCGATTGGATGATTAGTATTAGTAGTATCAGTAGAGTAGATTATCTATTCGAAGATTAGGTCGTAGTAACACCTAACACGTTGGTATTTGTTTTCCTTGTCGGAAAGATAATGAAATAATCAATTATAATGATGAAGTACTAGCGAAAATAATGTATTACTAGTATCTACTAGTAATAACTCATGCAAAATAGCATACTAGTTGGTTTTACCGGTACATGAAAGTCGGAATCAACTCGATCGTAATCAACAAAACAATTGTCCACGATTTCCATTTCGATAATCAACAACGCAATTGTCCACGATTTCGTACTAGTATCTACTAGTAATAACTCATGCAAAAATAGCGTACTAGTTGGTTTTACGGGTACATGAAAGTCGGAATCAACTTGATCGCAATCAACAAAACAATTCTCCACGATTTCCATTTCGATAATCAACAACGCTATTGTCCACGATTTCCATTTCGATTCACATTTCCGTGCACCTTATGGAAGAACTGACGCGCCTGCCAACAAATGTTTGGAATAACTGATGGGATTGACCCGTCCGGCGCTGTGTATTAACCCTCTTAAGGAGTTGACTGTACGTACTGTTCACTACTAAACATATTGTACGAGGAATGTTGCAATCATCACTAAGTAGTAATTACTTTACGGACCATTTTTGCAATCGAAGTACGGTAGTAAGGAAATCTACCGTACAAGAAAACACATCACACACAAAGTAACACATGTAATTTTTTCCTTTCAACGATTCATCTTTGTGATCTCCTTCGTTTCGACCCCATCTACTGATATTTTCCTTCAAACAACTCTGCAACATCATGCCTCCTGTTATGAAAACCCCTCTTCTATTCTACTGCCGTTGTTGCGCGCTGAATGGCAAAAACTCCAAGTTTTTAGGATATAAATCCACGGCAAACAAGCAGGGTACTTTGAAATACGTCTCCGTTGGCCTAAGAAGACATCTTTATTGTCTTGATGAGTGCCGGGATTTCTACCATAGTCAGGGTCTAATTAAACGAAAGATCTATAACCTCTCCACCTCTATCAAAGTGCAGCCTACCTTGCCGTCTGTTCAACATTCTCCGTCTGATTTTGGGATGACTATGACACAAAACGGTCCATCTGTTCCCCCTTCCCATCTCTCCCAGCAACACACTGTCACAAGTCAGTCAGCGACGGGTCTTCATTCTGTTCTAAACCAACAGATTGTACATGATGTCTTTTTACCGCCAATGGATCGGAACGCCATTGAATCTTACATGGCTGTTTCTGCTGTTCAAGATGAAGATGCATTCCCGCTGAATAATGATATCGACAATTCCGATGACGAGGATGACAATGACGATGACGTAAATGAAAATAATGACATCAATTTTACCAACAACATAGATTGTGGAGACAACGAAGAAGATCCCACTAATCGTTCTGATGTTAACGTCGCTACTGCTCAGCAAGCCCCTCCACCACCATCTCTTCATGAAATCATTAATCTGAACGAAAGAGAGGATGCATTTCAAAGGCACACAAAACTACTGCCGCCCCATCATCTTCTTGCAGAATTGGAACTCATGAATTTAATGGCCCGACATAAATTGCCATTGAACACATTCAAATCAATTTTCCAGTGGGCAAAGAAAAGTCAAATGAGACCTGGTTTTGATTTTTGCGATGCCAAAATTAGATCTCGGAAAACAATTTTTGACAATCTCCAATCCAATCTTGGTCTCTCTGATATGAAATTTCATCCTCATATACTGAATTGGTTACCTGATAATAAGCCCACTCAGGTGTATGTCCGTTCTTTTAAGGATGCCATTTATTCTCTTCTTTCTGACCAGCAGCTAATGATGGAAGAAAACCTCTCCTTTCCCGACTATTCGACCCCTCTCTCTCCCGACAATAATCCTGAGTTGAATCCTCATTCTGTAATCTCAGAATTGCATCACGGCTCGTGGTGGAAATCTTCTTGGAAAGAAATTTGCAATCCCAATTCGCAAGAAATTCTTGTTCCTATTATATTTTACATGGACGGCATATCTTTGGATGCGCACGGACGACTTACGTTAACACCATTGAACATGACACTCGGTATTTTTAATGTGGAGACCCGTTCTCGACCTGAAGCATGGACAACTATTTACTTCCATCCCGACCCTGAATGGGAGTCAACCAGACACTCTCGTCCTGCCACTTCGAAGGAAAAAATTCAGAATCTTCACAATGGTTTGGAAGTAGCGTTTCGTTCCTTCAAAGCCGCGTGTAACGAAGACGGTGGTATCGAATGGAATTATCTTCCGTACGCAAATCAACAGTGGAAGGTAAAAATGAAATTTGCCATTGCCTATGTTATTGGCGACACAGAACTTCACGATAAATTGTGTGGAAAATATGGCTCCTTCAATAAGGGTGTCATGCGGATGTGCCGTCACTGCAACTGTTATTCTCCGAACATAAACATTCCTTCTGTTCAACCTGCAACAAAGAAGTGGTCACCTGTTGATTTTCATTGTTTTCCCGGCACAGATCTAAATGATATCAATAAGAACTTCAAAAACAACTCTCATCACAATATCAGGAATGTATTTCATGATTTATGCTTTGGTACGAATCAGAACAATATTCATTTTGCAACTCCCGGTGAATGTTTGCACATGCACCAGCTTGGTACTGCCAAACGGGCTGTCGAGTCAATTGAATTGTTGCTCCGCGGAAGTGTTCCATGTGTTTATGCCCCCAATTTGAATCACGGCGTGGCTGTTGCTAACAGTATTGGCCATTTAGCACAACGGTACGGTGGTTTGTTATCACGCCAGTCTGATAGAGATTTTCCTCGCACCAAATTTGGGACTCAGCTTTTATCAACCACAAAGAAAGAAGGGCATGATTTCTCTGGAATGCTTATTTCTCTTCTGATCGCTATTGTTTCCAAACATGGATCTGACATTATTGGTGACCATCGTTTTGTAAAGAAACAGATAGAGGTAATTCAGCTCATTCTATCAATGGAAGAATTTCTTAAACACGGTCGGATGAAATACGGTTCCTTAAAGAATCTCCCAAAATCAATTGTTCACTTTATCAATTGTATAAACTCAACTTGTCACAGGAAAGGGATGGGAACAAAACTAATCAAGAATCACCTGTACTTTCACCTACCAGATTATATCTCTTTATGGGGAAGCCCCGCAGGCTGGGATAGTGCTCCCAATGAATCTCACCACAAAACTGAGATTAAAGCTCCTTCCAAGAACACGCAATGTAATGCTGCATCACTAATCAATCAAACTGCCAATAGAAAGTCCGAGAAAATGATGCTAAGCCAGGCAACATATCACTTCAACTTGAATCCACCTGATCCTCCTCCAATTGAACGCCCTGATGGTGGCGGTTCTCATTTTCAAATAATGAGAACCGAAAATGGGGAATCAACAATGAAGTGGCTTCGTTCTACGAACAAAAGCAAACCATTTTTTCCTTCTGACATACTTGACTTTGTTTGTGATTCTGTGCTACCTTTATTGGAGAATCCTTTGCACATTTGTGGAGTTACAGAGCACAATCGTTTCGATGTTGCTTGTGGGTCTAATTTTATATTTCGGTCGCATCCTTCATATAGATCGGATAGTTCTCTGCTGAACTCCGTATGGATGGATTGGTGTTTGATGAAATTGGACTTTGATTTAAATAACAATCCCAAGCTCATACCGTGCCATCTGCTATGCTTTTTAACTGTACAGAATTTGAAGCAGCCATACAGTAGTATTGGTGGCTATCCAATTGATACAAACGGAATGTATGCTGTGGCTCGTCGGTTTCAAGATGTGCCTAAGAAAACAGCTTCTGAATTTGTCAAACGTGGGCGCCTGATGAATTCTCTCTACCTATTTCATGTCGACACTATCCATTCCGAGCTGGCAGTTGTTCCAGAGCAAGGAATTGATGGGTGCATAACCAATTGCGATTGGCTAGTGATATCGAATCGGATCTCATGGCTCGAATTGTTTGAAAGCAAAAATGCTGCTACACCACCGTCTTACGAATCTTTGTACAACGCATGCACACTACAGGACGACATACAGTTGGAACCATTTGAGATAGCATTGAATGATAACGAATCCAGTGATTCGCTATCCAGTTCAGAGAGCGAAAGCTCGGACTGCAGTTCCGATTGAGTAGCAAGGGTTAATGTAACGGCTAACTTTAAAGTATTGTTTAATATTACTATAGAGGGTTAGCTCTAAGCACAGTTTTGCGAGATACGTATGCACTCATAATATAACACCCTTCGAATTTTGGATTCGAACAGCTATGTAATACTAATGGGTTGAACAATAGAGTATCTCCCGACCTCAATGGAACTTTCACTCCATACGTGGGGAAGACAAAATAATAAATCACCTCGTCAGCAGACACTTCCGCCGGAGCAATGACTGTCAAACGAGTGTAGTACATGTCATCGTCCACATGGCATCTAGAATGGTAGTTGCGACCGATCGAAAATGCTAATGCCTGCTGCCCAATCGCATTTAGCTTTGTACGAGACAGAATCTGAGACAACACATCCATTTCCTTTGCAACAAATGGTTCCACGTCAATTAAACTATGATGCATATGCTTCACAATTTCAACTGTTTTCTCTTCTAGCTCTAGTTTCATGCTTGGATCGACATGACTTTTGAAAACATACTCACCATTATTTGAATCCAATCTTTCTGGTCGAATTCCAATGATAGCATAATCATCATTGATACTTCCCCGCTTCACTCCTCTTCCAACGGTTGGTTTTGCTCCAACAATAGCAGGAGTGAATTCTCTCAACAAGTTGATATTATTCTTGGAAGCCAGGTGTCGTTCTGCTAAACCTCTTGAAACTTTGGCAAAAATGCGCAACGATGGTTTATAATCGTCAAATGCAAGAATATGCTCGTCTTTCGTACTATCCAACGTTTCGAAATTGTCGATAGACAATGCCAGTTCCGGTTCATACTTCTTCTTTCCCCCTATTTTGCCACCCCACCAATTTGTTTCCATGTATTTACCTGCCACCACAGTTGATTGGTATTTGTTTTTCAGTGCTATTGTCTTGACAGGTTTGTCAATTGGCTTATTTACCCTCTTCCTCTCCGGTTTTATCTGCGACAATTGTTTATAAGTCTCATGGGTGTTCGACACTGGTGCTGCAATGGTCAGAAAATTTGAAGACTTTCTCTGTTTATGTCTTCTCTCATGTTTCCTATTTGCTTTTTGCCTCCTTCCTCGTGCTGACAATTGCTTTCCATTCGTTGTGGTTGGTTTCATTGTTGCCTAGACGAATGGCCGTTGGAGGATGACGAGGACGAATCGATTTGCCGATGGAGTGCCGCTTGCCGGTGGAGGAGGAGGAGGAGCGTTTCGCTGATTCTTTGCCGCTTGCCGGTGGAGGAGGAGCGTTGCCGCTTGCCGGTGGAGGAGGAGCGTTCTCGCTGATTCGTTGCCGCTTGCCGGTGGAGGAGGAGGAGCGTTTCCGCTGATTCGTTGCCGCTTGCCGGTGGAGGAGGAGGAGCGTTTTCGCTGATTCGTTGCCGCTTGCCGGTGGAGGAGGAGCGTTTCCGTGATTCGTTGCCGAGCGCCAGTGGAGGAGGAGCGTTTCGCTGATTCGCTGCCGCTTGCCGGTGGAGGAGAAGCGTTTCGCTGATTCGTTGTCGCTTGCCGTTGGAGGAGGAGGAGGAGCGTTTCCCGCCGCCGCTTGCTGCTGTTGCTCTAGCTGCCGCTTGCTGCTGTTGCTCTTGCTGCCGCGAGTCGTTGACGTTCTTGTTGCCGACGATCCTATTCGAATACATGATAATTGAACAAAATGAGTGAGTATCTATTGATGTACTACATAGAGTAAATACTAACAACAGAATAATATGATAATGTACATGCCGACCGATTCGTAATTATCACCAACCAGGAAAATTCCTCGCACCTACAGGGAAGAAGACTAAAGATTTGCCGACGGATCCTCCTCCGATCGTTGTTGATTCAGATCCGTTGATTCCGATTTGATGTTCCAATCCGGTCCTATGAAAATGAGAACAAACACAGAAGGGAGGAAATACATTGAGTATCAGCAACGCCGGAGGCAGTATAATCATTGTCTATCTCTCTTATTCTTACCTTTGCTTGTTCCGACGTCCCGACGTTCCGACAACCGTCCCGATGAAATTGTAGTTGCTGCCGTAGAATACTTCTTACTCCATGTCACGAAAAACAGTACCTTGTTCCTGTTGATATAATTGCAAGGGACAAAGCCAGTTCATTGATTTCAAGACGTATATGTAAGGCTGCAGTCCAAACAATATCTATCCAGCAAATCCCCTTCTCGTCAAATGCTAACTACTTCTTTTGCAGTACAAGGCTGTTATTTCGGACTAAAATATCTGACAACAGATCCTCCGGCTCAAAAGAGGTTTTGGATCAAACGTTCTCGGACGGAGTGTTGATTACAAGAACCAACACCCTAGTCAAATAAGTCGGATGTAAGAAGGCAGATTATGAAGTGATTTTTTTTTGTTGCGAGGTAGATTTTTTTTTTGTTGCGAGGTAGAAAAAGTGATTTTTTTTGTCGCAAGGTAGAAAAAGTGATCTTTTTTGTTTGTCGCGAGGTAAGAAAAGTTTATTAGTGTTTGTGTGGGAAAGATTTTTTTTTTGTCGCGAGGTAAAAAAAATCATACATCCTGTACAATTCTACAGGATTTTGTAGTAGTGAAGATTTCTACACATTTTTAGTACTGAATAATTTTAAGTACTGAATCCTCGTAGGTTTCTACACGGGAAGATCTTTACACCTTACTAGAAAATTTTCGGTATTGAATCCGTGTACGTTTCTACACCAGTAGATTTCTATACCTTTTTAGTACTAGATAATTTTTCGGTAGTGAATCCGTGTAGGTTTCTACCCCTGTAGATTCGTACACATTTTTGTACTAGATAATGTTCAGGATTGTCATGTGAAAAACTCATTGTCCGGTACATACTCCCACACTTATTTGGATGTAAATGCTGGTACATGGTACATGGGGGTAAAGAACTTGCGAGAAGTCCACATATAAGAATAAATAATTACTTAATTTTCGAACAGACAGATAATTTTCGGCAGGGGTAAAGAACTTGCGAGAAGTCCACATAAAAGACCCAATAATTACTGAATTTTCGAACATTATGTAACCCTAACCATATTCGAAACAACTTTTCCACACAGAATGCCAAAATCTTAAGGTTTGACTCTACAAATGGCAAACATGGGGGTATTTTTGGGGCAATTCCAGGGCACAAAGTAACTTATTGGGGAAGGACTCAAAAAGTATCTGGTCTAAGCCATGAATACATTCATCATGACTCATCAAATGCATATTGGGAACAACTTTGTCACACAGTATGCCAAAAATATTGTGGTTTGACTCTCCAAATGGCAAAAATGAAGGTATTTTTGGTGCAATTCCAGGGCACAAACTACCTTATTGGGTAATGACTCTAAAAGTATCCGGTTCAAGCAAAGAATACATTCCTCGTGACTCATCCAATGCATATTGGGAAAAACTTTGTCACACAGAATGCCCAAAATGTTGTGGTTTGACTCTACAAATGGCAATCATGGGGGTATTTTGGTGCAAATCTAGGGCACAAACTAACTTATTGGGTAATGACACAAAAAGTATCCGGTCCAAGCAAAGAATACATTCATCATGACACATCCAATGCATATTGGAAACAACTTTGTCACATAGAATGCCCAAAATCTTAAGGTTTGACTCTCGAAATGGCAAACATGGGTGTATTTTTGGTGCAATTCCAGGGCACAAACTAACTTATTGGGTAATGACTCAAAAAGTATCGGGTCCAAGCCATGAATACATTCATCATGACTCATCCAATGCATATTGGAAACAACTTTGTTACATAGAATGCCCATAACTTGGTGGTTTAACTCTAGAAATGGCAAACATGGGTGTACTTTTGGTGCAATTACAGGGCACAAACTAACTTATTGGGTAATGACTCAAAAAGTATCGGGTCCAAGCCATGAATACATTCATCATGACTCATCAAATGCATATTGGGAACAACTTTGCCACACAGAATGCCCAAAATGATGTGGTTTGACTCTCCAAATGGCAAACATGTGGGTATTTTTGGTGCAATTCCAGGGCACAAACTAACTTCTTATTGGGTAATGACTCAAAAAGTATCGGGTCCAAACCATGAATACATTCATCATGACTCATCAAATGCATAGTGCGAACAACTTTGTCACATAGAATGCCCAAAATCTTAAGGTTTGACTCTCCAACTGACAAACATGAGGGTATTTTTGGTGCAATTGCAGGGCACAAACTAACTTATTGGGTAATGACTCAAAAAGTATCCGGTCCAAGCAATGAATACATTCCTCATGACTCATCAAATACATATTGGGAACAACTTTGTCACACAGAATGCTGTAAATGTTGTGGTTTGACTCTCCAAATGGCAAACATGGGTGTATTTTTGGTGCAATTCCAGGGCACAAACTAACTTATTCGGTAATGACTCAAAAAGTATCTGGTCCAAGCAATAAATACATTCATCATGACTCATCCAATGCATATTGGGAACAACTGTGGCACATAGAATGACCAAAATCTTAAGGTTTGACTCTACAAATGGCAAACATGGGGGTATTTTTGGTGCAATTCTAGGGCAAAAACTAACTGATTGGGTAATGACTCAAATAGTATCGGGTCCAAGCCATGAATGCATTCATCATGACTCATCCAATGCATATTGGAAACAACTATGACACATAGAATGCCCAAAATCTTAAGGTTTCACTCTCCAACTGACAAACATGAGGGTATTTTTGGTGCAATTCCAGGGCACAAACTAACTTATTGGGTAATGACTCAAAAAGTATCTGGTCCAAGCAATGAATACATTCCTCATGACTCATCAAATACATATTGGGAACAACTTTGTCACACAGAATGCTGTAAATGTTGTGGTTTGACTCTCGAAATGGCAAACATGAGGGTATTTTTGGTGCAATTCTAGGGCACAAACTAACTGATTGGGTAATGACTCAAAAAGTATCCGGTCAAAACTATGAATACATTTATCATGACTCATCAAATGCATATTGGGAACAACTTTGCCACTCAGAATGCCCAAAATGTTGTGGTTTGACTCTCAAAATGGCAAACATGATGAGGGTATTTTTGGTGCAATTCCAGGGCACAAACAGTCTCATTTGGTAATGACTACCAAAGTTTTTGTACCAGGCCATGAATGCATATCACATGACTTACGAAATGCATGTTGGGAACAACTTTTAAATGCATATTGGGAACAACTTTGACACACACAGTACAGACAATGATGTGGTTTGTAGATACAAATGGCACACAAGACAGTACGGTATGTTAGGTGCAGCAGTCTACGAGATTCTACATGTGACTAGAGGATTGAAATACATAACCTTAGTGTGATCAAATGTTTCCCTTCTGAAAAAATTATGGCGCGGGAGGGGTGGCTTGCACAGGTACGTGATCTACTGCTACAAATATAACAGCGCGCCCAAAACCAGACAACACACAGAAGATGTTCGGGCAAACAACATAGTACAGAACCCACGGAAAAATTCTACACACAAAACATCGTACACACACATACTACACGAAACACCGTACACACACACACACACACACACACGACACACACAACACACACAACACAAAACACCGTACACAACCCGACAAATTATTAGTACACACACAAAACCACACAAAAAGAAACACATGATTCTTGATCGACACCGTATTCAGAAAATAAAATAAAAAAATATGAATGCTATCGGAAAGACACGACGAAGCAAAAAATCCGAGGGGAAGACCCTTCGAAACAACAAAACCATCCGGCCCGGTGATCATCAAAATACAGGGGACAACAACGGTAAGAAAAGAAGAGTTAAAACAAACACCGCAATTACTAACAAAGTGTGTAACAGTAATACCACAACTATGAACGCATCAAAGGGCAACAGTAAAAAAATGGTTCCGACAACACAATTTCTACTACTACAAACACGGAAGAACAAAACACCATCAACCAGAGTAACGAACCAGCGCTGACCATTACCAACACAACCACCACTACAGTAACGAACCAACAGAAAGAAGGAACAAAAACCAATGTGGTAGAGAAAACATCTAACGGAGAATGCTGCAATTTAGAGGATGTTGCCGAACATGTCATGAAAAATATCCAATATGACAAATTGGCAGAGGAAGTGGCAAAACGCTTACGGAAACAAGAGAGGGAACCACATATAGGGGTGGGAAAGGTAGTAATGGTACCTAAACAAACGGAGGCAACCATGCAGGGAGAGGGGAGTTACAATGCCGGCGACACAAGAGAACGAGCAGTAAGTACAATTACAGACGAATATGGACTTATAATAGACAACGATATGCTTAAGGCTTTGAGTGATATGAGTGAAAGAGTGGAGAAGCAGCTAAGGGATTACGTCAAAAAACATTGGTACCCCAACATGAAGTTCCCTATCAATGACAAGGTAACGGCGCTTGTAATAAATAAAGCTGTTGGAGAAAGTGCGGTTATGAAGCCACAAAATATTCCACTTGCGGCATTCTGTTCCTTTTACAGGAAACGAGTAGGGACAGTACTGACTGCATTGAGGCACAACTCACAAACATTAGCGAGAAAAAACTGGATAGGTAAATACAGATGGGAGAATTGGTTGTTGAAATTAGGATTTTGAGAATCTATTTTTGGTCCGACAACACTAACATGCTGCCCGTTGATACTTATGATACTTCCGTACAGACGATTACAGAAAAGGTCGAGTCCCTATCACATTCCCTGGTACTGTTGCAGTTATTCAAGACACAGAATATGAAAACACAGGTATTTTAAACCCTCAATACAGAACATACAAAGACGCGGAAGATGAAGATTTTTATTATTTTGTTACAAGAATCATGTCGGCAATCAATCCGACAAATTCCAATTTCAAACAACGGAAGGAGAGGCACTTGCTGAGTGATATATTTACTATAGCAGATGAAGCATTTGCATTGGTACTAATCTACAATGAGCATCATGTATGGGTGAACCAGCAGCGGCGAAAGGGTGATGCCACGATTCCGCGACAAAAAAAAAATTCTGCGATTCAGACAGTGGAAGCAGAAATGGATGGATGGAGGAAGGTCGCGAGTTGTTCAGTGACTTGTGCGACAAAATTGGCGAGATGCGAAAACACCCAGAAACAGGAAGGAAATTGGAAGAAATGATGAGGGACAGATTTAGGAACGAAAGTTCGACAAATTACACCAACAATAAGCAGGGCGATGCAAATATTACTAGTAGCAGCTCCACTAATTGTAGTGGACCAAAGAAGAAAAAGAAAAGAAACGTCTATATTGATCCGGCAATAACAGCATTGATGAATGAAAGTTTATCTATGGGTGAACTAATGTAGAAAATAACAGTACATACATAATACAAAACTACTACTAATCTTGAACTTAATTTTGAGAATATTAGAAATAATGGAGGATTCGTAATACGTCGCAATAGGAATAAATCAAGCATAATAGAATCTACATTTTAAAAAGGGAATATTGTAGTCAAGAAATATAATTCACAACTAGGGGAGCAGAATCGAATTGTTGTTTGGTAGATTAATATTTTGGAATTAATACTGACTCAAGATTTCTTTTTTATTCGTGAATAGAAGTAAGTGTTGTTCGTACAGAATAATAATTCGGTTCTGCTAGAGACTGAAATAAATTATTTTTATTTGAGAGTAGAGTAATGTGCATCACGCGCACAGAAATAGTGCTGAGTTTACATATACCCTTATACGATCGTCGCGAATTTCAGGGTATCCAGAAATATTGCCGTGTTAAAATCACGCACAAAATTTGTGCGCGAGAAGTAAATTCGAACCCCGCGAAACAGTTCTCGGACGTCTGTCACACAGAATGATGCTGGAAATGTTGTGGTTTGACTATCCATTTGGCAAAAATGAGGGTATTTTTGGTGCAATTCCAGGGCACAAACAGTCTCATTTGGTAATGACTACCAAAGTTTTTGTACCAGGCCATGAATGCATATCACATGACTTAAGAAATGCATGTTGGGAACAACTTTTAAATGCATATTGGGAACAACTTTGCCACACACAGTACAGAAAATGTTGTGGTTTGTAGATACATATGGCACACAAGACAGTACAGTATGTTAGGTGCAGTCTACGAGATTCTACATGTGACTAGAGGATTGAAATACATAACCTTAGTGTGATCAAAAGTTTCCCTTCTGAAAAAGTTATGGCGCGGGAGGGCTGGCTGGCACAGGTACGTGATCTACTTCTACAAATATATAACAGCGCACCCAAGCCAGACAACACACAGAAGAAGTTCGGGCAAACAACATAGTACAGAACCCACGGAAAAACTCTACACACAAAACATCGTACACATACTATAGGAAACACCGTACACACACACACACACACACACACACACACGACACACACAACACAAAACACCGTACACAACCCGACAAAATTATTAGTACACACACAAAACCACACAAAAAGAAACACATCATTCTTGATCAACACCGTATTCAGAAAATAAAAAAATAAAATATGAATGCTATCGGAAAGACACGACGAAGCAAAAAATCCGAGGGGAAGACTCTTCTATTAAATTCCTTTCGTGACCAGAAGTACCAAAGCTACCAAAAGGGTAGATTTCCTATTCGTACGAATCAATGAGTCCCGTATCCATCTAAGTAATCGATTCCCACGGCATATCGATTCCCACGGCGCATCGATTCCCATCACGCATCAACGGTGAGCAATCCCTGTCTTACGATATTGCCATTGTTCTTCGGTGAGCAAACTCTGATTTCATAAAATATCACACGAGCTACGGGAGCAATTCCTGACCTTAATGATAAACATATCATGGAGTCTTCCTAACGGAACAAGAGAAGAAAACCGTTGGCGTGTGATTCTCACACAATACATATACATGCATACAGATATATATGGTCAACGACTAATACATGTACGGAAATAATCAGCGAGTAATCTCAGCACTACGCAACAGCAGTTGCAACGTATTCATCTCAATAAAAGAGATATCTTGCATTTCGGCAAGATTTCACTTTATCTCATACTTTTAACATTCAACTGATTTATATCCCAAAATTCACACTAGTTGCTACCAACTACTTGTAATCTACATACTAAGGTCTGTCTCGCTGCAATCTGAATAAGTCACAGCAAGAGGAGATCTGGCGTTTCCCTAGTCTCGCCTGTAGTCCGATTATCCGTTGCCGAACGTATCCAACCACAATTGTCACGCGTAGAGTACAACCGTTCGTCTACTAACACACTAACGCAGCGTTGCTGTTTGTCAGAAGCCTTTGAATCAGACTCTCAACGAATCGGATTCAGAAGGAAAATAATAGATTAACAGTCGCAAGCTCTAAGAAGGCTTGCACACAAAAAGGAACAGGAACGGAATTGAATACAATCCCTACGCTGGCATATGCACATCGCACATCGTACACGAAGCAGTTCTCATTCTCAGTCACCGCGCAATTCTTTCCAAGGCTCGGAACCACCACAGATGCCGAACATACCGTTGATGCCCGGCAATGCACTTGGAGGCGAAGAGAAGGATGACGCCAAAGTCGCCACTATCAACCGCTTTCCCAGCTTCGATACTGATATGAGAAAGATACTCGTATCCTTACTCAACGTAACAAGTGAGATTACTAGCAAGTTGTGCCTAGCTCTCAAAGAAGGCGGATTATGCGAGTGGAAGTCGTTCCTCGACGCACTTATCGAACCGGATTTTGCACGCGAACTTACCTATACGGAGGAAGGATTGCCAACGCATATCCCTCGATCCATTCAAAGAAGCATAGAAGCACTTGCAGATTTCGCTATCGACCTACAAGAAGCCGATGTCGCTCTAGAAGAAGACGATAGGAACTGGAAGGATGTGAAGTCATATACATACAGGGAATTCCAGTCATTCCGCGAAGAACGTGCCCAACGCTTGCGTAACGAATCTGTTCTGAACCCCCCACCTCCTCCGGCGGGAAGTAACAAAAAGTCACCTCAGCAGGTAAAGTACAAATCGTGGTGCCGAAAAGCACGAGATGAAAAGTCCTTTACACCCCTCACAAATGACTCGAGATTCGAACACTGGCTCGTCGGTTTCAAAGCTAAACTCGAGGCATACGACATCGACACAGAAACATTCCTCGATGAAACTTGGCCTCCAGCTACGCTTCTGGGTTATACCCGTGATCTCTTCGTCAAACAGTGTGCCTTCTTCTGGGTACTAATGTTGGAAGTCTTCAAGAGTGACCTTTCTGCATCATGTGTACACAGTCATTCTACCACTCGTGATGGACGCAAAGCCTACTTCGATTTCGTAAACCTTCATAGCAAATCAAAAGCAAAGGTATACGACAACTCGACTCAGCTACAAGCGTTGCTCAAGTTGAACCTCAACAATTGGAAGGAATCCAAAGTGAAATTCATCACACATTGGTTTGATGAATTAAATCACCTCAACAAGCTCCGTCCTCCCAACAAGCCCCTTGAGTACCATACTGTTAAATCAACATTGTGTCAGGCATGCTATTCCAGCTTCCAGCTAAGCGAGCAGTTTGCCAAAGTCAAGGATCCAGGTGGGACGAATAGCACCGTAACGGATGCGGTTGCCGAAGCCGCTGCTATCCACGATCTTAAAATCACGCTTTTACTCGAAGCAACTAGACTTGATTCCCAGTCCGCGATGTCTGCTCCTCGGTCGACCGTACGTGCACACGTTCATGATTTTTCTTCTGAATCGAGCCAAAACCATGATGACTATGCTCTCCCCATCGAATTTGAAGGAGACTATCAAGATTATGCTGTGTTTAAGGCTGGACGTACCCCTGACCCTACCACAAGATTGCCTACAAACATATGGAAGGCCTTGTCACGTCAGGACATGAAGAGTTGGCTCAGTTTTTCTCCGGAAGGCAAGAAAATTGTGGTTGCCTCATTGCAACACGACTTACTTAACACGGACCAACCTGACCCCAACAGTGTCAAACCCATTACCCGGAAGGCATACCAACATGAACACTCGGTATCATTTCGAGAAGACGATACTTTGACCAAAGATGAGCATGCCAATTCCGCAGCAGACCTTCACCCTGCTGTAGAGAATGATCGTAGAGGTGTTTTCCATGCATCCCTAGGTGTATACAAATCAACAACCTCTTCATCTAAGGACCAGCGGCCTCTCAAATCTTCCGTGTCACCCGCGCATCCCGCTCGATTCCTTTCAGACAATCCTGACATTCAGTACAAAAAGGACGGTGACACCCAAATACCTGTGGGAACACCATCGTATTCCGCCAATTTTCACCAGTGGTATACTCCCGAGGATGATCTCACCTTTCCTAACGATGGCCCAGTAACGTCATACACATACCGGATACATAAAACTACGGTTACTAGCCCTGGTTTTGCCATGGTCGATCGCGGCGCAAATGGCTGCATCATCGGTAACGATGCGTGTCTCATCTCCAAGGATATCCCACCGCGCTATGTTAACGTCACCGGCATTAACAATCATCAGGTACAAAATATTCCCATTGCTACATGCGGAGCATATTCCATGTCGAACAGAGGCCCCGTCATCCTCATTTTCAATGAATGTGCCTATACAAGACGACACCCTTCTATATTGTCATCCGGCCAGATGGAAGCATATTTTTCCACTGTCGACGACACATCCATCAAAGCGGGCGGAGGACAGGTCATCACCACCTCCGATGGCTATGCACTGCCTCTTAGCATACGACATGGTTTACCATACCTTGCGATGCAAAAGTACACGACTGTTGAGTTTGACACGCTCCCACATGTTATCATGACATCCGATAAGCATTGGGACCCATCTGTTCTCGATACCACGATCAGTGCGAAAGATGAACAATTTCTCCAGAAATATCCTCCCCAACCACAGCAACTCCCTTATGCCGATTACGACGAACAACAACTGTAATTCCGGATTATGAGTTAATTAATCTATTTTCTGTTTTTCGAATACTTAATCAGGTTTCACATGCAACCTCGTGTTAAGCAATCCTCCATCATGAGACTGCACGTGCATTCCCGTGTTGTAGATTAACTAATATTTCATCGGTAAATTCGTCGGAGAAACCTGTCTCATTTGTTTGTTTCTAACATAATTGGGCTTCGTGTATCCATTTTTGTATGTCATTGATATTTCCATCATTTCTCTGACATACACATGTATATCATTGACATACTTAATATTTGTCATTGACATACTTAGTATTGGATCCTAAGCCTCTGAATTTTCGTGTACTACTTTCTTGTGATATTTCGCTGTGTCCGATTCTTCTATCAATAATCTATTCATTCAATCGCGACTCATTTATTCAGTCATCGTGACCATCAGTTTGTTTTCTGTGATAGACTTCCTTCGGTGCCTATGTTGCCTAGTTGGTCTTCATATGCCCAAGTGTCTACCCATCAGTATCTAATCTTGCTCTTCGTGTTTCACGGAGCTTCGTAGTTAGTTAGCGTTTCGCCGCGTATCTCATTTACGTATGTGCGCGCGCGTCACTCTACTTTCTTATTCGTTCATATTTAACCGCACGTAACGGTTATATCTTGTTTTTACTTAACAACATGATTTGCCGGTTGTTCTCCCCTAAATCCATGACCTTGGTTTAGATTCCTATTGAATTTTTTAGAGGGAAGCATACAACATAATTTTTAGACATGGATTTTTAGTGTGGTTGTTTTATTACTGAATTTTGGTACTTAACTTCGTTTTTACATTGTCATGAATTCATTTAGAAGATTCCTGAATGCATTACTGTTTAACGGCTTGGTCAGAATGTCTGCGTAGTTGTCCTGTGAGTTGATATGGCTGATCGATACGACTTTTCCAGCTTGGTGTTGTCTGACGAAATGGTAGGCCAGTGCGATTGATTTCTTGTTGAGTGAACTTGCCGGATTGGTGGAATTGATTACTACACTTTTGTTATCCACATAGATCTCTGCTGGTTTGGTGATTACAACTCCCATCGATCTAAGGTGGTATCTGAGCATGATGGCCAATGCAACCGCGTCTTTCAGGGCAGTAAATTCAGCTCCAAATGTACTGGTATGGACCGAAGTTTGTCTCTTTGACTTCCAGTAGACTGGCATACACCCAACGAATGCAATCAATCCAGTGATACTCCTTCCAGTAACCAAGTCGTGTGCATGGTCGCTATCACAAAATATGTTCAAGTCCATTTCAGGAATTAGAGGCACCGGGAACATTGGATCCAGTTCTTCCTTGTAATATTTGTAATGATGTGTGAATTCTTCATACTTGAGTTTGACATCACCGTTTGAGCTGATCCTTGGAGGTCTTGAATCCACTAGAATTCCTTTCTTCTTGTATTTCTTCAAATATCCCAAAATGTGTCTAGCCATCCGCAAATGGCCCTCTCTTGGCCCAGCTGCAAATCTTGATAGTGACGATACTGCAAACGCAATGTCGATTCTTCCAGATAACACCAGCCATTGTCCTAAGCCAATAATATGTTGAAATTCCTTGTGTTCAGATACGGACAGTAATGGAGAATCATCCAGTTCAGGGTGACAATCTGTTTTCATTGGAAGATTTTCTTTCTTGAGGGTCACTGAATATTTTTCTTGATATTTCCGAATTACTTCACTGATATATTTCGTAGAGTTCATCAACAATCGACCATCTTTGATTCTTGTAAGACTTGTACCAAGGTAATACTGAGGTTCTGGTTCGACATTTCTCAATGCAAATTCTTGTTCAATTCTGGCTATCCAATCTTGGGGCTTCTTTCCTATTACCATAAGATCATCAACATGAGTACCAATGTATGTGTAACCTTCTCCTTCCTTTTGCAGCCATAAATCTGGGTCTGCTCTTGACGGTCGAAAACCCAAGTTCATGAGTGTATCAGCGAGGAAATCCATAAAAGCTCTACCACTACCTGCCAGTCCGTACAGTGCTCTTTGTATTTCTACCTTGCATCCTTTCTTTTCACCAAACTCGTCTCCAGCCCACACCCATACTTTTTCTTGAACCGGTGCAGTTGGGAAAGCATTTCCCACATCTGCAGTCATCAAATCCAGTTGTTGGTGTTGTGCAATTAGGAATAATAAGTACACAGATAAACTGTTGATTTGACTGGAGTATGTATTGTATTCACTCGAGTCGACTCTGTGACCACCTGCTACTAATCGGCTCTTGTACCTGCCGTCCTCGCTCTTGATATCCCAAATCATCTGCAATCTTGCCTGTTGCCAACCTTCTTCTTTTGGAAATTCTTTTTCTGCTGTGTGATATTTGAAACATTTTAGTCGTTCCAAATTATCCATCTCTTTCTGGATTGAGTCTTTCCATTTTGTATTGCCAGCTTCCGCATCAAATTGCATACATTCTTCATAGGTATTTGGAATCTTCTGTCCAAACTTTTCACGGTTCTTTTTCTTTGCCATTCTTTGATTCCTGGATGGTTTCTTCTTGACTGCGCGTTGAACACTCTTGTGTATCAGGGACTTCATAAATCGTATTCTTCTGACAATGCCAGATTGTTGTTTTATTACTTGTTCTGCCCATACATTCAACGGCCTGTTATTTCCTCTCCTGCTTTCAACAATGTATTCCTTGATATACTTTGCACACGCCAATGGTTGATCTTTCTTCAATTGTGGGAATGGAGTATTCAAGACTGTATTGCCTTGTAGCTCATCGATGTATTGCGCCTTGAATACCAAAATCCCATTTTCCCAGAAATGGTCCAAAATCTTCCGAAAATCCATATCCAAATTTACCTCTGTGCTTTCCAAGATATCCTGATGTGTTTCAGCATTGTTGCATCCATCTATATCACTTGGTAACATCTCTTCTTCCATGTCCAACGTGTTTTCCTCTTCATCAGCATCAAGCTCCCCTGAAGTTGTATTGTCATTTTCATCTCTGTCTTCCATTGGATTGGTGCTAGTAGAATTTTCCATTCCTTCAGAGCTCGCGACAAATTTCTCCCCTGAAGATAATAATGGGACTTCATCAGTGCTCTTGATATCTTCCATGTTCTGTTGGTGCTCTGACAGGGAAAGAGTAAACTTCTCTGCCTCCGGGTTGTCATTCACATATTCGTCTTTGGTGCCAATTTCCTTGCGTCTTGTTCTAACTACCGATCTCATCAACACTTGCCTTTTCTGTTTTGGCGTATCTGGTTCAGTCAGAATATAATAAGTCATTGCATCACCCGTTGATTCCGCAAAACCTAGAAATCTCCCTTTCAACATGTTGTTTTTGGGGCTCTTGAATCTTGGCTCAAAATACCACACTGGTTCATAGAAATGAAATCTCAGATGGGAGATATCAGGTGTCCAACCTTGGTGCAATTCGAGGGGTACTTTCCAATTCAGAGACTTTCGGGCTGCCAAATTGTTAACTGACACACACCATTTTGCACACCAATGTGCTAAACTAGTTGGCGCTTGAAACATACGTAGGCTGTTTTGTACCATTTTGGACAATCTTCCCCATTCCGCTTCACACAAGTTCTGATGGCTATGGTGTGGTTCACTTGTTCTTGTTTTGATCATATTTTCTCGAAGGATTTGAGTCCACTTTACACCTGTTTCAGATCTTGCATTATCACTGAGTATAGTATCTGGTGCACCATGTTCTCGGAGGTAATCCTGTAGCGCATTTGTACATTGTGATTCTGTTTTCAATGGATGGAAAGACCAGAGTTTTGTCTTGGTGCCGCTGAAAAATTGTCCACCATTGTGTCCTTGAGATGTCTTTTTTGAAAAATAAGTATAATCGGTGCTCACTGTTTCATTTTGCCGTTTGTAATGGAAGGCCTTGAATCTTTTCCTGTAGTGTTTTCTGGGAACTTCACGATTTTCTTCTTCTATTTCTTCATAGTGTTGGGTAGTATTTTCCAACGTTTTCAAGACAGTTAGTTCTGGTAACATTGCAAACCTCTTTCGTAGTTCCAGCATTGGTAATTTTGCAAATTTGAACGTTTCTCTTGCTCTCTTCCTTCTCAACATTGGATATTTTCGCATATCTGGAGGTGCGGGACTGTTCAGTTCAAATTTTTTCAATGTATCCACTTCCCCTTCTGTTGGTTTGGTAATATGAAAATAAACTTTTTCATCGTCATATGAAAATGGTAGGAATGTCGTTCCAATTGTAATGCCGCATTTGCTCAACTGTGGTTGCACTCCATTCACCAGCACTCCATGGTCACCCATATCAATTGTTGTCAATAGCGATTCACCATCAGTTTGATCTTTATCCTTGGTGACAAAAGTTGCATAGTGAACCACTAAAAGTACTGGGTCTTCTCTTCCTGGAATAAAAGCCTTCGTTACAGCACTGCAAACCGGATGCTCCACATAGGCCTTGGTATCATTACTCATGTACGGCCTCATTGCAGATGTCATTCCAGTTTCTCCTCCAATTCGAAGCCATGCTTGTTCTGTAACCGTTGGTCTTCTTCCTCCACCACTATCAATAACTGCAATATTGTCATTCTGTTGAACTTCTCTGTATCGATGTATATTTGTGATTGCTGAATTGCCTGTTGTTCGTCTCGGTCTTCTTCCTTGGTAGATTTTTCTGGTTGTTTTTCGGCGGCGACCCCGTTCTGTTTCAGTATCATCTTTGTTGATTTCCTTTTCATCTTCCGAATCAGGTTCCATCCGTGCAACAAGACTTGGTACAACTTCTCCCTCAGAATCTTCCTCCTCATTTTCACTATCCTCGTCGTCAATTTCACCAGATTTCATTTCCATCTTGTTTCTTCGGGTTGTATAAAAATAGGATGATGCGTTTCTTCGGGGTGTTGAATTCAGATTTACCGTATCTTGTGCTGCCGTATCCTGTGTTGCCGAATTCACCGCATTCTGCGTTGTCTGAGTCAAATTCATTTCATTCTCATTCTGTGTTACTGCAGCATCGTCCCCCCCAGAATGTAGACGAAATCGGACCGTTTTGAGGGCAGTAGAGCCTGGAGGAAATAATTCAGTTTCATCAATCGTTCCAATGCTGTCTTGGTCGCTATCAGCATCCGGAGTGGGTGATTCATCTGGAGAAGATAAGGGCAGCGCCGGTGACTCGATTGGAGGTGAATCAGTAGGGGGATTCATTACCCGGCGGACTCTCCGTTGGCGACTGGATTTGGGAATAAAATGATTCAGTCCATCATCTTGTGGAGACCCAACAATAACCCCCTCTGGAGTGGGAGGTGGAGTATCACTGTGGCGGATAGCTTGGTTGTATTTGAGGACCCAATCGCGATACAGTTGAGAAAGCTCTTGCCATGTGTCTGGAGGGATTCTGATGATACCTTTGAGGTTGGGGTGAATAGTCCCTGTAAGAGTGCCAGTGCCGTAGGAGCCCGTACGTTGTCTTTTGTTAGGGCCATCAGGGGTGCGGCGGACTCGTTTGTGGCCTCCTCTGTTGCTATCAAATGCAGTGCGAGCAAGTTCTTCATCATGGATGCGAAGCTTAATGATCATTTCTTCTAGGGTCCTGTCGGTTTTGTGTTCCAGCAACTCTTCTTTGAATCTCTCCAGGTTGGGGTCCCGAATATTTCGAGCAAAGATACTTTTTGCATCCCATTCAGTCATGTGGTATGGTGGAATTTTTCGGAGTTTATGATAGGTCAATTCAAACGTGTTAATGTACTCAGAAATATTACCATTGGGATGTAACAGATTGTATCGTAGACGAAGCTTCAGTGTCTCAGCATAGGATTCGCGCCGGTTATCTGAATCATACCAGCCCAATAGTTCCTGCCATGCCGCATGACCATCAAATGTATCTTCATGCTTGATTATTTTGGAATGGGCACTACCTCCACTACAGGCCGATAGCAATGTTCCCCAGAGTGCCTTATTCTTGGTTGGTGCATTTCGAGCAGCATCTGGGTCATTCATAATTTCTTCATGTCCTGTTGCAGCAAACGTAGCTGTCGCATCAGATTTCCACTTAGTCCAATTTTCTTGTTGGCCGTCGAAATCATGGATTGGTTTTGCCTTGAGTAACTGCTGACCCGTTGCTTTTTCCTTGGCCGACCTCACTTCTTGTCTAAGCGCTTCCATCTCATCATCCCTGTTGTGTGATTCTTGAATTGTTTGTCTCAGAGTGTTCATTTCCGCTTCATATCTTCTTTCTTTTTCTCGTCCTCGTGCTCTTGCAGCTCTCATTTCTTCCTTTAGTGCATTGATTTCTTCCATTTGGCGTTTGGCTTCTGCTGCTTGTCTTCTGAGGTTAACCAGCTCTGCATCTCTGCGTCTGCCAGGTCTTGAACCACTATTATCGTTGTCACTTTCTGATGATGAAGAAGATGATGAAGATGAAGACGCAGATGATAAAGATGAAGACGAAGACGATGCGTTGTTGGCCCGTCTTGATCGTCGTTTGCGTCGGGTCGGGGAACTGTTTGTTGTCGATGGAATCTGGGTATTCTCATCCCCGCTTGTATTTTGTGGTACATCCGGTACTTCATTCTGTTTCCACCAATCATTGTTTCTCATCATGTAGAAGGCCGGGTAGGTGACTGCACCCAGAGTTTGAAAAAATCTGTTAGTAAAGGTTGGCATGTTGTCGTGTATTTTCTTTTCGGTTGTTACGTATTTTATTTTTGTTTCTTGTTATGTATTTTTTATTTTTATTTTGATATTCTTCTTTGTTGTTCTAGCCAATTCTCAGTAGTATCTGATATATTTTGTTCAAGATAATGGCTTATTCCAGTAATTTCGTACGGGGGTATTAGATTTCAATGGTATAAATACGTATAGAATTTTTTCTTCAAGTTCGCGATCGATAAATTCTAAAGTCAATTTTCGTTAGTAGGAAATTTCTCGTAAGAAAATACTTCCTGACTCGTAGGTATATTTGACACTCCGGAATGGATTGTAACTCGTAGGTATGTTTGTTAGATAGACTTCGTATGAAGCTGCGACTGTTAATCAACAACTGTAATTCCGGATTATGAGTTAATTAATCTATTTTTTGTTTTTCGAATACTTAATCAGGTTTCACATGCAACCTCGTGTTAAGCAATCCTCCATCATGAGACTGCACGTGCATTCCCGTGTTGTAGATTAACTAATATTTCATCGGTAAATTCGTCGGAGAAACCTGTCTCATTTGTTTGTTTCTAACATAATTGGGCTTCGTGTATCCATTTTTGTATGTCATTGATATTTCCATCATTTCTCTGACATACACATGTATATCATTGACATACTTAATATTTGTCATTGACATACTTAGTATTGGATCCTAAGCCTCTGAATTTTCGTGTACTACTTTCTTGTGATATTTCGCTGTGTCCGATTCTTCTATCAATAATCTATTCATTCAATCGCGACTCATTTATTCAGTCATCGTGACCATCAGTTTGTTTTCTGTGATAGACTTCCTTCGGTGCCTATGTTGCCTAGTTGGTCTTCATATGCCCAAGTGTCTACCCATCAGTATCTAATCTTGCTCTTCGTGTTTCACGGAGCTTCGTAGTTAGTTAGCGTTTCGCCGCGTATCTCATTTACGTATGTGCGCGCGCGTCACTCTACTTTCTTATTCGTTCATATTTAACCGCACGTAACGGTTATATCTTGTTTTTACTTAACAACATGATTTGCCGGTTGTTAACGAATATGGGAACCCACGCTGTCTTGAAGGATTAGATATCTCCGTTTCTCCCGGGTCCTCCACGGTCACATCCCTCAGTTCGTATTCCAGCCATTCCACTCAATCTCCCTTTCTCCCTATTGATGATCATAAGGCCAACAGTCGCTCCTTTTGGCTTACTTCCACCGACTACGCTCATCAAGAACGTCTCGCATGCTGCGCGCTACCCGCAGTCTCTGGAACAGTCACTGCGTTTCCGACAGATTGTACTGCTAGTGACACTACACGTATTGCAGCTACGCCCCGCGAAAGATACCCCAACGAACATGACTACTTATCCCTGAAACCTTTCTTTTGTTGGGTTTCCACCGATCGCATCAAGGCCACGTTTGAAAACTCAACCCAATATGGTTCATTAGCGGTTAGCCCTGATGGAAACATTTTCAAACGGTTTCATTCCCCTCAACCGGCCATGAACGTTTGCCCCTTCAATGACGATGTTATGTCCGATGCTGTCTATTCAGATGTCCCAGCAATTGATGGTGGCTCCAAGATTGCTCAGATCTTCTTTGGCCGCAAATAACATTTTATACACGTTGAGGAAATGCGTACCACCGGCGATTTCCTATCCTGCTTCCAGAACTTTGTTCGAAAATGGGGCAGGCCCATCCGCCTCCTTTGCGACCACGGTAACTATCAATCCAGTAAGAAGGTCATCGATTACCTCAAAATGTTATGGATTGGACTCTGGCAAAGTGAACCGTATCACCAACACCAGAATCAATTCGAATGACGATACCAAACGTTCAGACGCACTGTCAATCGCGTCATGGATCGTACCGGCACACCACCACACCTATGGCTCCTGTGCATGACATACGTCGCGGGTCTCCTCAATGTTGTTTCTGATCCTACGCTGTCCGATAAACAACCGATCTTCATTGCCACCGGTACACTCGGCGACATCAGCGCATACACCAGTTTCTTCTGGTTTGAACCTGTGTATTTCAAAACCAATGACTCTCCTTTCGGTACCCAGTCTACCGAACGACTAGGTCATTTCGTCGGCATCGCCGAACATGTTGGCAATGGACTCTGCTTCCGAATCTGGGATCCCGTTACCAACAAGTTACTTGACCGGTCCGGTGTTTGATCTGATCTTACGCCTGAGTCACGTAACAAACGCGCGGGCCTATTTACTGATGATGGTTTCATCAAATGGCGTAACGCAAAGGATTCCTTGCCCCGTTTATACGCCACTGGAGAAGCTCCAGCATTCAAACATGGGGAGCATACCAATCAGAATAAACTCATTGACGAGTCTACGAAACCAAACAACTCAGTTCCCCCTAGCGTTTCACCCGCTGATTCCGACACTGCCGATGACACCATCCCATCTGTACCCAACGAACACCCAGGTACTACGCCTCACGCATCTGGCACTCAATCAATTCTTCAACCACCCGCCCACCCCTCGTTACCGAGCTTTCTTTATAAGAAGGTCGATGACAGCCCCAGCTGGTCACCTTCTCCACTCCCTAACAACTATGGGGAGAGTCTTGATGGTCCTCCTACGACACACATCTTCAGCAAAACATCCGATGGCGTTCTCCTTACTGAAGATGATTTTGATCCTCCGGAACTAGCATACTTTGATGTTAGTGACATCACAACTCCACACATCAACCCCGCTACTCCTTCAGTAGACCCAGCACAGGTAGTTGTTACCGACGAAGAAGGTAACTCACAATTTGACAATGATGGTAAACCCATTACCATTCCTACGATCCCGATTGCCGATCTACAAGGACGATCCTTCCTTGTAACCAATCCGGACGGCACTCGAAAACGTCTTACTATCGTCGATGTTGAAGACAGTCTTGAACGCAACAACGACTTCATCAAGTTCAAGTGCAAACACACCGATGACGAACTTGATGATATCATTGCATACAATGATGTCATGAATTACATACATCGTGATTCAACACAAGAAGACGGCAAACTCTGGTCGTTTCGCCGCATCCTAGGACACCAAGGTCCACTGGATAACAAGCATCCTCAATACAAAGGTTCCAAGTATAACCTTTGGATTGAATGGGAAAATATGGAACGAACATATGAACCCCTGGCCAACATTGCGGCTGATGACCCTGTCACCGTTGCAAAATATGGGAAAGACAACAACTTGCTTGACCTCCCGGGTTGGAAACGACTCAAGCGAATCACCAACCTAGCGCGACGAACCAAGAAACTTGATCGACTCGTGCACCAAGCCAAACTACGTTCTTTCCGTACCACTCCGCAGTATCAATATGGATTCAAAGTGCCTCGTAACCACGAAGAAGCCCTCCAATTTGATCAAGCCAACGGAAACACCAAATGGGAAGATGCCACCACCCTGGAAATGGCACAACTCAATGAGTACAATACATTCATTGATAAAGGCGTGTACAAGACGAGCTCCATTCCCCCGGGATTCCAGCAGATCAAGGTACACATGATATATGCTGTCAAGCACGACGGTAGACACAAGGCTCGCCTCGTTGCTAACGGTAATCTCACTGAGGCCCCTATCCATAGTGTTTACGCAGGCGTTGTATCTCTCCGCGGCCTACGTATGTGCCTATTCCTAGCTGAACTCAACGACCTAGAAGCATGGGGCACCGACATAGGTAACGCCTACTTAGAAGCAGTCACCTGCGAGAAAGTATGCATCAAGGCAGGTCCCGAATTCGGATCGCTGGAGGGTCACCTGCTGATCATTTACAAAGCCCTATACGGTCTCAGGTCTTCAGGCAAGTGCTTTGGAGACTTACTCGCGGCTTGTCTCATCGAACTCGGCTTCGAAAGATCCCGTGCAGAACCGGAAATATTCCTCAAACCTGGAATGAACAAGCATGGTGAACGTGTATATGAGCTTATATGCACATATGTCGATGACCTATGTCTCTGCATGGCAGATCCCAATTCCTTCTTGAAGATATTGCAGTCGTCACCATATAACTTCAAACTGAAGGGATCCGGACCTATGAACTTTCACTTAGGTTGTGGATTTGAGCGCGACGAACATGGTGTTCTGTGCATGAATCCCATAAAGTTCATCGAAAAGATGGAAGCGTCTTACGAACAAATGTTCGGATGCAAACCTAGCACTAGGTTCCAATCACCCATTGCGGAGAACGATCATCCCGAATTGGACTCCTCAGCCTTTCTCGAAGAAACTGGTATACAGAAATACCAAAGTATGATCGGTTCACTCCAATGGATCATCGCTATTGGCCGTTTCGATGTACAAACAGCCGTGATGACGCTCTCAAGTTTCAGAGCTCAGCCACGAGATGGGCATCTCGAACGTGCAAAACGTATCTATGGATATATCTCCAAGTTTAGACATTTTAAAATCAGGTTCCGCGTGGAACCACCCGATTTTATATTGACTAAACCCAACACCATCGACTGGTCCAACACCGTCTATGGGGAGCATTCTGAAGAGCTACCCGACGACGCTCCTGCACCGCTTGGAAAGACAGTAGTGTTGACACATTTTTATGATGCCAACCTCATGCATAATATTCTCAGTGGTAAGGCAGTAACCGGTATTCTTCACTTCGCAAACAAGACTCCCATGATGTGGTTCTCGAAGAAGCAGTCTACTACGGAGACAGCCACTTTTGGAGCCGAATTTGTTGCAGGAAGGACTTGCATCAAACAGATCGTCGATTTACGCCACTCATTCCGATACCTAGGAACACGAGTCCATGATGTCTCATACTCTTGGGGTGACAACAAAAAGATGATCCAAACGTCAACCTTCCCTTACGCAAGGTTGCACAAGCGTCATAATATTCTGTCGTTTCACTACGTACGAAGCATGATAGCAAGAGGTTTCATTTTAATGATGCACATCCCAGGTAAGGATAACTGTGCAGACATCCTCACCAAGCATTGGAGTCACTCAGTTGTGTATCCACTGCTCAGGCCCATCTTCCACTTCTGTGGTAATACCGGCGACCTTCTTCAGGATGATGGAAGCATCATGTAGAACGTGATGACCCTTCACAAGGAGACATGGGGAGTATTAAATTCCTTTCGTGACCAGAAGTACCAAAGCTACCAAAAGGGTAGATTTCCTATTTGTACGAATCAATGAGTCCCGTATCCATCTAAGTAATCGATTCCCACGGCATATCGATTCCCACGGCGCATCGATTCCCATCACGCATCAACGGTGAGCAATCCCTGTCTTACGATATTGCCATTGTTCTTCGGTGAGCAAACTCTGATTTCATAAAATATCACACGAGCTACGGGAGCAATTCCTGACCTTAATGATAAACATATCATGGAGTCTTCCTAACGGAACAAGAGAAGAAAACCGTTGGCGTGTGATTCTCACACAATACATATACATGCATACAGATATATATGGTCAACGACTAATACATGTACGGAAATAATCAGCGAGTAATCTCAGCACTACGCAACAGCAGTTGCAACGTATTCATCTCAATAAAAGAGATATCTTGCATTTCGGCAAGATTTCACTTTATCTCATACTTTTAACATTCAACTGATTTATATCCCAAAATTCACACTAGTTGCTACCAACTACTTGTAATCTACATACTAAGGTCTGTCTCGCTGCAATCTGAATAAGTCACAGCAAGAGGAGATCTGGCGTTTCCCTAGTCTCGCCTGTAGTCCGATTATCCGTTGCCGAAAGTATCCAACCACAATTGTCACGCGTGAATCAGACTCTCAACGAATCGGATTCAGAAGGAAAATAATATCTTCGAAACAACAAAACCATCCGGCCCGGTGATCATCAAAATACAGGGGACAACAACGGTAAGAAAAAAAGAGTGAAAACAAACACCGCAATTACTAACAAAGTGTGTAACAGTAATACCACAACTATGAACGCATCAAAGGGCAACAGTAAAAAAATGGTTCCGACAACACAATTTCTACTACTACAAACACGGAAGAACAAAACACCATCAACCAGAGTAACGAACCAGCACTGAGCATTACCAACACAACCACCCCTACAGTAACGAACCAACAGAAAGAAGGAACAAAAACAAATGTGGTAGAGAAAACATCTAACGGAGAATGCTGCAATTTAGAGGATGTTGCGGAACGTGTCATGAAAAAAATACAATATGACAAATTGGCACAGGAAGTGGCAAAACACTTACGGCAACAAGAGAGGGAACCACATATAGGGGTGGGAAAGGCAGTAATGGTACCTAAACAAACGGAGGCAACCATGCAGGGAGAGGGGACTGATAATGCCGGCGACACAAGAGAACGAGCAGTAAGTACAATTACAGACGAATATGGGCTTATAACAGACAACGATATGCTTAAGGCTTTGAGTGATATGACTGAAACAGTGGACAAGCAGCTAAGGGATTACGTCAAAAAACATTGGTACCCCAACATGAAGTTCCCTATCAATGACAAGGTAACGGCGCATGTAATTGGTGGAGTTGTTAGTTGAACGTTAAACACTAACCCTAATCCTAAGAGTTGACAACGTAACCTTGTAGACGGAGTTTATTGGGGGGTTTGGGGGGGGGAAATATGTAGAAATATTTAAAAAATCTGTTTTTAACAAGTAGACTTGGTACAAACGCTACGACTAAAAATCATTAAAAACAGGACCCAAATAATTATTTACGGAAATGAGATGCTTTGTCTAAAAGCAATAGTAATATCTAGTGGCGCGCGTTCATTTTTATGGTAGCGAACTCTCATTTTTATGGTTGCACGTAATCATAAGATTTAACCTTAATACAGATAAAAATCATACGATTCTCATCGTCATCATCGGCCCGTCGTCAGATGAGAGAGTTGGTGAGAGAAATACAATCGGACTTTTTAGATTTGGTACAATTTGTACCGTACATGAATGAGTCGGACTTGATGTACTTACAGCTATCTGTCGTTCGGCAAATCGAAATTGTTGTCGGCAAAAAAATACGGACTGTTGTTGGCATCAAATTCGATCGAAACGAAATGACGACCGAGGTGCGGGACCGAGGTGCGAAATTCGATTGAGGTGCGAGAAATTGGTGGAGTTGTTAGTTGAACGTTTCACACTAACCCTAAGAGTTGACAACGTAATCTTCTAGAAGGAGTTTATGGGGGGGTTTGGGGGGGGGGGGGGATATGTATAAATATTTAAAAAATCTGTTTTTAACAAGTAGACTTGGTACAAACGCTACAACTGAAAACTTTAAAAAACAGAATTGAAACAATTATTTACGGAAATGAGATGCTTCATCTAAAAGCAATAGTAATATCTAGTGGTTTCGTACCTCTACCAACCTCTACCAACCTAGACACGAAAGGAATTTAATATTTTATAGTAGCAAACTCTCATTTTTATGGTTGCAAGTAACCATAAGATTTAACCTGAATACAGATAAAAATCATACCACTCTCCTCGTCGTCATACGAGTAGAATTCAATCATAGAATCCAACCAATTGAATTGTAGAATTCAATCATTGAATTCAATTATAGATTGATAGAATTTAATCGTAGAATTTGATCGAAAAAGACGCGACCTAGAATTCAATCATAGAATTCAATCATAGAATCCGACCAATTGAATCGTAGAATTTTGCAACCAACTGAATCAAAGAATCATAGAATTCAATCATACAACCCAACCCATTCAATCGTACAATTAAGTGGAATTCCAACGCTAGTGATTGATATTATTCAACTGAATCGTTTTGGTCAATCATAGAATTTGATCGTAGAATCCAACTGAATCCTAGAATTTATTCATAGAATTCAATCATGGCAGGATTTGCACTGTCTTCAAATCTGGTGAGTTTTTGATTTTAGGTCGGGGATGGGCAGGATTTGCACTGTCTTCAAACCTGGTGAGTTTGTGGATTGATGACTGACTTATATTTTGGTCCCGGATTGGCAAGATTTGCACTGTCTTCAAATCTGGTGAGTTTCTTGGTTGATGACTGAGTTATATTTTGGTCGGGGATTGGCAGGATTTGCACTGTCTTCAAGTTTGTTGGGTTTTGGGGTTGATGATTGAGTTAACTTTAGGTTGGGGATGGGCAGGATTTGCACTGTCTTCAAATCTGATGAGTTTTTGGGTTGATGACTGAGATAGTTTGGTCGAGGATTGGCAGAATTTGCACTGTCTTCAAATCTGGTGGGTTTTTGGGTTGATGAGTGAGTTATAGTTTGGTCGGGGATTGGCAAGATTTGCCCCATCTTCAAATCTGTTGGGTTTTTTGGTCGATGAGTGAGTTCATTTTAGGTTGGGGATGGGCAAGATTTGCACTGTCTTCAAATATGGTGGGTTTTTGGATTGATGACTGACTTATATTTTGTTCACAAATTGGCAAGATTTGCACTGTCTTCAAATCTGGTGAGTTTTTGGGTTGATTGCTGAGTTATAGTTTGGTCGGGGATTGGCAGGATTTGCACTGTCTTCAAATCTGTTGGTTTTTTGGGTTGATGATTGAGTTAATTTTAGGTTGGAAATTGGCATGATTTGCACTGTCTTCAAATCTGGTGGGTTTTTGGATTGATGAATGAGTTATAGTTTGGTTGGGGATTGGCATGATTTGCACTGTCTTCAAATCTGGTGGGTTTTTGGGTTGATGATTGAGTTCATTTTAGGTTGGGGATGGGCAGGATTTGCACTGTCTTCAAGTCTGGTGGGATTTTTTGTTGATGACTGAGTTATAGTTTGGTCGGGGATTGGCAGGATTTGCACTGTCTTCAAATCTGGTTAGTTTTTTGGTTGATGATTGAGTTAATTTTAGATTGGAGATAGGCAGGATTCGCACTGTCTTCAAATCTGGTGGGATCTTTTGTTGATGACTGAGTTATAGTTTGGTCAGGGATTGGCAGGATTTGCACTGTTTTCAAATCTGGTGAATTTTTGGAAAGATGACTGAGTTATATTTTGGTCGGAAATTGGCAGGATTTGCACTGTCTTCAAATCTGGTTAGTTCTTTGGTTGATGAATGAGTTATAGTTTGGTCAGGGGTTGGCAGGATTTGCACTGTCTTCAAATCTGGTGGGTTTTTGGATTGATGATTGAGTTCATTTTAGGTTGGGGAAAGGGCAGGTTTTGCACTGTCTTCAAATCTGGTTGATTTATGGGTTGATGACTGAGTTATAGTTTGGTTGGGGATTGGCAGGATTTGCACTGTGTTCAAATCTGGTGGGTTTTTGGGTTGATGATGGAGTTAATTTTAGGTTGGGGATTGACAGGGTTCAAAATGTCTTCAAATCTGGTGGGTTTTTGGATTGATGACTGAGTTATAGGTTGTTGGGGGATTGGCAGGATTTGCACTTTCTTCAAATCTGGTGGGTTTTGGGGTTGGTGACTGAGTTATAGTTTGGTCGGGGATTGGCAGGATTTGCACTGTCTTCAAATGTGGTGGGTTTTTGGATTGATGATTGAGTTAATTTTAGGTTTGGGAAAGGGCAGGACTTGCACTGTCTTCAAATCTGGTGGGTTTATGGGTTGATCATTGAGTTATAGTTTGGTCGGGGGTTGGCAGGATTTGCACTCTGTTCAAATCTGTTTTGTTTTTTGGATTGATGATTGAGTTATAGTTTTGTCGGGGTTTGGCAAGATTTGCACTGTCTTCAAATCTGGTGGGTTTTTGGATTGATGACTGAGTTATAGGTTGTTGGGGGATTGGCAGGATTAGCACTACCTTCAAATCTAGTGGGTCTTTGGGTTGATGACTGAGTTATAGTTTTGTCATGGATTGGCAAGATTTGCACTGTCTTCAAATCTGGTGGGTTTTTGGATTGATGAATGAGTTAAATTTTAGGTCGGGGATAGGCAGGATTTGCACTGTCTTCAAATCTGGTGGGTTTTTGGGTTGATGACTGAGTTATAGTTTGGTCGGGGATTGGCAGGATTTGCACTGTCTTCAAATCTGGTTAGTTTTTTGGTTGATGATTGAGTTAATTTTAGGTTGGAGATGGGCAGGATTTGCACTGTCTTCAAATGTGGTGGGTTTTTGGATTGATGATTGAGTTAATTTTAGGTTTGGGAAAGGGCAGGACTTGCACTGTCTTCAAATCTGGTGGGTTTATGGGTTGATCATTGAGTTATAGTTTGGTCGGGGGTTGGCAGGATTTGCACTCTGTTCAAATCTGTTTTGTTTTTTGGATTGATGATTGAGTTATAGTTTTGTCGGGGTTTGGCAAGATTTGCACTGTCTTCAAATCTGGTGGGTTTTTGGATTGATGACTGAGTTATAGGTTGTTGGGGGATTGGCAGGATTAGCACTACCTTCAAATCTAGTGGGTCTTTGGGTTGATGACTGAGTTATAGTTTTGTCATGGATTGGCAAGATTTGCACTGTCTTCAAATCTGGTGGGTTTTTGGATTGATGAATGAGTTAAATTTTAGGTCGGGGATAGGCAGGATTTGCACTGTCTTCAAATCTGGTGGGTTTTTGGGTTGATGACTGAGTTATAGTTTGGTCGGGGATTGGCAGGATTTGCACTGTCTTCAAATCTGGTTAGTTTTTTGGTTGATGATTGAGTTAATTTTACGTTGGAGATGGGCAGGATTTGCACTGTCTTCAAATCTGGTGAGTTTTTGGATTGATGATTGAGTTAATTTTAGGTTTGGGAAAGGGCAGGACTTGCACTGTCTTCAAATCTTTTCGGTTTATGGGTTGATCATTGAGTTATAGGTTGTTGGGGGGTTGGCAGGATTTGCACTGTCTTCAAATCTGGTTAGTTTTGTTGTTGATGATTGAGTTAATTTTAGGTTGGAGACTGGCAGGATTTGCACTGTCTTCAAATCTGGTGATTTTTTGGATTGATGATTGAGGTAATTTTAGGTTGGGGAAAGGGCAGGATTTGCACTGTCTTCAAATCTGGTGGGTTTATGGGTTGAGCATTGAGTTATAGGTTGTTGGGGGGTTGGCAGGATTTGCACTGTCTTCAAATCTGGTTAGTTTTGTTGTTGATGATTGAGTTAATTTTAGGTTGGGGATGGGCAGGATTTGCACTGTCTTCAAATCTGGTGGGTTTTTGGATTGATGAATGAGTTATAGGTTGTTGGGGGATTGGCAGGATTAGCACTACCTTCAAATCTGGTGGGTTTTTGGGTTGATGACTGAGTTATAGTTTGGTCGGGGATTGGCAAGATTTGCACTGTCTTCAAATGTGGTGGGTTTTTTGGTTGATGATTGAGTTAATTTTAGGTTGGGGATGGGCAGGATTTGCACTGTCCTCAAATCTGGTGGGTTTTTGGATTGATGATTGAGTTAATTTTAGGTTGGGGAAAGGGCAGGATTTGCACTGTCTTCAAATCTTTTCGGTTTATGGGTTGATCATTGAGTTATAGTTTGGTCGGGGGTTGGCAGGATTTGCACTGTCTTCAAATCTGGTGAGTTTTTGGATTGATGATTGAGTTCATTTTAGGTTGGGGATGGGCAGGATTTGCTCTGGCTTCAAATCTGGTGAGTTTTTTGGTTGATGATTGAGTTAATTTTAGGTTGGAGACTGGCAGGATTTGCACTGTCTTCAAATCTGGTGAGTTTTTGGATTGATGATTGAGGTAATTTTAGGTTGGGGAAAGGGCAGGATTTGCACTGTCTTCAAATCTTTTCGGTTTATGGGTTGATCATTGAGTTATAGGTTGTTGGGGGGTTGGCAGGATTTGCACTATCTTCAAATCTGGTTAGTTTTGTTGTTGATGATTGAGTTAATTTTAGGTTGGGGATGGGCAGGATTTGCACTGTCTTCAAATCTGGTGGGTTTTTGGATTGATGAATGAGTTATAGGTTGTTGGGGGATTGGCAGGATTAGCACTACCTTCAAATCTGGTGGGTTTTTGGGTTGATGACTGAGTTATAGTTTGGTCGGGGATTGGCAAGATTTGCACTGTCTTCAAATGTGGTGGGTTTTTTGGTTGATGATTGAGTTAATTTTAGGTTGGGGATGGGCAGGATTTGCACTGTCCTCAAATCTGGTGGGTTTTTGGATTGATGATTGAGTTAATTTTAGGTTGGGGAAAGGGCAGGATTTGCACTGTCTTCAAATCTTTTCGGTTTATGGGTTGATCATTGAGTTATAGTTTGGTCGGGGGTTGGCAGGATTTGCACTGTCTTCAAATCTGGTGAGTTTTTGGATTGATGATTGAGTTCATTTTAGGTTGGGGATGGGCAGGATTTGCTCTGGCTTCAAATCTGGTGAGTTTTTGGATTGATGACTGAGTTATAGGTTTGTCGGGGATTGACAAGATTTGCACTGTCTTCAAATCTGGTTAGTTTTTTGGTTGATGAATGAGTTTTATTTTGGTCGGGGATTGACAGGGTTCAAACTGTCTTCAAATCTGGTGGGTTTTTGGGTTGATGACTGAGTTATATTTTGGGTAGGGACTGGAAAGTTTTGCACTGTCTTCAAATCTGGTTGGTTTCTGGGATGACAATTGAATTATATTTTGGTCGGGGACTGGCAGCATTTGCACTGTGCTCAAATCTGGTGGGTTTTTGGGTTGATGACTGAGTTATATTTTAGGTTGGGGATGGGCAGGATTTGCACTGTCTTCAAATCTGGTGAGTTTTTGGATTGATGACTGAGTTATAGTTTGGTCGGGAATTGGCAGGATTTGCACTGTCTTCAAATCTGGTGGGTTTTTGGGTTGATGACTGAGTTATAGTTTGGTCGGGGATTGGCAAGATTTGCACTGTCTTCAAAACTGGTGGTTTTTTTGGTTGATGATTGAGTTAATTTTAAAAAAGAGCTTGCGCGAATGACGTCACTTGAATAGTAATATAAATTGATTGGTATGATTGGTATGAACGTAGATAGCTTGCTTGTAGATCTGGTAGCTCGCAATTACCGTTAACTTGTACAGCTTGCTTGCTCCAATTTAAAAAAGAGCTTGTGTGAATGACGTCACTTGAATAATTATAAATGAATTGGTATGATTGGTAAGAACATAGACAGCTTGCTTGTAAATCTAAGCTCGTAATTACCGGCAGCTCCTACAGCTTTCTTGTTCGAATCTAACCCCATCCCTATGAATGTAGATACCTTGCTGATAGCTTACACGTAAATTTGGTTTGTTGGCTAATTGTAGAATTGGTACTGGTAAGAATTGGTACAGATCAGAACACCTTTGGTAATTCTGATCTCACTTGATGCACACTAGTACTAGTAGAAATTGTACGCGTTATTGTACGAGTACTTCTTACCATAACTTTACTGACACATACTTACAATACATACAATAACTACGTATTCGACAACTCCACAGGGCCCCTGCAAAGCACTAATACAAAGAGCTGTTCAATCAAGTGCGGTTATGAAGCCACCAAATATTCCACTTGCGTCATTCTGTTCCTTTTACAGGAAACGAGTAGGGACAGTACTGACTGCATTGAGGCACAACTCACAAACATTAGCGAGAAAAAAACTGGATAGGTAAATACAGGTGGGAGAATTGGTTGTTGAAATTAGGAATTTTGGAATCGATTTTTGGTCCGACAACACTAACATGCTGCCCGTTGATACTGATGATACTTCCGTACAGACGATTACAGAAAAGGTCGAGTCCCTATCACATTCCCTGGTACTGTGGCAGTTATTCAAGACACAGAATATGAGGACACAGGTATTTTAAACCCTAAATACAGAACATACAAAGACGCGGAAGATGAAGATTTTTATTATTTTGTTACAAGAATCATGTCGGCAATCAATCCGACAAATTCCAATTTCAAACAACGGAAGGAGAGGCACTTGCTGAGTGAAATATTTACTATAGCAGATGAAGCATTAATTTGCATTGGTACTGATCTACAATGAGCATCATGTATGGGTGAACCAGCAGCGGCGAAAGGGTGATGCCACGATTCCGCGACAAAAAAAAAATTCTGCGATTCAGACAGTGGAAGCAGAAATGGATGGATGGAGGAAGGACGCGAGTTGTTCAGTGACTTGTGCGACAAAATTGGCGAGATGCGAAAACACCCAGAAACAGGAAGGAAATTGGAAGAAATGATGAGGGACAGATTTAGGAACAAAAGTTCAACAGATTACACCAACAATAAGCATGGCGATGCAAATATTACTAGTAGCAGCTCCACTAATTGTAGTGGACCAAAAAAAGAAAAAGAAAAGAAACATCTATATTGATCCGGCAATAACAGCATCGATGAATGAAAGTTTATCTATTGGTGAACTAATGTAGAAAATAACAGTACATACATAATACAAAACTACTAATAATCTTGAACTTAATTTTGAGAATATTAGAAATTATGAAGGATTCATAATACGTTGCAATAGGAATAAATAACGCATAATAGAATCTACATTTTAAGAAGGGAATATTGTAGTCGAGAAATAGAATTCACAATTAGGAGAGCAGAATCGAATTGTTGTTTGGAAGATTAATATTTTGGAATTAATACTGAGCAAAGATTTCTTTTTTATTCGTGAATAGAAGTAAGTGTTGTTTGTACAGAATAATAATTCGGTTCTGCTAGAGACTGAAATAAATTATTTGTATTCGAGAGTAGAGTAATGTGCATCACGCACACAGAATTATTTTTTGTATGATTTTAAGGCAATGACTGGGGGTGGGAATTTCAGGGTGTCCAGAAATATTGCCGTGTTAAAATCACGCACAAAATTTGTGCGCGAGAAGTAAATTCGAACCCCGCCAAACAGTTCTCGGACGTAACAGTATTGGCCATTTAGCACAACGGTACGGTGGTTTGTTATCACGCCAGTCTGATAGAGATTTTCCTCGCACCAAATTTGGGACTCAGCTTTTATCAACCATGAAGAAAGAAGGGCATGATTTCTCTGGAATGCTTATTTCTCTTCTGATCGCTATGGTTTCCAAACATGGATCTGACATTATTGGTGACCATCGTTTTGTAAAGAAACAGATAGAGGTAATTCAGCTCATTCTATCAATGGAAGAATTTCTTAAACACGGTCGGATGAAATATGGTTCCTGTTCCTTAAAGAATCTCCCAAAAACAATTGTTCACTTTATTAATTGTATAAACTCAACATGTCACAGAAAAGGGATGGGAACAAAACTAATCAAGAATCACCTGTACTTTCACCTACCAGATTATATCTCTTTATGGGGGAGCCCCGCAGGCTGGGATAGTGCTCCCAATGAGTCTCACCACAAAACTGAGATAAAAGCTCCTTCCAAGAACACGCAAGGTAATGCTGCATCACTAATTGGTCAAATGGCCAAGCGAAAGTCAGAGAAAATGATGCTAAGCCAGGCATCATATCACTACAACTTGAATCCACCTGATCCTCCTCCAATTGAACACCCTGATGGTGGCGGTTCTCATTTTCAAATAATGAGAACCCAGAATGGGGAATCAACAATGAAGTGGCTTCGTTCTACGAACAAAACCAAACCATTTTTTCCTTCTGACATACTTGACTTTGTTTGTGATTCTGTCCTACCTTTATTGGAGAATCCTTCGCACATTTGTGGAGTTACAGAGCACACTCGTTTTGATGTTGCTTGTGGGTCTAATTTTATATTTCGCTTGCATCCTTCATATAGATCGGACAGTTCTCTGCTCAACTCCGTATGGATGGATTGGTGTTTGATGAAATTGGACTTTGATTTGAATAACAATCCAAAGCTCATACCGTGCCATCTGCTATGCTTTTTAACTGTACAGAATTTGAAGCAGCCATACAGTAGTATTGGTGGCTATCCAATTGATACAAACGGAATGTATGCTGTGGCTCGTCGGTTTCAAGATGTGCCTAAGAAAACAGCTTCTGAATTTGTCAAACGTGGGCGCCTCATGAATTCTCTCTACCTATTTCATGTCGACACTATCCATTCTGAGCTGGCAGTTGTCCCAGAGCAAGGAAAAGATGGCTCCATAACCAATTGTGATTGGCTAGTGATATCAAATCGTATATCGTGGCTCGATTTCTTTGAAAGCAAAAATGCTGCTACACCACCGTCTTATGAATGTTTGTACAACGCATGCACACTACAGGACGACATCCAGTTGGAACCGTTTGAGATGGCATTGAATGATAACAAATCCAGTGATTCTCTATCCAGTTCAGAGAGCAAAAGCTCGGACAGCAGTTCCGATTGAGTAGCAAGGGTGAATGTAACAGCTAACTTTCAATTATTGTTTAATATTACTATAGAGGGTTAGCTCTAAGCACAGTTTTGCGAGATACATATGCACTCATAATATAACACCCTTCGAATTTGGGATTCGAACAGCTATGTAATACTAATGGATTGAACAATAGAGTATTGCCTGACCTCAATGGAACTTTCACTTTATACGTTGGGAACACAAAGTAATAAATCACCTCGTCATCACTTACATGTTTTGGAGCAATAACCATCAGCCTTATATAGAACATATCGGCATCGGTATGGCATTTTGAGTGATAATCCTTTCCAATAGAAAAGGCCGTTGCGTGATGGCCGATTGCATTCAGCGTTGTACGATTAACAACCTCATTCATCACAGTCGTTTCAAGGTTGACAAATTTGGACATTGGAGTTAAACAAAGCTGCATTTCCTTCACAATGTGTAGGGCTTTTTGTTCAAGGTTGGTTTTTGTTGTCGAGTCCACATTGTTTTTGGAAACGTACACACCATTTCCCGATTTCAATCGATTTGGTCTCATCCCAATAATAGCATATCCACTGTTTACACTGTCACATTTGGTTCCTCGGCCTATTTTGGGTTTAGATTGAACAATCTGCCCAGCGAATGTTCTTGTGATTTCTATATTTTTTTGGGTACCCAAGCGTTGTTTTGCGAATTGTCTGGAAGCTTTTGCAAAGAGTCTCAATGATGGTTCTGATTCGGCGAACGCTAGAACAAACTTCTTGTCGGTACTATCCAATGTTTTGAAACTGTCAATAGACACAGCCTGTGCCAAAGAATATTTCTTCTCTCCAACTGTTGTCCGGCCCCAATTTGTAGCCATGAATTTTCCTTTAAACCCATTTTTGTTAACTTTTTTCAATGCTATTTCCTCGACATGTTTGAAAATTGCATTTGGATCTCGGCGCCGATTCCTGTCCCCTTCTGCTGTCTTGTTAGGTTTTATCTCCAACAAGTGTTTGTAAGTCTGGTGGATTGTTGATGATGATGGTGCTGCGTTTGGGAGAAAATTTGAAGTCATTTTCTTTCTCTCAGTCTTCCCACGTTTCCTCTTTGATTTTTGCTTGATTGCTTTTGCTGGCAATTGCTTTGTTGTTTTGAATCCCATTGCACCAGGTGATTGGTGTTGGATCGATTGGTGTTGGATCCATTGGTGTTGCTGGATCGATTGGTGATGGATCGATTGGTGTCGACGACGAATCAATTTGCCGTTGCGGATCGATTGGTGTTGGATCGATTGGTGTTGGGTCGATTGGTGTTGCGGATCGATTGGTGTTGTTGGATCAATTGGTGTTGGATTGATTGGTGTTGGATCGATTGGTGTCGACGACGAATCGATTTGCCGTTGCGGATCGATTGGTGTTGTTGGATCGATTGGTGTTGGATCGATTGGTGTTGTTGGATCGATTGGTGTTGTTGGATCGATTGGTGTTGTTGGATCGATTGGTGTCGACCACGAATCGATTTGCCGTTGCGGATTGATTGTGTTGCAGATCGATTGCTGTTGCGGATCGATGGGTGTTTTGGATCGATGGGTGTTTTGGATCGATTGGGGTTGGATCGATTGGAGTTGCGGATCGATTGGTGTCGACGAACCTATTACTATATGATATGATAATTGAACAAAATGGGTGAGTATCTATTGATGTAGTACATAGAGTAAATAATAACAACAGAATAATATAATCTACATGTCGTTCGATTGGATGTTGACGTTGGTCCGATCGATGCCGCACCTTCAGTGTCACCGTTGTTGCCGTCTGCTCCCGTTGTTGATGCTTTCGATTTGTTGATACGTTCAATTTGTTGATACGGTCTATTTGTTGATACAGTCGATTTGTTGATACAGTCTATTCATTGTTGATACAGTCAATTTGTTGATGTTGTTCCAACAATCGTTGTTGTTCCGACAATCCTCCCGATGATGGTTCCCGGTTGCTTCGATGGTTCCTGGTTGATTCTATTCGATCATTCCCGGTTGCTTCGATGGTTGTTGCTTCCGATTCCGATTCGATGGTTGCTTGCCGATGCCGGTTGCTTCGATGGTTCCCGGTTGCGGTTCGATGATTCCCGGTGTCGGTTCAATGGTTCCCGCTTGCTTTGATCGTTCCCGCTTGCTTCGATCGTTCCCGCTTGCTTCGATCGTTCCCTGCCTCTATTCGATGGTTTCCAGTTGCTGATTGCTTCGATGGTTCCCGGTTGCTTCCCGGTTGCTTCGATGGTTCCCGGTTGCGCTTCGATCGTTCCCGGTTGCTTCTATTCTATCGTTCCTGGTTGCTTCTATTTGATGGTTCCCGGTGGAGGAGCGATTAGATGCCGACAATTCGTTGCCGGATGAATCCCACTGATCGATTCGTTGCCGTTCCTATTCGAATACATGGTGATAATTGAACAAAATGGGTGAGTATCTATTGATGTAGTACATAGAGTAAATAATAACAACAGAATAATATAATGTATATGCCGATCGTAATTATCACCAACCGGGTAAATTCCCCGCACCTACAGGGAAGACGACCACCGCACCTCAATCCGCTGCTTCCGATCCGTTGCTGAGGATTTGATGGTTGCTGCTTCCAATCCGCTGATTCGGTTTCGATTCGTTGCTTCTGATCCGGTCCTATCATGAAAATAAGAAGAAAAACAGAGAGGAAATACATTATCAGTAATGCCGGTGCTGGAGTGGAAGACCAATCAATTGCCGTAGCCGTTGCCGTTGCCATTGCCTATCTCTCTCATTCGTACCGTTGCTTGTTCCATTGTTCCGACAATCGTTGTTGTTCCGACAATCGTCCCGATGAAAGAATTGTTGTTGTTGCTGCTGCCGTTGATTTGCAGCCTTACTCCTCTGTCACGAAAAACAGTACCTCGTGCCTGTTGATATAGAAGCAATGGATAGAGATTTATTGCTTTCAAGACATATATGTTTGTGGGCCAATTCTATTAAATTCCTTTCGTGACCAGAAGTACCAAAGCTACCAGATGGTAGATATCCTATTCGTACAAATCAATGAATCCCGTATCAACCAAAGTAATCGATTCCCACGGCATATGGATTCCCACGGCGCATCGATTCCCATCGCGCATCAACGGTGAGCAATCTCTGTTTTATAGTATTGCCATCTTTCTTTGGTGAGCAAACTCTGACTTCATAAAATATCACACGAGCTACGGGAGCAATTCCTGATCTTAGTGATAAACATATCATGAAGTCTTCCTAACGGAACTATTAAATTCCTTTCGTACATATGGGAACCACAGGGCGGTACTTGAACTTACGTAGATTTCTACGTAATTTACAGTACTACATCTGGAGTGGTACGATAATACCGACCGAGTCATATGCACCTCTGTAAGCAAGATTGGAGCATCTCTGTAAGCAAGATCGAGTCATATGCACCTCTGTATGCAGGATTGGAATATTCTTCGCGAAGGCCGAATGACCGGGAAGGCCCATACTTTCTGTAAACAGGATTGGAATATCCTCATATCTTATGGTAAATGACCGGGAAGGCCCATTCTTTCTGTTTTCACGACCGAAGTTCGATACTTAAGATCGGAAGCAAGATTCCTTTTGTTTTCATGACCAAAACAAAGTGAATTGCCTGGTTCCGGTATAGCCGTTTCGATACCTCCAATCATGTGTTTCGATACTCAGGGAGGTTCGAAGAAGCTTCCTGTAACAACTGCTTCAGTGATCACGATTAGAAGAAAGCTTCTCATGATACATATATATATATACAAGTTCGATAGCAGTGATTCTACAGTGCTGTACGATTAGCGGTGTACTGTATTCATTACTGCACTAAAAGAGATATCATGCTCTCCAGCAAGATTACTCTCTTATCTCATACTTTTAACATTCAACTGATTTATATCCCAAAATTCACACTAGTTGCTACCAACTATCTGTAATCTACATACTAAGGTCTGTCTCGCTGCAATCTGAATAAGTCACAGCAAGAGGAGATCTGGCGTTTCTCTAGTCTCGCCTGTAGTCCGATTATCCGTTGCCGAAAGTATCCAAACACAATTGTCACGCGTAGAGTACAATCGTTCGTCTACTAACACACTAACACAGCGTTGCTGTTCGTCAGGAGCCTTTGAATCAGACCTTCAACGGACCGGATTCAGAAGGAAATTAATAGATTAACAGTCGCAAGCTCTAAGGCAGCTTGCATAGGAAGAACCGCCGCAAACAATCTGACAGCAGACCCATCGATCGATTCGATAGTTCTCTGATCCAATCACACACAAGAAAGACACCAATCGGACACGCCGAAGTCTTTATTAGAAGCCCATTGCATTGGACACGCCAATAGCAATATCTCCATCCAAGAATCTCTCACCCGACAGATTCCATTTTCTTCCACGTCGCAATCCACGGTGACACACCCACTGTGACACCATATCTCGTATTTGGATCCCGACGCCCACCAAATGATTGTGCTAAGCACCGTAACCAACGACCACAATTATTCCATCGATAATTGCCTTATCAGACCGATGATGCTTACCATTTGATTCTACAATCAATCACCAAATCTACGATCGATTCTTTGCTACCGCCGACGCCAGTAGCGACAACGTATCCACCGACATCGCCCGATTGTTTCTACAACAACAGAAAAGGAAAACGAATTGTTGTGTTTCACCGCTGCGCATCAAGAACAACAACAAACGAAACGAATTTACGCCGCTTCGCCGACGTCTACGACAGCAACGAATTTCCTCCGAGCAATAAGCCACCTCGCTTTGGCCATAAACCAACGGCAACGTATCATCGGAATCGGCATCAGCTCGCTATTGCAATTACGTTGGACACTGATACCACCCTGCTCCGTATCTCTTAGTAGCGACGAAGTTCTTCAATTCTCACTGAAACAAGGACAACATATTCGACGGCACCGCCCGCTTGTTTCTACAATCGCAGCAACAGCGACAACCACGACAATAACCAATTCTACGATCGGTTACTCGTCAACAACAACTATTGCCGACAACGCAACCAACGGCGACGTCTCACCAAAACGGTTCCTCCTTATAGAGTAGACACGCCGGCATCAATCGTTCTTTGACACGCTTGATCTACAACCGTTTCTACTACCATCTCTCTCGATTGATCGGATTAACCGAATTTTGTTGCGACAACGTCATCTTGAAACAACGGCACAACACAAGTATCGTCTCCTACACGTCGTTATAACTCATCGAGATCGAATTTCCTTCATTATTCCAGATACGAAGGTACCACCCAGATCCTCTAACTCCCGATATTGATGGAGATATTGATTACCAAGCACAAGACACAACAATCGCAACAACAACGACAAACAACGACAACGAATTCTCGTCGCTTCGCCACCTAGCCACTTCAACGGTTCACCGTATCTCATCGAGAAAGATTCTCCACACTATTGCGGACGTACTGGTACCATCCTGGTTCTCTATCTCCCAATATTGACAAAGATATCAAAATTTCCTTTGACACGAGTCCGCAGTGCCGTTATGTCCATTCACCTATCCATCATCATGGATACCCCAGATCTCAAATCTCTGTTCCCGTCATTTGATTTGAAACTTGCTCATATCCTACATAACACTCTGGATGTTCCTCAAGAAGCATGCAACCACATCTGTGAAGTTCTCATTATAGCAGGAGCAACCACCTGGAACCGATTCATTTGTGTCATTTATGAATATGGCTATATTGTTGACCTAGATGGGGTAGAATACCAAGCTCAGGCCGACCCCCGTCCTACCAGAGTAAAAGATCAACACACATTAACTACATTTGTTGATTTTATAAATGATGTCATTCCCCAAGCTGGCTGTTACTGGTATGACCACAATCAGTACACCCGGGATGCTTTCCTTGTATTTTGTCATGAGTGCAACCTGCACCCTGAACTGACTGCTTTACACAGAGCTAATGCAGAAATTCCTTTTGAGCCATTACCACCTGTTACGGCTCAAGTTCCTCTGGCGTCACAACCCAGCATACAAGCTAAACCTTGCCTGACAAAACCAGTCCTATCACAGGCATCCTCTACGACAACAACACCTGTCTCTATGGCGATTCCAGGACCGGCATCATCTTCGGTATCCGCTTCCGTAACGCCTCCAGTACCTGTTCTCGTCACGCCTCCAGCACATGTTTCTGTTACACCTCAAACATTTGCTTCCTTTCCATCTCAAGCACCTAATTCTGCTTGCGAAACGCCTGTCACTACTCTTATTGCCAACAATGGGAACCCTCTTGAATCCCTTGATACGCACAGGTTAGCTTCCAATACTGATCTCGTCCCAGCCTCCACATGTACTCCAACCTACACTTGGACTTACTTCCCTAGCACCGAATCAGTCCGTTTTCGTAGAGTTGTCTCTTCAACCATTCCTACTGTCCACCCGGACACTCCACCTGGTGATGCCTCTCATACTACTCCAAGGCGTCACTCCCCACGTCCTTCCCTTGGGCCTTCAACTCACTCAAGATGGACATTTCATCCAAAATCTGCTATTGTGACATTCTACCGTTCACCCAAGCAATTTTCTTCTCACAAGCCCAGTCCTTGCATTCCTTCATTGCAACTTCCACCATCTGGGGCATTTTCTAAGGATAGTGTCGTTCCAAGCTCAGTTCATGCCAACGGTAGTGCCATTCCAAACCCAGTCCATGTCTATTCACAGTCTGGTGCACCTTCTTGCCCTAATCAGGAGGCTACTATTTATGGGGCACATTCTTTGACCTATGACTTGCCTGCTGTGTGCATCACCAAACGCCATCGTGATGCTATTAAGCTCAAGCTGTATCACCTACATGCTACTCTCTTGGTTGCTAATTGGACTTACGATGACATTGCTTGATATGGGGCATGCCTGGATTCCTCCAACTCGATCGATTTCCTACGAATTGATATCTACTAATCGATTATGGTTGTATCTACAAATCGATATCCTACGAATCGATCATGGGGCATCAAAATCTACGATTAGATTCTACGATTGTATTTTGATCGATCGCACCCTCCGATTCGATTATACGATTCGATCTAGTATGATCACTAGATTTCCATCGATTGTTACTCACTCATCTTTGATGTGATACTTACTCGATTTCCACGATCAAGAACTACGATTCGTCTACGAGCAAGATCCACGATCTGATGTATGCACACAGTCAATCAGTACCAAATCAACAATACTACGATTCGATTCTACGACTTGATTCCACGATTCAACCTACAATCCGTCGTCTTCGATCAATTGTTCTTCCAAGGATGGCTTGACCTATGCAATGATTCCAGATAGGTATCTACGATCCGATTCTATTCTCAAATCAAGCTTCGATTACGATTGAATTTGACCTATCGAGATGTATGTTCAGTATCGGTATATCGTGCAACGATCCGATGTGTATGATTCACTATGATCCAAATCCGACGATTGATCCACAATCTACAAGACAACCATCATGACTATTTTCATTCCAAGCTTGACATCTACAAATCGATTCTCCATCCCATCGATTATACGGTTCATTCCATGTTGATATCCGTGATCGATTGCTTTCTACACTTTGATTGAATTTGATCTATTGCTCACTACGAATCAAATATAAGGTGATTCCTACGGTTGTGCTTGATCTATGTCTACGATTGAATCCTTTTGCTACGATTCAATTCTCTGAGTCGATGCTACGAAGTATGTGATACACTTAATCACGTGCAAGAAGATGGGGCATATTAAATTGCTTTGCTTCCACATACGTACTCACGAAATTTACTTGTTCTTCTTTTCGAGCTATGTGATACACCTGATCACGTGCAAGAAGATGGGGCATATTAAATTCCTTTCGTACATATGGGAACCACAGGGCGGTACTTGAACTTACGTAGATTTCTACGTAATTTACAGTACTACATCTGGAGTGGTACGATAATACCGACCGAGTCATATGCACCTCTGTAAGCAAGATTGGAGCATCTCTGTAAGCAAGATCGAGTCATATGCACCTCTGTATGCAGGATTGGAATATTCTTCGCGAAGGCCGAATGACCGGGAAGGCCCATACTTTCTGTAAACAGGATTGGAATATCCTCATATCTTATGGTAAATGACCGGGAAGGCCCATTCTTTCTGTTTTCACGACCGAAGTTCGATACTTAAGATCGGAAGCAAGATTCCTTTTGTTTTCATGACCAAAACAAAGTGAATTGCCTGGTTCCGGTATAGCCGTTTCGATACCTCCAATCATGTGTTTCGATACTCAGGGAGGTTCGAAGAAGCTTCCTGTAACAACTGCTTCAGTGATCACGATTAGAAGAAAGCTTCTCATGATACATATATATATATACAAGTTCGATAGCAGTGATTCTACAGTGCTGTACGATTAGCGGTGTACTGTATTCATTACTGCACTAAAAGAGATATCATGCTCTCCAGCAAGATTACTCTCTTATCTCATACTTTTAACATTCAACTGATTTATATCCCAAAATTCACACTAGTTGCTACCAACTATCTGTAATCTACATACTAAGGTCTGTCTCGCTGCAATCTGAATAAGTCACAGCAAGAGGAGATCTGGCGTTTCTCTAGTCTCGCCTGTAGTCCGATTATCCGTTGCCGAAAGTATCCAAACACAATTGTCACGCGTAGAGTACAATCGTTCGTCTACTAACACACTAACACAGCGTTGCTGTTCGTCAGGAGCCTTTGAATCAGACCTTCAACGGACCGGATTCAGAAGGAAATTAATAGGAACAAGAGAAGAAAACCGTTGGCGTGTGATTCTCACACAATATATATATATACATACAGATATATATGGTCAACGACCAATGCATGCACAGACATAATCAGCGAGTAATCTCATCACTACGCAACAGCAGTTGCAACGTATTCATCTCAATAAAAGAGATATCTTGCATTTCGGCCAGATTTCACTTTATCTCATACTTTTAACATTCAACTGATGTATATCCCAAAATTCACACTAGTTGCTACCAACTACTTGTAATCTACATACTAAGGTCTGTCTCGCTGTATCTGAATAAGTTCACAGTAAGAAGAGATCTGGCGTTTCCATAGTCTCGCCTGTAGTCCGATTATCCGTTGCCAAAAGTATCCAACCACAATTGTCACGCGTAGAGTACAGTTGTTTGTCTACTAACACACTAACGCAGCGTTGCTGTTCTTCAGAAGCCTTTGAATCAGACTCTCAACGAACCGGATTCAGAAGGAAAATAATAAATTCAAACAATGTCTATCAGCAAACCGCCTCTTCTCCAATGCGAGCTAATTCTTTTTCCAGTACAAGGCTGTTATTTCAGACTAAAATATTCGAGCACAGATTACCTGCCTAATGCTGATCAACAATCAAGGGATCATTGGATTAAGTGGAATCCCACGTTCACAGACGGAGTGCCGATAGCAACTCTACTCAAATAAGTCGGGTAAGATTATGATAGAAAGGTAGAAAAAGTGATTTTTATTGTCGCGAGGTAGAAAAGAAAATTACTGTGTGTTTGTGTGAGAGATTTTTTTTTTTTCGCGTATGATTTTCGATCGATCGATCGATCGATCGAAGTATCTAGTACATCATGTAGAATTCTACATGATTTTGTACTAGTGTAGAATTCTACGCGTTTTTAGTACTAGATAATTTTCGGTACTGAACCCGTGTAGGTTTCTACACGAAAAGATGTTTACAACTTACTAGATAATTTTTGGTATTGAATCCGTGTAGGTTTCTACGTGCTTACATTTCTACAGTTTTTTAGTACTAGATAATTTTTGGTATTGAATCCGCGTAGGTTTCTACGTGCTTACATTTCTACACGTTTTAAGTACTAGATAATTTTTGGTATTGAATCGATGTAGGTTTCTACGTGCTTACATTTCTACAGTTTTTTAGTACCAGATAATTTTCGTCACCTCAGCAGGTAAAGTACGAATCTTGGTGCCGAAAAGCACGGGATGAAAAGTCTTTTACACCCCTCACGAATGACTCAAGATTCGAACATTGGCTCGTAGTTTTCAAAGCTAAACTCGAGGCATACGACATCGACACAGAAACATTCCTTGATGAAACCTGGCCTCCAGCTGCGCTACAAGGATATACACGTGACCTTTTTGTTAAACAGTGTGCCTTCTTCTGGGTACTAATGTTGGAAGTCTTCAAAAGCGATCTATCCGCGTCGTGTGTACACAGCCATTCTGCCAAACGTAATGGACGTCAAGCATACTTTGATTTCGTAAATCTCCACAGTGAATCGAAAGCCAAGGTATATGACAACTTGACTCAATTGCAAGCATTGCTAAAGTTGAATCTCAGCAATTGGAAAGAATCCAAAGTGAAATTCATCACACATTGGTTGGATGAACTAAATCACCTCAACAAGCTCCGTCCTCCCAACAAGCCCCTTGAGTACCATACTGCAAAATCAGCATTATGTCAGGCATGCTATTCCAGCTTTCAGCTAAGTGAACAGTTTGCCAAAGTCAAGGATCCAGGTGGGACGAATAGCACCGTGACAGATGCAGTCGCTGAAGCAGCTGCTATTCACAAACTCAAAATCACGCTCCTACTCGAAGCAACTCGACTCGATTCCCAGTCCGTGATGGCGGCTCCTAGGTCAACTGTACGTGCACACGTTCATGACTCCTCATCTGAACAAAGCCAAAACCATGACGGCTATCATGCTCTCCCTATCGAATTCGAAGGAGACTATCAAGACTATGCGGTATTTAAGGCTGGACGTACACCTGACCCTACCACGCGCCTGCCCACAAACATATGGAAGGCCCTATCACGTCAGGACATGAAGAGTTGGCTAAATTTTTCTCCGGAAGGCAAGAAAATCGTGGTAGCATCGTTACGACACGATTTACTGTCAAAGGATCAACCTGACCCCAACAATGTCAAGCCCATCACCCGGAAGGCATACCAACATGGACACTCTGTATCATTCCAAGAAGACGATACTTCGAACAAAGATGAACATGTCAATTCCGCAGCAGACCTACATCCCGCTGTAGAAAATGATCGTAGAGGTGTTTTCCATGCATCATTAGGTGTATACAAGTCTAAAACCTCTTCCTCCAAGGACCAACGACCCCTCAAGTCTTCCGTGTCACCCGCGCATCCCACTCGATTCCTCTCCAAAAACCCTGACATTCGGTATAAGAAGGACGGTGACACCCTAATACCTGTAGGAACATCCTCCTATTCCGCCAATTTCCACCAGTGGTATAATCCCGACGATGATCTGATCTTTCCTAACGATAGTCCAGTAACGTCGTACACATACCGTGTACACAAAGCTACGGTCACTAGTCCTGGTTTCGCCATGGTCGATCGCGGTGCAAATGGTTGCATCATCGGCAATGATGCATGCCTCATCTCCAAGGATATCCCACCACGATATGTCAATGTCACAGGCATTAACAATCACCAGGTACAAAATATTCCCATTGCTACATGCGGAGCTTATTCTATATCGAATAGAGGTCCCGTCATCCTCATTTTCAATGAATGTGCATATACGGGCCGACACCCTTCTATCTTGTCCTCCGGCCAGATGGAAGCATATTTTTCTACTGTCGACGACACATCCATTAAAGCGGGCGGTGGAAAGGCAATCACCACCTCCGATGGATATGCACTGCCCCTTAGCATCCGGCATGGTTTACCATATCTTGCGATGCAAAAGTACACGGCTATCGAGTTTGATACGCTCCCACATGTTATCATGACATCCGATAAGCATTGGGACCCATCTGTTCTTGATACCACTATCAATGCAAAAGATGAACAATTTCTCCAGAAATATCCTCCTCAGCCGCAGCAACTCCCGTATCCCAATTACGACGAATACGGAAATACACGTTGCCTTGAAGGATTAGATATCTCTGTATCCCCTGGCTCTTCCACGGTCACGTCTCTCAGTTCATATTCCAGCCAATCCACTCGGTCTCCCTTCCTTCCTATTGATGATCATGGAACCAACGACCGCTCATTCTGGCTTACTTCTACCGACTACATTCACCAGGAACGCCTCGCATGCTGCACTTTACCTGAAATCTCTGGGACAGTCACTGCGTTTCCAACGGATTGTACTGCTAGTGATACTACACTTATTGCAACTACGCCCCGTGAGCAATACCCCAACGAACATGACTACTTATCCCTGAAACCTTTCTTTTGTTGGGTTTCCACAGATCGCATCAAAGCCACGTTTGAAAACTCAACCCAATATGGTTCATTAGCGGTTAGCCCTGATGGAAACATTTTCAAACGTTTCCATTCCCCCCAACCGGCCATGAACGTTCAACCCTTCAATGACGACGTTATGTCCAATGCTGTCTATTCGGATGTCCCAGCAATTGATGGCGGCTCCAAGATTTCTCAGATCTTCTTCGGCCGAAAGTCACATATCATACATGTTGAAGAAATGCGTACCACCGGCGATTTTCTATCATGTTTCCAGAACTTTGTTTGAAAATGGGGCAGGCCCATTTGCCTCCTTTGCAACCACGGTAACTATCAATCTAGTAAGAAGGTCACCGATTATCTCAAAATGTTATGGATTGGACTCTGGCAAAGTGAACCTTACCCCCAACACCAGAATCAATTTGAACAGCGATATCAAACGTTCAAACGCATTGTCAACCGCGTCATGGATCGTACAGGCACACCACCACATCTATGGCTGCTGTGCATGACATACGTTGCCAGACTCCTTAATGTTATTTCTGACCCCACTCTGTCAGACAAACAACCGGTCTTCATTGCTACCTGTACAATTGGCGACATCAGCGCATATACCAGTTTCTTCTGGTTCGAACCTGTTTATTTCAAGACCAATGACTCCCCTTTCGGTACCCAGTCTACCGAACGTCTCGGTCACTTCGTCGGCATTGCAGAACATGTTGGCAATGGACTATGTTTCCGAATCTGGGATCCAGTTACCAACAAGTTACTTGATCGGTCCGGTGTACGCTCTGCTCTTACGCCTCAGTCTCGCAACAAACGCGCGGGCCTATTCACTGATGATGGTTTCATCAAATGGCGTAAAGCCAAGGATTCCTTGCCTCGATTATACGCCACTGGAGACGCTCCAACATTCAAACATGGGGAGCATATCACTAAGAATAGCCCCATTGAAGATTCTACTAAACAGGGCAGCTCAGTTATCCCCCTCCTGGCGTCTCACCCGCTGATTCCGACACCGCCGATGACACCATGCCATCTGTACCCAACGAACAACCAGGTACAACACCTACCGCATCTGGTAATCAAGGTATTCTTCAACCACCCGCCCACCCCTCGTTACCAAGCTTTCTATATAAGAAGGTCGATGACAGCCCAAGCTGGTCACCTTCTCCACTCCCTACCAACTATGGGGAGAGTTTTGATGGTCCTCCTACGACACACATCTTCAGCAAGAACCCCGATGGCGTTCTCCTCACTGAAGATGATTTTGATCCACCGGAGCTCGCATACTTTGATGTTAATGACGTCACAACTCCACACACCAACCCCGCTACTCCTTCAGTAGACCCATCACAGGTAGTTGTTACCAACGAAGAAGGTAACGCACAATTTGACGATGATGGCCAACCAATTACCATTCCTACCATCCCGATTACCGACCTACAAGGACAATCCTTCCTTGTAACGAACCCCGATGGCACTCGGAAGCGTCTTACCATCGTCGATGTAGAAGACAGTCTTGAACGCAACAAAGAATTCATCAAGTTCAAATGCAAACACTCTGATGACGAACTCAACGATATCATTGCATACAATGATGTCATGAATTACATCCATCGTGATTCAACACAAGAAGACGGCAAACTTTGGTCATTTCGCCGCATCCTAGGACACCAAGGTCCGCTGGATAACAAGCATCCTCAATACAAAGGCTCCAAGTATAACCTTTGGATTGAATGGGAAAACATGGAACGGACATATGAACCTCTAGCCAACATTGCGGCTGATGACCCTGTCACCGTTGCAAAATATGGAAAAGACAACAACTTGCTTGACCTCCCGGGTTGGAAACGCCTCAAGCAAATCACCAACCTAGCACGACGAACCAAGAAACTTGACCGACTTGTGCATCAACCTAAACTTCGTTCTTTCCATACCACTCCACAGTACCAATATGGATTCAAAGTACCTCGTAACCACGAAGAAGCCCTCCAATTTGATCAAGCCAACGGAAACACCAAATGGGAAGACGCCACCACTCTGGAAATGGAACAGCTCAATGAATACAATACATTCATTGACAAAGGCGTATACAAGACAAGCTCCATTCCCCCGGGTTCCAACAGATCAAGGTACACATGATATATGCTGTCAAGCACGACGGTAGACACAAGGCTCGTCTCGTTGCTAACGGTAATCTCACTGAGGCCCCCATCCACAGTGTCGTATCCCTCCGCGGTCTACGTATGTGCCTATTCCTAGCTGAACTGAACGACCTAGAAGCATGGGGTACCGACATAGGTAATGCCTACCTAGAAGCAGTTACCTGCAAGAAAGTCTGCATCAAGGCTGGTTCCGAATTCGGATTGCTGGAAGGTCATCTATTGATCATTTACAAAGCCCTATATGGCCTAAGATCCTTGGGCAAGTGTTTTGGTGATTTACTTGCGGCCTGTCTCATTGAACTCGGCTTCGAAAGATCCCACGCAGAACCGGAAATATTCCTCAAGCCTGGAATGAATAAGCATGGTGAACGCGTATATGAACTTATATGCACATATGTCGATGACCTATGTCTTTGCATGGCAGATCCCAATTCCTTCTTGAAGATATTACAGTCGTCGCCATATAACTTCAAACTGAAGGGATCCGGACCTATGAACTTTCACCTAGGTTGCGGATTTGAGCGCGACGCGCATGGTGTTCTCTGCATGAATCCCATAAAGTTCATCAAAAAGATGGAAGCGTCTTATGAACAAATGTTCGGTTGCAAACCTAACACTAGGTTCCAATCACCCATTGCAGAAAACAACCATCCCAAATTGGATTCCTCAGCCTTTCTTGAAGAAACTGGCATACAGAAATACCAAAGTATGATCGGTTCACTCCAATGGATCATCGCTATTGGGCGTTTCGATGTACAAACAGCCGTGATGACACTCTCGAGTTTCAGAGCTCAACCACGAGATGGGCATCTTGAACGTGCTAACGTATCTATGGATATATCTCCAAGTTTAGACATTTTAAAATCAGATTCCGCGTGGAACCCCCCGATTTTATATTGACTAAACCCCACCCCATCGACTGGTCCAACACCGTCTATGGGGAGCATTCTGAAGAGCTACCCGACGACGCTCCTGCACCACTTGGGAAGACAGTAGTGTTGACACATTTCTATGACGCCAACCTCATGCATGATATTCTCAGTGGTAAGGCTGTAACCGGCATCCTTCACTTCGCGAACAAGACTCCCATGATGTGGTTCTCAAAGAAACAGTCTACTACGGAAACGGCCACCTTTGGAGCTGAATTCGTTGCAGGAAGAACTTGCATCGAACAGATCGTTGATCTACGCCACTCATTCCGATACCTCAGAACACAAGTCCATGATATCTCCTACTCTTGGGGTGACAACGAAAAGATGATTCAAACGTCGACCTTCCCTTATGCAAGATTGCATAAGCGTCACAACATTCTATCGTTTCACTACGTACGGAGCATGATAGCGAGAGGTTTCATTTTAATGATGCACATCCCAGGTAAGGATAACTGTGCAGATATTCTCACCAAGCATTGGGGACACTCAGTTGTGTATCCACTGCTCAAGCCCATCTTCCACTTTTGTGGGAATACCGGCGACCTTCTCCAAGACGATGGAAGCATCATGTAGAGCGTGATGACCTTTCACAAGGAAACATGGGGAGTATTAAATTCCTTTCGTGACCAGAAGTACCAAAGCTACCAGATGGTAGATATCCTATTTGTACGAATCAATGAGTCCCGTATCAATCAAAGTAATCGATTCCCACGGCATATCGATTCCCACGGTGCATCGATTCCCATTGCGCATCAACGGTGAGCAATCTCTGTTTTATAGTATTGCCATCTTTCTTCGGTGAGCAAACTCTGACTTCATAAAATATCACACGAGCTATGGGAGCAATTCCTGATCTTAGTGATAAACATATCATGAAGTCTTCCTAACGGAACAAGAGAAGAAAACCGTTCGCGTGTGATTCTCACACAATATATATATATATACATACAGATATATATGGTCAACGACCAATGCATGCACAGACATAATCAGCGAGTAATCTCATCACTACGCAACAGCAGTTGCAACGTATTCATCTCAATAAAAGAGATATCTTGCATTTCGGCCAGATTTCACTTTATCTCATACTTTTAACATTCAACTGATGTATATCCCAAAATTCACACTAGTTGCTACCAACTACTTGTAATCTACATACTAAGGTCTGTCTCGCTGTATCTGAATAAGTTCACAGTAAGAAGAGATCTGGCGTTTCCATATATTAAATTCCTTTCATGTCCGGCATAGCGTATGTAACAACGGTACAATGGCATCTCATTCTTTACCCACACGCGTCCAGCTTGGTTGTACGCGAATCATAATGTTTAACGTTATGGCCCAAATGGCTCAATCTGTGAGCCAAATATCTCATTTTGGTGACCAAATGGCTCGATCTTGCGATCCGGGTATCTCATTATTTACCATATGGCTCAATCTTGCGAGCCAAGTATCTCATTATTGACCAAATGGCTCAGTCTTGCGAGCCACAACGATCGTCACTCGTACGATCGAATTATTTGATACTTAGAGACTGAAGAAAGAACACGCGTCAGATACTGGCATCTGGTATCTTCCGTTAAGTGTTCTGTTTTCAAGAAAAGACAGCAGAGGTTCGAAGCGACGCTCACGAATCCTTTTCTGCTGTACAACACACAAAATTACATGATATACCGCGTTGTATTAGCGGCAACGCAGTATTTTTCCATATTTCGTGCTGTATTAGCGGCAGTACGACCTTTAAAGCGCTATCTTGCTCTCCAGCAAGATCAACCGCTTATACTTTTAGATTATTTGATTATTCAACCTTAAACCTTGCATCGGACGCTCTTTTGCGTCCTACTGTAGAACTACAAGCCTAAGATCTATCTGATTGCGTTGGTGTCGATAGTCAGAATAGATCTGGTTGGATTAGCGTTCAATTGTAGTGGATATCAGAGAAATATTGGACACAACAGACCGGCACCTCAACCGGCCTGCAGATACAGCTTCTGTTGCTCTTCTTTGCCTTCGGACTGAGTCAGCTCAACAGCCAATTTCAAAAGGAAATTAACAGATTAACAGTCGCAAGCTTGTTGAAGCTTGCAAAAGAAGAGGACGACAGTAGAAGCACTCAACGACGAAAAAAAAAAAAAAAAAAAAAAAAAAAAAAAAAAAAAAAATCCGACAGCAGATCATCGATCGACTCGACTACGGACGACGATTGATAGTTCTCTGATCCGATTACAGTATAACAAAGACACAACATCGGACAAGCCGAAGTCTTTAATAGAAGCTCATTGCATTGGACATGCCAATAGCAATCTACCTCCATCCAAGTTCCCTGGATTACATTTATTTTCGCGTCTACACTCCACGTGACACCATCTTGGCAAGGACACATCGACGCCCATCATTTGATTGTGCTAAGCCCCACGAACCATCGACTACAGCTATTCCAACAATAGCTGTCTTACGCATTTTCATCTACACGACAACGGAAACGAATCTCGTCGATTCACCTCACCATCGACACGTCGTATCCCTACGATTACACAACAACAATGCCCACCATCCCGGTCGCCGGGAGAACAAGAAGCAGGTCGACAGGCCGAAGCAGATCAACAGGACGATTCCAAACACTCCAACCTGGAAGCGCGGCAACCACACCTCGGCTACCCACAGCTGACACGGTAGCACCAGACCAAACCAGTCCAAATCAAGATGAAGAGGACAACACGTCTATCTCAGACCTATTCCCATCATTTGATCAACCACTCGCCACCTTCCTGCATGAATCCTTCGATGTCCCAAGGGAATCTCATAGCACCTTATGCGAGGCACTCATCGCTGGCCAGTACAAGACATGGTTGGATTTCCTGTACATCGAAAATATCGGTGATCTCGCTTACCTTGAGAGAGGAACAAGAACACCACTTTATCGACACGTACAGATGACCCTACAGAGAGTCATTGACTTTGGACAACATCTCACAGCACAAAGACTAGACTGGGAAGATAGAAACCATTATACCAAGGATGCCTTTAAGAGTTACTGTCGTGGGATTGTCAGAGCCAGAAGAGAATCTGGAACTGACATTGAGACATCAGCTCGCAACGGCACATCCCAACGGCAACAAGAAAGATCCTCCAAACCCATCGAACAGCTGAGATATGAATCATGGACTAAGAAATCAAGGGATGAAACCACATTCCCAACCCTGCAAAATGATGCAACGTTTGAGCGGTGGCTTGTCAAATTCAAAGCGAAGTTGGAAACATCTGACATAGATACTCATACCTTCCTTGATCCGAGTTGGCCTGATGTACCACTCATCGGGTACGAGAAGGCCCTTCATGACAAGCAGTGTGTATTCTTCTGGACTCTTGTTCTACATGCCCTCCAGAGTGACCTCTCCTACTCCTGTGTGCTCAGCCATACCACCTCAAGAGACGGCAGACAGGCCTTCTTTGACTTTGTTGCACTACATGATAGGTCCAAATCCAAAGTATATGATACCTCCATTGTGATGCAGCATCTACTGGACATTGACTTGAGGACATGGAAGGACACCAAAGTCAAGTTCATCACCCAGTGGTTTGCTCAGCTAGAACATCTCAACACACTAAGAGATCCACAAAGGCCACTTGATTTTGACACTGTCAAAACACACCTCTGCAAGGCCTGTAGTAGCAGCTTCCAACTCAGCGAACAATTCTGCAAAGTTGATGATCCCCCTGCAGCACAGGATATGATTAAGTTCAGACAGCATGAAGCCGTCGCTATCAGTGAATTGAAAAATATTCTCCTCCTTGAAGCAACCAGGCTGGATTCCCAAGCATCACTGTCCCAGCCTTGAAGTTGGACGTCTGTTAAGGCCAACACTCATGATTTCTCTTCTGTGACGCAGTCCACATATTCTGGCATAACTGACGACTCGGCATCATATTTACCTCCTATTGACTTTGATGGTGACTACCAGGACTACGCTGTTTACAAGGCTGGAAGAACCCCAGATCCAACCACAAGGTTACCTTCTGCCGTTTGGAAAACTCTCTCTAAGCAAGGTATGAAACATTGGCTTGGCTTCACAGCTGATGACAAGAAGCGACTAATTGCCTGCCTTCAATCTGAGCTCCTTGATGCTGCACTGCCACCGGACCCCAATTCCAGCAAGCCAATCACACGTCAAGCTTATGAACACCTTACTGATGAGCAGGTCCCCTCATCACCTGATGATGAGCAAGTCCTCTCACCTGATGAGGAAAGCTCCGCCAGATCCGCCTTCCATGCATCCCTTGGTGTATACAAGACATCTTCTCAAGCAGATAACAGGCCCCTCATGTCTTCTGTTTCTCCTGCACATCCAGCTCGCTTCCTTGCGGATAATCCTGACATCCTTTACAAGAAAGAAGGCAATGTCTATGTTCCTGCCGGTCAGTCTTCAATGTCTGTGAAATTCCACCATTGGGCATCACCGGACTGTGAATCTCATGTTTCACCGTCACACCCCATTGCCACATATCACTCTAGCAAAACTAATGTCTCCACACCCGGTTATGCTATGGTTGACAGAGGCGCAAATGGATGTATCATAGGACATGATGCATGTCTCATCTCCAAGGATATTCCACCAAGGTATGTCAATGTAACTGGTATCAACAATCATCAAATCCAGAACATTCCTATTGCTACATGTGGCGCGTACTCTGTTTCCAACAGGGGTCCTGTCATCATCATCTTTCATGAGTGTGCCTACACTGGACAACACCCATCCATCTTGTCTTCTCCTCAGATGGAAGCATACTTCTTGATCGTAGATGACACCTCTATCAAGACAGGCGGCACCCAAGTCATCACCACCACCGATGGTCATGTCTTTCCACTCAGTATATGCCATGGATTGCCTTATCTTGCCATGCGCAAGTATACCAGTGAAGAATTTGCTCATCTTCCTCATGTTGTCATGACCAGTGATCAGCATTGGGACCCATCTATACTAGATAGCGCATATACCCCCCAGGATGATACCTTCATTCAGAAATACCCGCCTCTTGCCACATCACTTCCATATCAAGATTATGATGAATTTGGCTCCCTCAGGGATATCAACATTGGCTCGTCTCCTGAGATCACATCGTTCCTGTCCAACAGCTCCACTTCCGCCCTCCAGGCATTGGATGCTTCTGATACCTCGTTTTGGCTCAGCCCCACTGATTACATCCACCAAGAAATCCTCAGTAGGTGCTCTAATCAGTCTCCTTCCACCTCCATCACTGTTGCAGCCCATGTTCGATCGCCCACTGATACAGACTACTTGTTGCTGAAGCCCTTCCTCGGTTGGATCTCCCTTGATCGTATCAAGTCTACCTTCGCCAATTCCACACAGTATGGTTCAATGTCCATCAGTCCAGATGGCAACATTTTCAAAAGGTTCCAATCACCACAGCCTGCCATGAATGTCCGACCTTTCAATGATGATGTCCTCTCTGATGTCGTATATTCAGATACCCCTGCCATCAATGGTGGTTCCAAAATTGCTCAAGTTTTCTTTGGACGAAAATCCCATATCATTCACGTCGAAGAAATGAGGACTACTGCTGATTTTCTTCCTTGTCTCCAAAATTTTGTTCGGCAATGGGGAAGACCACTCAGACTGCTTTGTGATCATGGATCATACCAGTCCAGCAAGTCTGTTCTCGATTATCTCAAGATGATGTGGATTGGTTTATGGCAAAGTGAACCATATCATCAGCATCAAAACCTTTTCGAACGGCGCTACCAGACCTTTAAACGCATTGTCAACAGGACAATGGATCGCACCGGAACCCCACCTCATCTCTGGCTCTTGTGTATGACCTACATTGGCCGTCTCATGAACCATTTGTCTGATCCCACTCTTTTAGACAAACAGCCCTTCTATGTTGCCACTGGTATCATTGGTGACATCAACCCCTGCCTCAGTTTCTTTTGGTTTGAACCTGTCTATTACAAGACTCCTGACACACAGTTTGGTTCTCAGACCACTGAATGCCTTGGACATTTTGTTGGCATTGCCGATCATGTTGGCAATGGTTTATGTTTCATCATCTGGGATCCCATTACCAATAAACTACTTGATCGCTCTGGTGTTCGCACTGCCTTGACTCCTGAGCATCGGAACAAGCGCGCTGGCTTGTTCACTGATGATGGCTTTCTTGCATGGCGCAGAGCCAAAGATGCTTCTCTCACTCCTAAAACTTCTGGTGATAGTCCCTCCTTTCGCCATCCTCCACAACCCAGCTCAGTACCTGCATCACCTTCTCTGCGCATCCCCCAGCCATCCTTGCCTACATTTCTTTATTCCAAGGTTCCTCATACAAGAAGCTATGTACCTTCTCCAATCCCTAACGACTATGGGGAGATTCTTGATGGTCCTCCAACCCTTCACATCTTCAGCAAAACCCCTGATGGCGTCCCTGCTACTGAAGATGATTTTGGCCCCCCTGAACTAGCATATTTTGATGTTAGTGAAACAACACCTCCATCCACCAATCCTGCTACCCCTTCTGTAGGACCATCTGAGGTAGTTGTTACTGATGCAGAAGGCAATGCCCAATTTGACGCTGATGGCAAACCCATCACCATCCCTGCTATACCTGTTGCCGACCTGCAAGGTCGATCCTTTTTAATGGCCCTCCCTGACGGCACACAGAAAAGAATGACAGTTGTTGACGTTGCAAACAGCATTGAGCAAAACAAGGACTTCATCAAGTTCAAGTGCAAGCATACAGATGATGAACGTGAAGATATCATTGCCTACAATGATGTCATGAATTATATCCACAGGGATGTCACTCAAGAAGATGGCAAACTTTGGTCTTTCCGACGCATACTTGGTCATCAAGGTCCCCTTGACAACAAGCACCCCCAATACAAAGGTTCCAAATACAACCTATGGATTGAATGGGAGAATATGGAAAGGACATACGAACCCCTATCCAACGTAGCTACCGATGACCCGGTCACTGTAGCCAAATATGCAAAAGACAACAACATGCTTGATAAACCTGGCTGGAAACATCTCAAACGCATTGTTTCACTCGCTCGAAGAACCAAGAAACTAGACAGGCTAATCCACCAAGCCAAGCTTCGCTCCTTCCGCACTGCTCCTCAGTATCAATATGGATTCAAGGTACCTCGAAATCATGAAGAAGCCATCCAGTTTGATACAGCAAATGGCAACACCAAATGGCAGGATGCCATAGCGCTGGAAATGTCACAGCTTCAAGAGTATGACACCTTTATTGACAAAGGTATCTACAAGGCTAGCAATATACCCATTGGCTTCCAACAGATCAAGGTCCACATGATTTATGCAGTCAAGCACGATGGATGACACAAAGCCCGGCTAGTTGCAAATGGCAATCTCACTGAAGCTCCCATTCACAGTGTGTATGCAGGAGTTGTTTCCCTTCGTGGCTTGCGCATGTGCCTATTCCTTGCTGAACTGAATAGCTTAGAAGCATGGGGAACTGACATTGGTAATGCATACCTCGAAGCTGTTACCTGTGAAAAAGTATGCATCAAGGCTGGCGCTGAATTTGGACCACTAGAAGGCCACCTCCTGTTGATTTACAAGGCTCTATATGGACTTCAATCATCTGGCAAGTGCTTTGGTGATCTACTTGCTGCCTGCCTCGTTGAACTAGGTTTTGAAAGATCCAAGGCAGAGCCTGAAATCTTTATCAAACCTGGCAACAACAAACATGGGGAGCCAGTGTATGAGCTCATATGCACATATGTTGACGACCTTTGCTTATGTATGGCCAATCCTGAAACCTTTCTGGTAATCCTACAGTCTGAACCTTATAATTTCAAATTGAAAGGTTCTGGGCCAATGAACTTTCATTTGGGATGTGGATTCGAAAGAGATGAACATGGTGTGCTCTGCATGAACCCCATCAAGTTCATCGAGAAAATGGAGGCCTCGTATGTACAAATGTTCGGCTGCAAACCTACCACCAGATTCCATTCACCCCTTGCTGAGAATGACCACCCAGAGCTAGACTCATCATCCTTCCTAAGTGATACTGATATCCAAAAGTATCAAAGCATGATTGGATCACTTCAATGGGTCATAGCTATTGGACGTTTTGACGTGCAGACTGCTGTTATGACATTGTCAAGCTTCCGAGTGCAACCCAGGGAAGGCCATCTCAACAGAGCCAAAAGAATCTACGGTTACATCTCCAAGTTTCGGCACTTCAAAATCAGATTCAGAGTAGGCGTACCCGATTTCGTGCTCACCGAAGGTACCAGTACAGACTGGTCCAATACAGTGTATGGGGAGCACTCTGAAGACCTACCAAGTGATGCTCCTAAACCCCTGGGTAAGGTAGTTGTGTTGTCTCATTTTTATGATGCAAACTTAATGCATGACATCCTAAGTGGCAAGGCTGTCACTGGCATCCTGCATTTTGCAAACAAGACCCCCATCATGTGGTTCTCCAAGAAGCAAGCAACATCTGAAACAGCCACCTTTGGCGCTGAATTTGTATCTGCTAGAACCTGCATCGAGCAAATTGTTGACATTCGTCAGTCATTCAGATATCTTGGTACTAGAGTACATGACACGTCCTACACATGGGGAGATAATGAAAAGATGATCCAAACCTCCACATTCCCATATGCAAGGCTCCATAAGAGGCATCACATTCTTTCATATCACTATGTCAGAAGCATGATCGCTAGAGGCTTCATCCTCATGCAACATCTTGCGGGCAAAGATAATTGTGCTGATATCCTCACAAAGCATTGGGGACATTCAGTGGTGTATCCATTGCTCAAGCCCATCTTTCACTACTGTGGAAACACAGGTGATTTGTTACAGGACGATTGCATCAGATCTTAGAGAATGCTTTCTCATGGACACATGGGGAGTATTAAATTCCTTTCATGTCCGGCATAGCGTATGTAACAACGGTACAATGGCATCTCATTCTTTACCCACACGCGTCCAGCTTGGTTGTACGCGAATCATAATGTTTAACGTTATGGCCCAAATGGCTCAATCTGTGAGCCAAATATCTCATTTTGGTGACCAAATGGCTTGATCTTGCGAGCCGGGTATCTCATTATTTACCATATGGCTCAATCTTGCGAGCCAAGTATCTCATTATTGACCAAATGGCTCAGTCTTGCGAGCCACAACGATCGTCACTTGTACGATCGAATTATTCGATACTTAGAGACTGAAGAAAGAACACACGTCAGATACTGGCATCTGGTATCTTCCGTTAAGTGTTCTGTTTTCAAGAAAAGACAGCAGAGGTTCGAAGCGACGCTCACGAATCCTTTTCTGCTGTACAACACACAAAATTACATGATATACCGCGTTGTATTAGCGGCAACACAGTATTTTTCCATATTTCGTGCTGTATTAGCGGCAGTACGACCTTTAAAGCGCTATCTTGCTCTCCAGCAAGATCAACCGCTTATACTTTTAGATTATTTGATTATTCAACCTTAAACCTTGCATCGGACGCCCTTTTGCGTCCTACTGTAGAACTACAAGCCTAAGATCTATCTGATTGCGTCGGTGTCGATAGTCAGAATAGATCTGGTTGGATTAGCGTTCAATTCGTAGTGGATATCAGAGAAATATTGGACACAACAGACCGGCACCTCAACCGGCCTGCAGATACAGCTTCTGTTGCTCTTCTTTGCCTTCGGACTGAGTCAGCTCAACAGCCAATTTCAAAAGGAAATTAACACCATAGTCTCGCCTGTAGTCCGATTATCCGTTGCCAAAAGTATCCAACCACAATTGTCACGCGTAGAGTACAGTCGTTCGTCTACTAACACACTAACGCAGCGTTGGCTGTTCTTCAGAAGCCTTTGAATCAGACTCTCAACGAGCCGGATTCAGAAGGAAAATAATAAATTCAAACAATGTCTATCAGCAAACCGCCTCTTCTCCAATGCGAGCTAATTCTTTTTCCAGTACAAGGCTGTTATTTCAGACTAAAATATTCGAGCACGGATTACCTGCCTAATGCTGATCAACGATCAAGGGATCATTGGATTAAGTGGAATCCCACGTTCACAGACGGAGTGCCGATAGCAACTCTACTCAAATAAGTTGGGTAAGATTATGATAGAAAGGTAGAAAAAGTGATTTTTTTTGTCGCGAGGTAGAAAAGAAAATTACTGTGTGTTTGTGTGAGAGATTTTTTTTTTTTCGCGTATGATTTTCGATTGATCGATCGATCAATCGAAGTATCTAGTACATCATGTAGAATTCTACATGATTTTGTACTAGTGTAGAATTCTACGCGTTTTTAGTACTAGATAATTTTCGGTACTGAATCCGTGTAGGTTTCTACACGAAAAGATGTTTACAACTTACTAGATAATTTTTGGTATTGAATCCGTGTAGGTTTCTACGTGCTTACATTTCTACAGTTTTTTAGTACTAGATAATTTTTGGTATTGAATCCGCGTAGGTTTCTACGTGCTTACATTTCTACAGTTTGTAGTACTAGATAATTTTTGGTATTGAATCGATGTAGGTTTCTACGTGCTTACATTTCTACACGTTTTAAGTACTAGATAATTTTCGGTATTGAATCCATGTAGGTTTCTATGTGCGTACATTTCTACAGTTTTTTAGTACCAGATAATTTTCGGTATTGAATCCATGTAGGTTTCTACACCAGTAGATTTCTACAGTTTTTTAGTATCAGATAATTTTCGGTATTGAATCCGCGTAGGTTTTTACGGACGTAAATTTCTACACATTTTTAGTACTAGATTATTTTCGGTATTGAATCGATGTAGGTTTCTACGTGGGTACATTTCTACACATTATTTAGTACTAGATAATTTTTGGTATTGAATCCGTGTAGGTTTCTACACCAGTAGATTTCTACACTTTATTAGTACCAGATAATTTTTGGAATTGAATCCGCATAGGTTTCTACGCTAGTAGATTTTTTGTACAAAAATATATCCGGTACTGAATCATACTAGATTTGTACACCCGTGGATTGCTACATATTTTTTGTACTCGATACATACTAGTATTGAATCAGCTTAGGATTCTACGTAAGTATATTACTACACACTATTTGTACTCGATACATACTAGTATTGAATCAGCATAGGATTTCTACGCAAGTAGATTACTACACGCTTGTTGTACAAGATACATACTAGTAGTGGATCCGAGTAGGTTTCTACGCGAGTAGATTACTACACGCTTGTTGTACAAGATACATACTAGTAGTGGATCTGCGTAAATTCCTACGCGAGTAGATTACTACACGCTTGTTGTACAAGATACATACCAGTACTGAATCCGCGTAGGTTCCTACGCAAGTAGATTACAAGTCGCTTGCTGTACTAGATAAAACTTATTGGGTAATGACTCAAAAAGTATCTGGTCCAAGCCATGAATACATTCATCCTGACTCATCAAATGCATATTGGGAACAACTTTGCCCCACAGAATGCCCAAAATGTTGTGGTTAGTAGACTCTCCAAATGGCAAACATGAGGGTATTTTTTGTGCAATTCCAGGGACACAAACTGAGTTATTGGGTAATGACTCCAAAAGTATCCGGTCCAAACTATGAATACATTCATCATGACTCATCCAATGCATATTGGGAACAACTTTGTCACACAGAATGCCCAAAATGTTGTGGTTTGACTCTCCAAATGGCAAACATGGGGGTATTTTTGGCTAAATTCCAGGGCACAAACTAACTTATTGGGTAATGACTCAAAAACTATCTGGTCCAAGCCATGAATACATTCATCATAACTCATCAAATGCACATTGGGAACTACTTTGTCACACAGAATGCCCAAAATGTTGTGGTTTGACTCTCCAAATGGCAAACATGGGGGTATTTTTGGTTAAATTCCAGGGCACAAACTAACTTAATTGGGTAATGACTCAAAAACTATCTGGTCCAAGCCATGAATACATTCATCATAACTCATCAAATGCACATTGGGAACTACTTTGTCACACAGAATGCCCAAAATGTTGTGGTTTGACTCTCCAAATGGCAAACATGAGGGTATTTTTGGTGCAATTCCAAGGCACAAACTAACTTATTGGGTAATGACTCAAAAACTATCTGGTCCAAGCCATGAATACATTCATCATGACTCATCAAATACATATTGGGAACAACTTAGTCACACAGAATGCTGGAAATGTTGTGGTTTGACTCTCCAAGTGGCAAACATGGGGGTATTTTTTGGTGCAATTCCAGGGCACAAACTAACTTATTGGGTAATGGCTCCAAAAGTATCCCATCCAAGCCATGAATACATTCATCATGACTCATCAAATGCATATTGGGAACAACTTTGTCACACAGAATGCCCGAAATGTTGTGGTTTGACTCTCCAAATGGCAAACATGAGGGTATTTTTGGTGCAATTTCAGGGCACAAACTAACTTATTGGGTAATGCTTCAAAAAGTATATGGTCCAAGCCATGAATACATTCATCATGACTCATCAAATGCATATTGGGAACAACTTAGTCACACAGAATGCTGGAAATGTTGTGGTTTGACTCTCCAAATGGCAAACATGAGGGTATTTTTGGTGCAATTTCAGGGCACAAACTAACTTATTGGGTAATGCTTCAAAAAGTATATGGTCCAAGCCTATTAAATTCCTTTCGTGTCTAAGTTGGTAGAGGTACGAGATCGAAAATAATGAGACCTCGCGAGTTACTAGACTCATTCTTACGATCGAGAATCGATACTTAACTGGATGAGAAGAATCGATCGTCACTCAAGTTCGATACTTAGTGACCCAAACAAGAGCGCATGCCAGATATTAGCATATGCCATATTCTGTTAAGCGTCTTTGTTTCAAGAGAAGACAGCAGCGGTTCGAAGCGCTGCTCACAAACTTGATACTTGTTTTCTGTATAAAATACGTGCTGTATTAGCGGCAACACGTAAATTCGCGTGCTGCATTAGCGGCAGCACCGATCTTTAGAAGAGACACTTGCTCTCCAGCAAGAAACATCTCTTCATCTTATTCTTTTAGATTATTTGATTATTCAACCTTAAACCTTGCACCGGACGCCCTTTGCGTCCCATTGTAGAACTACAAGCCTAAGATCTAACTGATTGCGTCGATTGGTCGATAGTCAGAATAGATCTGATTGGATTCGCATCCAGTCGTAGTGGATATCAGAGAAATATTAGACTACAACAGACCGGCACCCCAACCGGCCTGCAGCTAAAGCTCCTGTTGCTCTTCTTTGCCCTTGGATTGAATCAGCTCAACAGCCAGTTTCAAAAGGAAATTAACAGATTAACAGTCGCAAGCTTGTTGAAGCTTGCAAAAGAAGACGACAAGTAAAAAGCACTCGACGCCCACGACAATCCGACAGCAGATCCGAATTTTGTTACGAAAACAAAACAACACATTCGCCACGCCCCCAGATCACGACAGCTGAAACGAGACCACTCGCCATCGACTTACGATTACACGGCAACAATGCCTACCAATCCGACTGCTGGGAGAACAAGAAGCAGGTCGTCGTCGACAGGACGATTCCAAACACTCCAACCTGGGAGCGCAGCAACCACACCTCGGCTACCCGCAGTAGACGTGGCACCCGTGGCGGACAATCCAAGCCGAGAGGAGGAAGAGGACACATCTATCGCGGACCTCTTCCCATCGTTTGACCAACCACTAGCCACCTTCTTGCATGAAATCTTTGATATACCAAGGGAACAAAATGACGCCCTGTGTGAGGCCCTCATTGCCGCAAGGATCAAGACATGGCTAGCCTTCTTGTACATCGAGAACATTGGAGACCTAGCTTTCCTCGAAGGGGGAGCAAGAACACCAATTTATCGACATGTACAGATGTCCATACAACAAGTCATTGACTTCGGCCAACACCTCACAGCACAAGGACTAGACTCAGAGGATAGAACCCAGTATACCAAAGACGCCTTTCAGAGCTACTGTTTTAGTGCTGTCAGGGCCAGAAGAGCATCTGGAACGGATATGGAAATCACTAGCACACTCAACAGCAACGGCACACCTCGACGACAACAAGAAAGATCCTCCAAGCCCATCGAACAGCTTAGATATGAATCCTGGACCAAGAAATCAAGGGATGAAACCACCTTTCCAACTCTTCAGAATGATGCAAGGTTTGAACGCTGGCTTGTCAAATTCAAGGCGAAGCTGGAAACATCTGATATAGATACTCATACATTCCTCGATCCGAACTGGCCAGATACACCACTCGTCGGGTACGAAAAAGCTCTTCATGACAAGCAATGTGCTTTCTTCTGGACCCTTGTCCTACATGCCCTCCAGAGTGATCTCTCCTATTCCTGCGTGCTCAGCCATACCTCCTCAAGGGATGGTAGACAAGCCTTCTTTGACTTTGTATCATTGCACGACAGATCCAAATCCAAAGTATATGACACATCCATCGTGATGCAACAACTATTGGACATTGATTTGAGAACGTGGAAGGATACCAAGGTCAAATTCATCACCCAGTGGTTTGCTCAGTTGGAATATCTCAACACACTACGCGATCCGCAAAGGCCACTTGATTTTGATACTGTCAAAACGCACCTTTGCAAGGCTTGTAGTAGCAGCTTCCAGCTCAGTGAACAGTTCTATAAGGTTGACGATCCTCCTGCACCACAGGATTTGATTAAGTTTAGGCAGCATGAAGCCGTTGCTATCAGTGAATTGAAAAATACCCTCCTCCTTGAAGCCACCAGACTAGATTCCCAAGCCTCCCTGTCCCAACCTCGAAGTCGGATGTCTGTCAAAGCCAATACTCATGATTTGTCTTCTATGACACAGTCCACATATTCTGCTATCACTGACGACTCGGCATCATATTTACCTCCTATTGATTTTAATGGTGACTATCAAGACTACGCTGTTTACAAGGCTGGAAGAACCCCAGACCCGACCACAAGGCTACCATCTGCAGTTTGGACAACTCTCTCTAAGCAAGGCATGAAGCATTGGCTTGGCTTCACAGCTGATGACAAGAAACGGCTAGTTGCCTGCCTCCGGCCTGAGCTCCTTGATGCTGCGTTACCACCGGACCCCAATTCCAGCAAGCCAATCACGCGCCGGGCCTATGAGCACCATACTGATGAGCAGATCCCCTCACCCGATACCGAGCAAGTTCTATCGCCTGCTGACGAGAGCTCCGCCAGATCTGCATTCCATGCATCACTTGGTGTATACAAATCATCTTCCCAATCAGACACTAGGCCCCTCAAGTCTTCTGTTTCTCCTGCACACCCAGCCCGATTCCTTGCAGACAACCCTGATATACTTTACAAGAAAGAAGGCAATGTCTATATCCCTGTTGAACAAACCTCACGATCAGTGAACTTTCACTATTGGGCGCCGCTGGAATGTGAATCTCCTGTTTCATTAGCAAACCCCATCACTACGTATCACTCCAGCAAAACTGCTGTATCCACACCTGGTTCTGCTATGGTTGACAGAGGTGCCAATGGGTGTATCATCGGAAATGACGCATGTCTCATCTCTAAAGATATTCCTCCAAGATATGTCAATGTAACTGGTATAAACAACCACCAAATCCAGAACATCCCTATTGCAACATGCGGCGCCTACTCTGTCTCCAACAGAGGTCCTGTCATTATCATTTTTCATGAGAGTGCATACACCGGACAACACCCATCTATCTTGTCTTCCCCCCAGATGGAAGCATACCACTCAACCGTGGATGATTCCTCTATCAAGACAGGCGGCTCCCAAGTTATTACCACTACTGATGGTCATGTCTTTCCACTCAGTATATGCCATGGCTTACCTTACCTTGCTATGCGCAAGTATACCAGTGCAGAATTTGCTAATCTTCCCCATGTCATAATGACAAGTGATCAGCATTGGAACCCATCTGTACTGGATCACGCATATACCCCCCAGGATGATACCTTCATTCAGAAATACCCACCTGTTTCCACATCACTTCCATATCAAGATTATGATGAATTTGGCGCGCTTAGGGATATTAACATTGGCACCTCCTCCACGGTCACCTCATTCTTGTCCAACAGCACTACCTCCTCCCTACAGGCCTTGGATGTTTCTGATACTTCATTTTGGCTTAGCCCCACTGATTACATTCATCAAGACATCCTTAGTAGGTGCTCTAATCAATCTCCTTCCACCTTTATCACTGCTGCAGCTCATGTTCAATCGCCCACCGATATTGATTACCTGTCCCTGAAACCCTTCTTTGGATGGATCTCCCTTGACCGTATCAAGGCCACTTTCAACAATTCCACACAGTATGGCTCATTGTCTCTGAGTCCCGATGGTAACATCTTCAAAAGGTTCCAATCACCACAGCCTGCCATGAATGTCAGGCCTTTCAATGATGATGTCCTCTCTGATGTCATCTATTCAGACACCCCTGCTATCAATGGTGGTTCCAAGATTGCTCAAGTTTTCTTTGGTCGCAAATCTCATATCATACATGTTGAAGAAATGAGGACTACTGCTGATTTTCTTCCTTGTCTCCAAAGTTTTGTTCGACAATGGGGTAGACCACTCAGATTGCTCTGTGATCATGGGTCTTATCAGTCCAGCAGATCTGTTCTTGACTACCTCAAGCTGATGTGGATTGGCTTATGGCAAAGTGAACCATACCATCAACACCAAAATCTTTTTGAACGGCGATACCAGACCTTCAAACGCATTGTCAATAGAATCATGGATCGCACAGGCACTCCACCACACCTCTGGCTTCTTTGCATGCGATATGTTGGCCGCCTCATGAATCATTTGTCTGATCCCACTCTCTCTGACAAACAGCCTTTCTTTATTGCTACTGGTACCATTGGTGATATCAGTCCCTACCTTAGTTTCTTCTGGTTTGAGCCCGTATACTACAAGACTCCAGATACACAGTTTGGCTCTCAGACCACTGAATGCCTTGGCCACTTTGTTGGCATTGCTGAACATGTTGGCAATAGCTTATGTTTCACCATCTGGGATCCCATCACCAATAAGCTCCTTGATCGCTCTGGTGTACGCACTGCTTTAACTCCTGAGCATCGCAACAAGCGCGCTGGCTTGTTCACTGATGATGGCTTTCTTGCATGGCGCAAGGCCAAAGATGCTTCCATCACCCCTAAATCTTCTGGTGATAGTCCCTCCTTTCGACATCCTTCCTCCCCCAGTCCGGTCCCAGCATCATCTCCTCTGCGCCTTCCAAAGCCATCCTTGCCTACCTTCCTTTATTCCAAGGTTCCTAATACACAAAGCTATGTACCTTCTCCACTCCCTAACAACTATGGGGAGATTCTTGATGGTCCTCCAACACTCCACATCTTCAGCAAAACCCCTGCTGGTGTCCCTGCCACTGAAGATGTTTTTGGTCCCCCCGAGTTAGCATATTTTGATGTTAGTGACGTCATACCTTCAACCACCAATCCGGCTATCCCGTCTGTAGACCCATCTGAGGTAGTTGTTACTGATGAAGAAGGCAACGCCCAATTTGACGATGATGGCAAACCCATCACCGTCCCTGCTATCCCTGTTGCTGACTTGCAAGGTCGCTCTTTTCTTATGCCCCTCCCTGATGGCACTCAGAAAAGAATGACAGTTGTTGACGTTGAAAACAGTCTTGAGCAAAACAAGGACTTCATCAAATTCAAGTGCAAGCATACAGATGATGAACTTGAAGATATCATAGCATACAATGACGTCATGAACTACATCCACAGGGATGTAACTCAAGAAGATGGTAAACTTTGGTCTTTTCGACGCATACTTGGTCATCAAGGTCCCCTTGACAACAAGCACCCACAATACAAAGGTTCCAAATACAACCTATGGATTGAATGGGAAAACATGGAGCGCACCTATGAACCTCTCTCCAATGTAGCTGCAGACGACCCTGTTACTGTAGCCAAATATGCAAAGGACAACAACATGCTTGACCAACCTGGTTGGAAACACCTCAAACGCATTGTTTCCCTTGCCCGAAGAACCAAGAAGCTAGACAGGCTAATCCACCAAGCCAAACTTCGCTCCTTTCGAACTGCTCCACAGTACCAGTATGGATTCAAGGTACCTCGCAATCATGAAGAAGCCATCCAGTTTGACACAGCCAATGGCAATACCAAATGGCAGGATGCCATAGCGCTGGAGATGTCACAGCTTCAAGAATATGACACCTTTATTGACAAAGGTATCTACAAGGCTAGCAATATACCCGTTGGTTTCCAACAAATCAAGGTCCACATGATTTATGCAGTCAAGCACGATGGCCGACACAAAGCCCGGCTAGTTGCAAATGGTAATCTTACTGATGCTCCCATTCACAGTGTGTATGCAGGAGTTGTTTCACTTAGAGGCTTGCGCATGTGCCTATTCCTTGCTGAACTGAATAGTTTAGAAGCATGGGGAACCGACATTGGGAATGCATACCTAGAAGCTGTTACCTGTGAAAAAGTATGCATCAAGGCTGGCGCTGAATTTGGATCACTAGAAGGCCACCTCCTATTGATTTACAAGGCTCTATATGGCCTTCGATCATCTGGCAAGTGTTTTGGTGATCTACTTGCCGCCTGTCTCGTTGAACTAGGTTTTGAAAGATCCAAGGCAGAGCCCGAAATCTTTATCAAGCCTGGCAACAACAAACATGGGGAGCCAGTATATGAGCTCATATGCACATATGTCGATGACCTCTGCTTATGTATGGCCAATCCTGAAGCCTTTCTGATAATCCTACAGTCTGAACCTTATAATTTCAAATTAAAGGGTTCTGGGCCAATGAACTTTCATTTGGGATGTGGATTCGAAAGAGATGAACATGGTGTGCTCTGCATGAACCCCATCAAGTTCATCGAGAAAATGGAGGCCTCATATGTACAAATGTTTGGCTGCAAACCTACCACCAGATTCCATTCACCACTTGCTGAGAACGACCACCCAGAGCTAGACTCAACATCCTTCCTCAGTGATCCTGATATCCAAAAGTATCAAAGCATGATTGGTTCACTTCAATGGGTCATAGCTATTGGACGTTTTGATGTGCAGACTGCTGTTATGACATTGTCAAGCTTCCGAGTACAACCTAGGGAAGGCCATCTCAACAGAGCCAAAAGAATCTATGGTTACATCTCTAAGTTTCGACACTTCAAAATCCGATTCAGAGTGGGCATACCAGATTTTGTACTCACTGAAGGTACCAGCACAGACTGGTCCAATACAGTGTATGGGGAGCACTCCGAGGACCTCCCTAGTGATGCTCCTAAACCCATGGGTAAGGTAGTTGTGTTGTCTCATTTTTATGATGCAAACCTAATGCATGACATCCTAAGTGGCAAGGCTGTCACTGGCATCCTACATTTTGCAAACAAGACCCCTATCATGTGGTTCTCCAAGAAACAAGCAACCTCTGAAACAGCTACCTTTGGCGCCGAATTTGTGTCTGCTAGAACATGTATTGAGCAGATTGTTGACATTCGACAGTCATTCAGATATCTAGGTACTAGGGTACACGACATATCCTACACATGGGGAGACAATGAAAAGATGATCCAAACCTCTACATTCCCATATGCGAGGCTCCACAAGAGGCATCACATTCTATCATATCATTATGTCAGAAGCATGATAGCTAGAGGCTTCATCCTCATGCAACACCTTGGGGGCAAGGATAATTGTGCTGATATCCTCACAAAGCATTGGGGACACTCGGTGGTGTATCCTTTACTCAAGCCCATCTTTTACTACTGTGGAAACACTGGTGATCTATTGCAGGATGACTGCACCAGATACTAGAGGGTGCTTTCATGTGGACACATGGGGAGTATTAAATTCCTTTCGTGTCTAAGTTGGTAGAGGTACGAGATCGAAAATAATGAGACCTCGCGAGTTACTAGACTCATTCTTACGATCGAGAATCGATACTTAACTGGATGAGAAGAATCGATCGTCACTCAAGTTCGATACTTAGTGACCCAAACAAGAGCGCATGCCAGATATTAGCATATGCCATATTCTGTTAAGCGTCTTTGTTTCAAGAGAAGACAGCAGCGGTTCGAAGCGCTGCTCACAAACTTGATACTTGTTTTCTGTATAAAATACGTGCTGTATTAGCGGCAACACGTAAATTCGCGTGCTGCATTAGCGGCAGCACCGATCTTTAGAAGAGACACTTGCTCTCCAGCAAGAAACATCTCTTCATCTTATTCTTTTAGATTATTTGATTATTCAACCTTAAACCTTGCACCGGACGCCCTTTGCGTCCCATTGTAGAACTACAAGCCTAAGATCTAACTGATTGCGTCGATTGGTCGATAGTCAGAATAGATCTGATTGGATTCGCATCCAGTCGTAGTGGATATCAGAGAAATATTAGACTACAACAGACCGGCACCCCAACCGGCCTGCAGCTAAAGCTCCTGTTGCTCTTCTTTGCCCTTGGATTGAATCAGCTCAACAGCCAGTTTCAAAAGGAAATTAACAAAGCCATGAATACATTCATCATGACTCATCAAATGCATATTGGGAACAACTTTGTCACACAGAATGCTGGAAATGTTGTGGTTTGACTCTCCAAGTGGCAAACATGGGCGTATTCTTCGTTCAATTCCAGGGCACAAACTGACTTATTGGATACTAATGACTCCAAAAGTATCGGGTCCAAGCCATGAAAACATTTATCATGACTCATCAAATACATATTGGGAACAACTTTGTCACACAGAATGCCCAAAATGTTGGGATTTGACTCTCCAAATGGCAAATATGGGGGTATTTTTGTTGCAATTACTGGGCACAAACTGACTTATTGGGTAAGGACTGCAAAAGTATATGGTCAAAGCCATGAATACATTTATCATGACTAATCAAATTCATATTGGGAACAACTTTGTCACACAGAATGCCCAAAATGTTGTGGTTTGACTCTCCAAGTGGCAAACATGGGGGTATTCTTCGTTCAATTCCAGGGCACAAACTGACTTATTGGATACTAATGACTCCAAAAGTATCCGGTCCAAGCCATGAATACATTCATCATGACTCATCAAATACATATTGGGAACAACTTTGTCACACAGAATGCTGGAAATGTTGTGGTTATACTCTCCAAATGGCAAACATGAGGGTATTTTTCGTGCAATTCTAGGGCACAAACTGAGTTATTGGGTAATGACTACAACAATATCTGGTCCAAGCCATGAATACATTCATCATGACTCATCAAATACATATTGGGAACAACTTAGTCACACAGAATGCTGGAAATGTTGTGGTTTGACTCTCCAAATGGCAAAGATGAGGGTGTTTTTGGTGCAATTCCAGGGCACAAACTAACTTATTGGGTAATGACTCAAAAAGTATCTGGTCCAAGCGATGAGTACATTCATCATGACTCATCAAATGCATACAAGTAGTAGCCACCTCCGAATCAATCGATCGTGCTAGTGGATGGACTCGACTGGACTCGACTGGACTCGACTCACTGCCGATGCGAACGCTTCGTTCCGCCATTCACTAACTAGCCATGTAAACAGACAGACAGACAGCCACGGTCCTTCTCATCAAAAGTCGCTACGCAACGGTACGGTATCATACCGTACCGTACCAACTAACTAAGTAACTAACTATGCATACGGTGGGTCCGAGGGCGATTGTGATCGACGCGATTCATTCACCGGCAACGCGGTCATCTCGCTTGGAAAAGAATTGTTGTTGTTGTTGTTGTTGCTAGTACTCAGTACGTGCGTACCCAAGTAGATATACAGTACACTAACCAACCACAACTGTCCATGTATGGTACAGGTTTGAGTTGCATTCTAATATTACTGTAATGTATTCATACCGTGTTATAATCTGTTGTTTTGTTTTGTTTGTTTTGTTTTGTATTGCACCGCACCGCATCGCGTTGCTTTGAATTGCATTGCATTCCGAGACTTCCTCTGACAGAGTTGGTTGATGGCTGCTGGCTGTTTGCAACAGCCTAAAATACCCATGAATGGTGATTTTTGAATGGGGACAAAATCGGTGGCCATATTCGTTCCGTTCCGTGGCATCGTTCATCACTTTGGAGAAGAGACAACGAGGTGGGAGAGTGAGAGTGAGTCAATCCAGAACCCAGTCGTCACTGTCAATGATGATAATAATAATCATAACAAAAACAACGATAACGATAACGATAACAAAGAATCCATCCAACAGTTCTATTGCTTGAGACCCCGTCTGATTGAAACTCCTCGCCACCCAACCAAGCCATGCGAACAAGCGTCCGGTTGTTTGTTTCGTATCATATCGTATCGTATCGTATCGTTGCGTCTCGTGGTTGGTTTGGAAAACGCACCAAAACGACCCGTTCGTTCGTTCGTTCGCTCGCTCGTTGATTGATTAATTGATTGATTAATTGATTGATTAATTGATTGATGAATGGACGGATGGATGGATGGATGGATCCATCTACTGCTTGCCGGAGGAAGCAGCCGACGCCGCCTCCAGGAGATCCCCCCGGTCGACCAGTTTCTCCCTTGGCTGATCGGGGTGCCGTTTGTGGTCCGCCCCGGCCTCGCACGCCTCGATCCGCCGGTAGGAGTTCCAGTCCACGTACGCCACTCCCCGGTAATCGAGGAGGTCCTCCAGGGTAGCATACTCATTGGCGGTAGCATTGCCGGTAGCATCATCATCATCATCACCATCATCATCATTGGAAGAAGACGTGCCCTTTGGCACGATTTTCCCGCTAACAATGTCTTGTAGGATGGAAGCCACCGTGTCCTTCGCGTCCCCGATGTTGGTCCCAATGATCCCCGAGGGACCCCGCTTGAGCCACCCCGAGACGTACAGGGGTGCCAGGGACGATTCGTTGTTGCTGTTGTCGTCGCTGTCGTCGTCCCCTTCTGCCGCAATCGCAACAACGCGCCCGTGATCGTTGGAAAGAATCCCGCGCTTGGAATCGTAGTAACGATCGTTGGTGCAATCATCGATCGGGAGGCCTTTGTAACCGATGCTGACCAGGCACAGATCGGCCCGGATCTCCTCGAATTCCCCGGTTCCGACCGCGATTGCTGCCGTCTGGGATCCCGGATCGTCCAGCACGGTGCGCTCGCACTTCACCGCATCGAGCACGCACCCACCGTCACCGCCACCGCCACCGTCGTCGTTGTTGTTGTTGTTGAGTGGTTCCGGACCGGGCCGGGCAATATACGCGACGGGATTGCACAAAAACCGGAGGCGGACGACGTCTTTAACCGCTTCTTCCTCCTTGTGCTGGTGCTGGTGCTGCTCCGCGTGCGCCGTCAGGAGCTTGTGGATCCGGGATTTCGGACGCGACAGCGACGGCGACGGCGACAGCCCGTCAACGTCGTGTCCAAGTCCGGCGGCGAGCTCGTCGGTGCGGATTCGCAGCTCCGCGTTCCCCAGCTTGGTCAGCTCCCGGACTTCCTTGATAGTAAAGGGAGCCTGGACGTGGCCCCTCCGTCCCACGACCGTGACGGATCGGCGGATCGTCTCGGCGTCACCGTCGCTATCGTTGTTGTTGTTGCTATTGTGGGGACGCAGGACGTCGAGGGCCCGCGTGGCCAGGTCCGTCGGATCCAGTTCGTCGCGGTTCTTGGCCAGGATCCGGGCGCAGTCCAGCGCCACGTTGCCGTGACCGATGACGACGATGGACTGGTCGGGCTTGGGCCTGTTGTTGTTGTTGCCGCCGCCGCTGCTGCTGCCGTCCTCCTCCTTCCACAGAGCGGATCGGACCGCTCCCGTCACCCATTCAAAGTCCGGGTGGCCATTGTACCAATTGACAAACTGGCGGGCGCTGAGGACTCCCCCGAGACGATGACGATGGTTGCCGTCGTCGCCGTTGGTGCTACTTAGGGTTTGTTGCTGCCGCCCCCCGGGGAGCTCCACGGGAAGGTTCAGTTCCCGGTCCGACTCGCAGCCGTAGGCCAGGACCACCGCGTCGTAGAGCCCGCGGAGCTCTTCTAGCGTCACGTCGGATTGGTATTCGGATTTGGATTCGAGTTCGGATTCGGTTCCGGTCTTGCCACCGACAGTGACGTTTGCAAACAACCGCACTTTTCCGGTTGTTTGCGCCGCCGCCGCCGCCGCCAACGACGACGACGATCCCGATTCTTCCTCGAACAGGGCATCGAAATCGTTCTGGACGTTCTTGACCTCGGGGTGATCGGGAGCGACCCCGTTTCGGACCAGACCGTACGGCGTCGGCAATCGTTCCAGGACGTCGATCTTGATGTTGGTGTTCATGTCACACAACGAGGCGGGAATGTTTGTTGGAATGTCGGTGCTCTCGTCGTCGTCGTCGTTGTTGTTGTTGTTATTGTTGTTGTTCGTCGTCGCCGCCGCCGCTCGGAGCTTGAGCTTGGCGAGTCCCTGCAGCAAATACTTGGCCGTGTAGCATCCCGACGGACCCGATCCCACGATGGCCACCTTCCACGGGGGAGGAGGAGGAGGAGGATTCGCATTTGGATCATTGCTGTTGCTGTTGTTGTTGTTGTTGTTGTTGCCGAGAGCATCGGCGGTGTGTTCCCCGCTGGAGACGGCCACCGACGAAGCGTACCGGTAGTAGCACCGTTGCTGCCGCGTCCAGAGGGGATTGATACTCGTATTCGTATTCGTCCCTATCGCAGCAGCAGCCTCGCTTCCTCTCCAACTGCGACTGCGACTGCGACTGCAACTGCGAATGCCAATGGCAATGCGACTGCGTCCCACCAGACCGTTTTTGCCGGTGCTCTGGTCCGTGAAAGTAGTAGTGCAGCTGCCGTACCATCGCGCGCCGCTCCTCCTCCGAAGGACACCGACACCACGATGTCCAGTGGTGATGATCGCTGTCGGCGAGGCAGCAGCAGCAGCAGCAGCAGCAGCAGCACTAACAGCAACACCACAAGCACCCCCCCCGGCGGCAGCCATTCTGTGTTCTGTTCCGGTATTTGTTTGTGAATCGGGAAAGCTAGTTTCCGATGTTACCGCACGGAGGAATGCGTACGTGTACGTGTAGCTACGGTGAACGAACGCAGGGGAGTAGCTTCCACACAACAAGGTCGACAATCGGTTTCCTTTGATTTGTTTTGTTTTGTTTTGTTTTGTGATGATAAGGAGATGTCATGGGAGTTCAATCCTGTTCGGTCCTCGATGTAGTACGTACCGTACTGGAACGTACTGTAGACAAAATGCCTTCGAGTGAATCGATCAATCGATCGATGATTGCTATCACTCACTACATACTGTATGTGCAATATTTGTAGTTCATGGGTGTGTTGGTGGGTTAAGCAAATGCTAGAGGGGAAGCCGGGAACTCCATCTTGTTGGTTGTTTTGCAGGCTGTAGAGTCCGGTCCCTTAGTTTGCTGTGCCCACACACACCGGCGCACAGCCTGGCTTAACAGCTTGGGCAGTTAAGCCTTTGGCTGTTAAGCCTTTTCTGCCATTGGGCCACAAGCCACAGGGTGGGAGCGAGACGGAGACTGGACCTGGAAGGGACCTGGAAGGGACCTGGAAGGGACATGGAGGCCAGACTGCGAGGGTGGGAGATTCCCCAAGAGGAATCAGAGAGAGCTGCCAGGGGGAGTGGGGGCGGCGGCCAGCACCCACTCTTCTGGCAGGAAGGAGTATGTTCCATTGTTGAACATTACAGAGGCAAGATTCTGGAAGATGGGGAGGGACTGCTGGTGCAAATACCTCATCATGCAGTCGCTGTGCCATCGGGCAAGAAGCTTGATGACATTAGAGTTGCATTTGCCCTGTAGGAGGGCCATAGCCCCCCCCCCGCTCGAAGGGAGCAAGCAGAGATTGCTGCAGGGGAGATGCCTGTGGTATGGTAGAGGGTCTGGGCATAGACTCTCATGGAGGATGTGACAGTTGCTGCGCGAACGAGGGTGAGAACCCCATTGTCAAAGTAACTGGCAAGCTTGAGGTCTGGGCTGAAGGGGTGGTTGCTAGTGCAGCAGCCCCGGAGATGGAGCACTTGGCGCGCACATGCTGCTACAGGGCAGCAGAGGTAGTCACCACTCCTGGCATGAGCAACTACCTCACCTTTGTCCCCATTCTTCTGTGTGGTGAATGTGAGGGTGACAGAGGTAGCAGCAAGGAGCTCATGTTCAGGGCCATCATGGTGGACAAATTTGGAGCCAAGGTAGAAGGAGACTTCCTTTAGGTGGAAGGCTTGGTCGTCCCTGGTAGTACCAGTGTACTCACCCGGGCGCAGACAGAAAAAGAAGGCTATGCAGATCATGTTGGCAATGGCCTGTCAGGTAGGGGAAGGGGAGTCATAGTATGTGAATCGAAGGGCATGCATGACAAGGGTGATGGGGACTGGTTTAACCCTGCAAGGGGCGGGGTCCAGTTTTGCATAGCCCTTGAACTGGGCAGTTAGCCGGAAGTCAAGACTGCCGGTGGAGCCGGTTTGAGGGTCTTTGGCCCCCAAGCGGGCCAGCGTCTGGCCCACTGACCTGATGGTGTCCGATACTGTGCGAGATTGGATGGGCTTGTGGCTACGAGAGAGGTGGCCATCGTGGAGGCGTTTGGCAAAGACTTAGAGGATGGGGATTGGATCCTGAATGGACTGGAGGCGCGGGTCAAAACCTTGAGACAAACAGAAGTGAACCCATTGGTCCCAATGGGCATCCTTGCGCTTGGCATAGAGTTCAGTGACTGAAGCGCGCATGGTCTTCTGGATAGAGCTAAGGTCAGAGCAGAATGCATGGGAGGCTTCAGGGGACATAAGATCCAGGGCAAGTCCTGGGGGTAGGTGGTGTTGAAATGATTGAGAAGGGCAGTGTCAGATAGGTCAGAGCGAGAGAGGAGGTCAGCAAGGTGATTGGCTGGGCCCGGGATGTAATCCCTAAGGGGTACATATTGATGGAGCCGCTGGTGTAGGGACTGAATTTGAAGGAGGTAAGCGGCAGGCCCAGTAGTAGTAGTGGCGCCTTTCCTTTGCCAGTAGACAGCGGCGGTGTTGTCATAGCAGTTAGGACATCATTATGGGCAATGGAGCCAGCCAGCTCGAGGTCACTGTTGGTGATGGTGCCACTGGGGTTGTCAAAGGTGACTAGTTGGGTGGATATTATTTTCCTTCTGAATCCGGTCCGGTGAAGGTCTGATTCAAAGGCTTCTGAAGTACAGCAACGCTGCGTTAGTGTGTTAGTAGACAAACGATTGTACTCTACGCGTGACAATTGTGTTGGATACTTTCGGCAACAGATAATCGGACTACAGGCAAAGCTAGGGAAACGCCAGATCTCTTCTTGCTGTGACTTGTTCAGATTGCAGCGAGACAGACCTTAGTATGTAGATTACAAGTAGTTGGTAGCAACTAGTGTGAATTTTGGGATATAAATCAGTTGAATGTTAAAAGTATGAGATAAAGTGAAATCTTGCCGAAATGCAAGATATCTCTTTTATTGAGATGAATACGTTGCAACTGCTGTTGCGTAGTGATGAGATTACTCGCTGATTATTTCCGTACATGTATTGGTTGTTGACCATATATATCTGTATGCATGTATATGTATTGTGTGAGAATCACACGCCAACGGTTTTCTTCTCTTGTTCCGTTAGGAAGACTTCATGATATGTTTATCATTAAGGTCAGGAATTGCTCCCGTAGCTCGTGTGATATTTTATGAAGTCAGAGTTTGCTCACCAAAGAACGATGGCAATACTGTAAAACAGGGATTGCTCACCGTTGATGCGCGATGGGAATCGATGCGCCGTGGGAATTGATATGCCGTGGGAATCGATTACTTTGATTGATACGGGACTCATGGATTCGTACGAATAAGGTATCTACCATCTGGTAGCTTTGGTACTTCTGGTCACGAAAGGAATTTAATACTCCCCATGTTTCCTTGTGAAAGGTCATCACGCTCTACATGATACTTCCATCATCTTGGAGAAGGTCGCCGGTATTACCACAGAAGTGGAAGATGGGCTTGAGCAGTGGATACACAACTGAGTGTCCCCAATGCTTGGTGAGAATATCTGCACAGTTATCCTTACCTGGGATGTGCATCATTAAATGAAAACCTCTCGCTATCATGCTCCGTACGTAGTGAAACGATAGAATGTTGTGATGCTTGTGCAACCTTGCGTAAGGAAAGGTCGACGTTTGGATCATCTTTTCGTTGTCACCCCAAGAGTAGGAGATATCATGGACTCGTGTTCCGAGGTATCGGAATGAGTGGCGTAGATCAATGATCTGTTCGATGCAAGTTCTTCCTGCAACAAATTCAGCTCCAAATGTGGCTGTTTCTGTAGTAGACTGTTTCTTTGAGAACCACATCATGGGAGTCTTGTTCGCGAAATGAAGAATGCCGGTTACAGCCTTACCACTAAGAATATCATGCATGAGGTTGGCATCATAGAAATGTGTCAACACTACTGTCTTCCCAAGCGGTGCAGGAGCGTCGTCAGGTAGCTCTTCAGAATGCTCCCCATAGACGGTGTTGGACCAGTCGATGGTGTCGGGTTTAGTCAATATAAAATCGGGGGGTTCCACGCGGAATCTGATTTTAAAATGTCTAAACTTGGAGATATATCCATAGATACGTTTTGCACGTTCGAGATGCCCATCTCGTGGTTGAGCTCTGAAACTGGAGAGTGTCATCACGGCTGTTTGCACATCGAAACGGCCAATAGCGATGATCCATTGGAGTGAACCGATCATACTTTGGTATTTCTGTATGCCAGTTTCTTCGAGGAAGGCTGAGGAATCCAATTCGGGATGATCGTTCTCTGCAATGGGTGATTGGAACCTAGTGCTAGGTTTGCATCCGAACATTTGTTCGTAAGAAGCTTCCATCTTTTTGATGAACTTTGTGGGATTCATGCAGAGAACACCATGCGCGTTGCGCTCAAATCCGCAACCTAGGTGAAAGTTCATAGGTCCGGATCCCTTCAGTTTGAAGTTATATGGTGACGACTGCAATATCTTCAAGAAGGAATTGGGATCTGCCATGCAGAGGCATAGGTCATCGACATATGTGCATATAAGTTCATATACACGTTCACCATGCTTGTTTGTTCCAGGCTTGAGGAATATTTCCGGTTCTGCGTGGGATCGTTCGAAGCCGAGTTCGATGAGACAAGCTGCAAGTAAGTCTCCAAAGCACTTGCCTGAAGATCTGAGGCCATATAGGGCTTTGTAAATGATCAACAGGTGATCTTCCAGCGATCCGAATTCGGGACCTGCCTTGATGCAGACTTTCTTGCAGGTAACTGCTTCTAGGTAGGCATTACCTATGTCGGTACCCCATGCTTCCAGGTCGTTCAGTTCAGCTAGGAATAGGCACATACGTAGGCCGCGGAGAGATACGACACCTGCGTAAACACTGTGGATAGGGGCCTCAGTGAGATTACCGTTAGCAACGAGACGAGCCTTGTGTCTACCGTCGTGCTTGACAGCATATATCATGTGTACCTTGATCTGTTGGAATCTGGGGGGAATGGAGCTTGTCTTGTATACGCCTTTGTCAATGAATGTATTGTATTCATTGAGTTGTGCCATTTCCAGAGTGGTGGCATCTTCCCATTTGGTGTTTCCGTTGGCTTGATCAAATTGGAGGGCTTCTTCGTGGTTACGAGGTACTTTGAATCCGTATTGGTACTGTGGAGTGGTACGGAAAGAACGAAGTTTAGGTTGATGCACAAGTCGGTCAAGTTTCTTGGTTCGTCATGCTAGGTTGGTGATTCGCTTAAGGCGTTTCCAACCCGGGAGGTCAAGCAAGTTGTTGTCTTTTCCATATTTTGCAACGGTGACAGGGTCGTCAGCCGCAATGTTGGCTAGAGGTTCATATGTCCGTCCCATGTTTTCCCATTCAATCCAAAGGTTATACTTGGAGCCTTTGTATTGGGGATGCTTGTTATCCAGCGGACCTTGGTGTCCTAGGATGCGGCGAAATGACCAAAGTTTGCCGTCTTCTTGTGTTGAATCACGATGGATGTAATTCATGACATCATTGTATGCAATGATATCATTAAGTTTGTCATCAGAGTGTTTGCATTTGAACTTGATGAATTCTTTGTTGCGTTCAAGACTGTCTTCTACATCGACAATGGTAAGACGCTTCCGGGTGCCATTGGGGTTGGTTACAAGGAAGGATCGTCCGTGTAGAGTGGCAATTGGGACGGTAGGAATGGTAATGGGTTTACCATCATCGTCAAATTGTGCGTTACCTTCTTCGTCGGTAACAACTACCTGTGATGGGTCTACTGAAGGAGTAGCGGGGTTGGTGTGTGGAGTTGTGACGTCACTAACATCAAAGTATGCTAATTCCGGTGGAGCAAAATCATCTTCAGTAAGGAGAACGCCATCGGATGTCTTGCTGAAGATGTGTGTCGTAGGGGCACCATCAAAACTCTCCCCATAGTTGTTAGGGAGTGGAGAAGGTGACCAGCTGGGGCTGTCATCGACCTTCTTATAAAGAAAGCTCGGTAACGAGGGGTGGGCGGGTGGTTGAAGAATAGTTTGAGTGCCAGATGCGTGAGGCGTAGTACCTGGGTGTTCGTTGGGTACAGATGGGATGGTGTCATCGGCAGTGTCGGAATCAGCGGGTGAAACGCTAGGGGGAATTGAGTTGCCCGGTTTTGTAGACGTGTCAATGGGGTCACTCTGAGTGGTATGCTCCCCATGTTTGAATACTGGAGCGTCTCCAGTGGCGTATAAACGGGGCAAGGAATCCTTGGCGTTACGCCATTTGATGAAACCATCATCAGTGAATAGGCCCGCGCGTTTGTTACGAGACTCAGGTGTAAGAGCAGAGCGGACACGGGACCGGTCAAGTAACTTGTTGGTAACGGGATCCCAGATTCGGAAGCAGAGTCCATTGCCAACGTGTTCGGCGATGCCGACGAAGTGACCTAGGCGTTCGGTAGACTGGGTACCAAAAGGGGAGTCGTTGGTCTTGAAATACACAGGTTCAAACCAGAAGAAACTGGTGTATGCGCTGATGTCGCCAAGTGTACCGGTAGCAATGAACACCGGTTGTTTATCTGACAGCGTAGGATCAGAAATAATATTGAGGAGACCAGCGGCGTATGTCATGCACAGTAGCCATAGATGTGGTGGTGTGCCGGTACGATCCATGACGCGATTGACAATGCGCTTGAACGTTTGGTATCGACGTTCGAATTGATTCTGGTGTTGGTGATAAGGTTCACTTTGCCAGAGTCCAATCCATAGCATTTTGAGATAATCGACGACCTTCTTACTAGATTGATAGTTACCGTGGTCGCAAAGGAGGCGAATGGGCCTGCCCCATTTTCGAACAAAGTTCTGGAAGCAAGATAGGAAGCCGCCGGTGGTACGCATTTCTTCAACGTGTATAATATGTGACTTGCAGCCGAAAAAGATCTGAGTAATCTTGGAGCCACCATCAATCGCTGGGACATCCGAATAGACAGCATCGGACATAACATCGTCATTGAAGGGTCGAACGTTCCTGGCCGGTTGTGGGGAATAGAAACATTTGAAAATGTTTCCATCAGGGCTAACCGCCAATGAACCATATTGGGTTGAGTTTTCAAACGTGGCTTTGATGCGATGTGTGGAAACCCAACAAAAGAAAGGTTTCAGGGATAAGTAGTCATGTTTGTTGGGGTATCGCTCACGGGGCGTAGCTGCAATACGCGTAGTATCACTGGCAGTACAATCCGTCGGAAACGCAGTGACTGTTCCAGAGGCTTCAGGTAAAGTGCAGCATTTGAGGCGTTCTTGGTGAATGTAGTCGGTGGAAGTAAGCCAAAATGAGCGATCGGTGGTTCTATGATCATCAATAGGAAGGAAGGGAGATCGAGTGGATTGGCTGGAATATGAACTGAGGGACGTGACCGTGGAGGAGCCGGGGGATACAGAGATATCTAATCCTTCAAGACAACGTGGGTTTCCATATTCGTCGTAATCGGCATATGGGAGTTGCTGTGGCTGAGGAGGATATTTCTGGAGAAATTGTTCATCTTTTGCACTGATCGTGGTATCAAGAACGGATGGGTCCCAATGTTTATCGGATGTCATGATAACATGTGGGAGCAGTGTCAAACTCAATAGTCGTGTACTTTCGCATCGCAAGGTATGGTAAACCGTGTCGTATGCTAAGAGGCAGTGCATGTCCATCGGAGGTGGTGATTGACCTGTCCACCGCCCGCTTTGATGGATGTGTCATCGACAGTGGAAAAATATGCTTCCATCTGGCCGGAGGACAAGATAGAAGGGTGTCGCCCTGTATAGGCACATTCATTGAAAATGAGGATGACGGGGCCTCTGTTCGAAATGGAATAAGCTCCGCATGTAGCAATGGGGATATTCTGTACCTGGTGATTGTTAATGCTGGTGACATTGACATATCGTGGTGGGATATCCTTGGAGATGAGGCATGCATCGTTGCCGATGATGCAACCATTTGCGCCGCGATCGACCATGGCAAAACCAGGGCTAGTAACCGTAGCTTTGTGTATGCGGTATGTGTACGACATTACTGGACTATCGTTAGGAAAGGTCAGATCTTCGTCAGGATTATACCACTGGTGAAAATTGGCGGAATATGAGGATGTTCCTACAGGTATTTGGGTGTCACCGTCCTTTTTGTACCGAATGTCAGGGTTTTTGGAAAGGAATCGAGCGGGATGCGCGGGTGACACGGAAGACTTGAGAGGTCGCTGGTCCTTGGATGAAGAGGTTGTTGATTTGTATACACCTAATGATGCATGGAAAACACCTCTACGATCATTTTCTACAGCAGGATGTAGATCTGCTGCGGAATTGGCATGTTCATCTTTGTTCGAAGTATCGTCTTCTTGGAATGATACCAAATGTCCATGTTGATATGCCTTCCGGATAATGGGCCTGACATTGTTGGGGTCAGGTTGGTCTTTGTGGAGTAAGTCGTGTTGTAACGATGCGACCACAATTTTCTTGCCTTCCGGAGAAAAACTAAGCCAACTCTTCATGTCCTGACGTGACAGGGCCTTCCATATGTTTGTAGGCAGCTGTGTGGTAGGGTCAGGGGTACGTTCAGCCTTAAATACCGCATAGTCTTGATAGTCTCCTTCAAATTCGATAGGGAGAGCATAGTCATCATGGTTTTGGCTTTGTTCAGATGAGAAGTCATGAACGTGTGCACGTACAGTCGACCGAGGGGCAGCCATCGCGGACTGGGAATCGAGTCAAGTTGCTTCGAGTAAAAGCGTGATTTTGAGTTCGTGAATAGCAGCTGCTTCAGCGGCTGCATCTGTCACGGTGCTATTCGCCCCACCTGGATCCTTGACTTTAGCAAACTGTTCACTTAGCTGAAAGCTGGAATAGCATGCCTGACATAATGCTGATTTTGCAGTATGGTACTCAAGGGGCTTGTTGGGAGGACGGAGCTTATTGAGGTGATTTAATTCATCAAACCAATGTGTAATGAATTTCACTTTGGATTCTTTCCAATTGTTGAGATTCAACTTTAGCAACGCTTGTAGCTGAGTCGAGTTGTCATATACCTTGGCTTTTGATTTGCTGTGAAGGTTTACGAAATCGAAGTATGCCTTGCGTCCATCACGAGTGGTAGAATGGCTGTGTACACACGATGCAGAAAGGTCGCTTTTGAAGACTTCCAACATTAGTACCCAGAAGAAGGCACACTGTTTGACGAAGAGATCACAGGTATAACCCAGAAGCGTAGCTGGAGGCCAAGTTTCATCAAGGAATGTCTCTGTGTCGATGTCATATGCCTCAAGTTTAGCCTTGAAACCAACGAGCCAGTGTTCGAATCTTGAGTCATTTGTGAGGGGCGTAAAGGACTTTTCATCCCGTGCTTTTTGGCACCAAGATTCGTACTTTACCTGCTGAGGTGACTTTTTGTTACTTCCCACCGGAGGAGGTGGGGGGTTCAGAGCAGATTTGTTACGCATGCGTTGGGCTCGCTCTTTGCGGAATGGTTGGAATTCATTATATGTATATGATTTTACATCCTTCCAATTTCTCTCTTCTTCTTGTAGATCTACATCGTCTTCTTGTAGATCGATAGCAAACTCCGCAAGTGCTTCTATGCTCCTTTGAATGGATCGAGGGATATGCGTTGGTAGTCCTCCCTCAGTATAGGTAAGCTCGCGTGCAAAGTCCGGTTCGATAAGTGCGTCGAGGAATGCATTCCACTTGCATAAGCCGCCTTCCTTGAGAGCTAAACATAACTTACTATTAGCCTCACTTGTTACGTTGAGTAGGGATACGAGTATCTTCTTCATATCAGTATCAAAACTGGGAAAGTGGTTGGCAGTAGTAACTTCGGCATCATTCTTCTCCTCGCCCCCAAATACATTGCCGGGCATCGTCGGTATGTTTGGCATTTGTGACGGTTCCGATCCTCCGAGAGAATTGCGCGGTGACTGAGAATGAGAACTGCTTCGTGTACGGTGTGCGACTGGCATATGCCAGCGTAGAGATTGTATTCAATTCCTTTCCTGTTCCTTTTTGTGTGCAAGCCGCCTTAGAGCTTGCGACTGTTAATCTATTATTTTCCTGCTGGGCCCGGGATGTAATCCCTAAGGGGTACATATTGATGGAGCCGCTGGTGTAGGGACTGAATTTGAAGGAGGTAAGCGGCAGGCCCAGTAGTAGTAGTGGCGCCTTTCCTTTGCCAGTAGACAGCGGCGGTGTTGTCATAGCAGTTAGGACATCATTATGGGCAATGGAGCCAGCCAGCTCGAGGTCAATGTTGGTGAAGGTGCCACTGGGGTTGTCAAAGGTGACTAGTTGGGTGGATATTATTTTCCTTCTGAATCCGGTCCGGTGAAGGTCTGATTCAAAGGCTTCTGAAGTACAGCAACGCTGCGTTAGTGTGTTAGTAGACAAACGATTGTACTCTACGTGTGACAATTGTGTTGGATACTTTCGGCAACAGATAATCGGACTACAGGCAAAGCTAGGGAAACGCCAGATCTCTTCTTGCTGTGACTTGTTCAGATTGCAGCGAGACAGACCTTAGTATGTAGATTACAAGTAGTTGGTAGCAACTAGTGTGAATTTTGGGATATAAATCAGTTGAATGTTAAAAGTATGAGATAAAGTGAAATCTTGCCGAAATGCAAGATATCTCTTTTATTGAGATGAATACGTTGCAACTGCTGTTGCGTAGTGATGAGATTACTCGCTGATTATTTCCGTACATGTATTGGTCGTTGACCCTATATATCTGTATGCATGTATATGTATTGTGTGAGAATCACACGCCAACGGTTTTCTTCTCTTGTTCCGTTAGGAAGACTCCATGGATTGTTTATCATTAAGGTCAGGAATTGCTCCCGTAGCTCGTGTGATATTTTATGAAGTCAGAGTTTGCTCACCGAAGAACGATGGCAATACTGTAAAACAGGGATTGCTCACCGTTGATGCGCGATGGGAATCGATGCGCCGTGGGAATTGATATGCCGTGGGAATCGATTACTTTGATTGATACGGGACTCATGGATTCGTACGAATAAGGTATCTACCATCTGGTAGCTTTGGTACTTCTGGTCACGAAAGGAATTTAATAGTGGAGACCCACTTGGGGAATGCATGCCTCCACATGATGGGCTGCACAGCGCCAGTTGGAAGGGAGACAAAATGGATGCCCCCCATGCCCCGACCAGAGGCATCACAAGCGCCGAGGGTGGCTGGGAAAGTGTCGGGGACTAGTTCGGCAAGGGAAGTAGGCCGGTTGGAGAGATCCTTGGCCAGCCACTGGAAGTCTTGGAGGAAGCTATGTACCCGCTTGGTGAGCCGGAGGCGCTGCCTGCCTGGTTCCTGGTGTTGGAAGGCTTCTTGGAGGATGGAGAAGAGGCCAATGGCGCCAGGGATGGCAAGGGCCATCAACCGGAGTTCCCCCAGAACTTGGTGCCATTGTTTGATTGGGACATGGCGTTGGTTGGGGGAGATTGAATGAAGAATCTCCTGTAGGCGGTCCACTCGATGGGGAGGAAGGCTGATGGTTTTGTTGATGGAATCAATGAGCCAGCCGAGGATAACTTTCTTGGTGGTCCACGTGGCATCCCCTTGGAGCATTTTCTTGAGGGAAGCTGGTTCCTGTCTGAAGGGGGTGTCACAGGCTGCAAGTGGGCAGAAGACTTGGTCCAGGGATTGGAAGAGCACCCTCTTGACGGCGCGCCAGGTCCATTGGTTGCCTTGCACGAGGCCACAGAAGTCATCCACATACACGTCCCAGTAGCAAAGGGGCGTCTTGCAGGGGGTAGTGCTATGGGGAGTCCCCGTGGCAGTGACCGGGGGATGGGGACTGTTGGCAGGCTGGGCTTCTGAGAGCAGATCCAGTCAATGGGGCTGTCGCCGAGCGTGCTCTAGCCCAGTGGAGAGAGTTGCATTGGCCAGGTCTGCAATGGTTTCAGTGAAGGCACAGAAATTTGGTGGACTGGATTTCCACCCCATAGGGTTGGTGAGGGTGATGCCAATGAGAGGAGCCTCCCCTGGGCGAGATGGGAAAAGGACTCCTAGTTTCATGGTATCCTCTGGTTTCAACTGAACCCGGTAGAACCCATCAGCTAAGTCAATCTTTGACATATACACTGGGCCAACCTGTGGTTGGCGCGGTGCAGCTTGCTGAGGAGCCGGGGAAGTGTCCGGCCAAATTGCATGGCCTCCGCTGGGGCTAGGGGGATGGTGTCTTGGTTGACCTCAGAATAGGTGTAGTCAGAGATCATGCAAGGCCGGCGTCCCCGCTGTGGGACTAGCCCCAGTGGGCTGAGCCGGAGGTTGGGGAGGTGTTGTATGAGACTGGCAGGGAGGACAGTCCATTGTTGCTTGTCCATCATGTCGGCATACTCCTCACGCAGGAAGTCAATGCTGTGGTGGGAGGACTGGTGGGGGCCTCGTGTAATGGCGGCGGCAATCCTGGTCTGGTCCCAAGGGGGACCCAACATGGATGCAGGTGTGCCGTCCTGTCGAAAGAGGTCAAGTAGGGACCCCACGGTGGGGGATAGCTTTCACCTGGGGGTGGATGTCGCCTTGCCCTCGTATGGTGCGGATGAAGTCGGCCCAGTTAGCACTTTGAGTATAGAGCCGGGTAGCGCGTGCAATGTGCGCGTCTAGCCTGTCAGGTGAGGGAGAGGCCGGCACGGCCGCGCCTGTAGGGACTAGTAGAGGCTCCGATCTAGTCCTAGGCAAAGGGGGCGCGTCGAATGTAGTGGCCGGGGGCGTGGGCCTATGCAATGCTGTGGGGGTGACTAGGGGATTGGGCCTAGGCAAAGTGGTTGGGACTAGGAGCTCGGGCCTAGGCAATGGGGTGGCAGTGACTAGGAGCTTGGGCCTAGGCAATGGGGGGGGGGGGGGGGTTCGCGGGTCGGGGGATGGACTAGGGAAATGGACCTAGGCCTTGTAAAGGGGGGAGTGGTAGGGACTGTAGCAGGGACTAGGGACTCGGACCTAGGCCTTGTGGAGGGGGGAGTGGTAGGCCTTGGCCTCGGGGGGCTGGGGAAGGGGTTTGGGTTGATCCCCAAAGGGATGGGGGGCGTTTCCTTGGAACCTGTGGAATTATGGGAAGGCACATACAAGTCGAGGTGGGTACATGCGCGCGCGGGCTGTTTGTGCTTACCTAATTCATGTGTGATTCGTAAGTGAGTATTAGATTCGTGATTAGATGATGGATTGTTACTTAGTATGATCCCCCCCCGGGTTGGTGTGGAGGGCGCGACGCCATGAGTTGGATGGTGCTTGCCGACTCGTCAGGCATATGCCTCTTGGCACCATTGCCAGAGTTGATCTTGCTCGGTGGGAGTGAGGATGGCCACGTGGTCATATATGTGCTTGCAGCTGCTGAAGCAGGCACCCTTGATGTGCCACGAGTGACATCTCTCTTGGCCATCTGGTCTGGAGAGGGGGCCTTTCCCTTTGTCTCTCATAGCTTGGATGGCTTCCCTCATTTTTGCTGACTCCAGTTTCTTGACAATGGGATGGTTGCTGTCTTGCAGGCGGGAGTCCTGGTGTGGGTTGGTGAGTCGTGTTTGTTGAGTCCCTCCGGTGGGGTTGCGGACTCCCGGGCTGCTGGAGGGACTGGTGCTGTTGTTGTTGTGGCTACTCCCCTTTGCGCCTGCCTTGGTGGGGGATGGAGGGGGATCCGGTCGTCGCAGTAGTCTCAGGGCAGCCACATTGGAGACATTGGGGAGCCAGTTGAGCTTTTGGGTCATCCTGAAGGTGTGGAAGTCCACCCCAAAGTCCGGGGAGGGAAGGGTGGAGGCTGCTTCCCACTGCTCCTCCAGCCACCCCCTGACTCGGATTTGGAAGTAGTAGTCTACAATGGCAGGGGTGAGGAATTCTCCCACCTCATCTGCAATTGCTCTTTGGAGGGGCATCTGCTGGATCTTGAGCCTGCAGAGGCCTTGTTGGTAGCTGGTGACGACATCATGGTTGAGTCCTAGGATGGTGGCTAGGACAGCCAGGTAGCTCTCCAGCTGGGTGGTGGCTTCAGTCCAGTCGACAGGGATGTAGGCTTTAGTCTTCTGAAGCTCCAGGGAGTCCTTCAAGGTGAGGGAGTTGCCTTTGGTGGAGATCATAGTGTCATATGCTGCCACAGTGGCTGCTGCCTCCTGCTCCCTTTTCAGGGTGGCCGCAGACCCACCTGGGGGCGTGAGAGCCATGGGGAGTATGCCATCCGCTACATCAAAGGGGTCGGTCTTGTGGAAGTTGCCATCCTGGAAGCGTTTGAGGGCAGCAGTAGTGATCAAGGGGACTTGTATCCCCAACTCCGAGGCTCTGGCTGCAACTTGGCTTTGGAAGATCATGTGGGTCCTCTCGTGCTTGCTCTTTTGAGCCCAGGCCTGGTAGATGGGGGGGAGGTTCGCTTCCTCCTGTTTACCACAGAGCAGAAGCAAGCGCTGGGTGTACAAGGGGTTCCAAGTGGTCCTCACTGACTGCGACCGCTTGTGGTCCATGTTCTCACTTAGCTTTAGTTGGTGGTCTGTGAGGGCAGTGACTGCTGCTGTTAGTGCAGGGTCGCCAGGTGGGTCCCAAGGACGCTCCAGTTCAGGCAGGTCGCGGTACATCACCTTGTGCTTCATGTAGTTGGTGAGGCCTGTCTCACTTTGAAAGGAGGGGCCCGGCTGAAGGAGCTTGGGGTTGCCCCCGGGTTCTGTAGCTGTGGTCCCAGCCAACCGGAGAGTATTGAATAGGGGGTGCAGGACTCCATTAACCCCACCCTATTAAGCTGAGGATGAAGGACCCCCATGGCTTGGCTTGGAGAGAGCCCCTTGCCCAAGAAGAAATGCACCAACTCGAAGGGGATGAAGAACGCCTTGTGGGCTTGTATCAACTCGGAGTGGCCGGTCCTTTCTGGGATCACTGGAATGGACAGTCTTCCTTGGTGCGCCTCCACCTCTGCCAGATGATGATCCAGGGTTAGCACCCGGGAGGCGATGGTGGGGGACAGCATGGCTGAATCCACTAGAACCAGTTCCCCAGCTTCCCCTTCGATGTCATCCAAATACCCCAAGGCCTTGTTTTTGTTGGGGCTGTGTTGCGCCAAGGGCCCCGGGTACTTTCGAAGGCCATGTACCAATCGGAGGCAGGGCAGGCCTTGGGGATCGGCTACGAGGATCCCCAGCGCACCCACATCCTCAGACTTGAAGAGGTTGAGTAGGTGTTCCAGGAGGACCTGGGGGGGAGGAGGCCAGAGTGAAGTAGCTGAAGATGGTGGCATATGCCTTGTAGCACTCAAACAAGCTACCAAAGGGGCTTGGGGTAGCTCGGAAGTACTCTGAGTAGTTAAGCATTGGACCGGGACAGCGGCACCGGTTGGTGTGCTTCTGGGGCTACTTGGAGGTGCGGATTGTCGGAGGAGTCCGATTCGACCGGACGCTTGTAGGTGTGGGCTATAGGAGTAGTCCTCTGAAGCATGGTGTCGGTTGGCCACTTGGTTGTGCGGATTGTCGGAGTAGTCCTCGAGGGTCGGAGTAGTCCTCGAGGGTCGGAGTAGTCCTCAAGAGGGGTGTCGACTGGCCACTTGGAGGTGCGGATTGGCGGGCGGAATCAACTGGAGGTGTGGACCGGTGACCCAAATTGATTCGCCTTGGATGCGGGCTATCCGAGTTGGTATCTTGGTTAATCAAGGCCGGGCCTGCTGTAAGGTGACAATGGGAGCCGTTGATGGGTGAGTAGTATGGTTAAAGACTGACTGCTGTACGGGTACACTAGGCAACACCAGGGGACCAGGACCGGTACACTAGGCAGGGCTAGGGGGCCAGGACAGATAGTAGGCTTGTCGTACGGGGACAATAGGATAACTATTGGACCAGGACGCGTTACCAATTTATTCTACTACTAATCGTTTTAGGAGCAAAAGAGTGAGCTGTATGCTTGCATTTCCTGGAGGGATCCTTTACCGGCTTGTTAGTGCTAGCCTGTAATTTTGATTGCAGACGCGTCTTTTGGTCGCAGCCATCCATTCGTACGAGCTTTCGTGATACAGTGACACAGTGATACATCTATCCGGTGATACAGGGAATCGATTGTATTTCCTTGGTACCCTTGAGCTTGCTAGGGGAATCCTTGGCATGCTTGTTGGGGCTATCGGGGTCTAAGCGTGTGCTTAGAAGCTAGTTTTAGTGATAGTGAAATCTACTAGATTTCTACTAGATTTCCCCCGGTCTGGCCCTCTATCGATTGTAGGGAGTGCCACGTGGCACTACCATTACTTTCATTCGGCTCGCTACATCAACTACACAAACGTGTTACCAGAAATTATCTAGTACAAAAATGGTGTAGAAAGATACTGTAGTAGAAAGCTACGCAAGTTCAATACCAGTAATTATCTACTTCGGAGTACGCATGAAAAATCTCACTATCACCGGTACATGAAAGATCTCACTGTATCACAAGTTGAGAGCATTAACTAAAAAAGTAAGGGCTATATCGAGCCCGTTGCGCGCACTTATTCTTTGTTATTCTATATTCAAAACGCGCGCGACGCGCGATTTATTTACTTCACCTTCTTTTTTTAATTAAGAAAATCAAATTATTCTTCATTGTTCTATATTTACTGCATTAGATCTCACAGGTTAAGTATCGATTTTTTTCGAACACACATACAACACACACACACAGCAAAAAGTAATTTTTTTCGGTAAGAACTGTACTGCGACAAAAACTCTCTCTCTCTCTCTCACACACACACACACACACACACACAGCAAAAAGTGATTTTACAGTGTGATTTTGCAGTAATTTTACAGTGTGGTTTCACAGTGTGATAACCGGCAAAAAGTACTCTTTCCCTTCATAATCTTACCGAACTTATCTTGAGCAGAGCTGCTCTACTGTACTTGTACGATTGTCACTCCGTCCAAGAACGTTGAATCCCACTGAACTGATCAGCAACGATCACTAGGCAGGGAATTCAGGCTTGAGATATTTTAGTCCGAAACAACTGCCTTGGCTGAAAAAAGACAATAGAGACCAGGACGAGAGAGGAATTGCTTGATAGATAGTGTTGTTTGGGTGCGCACAAACATATACGTCTTGAAAAGCAACAAATCTGCATCCCTTGCGTATTTATATCAACAGGATCAAGATCCAGTTTTTTGTGATAAAGGAGTAAGATTTCTTCGAATCTACGGCAGCAGCAACAACAACAATTTCATCGGGACGATTGTCAGAAGAACGATTGTTGGAACAACGTATCGGCAACAACAATTTGACAGCAAAAGGGCATCGGTGAACAACGTGATATAGATAAACAATGATCATGCTCTGCCAACCGAATTACAGATGATGTATTTTCTAACTTTGACATTTCTTCTTACTATTTCAGGGACGACAATGAGGAGCCAACAAAACAAACAGTACAAGGGAGCAACAAGTCGGCGGTGGAAAGGACAGCAACGGTGTACTTTGTCCCCAACAACAAATCAAAGGCAACACGATGATGTTGGTGTGGGTGTTGGATGGATTAGATGGCGGACTTGATGGTGGACTTGATTCAATCAATTGGATTTGGTATGGGGGCTCAATTTGATTGATCGGATGGTGGATTTGGGGGGAATATAATTCACTCTCTCGCTGTTACACTTGCTGTTCCTCTTGCTAGTCGCTATTGCTGTTGCTCTCGCTAGTCGATATTGCTGTTGCTTTTGCTAGTTGCTAGTTGCTAGTTGCTATTGCTCTCGCTAGTCGCTATTGCTGTTGCTGTTGCTAGTTGCTATTGGTGTTGCTGTCGCTAGTTGCTATTGCCGCTCCAAACGCTGATGCTAGCTGCTGGCTTCCTGCTGTTTGAAACGCCGGTCCAAAACGCCGGGTGTAACACTGCTGCTGGCTGCTAGCTTCCTGCTGCTCCTCCGAAACGCCGCTCAAAACGCCGCTCAAAACGCCGCTCAAAACGCTGCTCAAAACGCCGCTGCTGAATGCTGGCTGCTGAATGCTGGCTGCTGAATGCTGGCTGCGGAATGCTGGCTGCTGAATGCTGGCTGCTGAATGCTGGCTGCTGAATGCTGGCTGCTGAATGCTGGCTGCTGAATGCTGGCTGCTGAATGCTGGCTGCTGAATGCTGGCTGCTGGCTGCTGGCTGCTGGCTGCTGGCTGCTGGCTGCTGAATGCTGGCTGCTGAATGCTGAATGCTGGCTGCTGAATGCTGGCTGCTGAATGCTGGCTGCTGAATGCTGGCTGCTGAATGCTGGCTGCTGAATGCTGGCTGCTGAATGCTGGCTGCTGAATGCTGGCTGCTGAATGCTGGCTGCTGAATGCTGGCTGCTGAATGCTGGCTGCTGGCTGCTGGCTGCTGGCTGCTCAAAACGCTGCTAAAAACGCTGCTAAAAACGCTGCTAAAAACGCTGCTCAAAACGCTGCTCAAAACGCTGCTCAAAACGGCACTCGTTGTACTCTGCCCCTGGTAAATTATCATTTCCACTTCCATTCACATATTCTGATTCCAGATTCCATTTGCTGGTAGGGTTCCTGTAGAAGTACAACTGGTCATTCGACGGGGTCCAAACACACACCCCTGCTTCAAAGGAATCCTCTAGCTCTCATAGACAAAAGTCAAAGTCGATAGTAGCTCCTTGTACATTGTTGTTCTTAAGCCTTGACTTCCAGTCTGGTGGCCAATGGCTTGCGTTCCTGTCATCTTCCCAGCAAATCTCATCCTTATGTGGTGGTCCTCTGCCACCACATAAATTGCACTTGGGACGCTCGCGCTGTCCCCTGTGACTGTTGCCATTGTTGGCACTGCCGTTTTCATTGTTTACTGTTATTGGTCTTTCTGGGGATTTTGGGATGACCTGCCGCTTGTTGCGGGCATTGATAGTATGCCTTATGGCCTTACTCCTGACTCATTGTCGACTTTTTAATCCCTCCTGCAGCTACAAAGCAGCACTCCCTTCTTGATCAACCAATCCAAATGCAGACAACCAACGGCAAGGCCACTTGTAGCCGCTATGTGATCCTGGAGAATATCATGTTTCCAGAGCTCTCCTATTTCCTAAAAGGGCTGCAAATAAAGTGTTTTTTGGTCACCCAAAACATCAACTATCACCATCTCATTGGGAGAAGAACCAGCATGAGAGACCTTGGAATGAAAATGGACTTCAAAACTTGCACTATTGAATGATTCAACAAGACCATGATGCAATTCCATCCAGGAAACTACTTCCTGGACAAGACCACCATGCTGCACAAAGTCATGTCTGCTGAACCTCACTCCATTGCTGAGAGCTACACCGACCAATCGGCCCAACAAGAAGCCTAGTATGCAGATGGGTCAACAAAATATGAAAAAACAGACCTCAGCAAGTTAGAGTCGGAACAGGAACACCACTCCAATGATGAAAAATCTTGTCTCCTCAAGATTCTTACCACTCACAAAGAGCTTTTTGAAGGACTCAATGGCGAGGAATCAGGTATTTTCCCTAATCAAGAGTTCTGCATTGATCTCTGGCAAGGTGCAAAGCTACCACTATATCACATCAAACAACCATATCCAATCCCTCTCCAACAACAAGAAGCTGTCGAGAAGAAAATTGATTGCCATGTGAAACTTGGAATCCTTGAGAGATGCTACGCCACTGAATGGGGAATGCCAACCTTTGTAGTACCCAAACCAGATGGCTCCTGTTGCCTCATAAGCAACTTTTGAGAGCTAAACAAAGTCACCAAGAAACTCCACTAGTACCCGCTTCCAAAGATCCAAGATATCTTTCATTGCAGACAAGGATTCAAATATGTCACCCTCATTGATGTCAGCATGCAATTCCGTACCTTCAAACTGGACAAAGCCTCCACTTGACTCTGTGTTCTGGTTACAGCCTTTTGAAAATTTTGAATCCTCAGGCTCCCAATGGGCTTCCTCAACTCTCCAAGCTGGGCCCAAGGCTGTATGGAACAGATGTTTATCCATTTCAAAGACACGTCAAAGTCTACATCAATGATATTGGAATCTTCTCTGACACCCTTGATTTGCACTGCAAATCTGTCTCTAAGGTTCTGCCCCTCCTCAAAGTACACAACTTTGCTATTAAACTGGCCAAGTGCCATTGGTTCCAATCCCAAGCACCATGGCTACTAGGCCACATCATCTCCACAGATGGTATTCAACCAAACCCAAAGAAAATCAAACCAATCCTGAAACTGGTCTTTCCCTCAGCAATCACCCATCTTCAATCCTTCATTGGGATAATAAACTTCTATTGACATTTCGATCCAAAAAGAGCTGAAGTCCTTGCTCCACTAACAGCAGCCCTCTCCAGCCGCTCCAAGAGAAAACCCCAACTGACTCCGGAGTTAATCCAAGCAAGCCTCGAACAAAGCCAAGACTCTCGTTGCAAAGGATATCCTCCTTGTACGTCGGACGTATTCCCAGATCCAAACAAGCCCTTTCGTGTCTACACCAATGCTACAGATTACCAACTTGGAGCTGTCATCATTCAAGTCAACAAAATCATTCTTTGTTTTTCCCGTAAGTCAAATCAAGCCATCACGCTGGAGACCAAATGACGATTTTTAATGGTAAGCAAAATCCACCTGCTTCTTTAGAAGCAAGAAACGCAAAAGGACCTTCTTACACATTCCAGCAACTTCACACCAATGGGACAGTTTCCTTTCTCTTAAATCAATACTATATTGTTCAACAGATGAGCGAGCATTTGCAATATGAAACTATATAATGCAAATTAAATTTTCACTATCTACTAGTGAACCATGGTTGCACGCGGCAAATATAAATTTTACTGTGCAAGGAATTGAAATTTTTGTGAGAAGAAAAAGAGTGTGGTATTCCCAAACAGAACCATACAATTGAATACCCATGATTCATTTAAAACCAGACCTTCTCCAAATCTGATGTCAGTCAAAATGATGTGTGCCAGTCATTTCTACATTGAAGAACGGATGAAATATGCATATCTTAGTAGTTTTACATGTGCAAGAACATGTTTCCAACAGTTCAACGCCTAGCTAGTACCCACAATCTTTAAATTAATTCATTTCTAACACATGCACACATCTCACCGGGTCAATCTCACACTTTCTTTGGTACATTCATACACTTTTGCAGTACACTCTTCGTCAAACACAAGAAGTACATACGCAATAAAGATAGGGTCATCATACTCACAACAATTGTCCGAACCGGTGGCCTCATTTTGTGTTGTGTACTCAACCACTAGCCCTCCTGTTGCCCAAACACCTGACCTCCACCTGTTGATTGAACCTAACATTTTAAGACTGAGCCAACTTAGTTGGGGTTGCGCTTGCTCTGCTGGTGAACACTGTTCTGGGTCAGGGGTACTAGTAGGGGGTTGGGGGGGGGTCTATCATTAGTACTAACTGGTGTTACTACTAATACGTCCGATAACCTGTCCCGCGAGCCTTTTTTTTTGTTGCAAGGTACTTTCTCAACCCTTGCTTGTGTGTTATTTTGACACGAGCCCCCCCTGTGATTCGGTAGCTTTGTATCAAGCTCATTTTCCTAACTCTCAATCCCTGGTTCGCGATTATTTTTTTCCTTGGGTCATGAATAATTATTACTAATTTTTAATATAACCTACCCATACAATTTAATATTGTGTTCGTGTCACACATCCACCAAAATTAAATACGCAAGGTCATGACTCACAACCAGTAAAATTTATCATTATTGCTCGCGGCACATCACCCTTAAAGTTTATCTCCATTGCTTGTGACACACTACCCTTATAATTTAATAATTGGGTTTGTGACACACTACCCTTAAAATTTATCTCCGTTGCTCGCGACACACAACCAGTAGAATTTAACATTAGTGCTCGCGACACACAACCCTTAAAATGTATCTCCATTGCTTGCAACACACTACCCTTATAATTTAACACTTTGGCTGGCAACACACAACCCTTAAATTTTAATACCATCGCTTGTGACTACCTACCACTACAGTTGAATTACCTGGGTCAAGAATTTGTCTAGTAGTATCATATGAAAAATATGTATGATAGGTACGAGTACTTCTTTCCGTACAATTTAATCATTTGTGTCACACAATCTACTATTTGCAACCATGGTATGCAATGTATGTAGAATATTTACCTTTTACCGTAATCACTCTCCCCAAAGATTTACCTGTGTCGTAGGTGTGAACCAACACGCGTCAAATTAGTGAATGTACTGCCACAATGTACACTAACGATTCTGAAAACAATGCCTAAACTTCCTCCATTCCACCAAGCAATTGTATCAATACAGGATCAATATAGTAGTCATCCTCATTTTCCTCTTCAGCAAGACTACTGGCGACAGTGCCACCATCTTTTGATACAGTACCGGTAGTGTTTTTTTCCTGACTAGAATCTTTCCAGCATCATTTTCTCCAAATTTTTACCCGTTTCGGGATCTTCTCTTAACGATTGTACCTTCTTGCACAATCTAGCAAACACTTGCCATCCTTTCATGTCCCATCCATCTGCACTTCCACTCTTTATATCACAATATTTTTTCTCGTGTATTTTTTCGTCGTTTGTGTCGCATATGTTCCATCAAGTTTCCTTTGCTTCTGTTTTTCCCAATTGCGGTACTTGTTGTCAATTATCATTAGGGCGAAAGCCTCGTCCATAACAGAAAAGATGTTACTAATAAGCTCCTTTGCCTTCCTCAGCTTAAAGTTTGTCTTCACCGGATTAACGGCAGACAGGATTCTTGTCACAAAATAATAAAAGTCTTCATTATCTGCATTTCCATATTGGCGGTACTCGTTGGCCGTAATTTCCACCGAGTCAGGATTCAGAGCTACAGTACCAGGGAATGATGCTGGCACTTTTGCCTTTTCACTATCAGCTGCGGTGATGACAACAAATGGCAGTATGATATCATAGTATGGTGGGGTTAGTTGTACGTCGGACGTAGGCACATACGGAAGAATGTCAACAGCACAAGAATCTCCGTCCGATTCAACCATTAAGCCAACACTTACCAAACCATTTTTTTCTTGCCAATGTTTGATTATTGTGCCTCAATTTTGCCAGGGCTCTAGGTACCGCATTATCAAAATATTCATAGAATTCCTTAACGGGCATATCTTTTGTAACGGAGATGCGACCGTCATGGATTCCTTGCACCATTATTTTTTTGGACAGTTCTTTTGATGTCAGAAATTTCATGCCACTATACCAATTTTCCTTTACATAGGTTCTCACTTGTCCTTCAATTGTATCTTTATGTGTTTTCATCAGTTTCATAGTATCCATCGACATATGTATACTTCCATAACTCAATGTACTCACTTTATCAATGCTTTTGCCGCTCCGCACTGTTTTCAATGGAACCGTGTTGTTAGTTTTTGCAGCATCCTCTTTAGAATTCTCTTCCTTCTTACTATCATAATCTTCTCTAGTAGATATGGTTTCTTAGTCAAATTTTCTGTTATCATTTTCACCATGAGGGTCATGTCGGTCTTTTTCTGTTGTGTGTCATCCGTAGTATTTTTTCTCTTGTCCCTTGGATATTTACAATACTATCTGTATTCTTGTTGGAGCTCCCATCGTTGTCTTCACTAACCGAACTTGAATCACTGTCACTGTCGCTGTCGCTGTCGCTGTCGCTGCCGCTGCCGCTGTCGCTGTCGCTGTCGCTGTCGCTGCCCATGATGCTGATGTTCTTAGCTTTTCTTTTTAGTGGAGTCTCTCTTTCTGCAGCGGTGGTGCTTTCTTGTGTTGTTGCAGCCGTCATGGTCTTCTTGGTGGACATGGTTGTAATGCTTGTATTTTTGGTAGTATCTCTAGTGTCTCCGTCCCTGGCTGCATTTGCCATAGCTTCTATTATCTTTTCTTGCAAACGTGTTACTTTTGGTTTTGGTAGCTTTGACCATTTTTGTTTCGGCATCTTGAATTGAGATTTTTCCAATTATTGGTGTTTTTGGCAATTTTGTGAATTTTTATCATGCCTTGTTTTTGCAGCAATTGTATGAATTCAGCAATTTGCATTACATTTCTCTTTGTGGAAGCGGGCTTGCGAGTGTGGGCCACACACAAAGAACTGTCCGCCTAGCCGCGCCAATTTTTTCACTACCTTCACTACTTATTTTAATACTACTAGATTGTACGATAACAATTTATTTTGATGCTCCCCATCCTATCACTCCTCCGTACACACCGGTATGTTATCGTATTTATTGTTTTTCCATTTTCTGCAACAGCATTGCAAGAAATGCCATTTTTTGGTAATTTTACTTTATTATCGCTCAATTTTTTTGTTACTTAATTTGTACCGAATACCTCAGGGATTATGCTCTTTATTTTTGGATTGGAATCCTTACAGAGTTGCATGGTTAGTGTTTCACACGTTCCCATGCACCACAAGGAACAGGATACTAGTTGTTGTACTCCTCCAAATCTTCAGGTGCATTCCAACATTTTTCGTAAAGTTGTAGCCAGTGCACAATGTTCTTTCTCTTGTTTCCATCTTCTTCCTCCCTTTTCTCTTTGTTTGCCAATTGTTTTATTTTTATTTTTTTCCTCTTAGACTGTTTTGTCACTTTCTTCATGAATGAATTCCAATTGTCTTTAATCTTATTTTTCTCCGTTTCTTTGTTTCGTTCCTTTACGTCATTGGTTTCTTCTATGTACCTTGTACAGTACTTTTCAATGATTGCCTCTTCAGTCATTGTGCGCCACTCCTTGAACCAAAGGCTTGTCAGACAGGGACAGTTACCCGGGTTAAAATGTATGCATTCCTTTATGTGTTTTCTGGCTTCCGGCGTTAGGTTACACCATTGCTTTGGTGGGAAAGTATGACCATTCAGTTTGAGCCTCTCTCATTTTCCAGATTGTACTTGTCGTCCAATACCCACATTGTTGTAGCACTGTATGTCGTCTGTTCCTTTCAATGCAGGATAACCGCATAAAATGTACGTCATAATGATACCCATAGCCCACATGTGGTCAACGCCACCAGTGTTGCCTTCCTCATAGAAAGGCAATAGTTCCTCTGTTACGTACTTTAAGCATTGTTCCCAAATCTCCAAACCTTCTTCTTCATCGAAATGCCCTTTTTGGCTGTTGAGTCTTGCTCTCACATTGTCAATCTTGTTGCATCCATTAAGTATTGTGAGTACCAAGTGGCCATTTTGGGCACATAGCGTATCGAACCCAGTTTCAAAATGATATAAGAACGGGTTCCGCTCGTTGTTTCTGTTGCCGTGATTGAGCTCATTACTTCTTGCACAGTACTCCGCAGAATCCAAAAGAAACTTAGGCTTCAAAACCTTCCTCTTGTACACTGATTGGGGTGTTGTGTTCTCCATTTACCTCTTACTTCTAACATCGTCCGGCGTTTGGCAAATACTCCGGTATTTTAGTACCGTACAATTACTCGTTGTAAACTGTTTACAACTCATCCTTACCATGCTTTAAGTTGTGTAAATTGCCTGATCTTGCCAGTATTGTCTGATATTAATGTCACTGCGTCTGGTGGTTTGACTCCTCTGTAGAACCGTGCAGTCGCAGTAGTCTCCGCATTCTTTTTTGTTCCTACTAGTATTTCTTGATTTTTGTATGAAGTAACCGAAATAGGTATTGCTACTCAGTTCTTGAGTGCAAAAGTGTGTCATTTGCTGCAATTTCAGGATGAATATTGCTCATACTATGGATTGGGTAGATTATGAAACAATATTGACTAGTCTCAGGCTGATGCTTTAGTCACTATCAATTTTAGAATAATGTTGGTCCCTGGCCAGCATGCATGTACCAAAATAGTGATTGCTAGTCAGTTTTTGAGTGCAAAAGTGTGTCATTGGCTGCAATTTCAGGATGAATATTGCTCATACTATGGATGGGGTAGAGTATGAATCAATATTGACAAGTCTCAGGCTGATACTTTAGTTAGTATGAATTTTAGAGTAATGTTTGTCGGAACAATGCTCATGGACAAATCCCAAAAAAGGTATTGTTATTTTCCAATTTGTAATTGCAAATTAGTGTGTATTTGTCCTCCAAATACACACTACAAATTCACTCCTAATCTGGTGACACAGAAACTCTCACTGTCAAATCTTTTCTATTTCTTTCATCATGAATCTTATGCATATTAGGGTCCATGTTCATGGACTCATTGCGCAAAATACCCTCATTTGTGCCATTTGGAGAGACAACCCCAATATTTCCAGCATTCTGTTCATAAAAGTTTTTCCAAATATGCATTTGATGAGTGATAAAAAATTATTCATGTCACGTGCTGGATACTTTGTGAGTCATTACCCAATAGGTCAGTTTATGACTTGTATTTGCACATAAAATTCCCTCATGTTTCCCATTTGGAGAGACAAAGCATAGCATTTCCAGCATTCTGTGGGTCAAAATTGGCAAAATTTCCTTACAAACATTGTCAACCAGACAATCAAAGGAGGAGTCAGCCCTGTCGGCTTGAATCATTGATGCACATAAGACTTGAGAAATGAACTGATTACATGCTGTTTCCAAAGAATGGACCCCGTTTGCCCCAAGATTTTTTCCGGGATCGACAACTTCCCTAATCAACCATTGATTCACCAAATATATGATTCCTTTCATATCGGTGAAATGTGCCAGATCTATCTTTCCGGTGCCAAGTTTGCATGGTGATAGGGTAACACAGCCGTCATCGAATTCGAAATGAATGTTATAATTGTTGGAAACCGTGTCCTTGTAGTGGATGACATAGTGGAATACCAAGGGAGAATGGAGTGGTAATATCACTTGACCGGTTTTCGGAACATTTGTGTCCCCTTGTCGATGAAATCCTACTGGCACCCACTTCTCCCCTGAAAGGACCGTGGTTCCCAAGACGAAGGAATTCAGAAATAATTCTGGTAAGAAATATTGATAGAAATCTTTGTGTGTCAAAAGTTTTATGTCGAGGTGATGAAGAGATAGGGTTGTAAAAATTCGTTTCCACTGTTGTTGAAAGTGTACCCAAAGATTATGAAGGGCCTCATGAAATGCTGTTCTTTGTTCTGTTATATTCATCATTGTTTTGTTGCACACGTAATCATCAGAGTTGTTTTGACCTACCAACTGTAGCCTGTGTGTGGGTACGGATTTTAAGCATTCAATACGCTGCCACTTGAAATTTGTGTCCAACTCCACCTGATTGTAGCTATGACTCAATGAAACACGGAGTGATGACTTTGCCATAAGGCAGTCCAAGAAATTTTTTATGGCATGGACGTATTGTTTTGAGTCATGTGGAGAACCATTCTGGCATTTGGTATGGAACCACAAACCGTCAGACGTATTGTCTGGCCCTGGTGGATATTGTACATTCTTCATGTACCAAACCAAGATTTCACGGTACATTATCATGTACTTCTTAATCGTTGCGTAGTTCACGATGTTACGCCCGTACAGAGAAGCCCCACCAATTTCGTCCTCAACATTCCCTAAAAGAGTCTCAAAGTTTAACCACTTGTTGTTCAGGTTGTAGTCCTTGAATCGGTTGCTTATTTGCTTCCTGGTCAATAATTCCAACACTCCAGTCATGCCGTTGTCAACTTTGTACAAAAATAAATTCACCATCACATCTATTTGCCAGGGAATAGGTCCCAAGTCACTGAACGTGGTGTCTGATTTTTTCTTCTTTCCCCTACCCTTCTTCTCTGACTGAGACGTAGTTGACGTGGTATTCCTGAAATCTGGCCTTGGTTCGGATTCAATAATACTGGATACAAGGTAAACCTTGGTCGTCAATGCAGTGAAACATGTTGTAACCTCCAAACTGAGGTTCCTTAAAAACTTGTTGGTTGCATAGGACTCATTCCTGAGTGCCGCTTTAAGATTCTTTTCCACAGACATGTGATGTTTTTGTTGATTGTTGTCATGTTTTGCAGGAGTATTTGGTGGTTGATCTTCCACTCTACCCCTTTTTGCATTGTTCCCTTCGTTGTTACAATTAGAAACGAATGGACGCTTTCCATGGTTATTGTTGGTATGTGTCATTGCTAATGTCAAACCTGATTAGAAATTGTTACAATCTGATTAGAAAAAGAAGTAACAAATCAATAATTCTTTTACTGTTTGAAAACAATCAGAATCAATGTTGTGTGAATAAAGGTATCCTTCGTTTTGACAAAACATGAAATGTAGAAAGGACTCGATAACTTGAAACAGCTTTCACCTGAGTACACCACTCACGTAGCAATACAAGAGTGGAAACCATTTCTCAAAAACCATTTCTCAATAAAAGGGCAATGTGTAACGTTACTGTTAGTGTGTCATTGATCTCGTAAACCTAATGTGCAGCGATGCTGACGCTTAGTACAACATACCTATACTTCATCCTGCATTGAATAACCGGCGAGAAATACAACGTTGTTGCACTAAACAGAGAAAGAGGTAAACAATATCGTGACATGGATTTGAAAAAGAAAACCTGCAAGAACGATAACCTCCAAAAAGTGATGTAAATTTTCTGTCTCCAAAACCATTAAAAGGACATTCCTGCAACGCCTTTGCAAAAACCGGAAAAACGGTAAATTGGTGAGTCCATAAACGTAAAAAAGATTGGGGATTTAAAAGGGGGGGGGGAGGGGGTACCATCACTACAAAAACGGAATTGGTTGCAATGCTGTTGCAAATAAAAATGAATATGACAAAAAGAAGGGGGGTGCACAATTAAGAATATTGGGGTGCGAAAAGGGGTGGTGTTGGTGGTTTACCCATATCTACAAAAAGAGCATTTTTTGCAACGCCGTTCCAAAAAAAGGAAAAAAGGGATAATGGTGTAGAAAGCAACTGTCGTAGATTTCTATGCAAATTAATTACCAATAATTGTCTAGTACAAAAATGTTGTAGAAAACTAGTTCAGTAGAATTCTACGCAAATTCATTACCAGTAAAATCACCGTCATACATGCTGTACGTACCACCGGTACATGAAAGATCTCACTGCATCACAAGTTGAGAACGTCAAATAAAAAATCAGGGATATATCGAGCGCGTCGCGCTATTATTCTTTATTATTCTTTATTCAAACCGTGCGCGACGCGTGATAAAGTATACTTAATGTTCTCAACTTAATTAAGAAAGTCAAATCATTCTTCATTGTTCTATATTTACTGCATTAGATCTCACAGGTTAAGTATCAATTTTTTTTCTTCGAACACACACACACACACACACACACACACACAGCGAAAAGTGTTTTTTTTCTACCTCCCGACACACACACAATACAGTGTGATTTTTTTTTCTACCTCGCGACAAAAAAAAACTCTTCCCCTTCATAATCTTACATCCAACCTATCTTGAGTAAAGTGTTGTTTCTTGCAACACTTTGTCCAAGAACGTGTGATCCGATCCTCTTTGAGCCAGAGGATCTTTTCTCAGATATTTCAGTCCAAAATAACAGCCTTGTACTGCAAAAGAAGTAGTTAGCATTGGACGAGAGGGGAATTGCTGGATAGATATTGTTTGAATTGGCCCCCAAACACATACGTCTTGAAAGCAATAAACCTGCATCCCTTGCCTCTATATCAACAGGAACAAGATACTGTTTTTCGTGACATAGAGTAAGAAGTCTGCAAACCTACGGCAGCAGCAGTAACAATGGACCGGAACAAGGGATCGGAACAAGGGATCGGAACAACGGATCGGAACAACAGATCAGGACAACGGATCGGAACAGCGGTAAAACAAATCAGAACAAGCAACGGTACAAATGAGTGAGATATAAGGCAACACCGAGTGGAAGGCAACAATGTGAGAGAGATAGAGAATGATTATACTGCCTCCGGCATTGCTGATAATGTATTTCCTCCCTTCTGTTTTTCTTCTTATTTTCATAGGACCGGATCTGCACAACGATCATCGGAACAACAGATTGGAACAAGGAACAGGCAACAGCAATCGAGGAAGAGCAACGAATTGAAGGCAATAACGAATCGAACGCAACACTGAGCGGAAGGCAAGACCGAATGGAAGGAAACAATGTGAGATGAGATAGATAGACATCGATGCCCGCCTGTTGCATTGCTGATGATGTTCTATTCCCTCACTTCTGTTTTTCTTCTTATTTTCATAGGGACGTATCAGAACAAAGGATCGGAACATCCGAACAACGGATCGGAACAACAGATCGAGGTGCGGCGAATCTTAATTTTTTTGCTGGAGGTGCGGTGTCTTCTTCCCTGGAGGCTGCAACATCGGACTGGAACACAAATAAAAACAATATAGGTGCGGCGAATCTTCCCTTGAGGTGGAACAACGGATCAGAAGAACTTATTGGAACAACAGATCGTCAGCATCGAATTGATCAGACGCCAACAGTGTAGGTTAGTGGCATGTAGATTATATTATTCTGTTGTTATTATTTACTCTACATACTACATCAATAGATACTCACCCGTTTTGTTCAATTATCATATATTCAAATAGGATTGTTGGCAAAGGCAACAGCAACGACAACGACTCGCCGATTCGGCAGCCAGCAACAGCGAGAGCAACAGCGAGAGCAACAGTGAGAGCAACAACAGCAACCGGGAAGAATCAAACCGCAAAGCAAGAGCAACAGCGAGAGCAACAACAGCAACCGGGAACAATCGAACCGCAAAGCAACAGCGAGAGCGAGAGCAACAGCAACTGGGAACAATCAAACCGCAAAGCAAGAGCAACAGCGAGAGCAACAGCAACTGGGAACGATCGAACCGCAAAGCAAGAGCAACAGCGAGAGCAACAGCCGTGAGACCAACAGCAAGAGCAACAACAGCAACTGGGAACAATCAAACCAAAAAGCAACAGCAAGAGCAACCAGGAACGATCAAACCGGAAAGCGAGAGCAACAGTAGCGCGAGCAACAGCCGCGAGAGCAACAGCGAGAGCAACAACATCAACCAGGAAAAATTGAACTGCAAAGCAAGAGCAACAGCAACCAGGAACGATCGAACCGAAAAGCGAGAGCAACAGTAGGGAGAGCAACAGTAGCGAGAGCAACAGTAGCGAGAGCAACAGCGAGAGCAACAACAGCAACCGGGAACGATCGAACTGCAAAGCAAGAGCAACAGCAACCAGGAATAATCAGAAAGAACGTCGGCCACAGCAACAGCAGCAACAACGCCGGCCAGAGCCACAGCAGCAATGGCAACGGCAACAATGGAAACAACCACAATGAAATAACGCCGGCCACAGCAACAGCAGCAACAAAATTGGCCACAGCAACAGCAGCAAGGACAACAATGGAAACAACCACAACAAATCAAAAAGCAATTGTCAGCATGAGGAAGGAAGCAAAAAGCAAAGAGGAAACATGAGAAAATTAGTAAACAGAGAATGTCTTCAAAAAAATTTCACATTGCAGCACCAGTGTCAAAGAGCCATGAGACTTATAAACAATTGTGGCAGATAAAACCGGAGAGAAAGAAATGCAAAAATAAGCCAATTGCCAGACGTGTCAAGACAATAGCACTGAAAAACAAATACCGAACAACTGTGGTGGAAGGTAAATACGAAACAAGTTGGGGTGGCAAAATAGGAGGAAAGAAGAACTATCAACCCTCACAGGCTTTCTCTATCGACAATTTTGAGACGTTGGATAGTACGGCAGATGAGCATATTCTTGTGGTTGACGATTCTAAACCGTCGTTGTGCATTGTTGCCAAAGTTTCATGACATTTTGCGGAACGGCACCTAGCTTCCAAGAATTAAATCCAAGTTTTGAGAGAATTTGCTCCGGCTATTGTTGGAGCAAAACCAACAGTTCCCAGAGGACAGAAGCATGGCAGTATCAATGATGATTATGCTATCGTTGGAATTTGACCAGAAAGATTGTCTTCCAATAATGGTGTGTATGTATTCAAAAGTCATGTGAAACCCAGCATGAAACTAGAGCTCAAAGAGACAACAGTGGAAATTGTGAAGCATATGCATCATAGTTTAACTGATGTGCGACCATTTGTTGAGGAGGAAATGGATGTGTTGTCTCAGATTCTGTCTTGTACAAAGCTAAATGCCATTGGGCAGCTGGCATTAGCTTTTTCGATTGGTCGGAATTACCATTCTTGATGCCATGTTGATGATGATATGTATTATACTCGTCTAACAGTCATTGCTCCAGCAGAAGTATCTGCTGACGAAGTGATTTATTATTTTGTCTGTTGAATTTGGGGGATTCATTGCTGTTTAATCCGTTGGTATTGCATAGCTGTTCGAATCCCAAATATGAAGGCTGTTATATTATGAGCGCCTATGTATCAAGAAAAACTGTGCTAAGAACTGATCCTCTATAATAATATTAAACAAGAATTTAAAGTTAGACGTTCCATTCCCTTCTGTTGTTTTCCTGCCCCATTGTGCAATCCATATGGAGTAGCAATCAATCAAAATGTAGGAGAAATATGTTACGCTTGATACGGAGGAGCATTTGATTCAGTAATACTAAGTTATTATTGATATTGTACTAGCTAAACAATTAAGAATTGGATGTTGCAGAGAGGACGTCACTATCGTCCTCATTGTTCAATGCTGTTGAACTGTCATCACCTGAATTAGTAGCCTCATCATTATTGCCGCTGTCCTGTTCAACAATAGTGCATTGGGAGTAGAGTGTCTTTATTAGGCAAACTAGCGATACTCTATTGTTCAATCCATTAGTATTACATAGCTGTTCGAATCCAAAATACGAAGGCTGTTATATTATGAGTGCCTATGTATCGACAAAAACTGTGCTAAGAGCTGATCCTCTATAATATATTAAACAATAATTTAAAGTTAGACGTTCCATTCACTTCGTTTGTTTTCCTGCGACATTGTGCAATCATTTCGGAGTAGCTGTCAATCGAAACGTAGGAGAAATATGTTACGATTGATATGGAGGAGCATTCAATTCTTCACTAATACTAAGTTATTATTGATATTGTACTAGGTAAACAATTAAGTATTGGATGTATCAGAGAGGACCTCACTATCATCATCATCGTTCAATGACATTGAACTGTCATCACCTGAATTAGTAGCATCATCATTATTGTTGCTGTCCTCTTCAACAATAGTGCATTGGGAGTAGAGTGCCTCTTCATTAGGCAAAGATGATGTTGTCTTGTGGAATTCATCCAGCCAAGCCCTTCGATTCGAGACAACTAGATATGAGTTTGATTGCAAGGTACCAATTGCATCAAGTTCTGGGACAACTGCTACATCAGAAAGTATGCTGTCGACATGAAATAAGAACAGGGAATTGTCGTCTACTTCACCTCTCGTCACAAACAACGAAGCTGTTGGTGTTGGAGTGGATTTAAACTTGGTCACCCTGCATAAATGCCTTCGTCAGCAATTTGGTACTCAGAAACAAATGAGTAAGGCTGCTTCAGATTGTAGAGTTCAAGGAAACACATAATATGGCAGGGTATTTCACATGCGTTGACATCAAACAAGGCCCAATCATACCAGACAGAGTTGAGTTGGCCACCATTGGAACGATATGAAGGGTGACTCCGAAACAAGTAATTTTGCTGTGTGCATTCATCAAGCCTGTTATGTTCAGTAAATCCTTTCACAAACGTAGAGTCCTCCAAAAGTGGAAGCACATTCTGACATACAAAAGACAACACGATGGGAGAAATATAGGGTTTTGTTTTGTTCGATGACCTAACCCATCTCATAGTACTTGCCCTATCGTCGTTAATGAAAACGTGAAATTTTGAACCAGAAACTTCGGGAGGGACTCGATTACCAGAAACATCTTCTGCCGTCACTAAATTGAACTTTGAAGTAGCTACTTGTAGCAGCATTTTTCTTCCTGTTGCTTTGCCGTTTGCATTATCAATGTCAAAGCATTCTGTTGAGTGTTCTTTGACGGTGCTTTGATTTCAGTTTTGTGGTGTGATTCCGAATAAGAAGAATCCCATCCGCTTGGAAGTCCCCAAAGCTTTATGTACTCAACAAGGTGAAAGTATAGATGGTTTTTGATAAGTTTTGTACCCATTCCCAAAGAATCGAGTGATTCTACTGCCCTACATGCTACACCCAGTTGATGCATATGCAAACACTCACCAGGAGTAGCAAAGTGAATGTTGTTGATATTACAACCAAAATTGAGGCTGTGAAAAGCATTTTTTATGGGATGGTGGGAAATGCTTTTGAAGTACTCCTTGTATTCCATCGCAGACATGTTTGGGGGGGGGTTCAAAATCATCTGGAACCCAGAGTCGGGTCTGTTCCTCCACTTGGGCTTTTGGTTCATGGATGACATGTGTCGGACATGTACAGTGACGGCACAATTTCTTCACCTTTTCTGTGTAGGATCCATACTTTCCACATAGTTTGCCGTGAAGTTCTGTATCACCAACAACATGTTGTAACTCTAAAAATCGACCGAAAGGTATAGGATAATTGAAATTTAAAGAGATGTGAGCTCAGAGAGACGCTCTTATTTTTACTGTGTATTTTTACTGTATCGAGGCTCTCTGCGGTATTTCAATGTGGTAGAGATCTTCCCCGGTTATTTGATCTTCATCGTACCGATACTGGTGCTGTTGCTGTATTAGTGTCGTGCCGGTCTTACTGTATTGGTCATTTGATGGTATTGGTCTTTTACGAGGTTAAGTGTTTCTTATCCGATGGGGCGTATGCTTCTTCGTAGAGTAGGTAGATAAATGAGGTCCATCTGGAATCGGTATTGATTTTCTTGATTGTAATAAGTAATTTCCTCACGGGATATCAAGTATGTTCTTTTGAATGTACTTAAGGATTCCAAGTGTTTACTTATTGATCAGGTCTTTGGATATGCCTTATTCTAACCAATTATCCTCTTTTGTTTGTAGCCTTAGGTGATATCGTTTTTACCACTTAAGGATTCCAAGTAGTGGAGGTGCGTTTGATTTTAATGCTTGATCATCGGAGTATATGTATCTCTGTGTTAATCTTACGTACCTCGGTCGTCGTTTCGTTTCGTTTGTCGGCTTTTTCAATCGAATTTTGAAAAGAATTCACCGTGTAACGCGTATTCGTACAAAAAGTCAAAAGGGCAATAACCTTATCCTTAAGGTTATTCCTGAGTGAATGACCCGCAACAACTTTACATGTGGATTGGCTCTTAGCGAGAGTTTCCCCATCAGCTCACTCTTCGAAGAATTAACAACTCTAAAACACTATCATGCCCTAAAATCTATGTACAACCTAGTACTAATTCTACATAATAAGGTACAATCACATGTGATATTCAATGAGAATATCACGGTGAATTATACGGTAACAAAAGACCGAACGAAGATGGTTTGCGTGTGTTTTGTGTCTTAAGAATTACATGTGTTTTGTATGCTTGAAATTACACGATACGACGAGTAATTTATGACAAGTAATTAACCTGTCGATCGACATCGGCAAGGCCGATTGAACTGTAACAATGATCTTACTCACTAAATCAATCGATCGTAAGACCGATTGCGTTTTGCGTTTGTTTGTTACGACACACTTTTACTAGTTTATCAGACCCAGAGCGTCTACGAGCTGTGGCCAGCATCCTACAATGCTGAGGACCGAATGGCGTTTCCCAACGAAACGCAGTTGAGCTCGAAGACTAATCCGGATTAGCCTGATCAGCTACCGGCATCAACCCTCAAGGATGTAAAAGGGGCAGTTGCTTGTGGAGCCCTGGAATAGACCAACACCAGGGCGGTCTCCCTGAAAGAAGAGACCAAAGAACCGAACCAAGGTGGTGGCTCCACCGGGTTTCGAGATCCAGCAAACAAGCAAGGGAAAAGGGCTGGACGATTCAGCTGAAAGAATCGTCCAGGTTGGCATCAGTTGAAAGGAATCAATATCCAATTCGAGAACACTGATCTTTCACTGAAAACAAGAATGACGTGAGCCAGAAGATTGAGCCTAAAGTATTCTGTGTCGGAACAGATTGCGAAGATCGGAATGAACAGATTGCAAGAAGCATCTGCCCGCACGAAAACGAAAATCCAAAGATATGAGAACACCAAATCTCGAAGATCGAAAGATCCAAAAGGAAAAGAGAACACTAAATTCTCAGGAAACAATCTTTCACCACAGAAATACAGAATGAGCAAATCTCGAGAAAGGATAGGAAAGCTCACAATCTTGATTTGCGACAAAAGCAAAAAGCTCACACAAAATACAGACAAACCGGAACGAAAACTCGATCCGAATAGTCAGAAAGTATACAAACGGAACGAAAATTCGATCCGGATATAAACAAATCGAATCAACAGTCATACAACATCTACCATCCATATCTCACATCCAACCCCTCGATTCGATTACATTCTCTCTCCACATACCACTTCCGATACACATACCATCTTTTGATTAAACATCCTCCGAATATCCATCCTCCGAATACTCCAAAACTCTCTTCAAAGCGACCATCCGACCATTAGAATACACAATTCTGCACCATGGTCCGAACTAGAGCAAACGACAACAGTGAAGAAGAAGAAAAAATGGAAGTGGACGATCCACAAGATTCTGATGAGAACAACAGAGGAGGAGGTAGGGAAGATGATGATGAGTTTGAAGATAAAATCATGCAAGTAATGGAAAGGGCCCTTGGTGACCCAGAAACAAACTCAACCATGAAGAGAATCATCGACCAAGAAGTAAAGAAAAGGATCAGAGCAATAAGAGATGCAGAAAGTAGAGGCGAGAACCCGGATGGTGAGAATAGTGACAATGACGAAAACCAAAACGCCGAGGATGCAAGAGCCAAACGACTGGGAAGAAGGTTGTCCCAACCCAGGATAAAAATCAGGGGATTCAACAATGGTAGATTTCTGAACCCAGAACAGCTTGCTTTCAGAAGCAGCCTAATGGATTTTGGTATCAACTACGAATCAGCTGAAGAAATTATGAGGGGAGGGATGTCTAATATTCGTGAAATTACAGACCTCAACAAGGAAAGCATCAAATCGTTCATGCATGGATTGAAATCTATCAGTCCAGACTGTCCTAACCCAAAAAGTATCCACTATGGTAACAGGCTATCATCGAGGCTTCTCACATGGGCAAGTTGGGCTCGATATCAACCATTGATTGGAGTCAAGCCAAGGGCCATCGACTGGAAAGCAAACCCAAACAATCTGGAATTGCAGCAATTCAGAATCAAGATGATGGAGGCGAGTGTAAAATCACAGGAAAAAGCAACCCCACCTGAATTGAAGGATCTTACAAAATTCAGAGAATGGGAGGAAGGCTTCCGACAAAATTTGAGATACAGGTTCAACTCAGAAGGTTTCCCAATCTTGTATGTCATAAGACCCCAAGAAAAGGAAGATGTTACTGATGAAGCCAGGTCTGGAACAGTCGGGCAAAGTCCATCAGATACCTACCCAACTTGGAGTGACTACAATGAAAGGTGTGGCGTCTTGTCAGGTCACCAGTATGATGAAGATAACAACGTCGTCTGGAGGCTGTTATGTGATGCAACAAGGAAAGGTCCTGGTTGGGAATATGTGGCACATTTCCAAAACACTGCTCTGAACTCAGGTAATGCTAGAAATGCTTTCATTTCATTGATGCAACATGCTTACACTGATACCAATATCACTATGGTCCTGAACAAAACCTATCAGGAAATGAAAGATTCACATTACACTGGCGATGCTAAGAATTATGACTGGAACAAGCACAAGCGAAACTGGACTGCTTTCCATGGAACAATTCTGAGATTTGAAAAGAACCACAATGAAAGGAGATTTGTTTGGGATTTTATCAATTCAATCAGTGATGAGCGACTTGATGCTGCAAAAGCAGATGCAATTGATGAGAGCAAAGACTATTGTGACAACTTCAATGAATGTTTGATTCTATTCACCAATCCACTTGGATTGAAGAAGCTTGCAAATGGGAAGCATAAACGAGGTTCCAGAAGTGTGTATTCTGTGGGCACAACCAGCAACAAAAAGCAGAAGACAACTGGAACGTTTACAGGAAAAGTTGAATGCAAGCCCTATCCAACAAGTGTTTATAAAACAATGTCAAAAGAACAGCGTCAGGAGCTTTACCAAATGAGACAAGCAAAGAAGAAAAGAAATCTCAAGTCTGCTGAGACTAAAAAGAAAGAAGCTGAGAATGAAGGCGCGGGTGACAGTTTTGGATCCAAATCTAAAAAATGACATAATAACCGGACACTAGAAAACAAATTGTTAAAAATGGTGAGCCGGTCATTATACAAGATGAATATCCCGCTAGATTTTGATGATGGGGAAAATGAAGAAGGATATTGTGAGTTAGACTCACATGCAGACACTACCGCGGCAGGAAGCAATATGGTATTGCTGAATCCCAATCAGATCACAACGCACGTTGATGTGGCCCCTTTTTCTGAAGAATACAAGCCAATCAAGAAGATCCTGATTGGAAGTTGTGCTACCGCTTGGCCAAATCCAACATCAGGCCAAGTATATATCATAGTGTTCCATCAAGCGCTGTACTTTGGGAACAAATTGAAGAACAGCTTGATATGCCCAAATCAAGTGAGGGACTGTAATTTCAACTCTGTTGAAGAGACACCTCGTCAGTTTGATTCAAGATCCAAGCATGGAATTACAATTCAAACGCCAATGGAAGATGATGATCCGAAGAAAGTTTTTATCAAACTGAGTATGAGAAATGTGATTTCATATTTTCCCACAAGAAAGCCAACAAGAATGGAGCTTGATGAATGTCAACATTTGATTGCAACAAATGATACCCCTTGGGATCCACATTCACTGAAGTTCAGGATGGCCAAGTTAGCCATTGACAATGGAGATCCAATTTCAGGGGACCAGTTTAGCCTTCAAGCCATGTCGACCGAAGAGGATCAAGCCATGGATACAAGTTCAGTTGTAACAGAACCTACAAGTAATGTTACGGATATGCTCTCCAAGACCAGCTTAGAGAACAGGCATCCAAGTGTCATGCAGCAATGCAAATTGATGAGGGTGCACCAGGTATCAACAAGGAGAATGCTAACTGAATGCCAAATTGCAACAGATGGAAATATTGCTCATCGAATTTCTTCAGTAACCAATATTTCAAGCGCGCGAAGGGTAGACCAATTTTTGTTTGATGATACAGAATTTGACTTTATGGAAGCTCCTGAAGAAGAATCAAAACAGGCCCCTAGCTTGCAAGAAATTGACAATACACTTGAAAGGAGATCTCTTGATAGAAGAAATCAATGGGGACCGTCAGTGATAACTATTGAGGGTCCAAACAAAGTTGACTGTGAACGCCTAGCCAAAACTTGGAATATTAGTTTCAAGAAAGCTGAGCAGACATTGAAGGTCACAACCCAGAAGGCACTCAGGAATTTGCAATTACCATTGATGAAGAGGCTGCCTACACAGCACTTCAGAAACAAGAGAATTGCACAAGGAACCTGGTACACTGATACGTGGCATGCCAGGACTACCAGTATTATGAGACAGGAAAAATGCGCCCAGATCTTCACAAATGGAAATGGGTTTGAAGTATTTATACCAATGCAGGACAAATCACAAGCGCATCAAGGATTGAAGACATTCATTCATGAAATTGGAATCCCAGAGCATTTGATTTCTGATGGTGCTCCCGAACAAGGATCGCCAAGAACTTACAAGACGCACTGGAATTCAATTGTAAAGCGCAACCATATTCATCAGACATTCATACAACCTCATTGCCCATTTCAAAATCGAGCAGAACAAGCGATTGGACATCTTGGGAGTGCAATCACAACCAAGTCAGCAAAGAAGAAATCACCAAGGAGATTATGGTCATTCTGTGGTGAATTATGCGCAAACATCAGGCAGAGAACAGCATCAAGCAACCCTTCTTCAATGGGGAGAACTCCATTTGAATTGGTCCATGGCTATAGGCCCGATATTGCGCTATACACTTCATCAGAATGGTATGATTTTGTGTTTTACTATGATAAAGGTGATTCTTCTACTCGAGGCGTTGAAAGGTTGGGAAGATGGTTGGGTCCTTGTGGCAATAAGGTAGGTGGGGGTGATTGTTTTTGGCTCCTGACTGAATCAGCAATACCAATATCTACAAATTCAATAAGGCCTGTCAAAGAATTCGAATGGAGGGATAGAGATATCCTCAGAAGAATGGAAGCAATCGACAAATCAATTGAATCCAAGATTGGTGATGAAGTGAAAGATAGCGCGTCCTTCTTCCAGGAAAACTACCTGGAGCCTCAAATGGAGCTATTTGAGGATCAACCAGTGGAATCACCTGATTTGAAACTTGAGATGGCTGAACCAGAAGCGTCAGTGGAAGATATAGATGAACCAGATGAATATCTGGGAAATGAAGTAATCATTGAAAGAAATGATGAAAGACTCAGGTGTGTTGTCAAGGATAGAGTGCGTGACTTGCAAAACAGACCAATTGGACTCAGAAATGATAATCCCATACTAGACACGAGGCTATACAAATTGCAACTACCTGATGGCACCATTGAGGAATACACGGCAAATATTGTTGCAGAGAGTTTGTACAGTTCTGTTGATGACGATGGAAGGATGTTCACTCTACTAGATGAACTCATTGATCACGAATGCGACAATACTGCCCTAACTGATGAGGAAGCCACGAACATAGCCAAGAACGGCAGGAAAACCCATAAGCCGACAACTAGGGGTTGGAAGATTCTTAGCCAGTTGGAAAGACGGGTCAGAATCGTGGTGTAAGCTAAGCGATGTGAAAGAATCATTTCCAGTGCAATTAGCTGAATATGCTGTCAACAATAATCTTGAAAAGTCACCAGCATTCAGATGGTGGGTGCACAAAATTTTGAGAAGAAAGGATCGGATCCTTAAAGCAGCCAAAACAGCAAAGTATTGGTTGAAGACTCACAAATATGGAGTTGAATTGCCACATTCAATCAAACAAGCGATGGCTATTGATAAGAAAACAGGGACTGACCACTGGGAACGAGCAATTCATAAGGAAATGACAAATAACATGGCAGCTTTCGAATTTTCTGATGATGATGTTATCCCAGTTGGCCATAAGCAAATAACAACCCACATGATTTTTGACATCAAGCTTGGGTCCCTAACAAGGAAGGCTAGATTGGTAGGGGATGGTCATAAAGTTCCAGCAGTGGCAAAAGAGAATACTTATTCATCTGTCCCCAGTCGAGACTCAGTGAGAATATTCTTCCTGCTGGCAGCGCTGAACGATTTGAAGGTTCTCTCAGCAGATATTCAAAATGCATATTTGACAGCCCCGATTAAAGAGAAATACTTTCTAAACGCGAGAGCTGAAGATGGTTTTCCACCACATCTTGCAGGAAGGCCTTGCAAGATAGTTCGCGCATTGTATTGCCTGCCGGTCGCAGGTGCATCTTTCAGGTCATATCTCACTCAGCATTTGAGAGATCTTGGATATTCACCATGCAAAGCAGATCCGGATGTGCACTTACGAATTGAAACCAGGAAAGATGGATCCAGATACTGGGCAATGATGATTGCCTATGTAGACGACATCTTATGTTCTGGTGAAGATCCAAAGTTCCAGCTTGAAAACATTGAGCGCAAGTTCAAACTGAAGGATGATACTATTGAAGAGCCAACTCTGTATTTGGGAGCAGATATTGGAAAGTTCTACTTTGAAGGTGACTCAAAACCAAGATGGTCATTATCAAGCACCAAGTATACGGCGAAAGCTGTTGCAGCGGTCGAACAAGAGCTAGGAACTGAAAAATATGGGTACAAGTATCTACCAAAATCAGCATCCAGTCCACTGTCACATGATTATCGACCGGAAATTGATATATCAGAGGAACTGAATCCTGAATTGCAAAATTACTATCAAGGTTTGATTGGAGTCCTCAGGTGGATTTGTGAATTAGGAAGGCTAGACATTGTAATGCCAGTCTCGCTGATGTCAAGGTATTTGGCACAAGCAAGGAAAGGACACTTGAATCAGTTGTTTCATATATTTGCATATTTGAAAAAGTACAACAGGTCAAAATTGGTTTTTGATGATACAGTACCAAGCATCGATGAGAGTAAGTTCCAAAAATGTGATTGGTCTGAATTTTATCCTGGCGCTGCTGAAGTCATACCAGCAGATATGCCTGAAGCTTTGGGAAAACATGTGACGATGAGTTGTTTTGTTGATGCTGACCATGCTGGATGCAAGGCAACGAGAAGGTCTCATACCGGTGTTATTATCTTCATTAATAATGCACCGATCATTTGGTTTTCCAAAAGGCAAACAACAGTTGAGACATCAACTTTTGGATCTGAAATCATTGCTTTGAAAATTGCAATCAAATTGGTTGAAGGTCTACGGTACAAGTTGAGAATGATGGGTGTTCCAATTGATGGGAGCACCAATGTGTATTGTGATAATGATTCTGTTGTCACAAATGTTACACGACCTGAAAGCCCATGTAAGAAAAAGCATAACAGCATTGCATACCACAAGGCCAGAGAATCTATTGCAGCAGGGATTATCCGAGTTGCAAAGGAACCAGGTTCGACAAATATTGCTGATTTGTTTACTAAGCTAATGAGTGGCGCTGTTTTCCGGGAACACTGTTCTCGATGCATGTGGTAAAGTTTTTTCGTTCGATTGAAGCATTCAGGGAATGAAAGAAAAATGGATATCTCGATCCATGGATAACAATATATCAATCGGGCAAGGATCAGGGCAAAATGCCTTGGTACAAGCCAGAATGAATGGCAAAATGCCTCCCCATTTCTTTTGATAGGGCCTCTGATGGTAGACTGGATACAGTTTGGTATCTAACAAATGACTCACGATGAATAGGTTAAGCCATAGAATCCAGCCTGCTTAACGGTTGGAGGATTTATGACTGAAGGGGACTGAAAAGAATTCACCGTGTAACGCGTATTCGTACAAAAAGTCAAAAGGGCAATAACCTTATCCTTAAGGTTATTCCTGAGTGAATGACCGGCAACAACTTTACATGTGGATTGGCTCTTAGCGAGAGTTTCCCCATCAGCTCACTCTTCGAAGAATTAACGACTCTAAAACACTATCATGCCCTAAAATCTATGTACAACCTAGTACTAATTCTACATAATAAGGTACAATCACATGTGATATTCAATGAGAATATCACGGTGAATTATACGGTAACAAAAGACCGAACGAAGATGGTTTGCGTGTGTTTTGTGTCTTAAGAATTACATGTGTTTTGTATGCTTGAAATTACACGATACGACGAGTAATTTATGACAAGTAATTAACCTGTCGATCGACATCGGCAAAGGCCGATTGAACTGTAACAATGATCTTACTCACTAAATCAATCGATCGTAAGACCGATTGCGTTTTGCGTTTGTTTGTTACGACACACTTTTACTAATTTGATGCCGGCAAAGTCCGTATTTTTCGCCGACAACACAACATATGCAATCGCAAATTTCATTTTCACTTTGAACATTTTTCCTGCATACGGAAGATAATCCCACTCCAACCCGCCCTGCATTTCACATACTTGCTTGAAAGATTGCAAAGCCACTGCCAGCGCAGTGTGTAGATTTTTAATATTATCTTTCGCCGTGGTTTTTCTTCGTGTGTCTTATGCTCTCAGTTTCAGTGTCGGGATGAAAATAAATTGTGGTCCAAGCGTCAGGTCGTTTTCTTGCTTCAACATTGAAAATACCAAGAGTCATGTTGAGAGGAGTGAGTGAGAGACGGCCATGTGCATCCAAGCTGATTCCATCCATGTAGAAAATGATCGGAACCAGGATTTCCTCATTTTCATTGCAGATCTACTTCCACGATTCCGTCCACCAAGAGCCATGGTGCTGTTCTGTTATGTATGTTTTGTTAGTGAGTGATGGGTTGGTTTCAGGTGAAAGAGGAGTCTTGACATTGGGGAAAGACAAATTATTTTCTTGCATCAATTCCTTATTGGTCAGAAGGGAATGAAGTGCATCTGGGAAGGATCGAACAAATATTTGGGTTGGTAAATTGCCAGGTAACCAGTTAATTATGTGCGGCTTGAACTTGGTCTCAGAAATGCCCAAATTGGACTTGATTTCACTAAATATGGCTTCTCGATGGCAGGGGAAGGTAGTGCTGAAGCCAACACCATGAATATTTTGACATTCGTTTGCCCATTGAAAAATAGATTTGAATGTGTTTAGAGGTAACTTGTGTTTTGTCATTAGATTCATGAGCTTTATTTCAGCAATGAGCCTATTCGTAGGTGAAAAATAAACATGCGATCAGATCAATTGCTCTCTTTCATTGATGTTTGGTTGGGATGCGGTGGGTTCCGCGGCATTCATATCATTATCGTTCGGAATAGGAAGGCAAATTTCTTCATGAATAACCATGTCATTGTTGTTGCTGTTGTCTTCTGAAGGAAACAACTGTGATTCCATTAGATTTCTATCAATTGGTGGAACAAATAAATTGTGTACTACCTCACTTTTTAGTACTGAGTTAAAGTTTTCATTTGAGGATGCCTTGTTGTTGTGAGCGGCAGCAACAGTGGCGGAGGGTGGAATTGGTGGACCATTCTCGGTCAATGTCAGGCCATATTGTGAAGGGGAATGGCAAACTGTAGTGGATTCTTATTTTGCAGATGATGAAAATTCCATTAGGTTATGGTTTAAATAGAAAGCACAGGCAAAAAGCTATTGAATCAAGGTGACGTGACAGGCCTCGTGATACATATCGGTATGATTTGTGTGAAGAGGAATCTTGTCTGCTTCCGATGAATGTCTTCGACTTGACCTTATAGGAAATGCAGCAATGACAGATAAATGATTTGGTTATTTTGGTATAGCAACCCTTCTTGAAGTGACGGCAATTTTTACTAGGTTCTGACATGTGGTTTTATTGGCAAAAGGGAGGGGAAGAAATGGTTCTGATGGTGGTGTTAAATGAACATGATGAAAATGAGCATGATGGTATCGGAGCGATCATGAAACAAAGGCATGACGGTATAAAAAAGACACGACGTGACATAGACACAACGCGGGAACATAGCAAACAAACACTTCTTAAAATAATTTTATTTCATATCTTGGGTTAAGGTTAGGAAATTTGGTAGCAAGAATTAGATTTTTTTAATCAAGTTAGTCAAAATTGAGAGATCAAGGGACATCTTTATTGAGTCCTCGGGGGGAGTTTTTGTTGCAACCTGAGGGGGGTTGAAACTCTTCACCACAAAAAATTTAAAAAAATGCCCTTGCGCATAACAAAAGCAGGGTCGATTTTATCAAAATAGGGCTTGCGAGGGGTCGCGTTGGGTCGCATGACAGTTATCGGACGTACAACTACTAGCAGTACTAATTCACTCCAATTCCAATTGATACTATTTTAACTGCTAATTCACTCCACTCTGCGTCGCGGATGCCAATTGATGCTAATGGTGTTCATACAGTCTATATCATAAGAGTACGAGTAATAGTAGTACTTAATTTTCAAAAGTGTAGATTTGTACCTTTTGTACTAAGAAGTGTAAAGTTGACCCCGGTCAGCATACCGTACGCCACCCTTGTCTTTGATTAGTGACTGAAATTGTTATACGGGATTGACGAAAACGAGGAGTGGAAACTACCAAGACAAGGGCCTATGTGACGACTCACATAACGTACAATATCAAATAGGTCTCACAAAATAGAAGTACCGGTACTGTAGAATAATCACCTCAAAATCTCTTCAAACGTTAAATCTCCGAAAAAGTATTACCGTTACGTAAAAGAAATTCTCTCTTCACGTGCCTTATTCATCCGAAGAAGAAAACCAAAGAAAAGAAAAAAAATGATAATACTTCTAACATACCGTACAGTACGGTAATTATGCGTCTCTTCGATACCAAACGCAAGGAGTTTTGAAATAATAAAACGAACAGTGCCGAACCAAGAGAGTTTAAAATGATTGAAAAAGGTAACTACGACCGCGAATAGCAGTTGTTGTTGTTGTGATTGTTGCGCAACACAAGAATGATGTACCTTCTTGGTCCACTCAGAGGAGGCATCCACACCATTGCAGCTTCCGTGGCCATCGCAGTTTTGGCTTGTGCTTGTGCTTGCTTGTGCTTGTGCCCGATTCCGCCGGTGCCGAGATTGTTGCTCCCTACACCGATGCCGATCTGGTATCCGATGTCACGGTCCAAACGGAAGGATTTCTGGACATACAAGCCGATGCCGTCGAGCGTGGCAACAGCAAAGGCAACGGCAACAGCAACAGTAACGAGACACAACAACAACAGCAACAACAACTGCTTTCGCCGTGGAATTTGGAAGAAGACGACAACTTCGACAGCATCGACATCGGCAACAACGAGACAACAACAACAACAACAACAACAATCAGTGCAGCGGAGGTGGGATCCAACCTTCTAGATCTTCTCGGGGCACACGACCTCGATCTGATGCCATTGATCTCCATGTTCATCGGAACCTACTGGGCAGACGATCCCCGAGACTCGGATTATGGCTGCAGTCCGAGAATGAAAGACTGCGAAAGCCTGCCGACCTATTGGAAAGCGGAAGTTGTCACACCCGTTCCCCAGGGCGTCAACGGCTCCCTGGTACAAGCCGTTCTCTTCAGCAACGAACACCGCAACCCCGACAATCCGCAGCGGGTCTTGTCGTTCGCGGGTGCCATGTTGTGGGGGACGGGAGTTCGAGACGATCAAACGGCGATTCCGGACGGGGCCTGCCTCGCGGCAATGTATCAATTCAAGGACACGACGTTTGCCGAAGCGACGTGGCAGCACCTATGCTTCCAAAACGGGTACACCGTACCGGATGTAGCCGCGTGGGCGGAGCAGATCGAGGCTTTGGTCGAGAAAACGAAGCCCACCTTTCTGACCGGACACAAACTCGGGTGCGACATAGCCCTCACGGTCGGACTCCTGAATCCGACCCTGCCGGTGGTCTGCTGGTCGTCCACCGGGACGCTGAATCCCGCCTGGATCGAGGCCTATCCCGGTCTTTCGGAGGCGATCGATGCCCCCGGCGGCGGAAACGCCACCGACAGCGACAGCGACAGCGGCAACGATAATTCCTCCGACAGCGATAACTACAACGGCAACGACAACATGTACGTTCTGCAACGCCTGACGGATCCCACCTCGAATTGTCTCTTGCCGGAGCCCCTTCCCGGGACGGGAGTTGCGAATGTTTGCGTGTACGATCATCCCAATCCGGGGTTGCGCTGCGATCCGGGCAACAACAACATGCCGTTCGACACGGCTCCCTGGAGCGATTGCTCCATGAGAACGTCGAGCGTAATGGGCCTGGGAATGGGAACGCAGAACATCGATTTCGAGCGAGACTGCATGCCCAAGCAGGACATCGGGATCGACTTTCGCTTGCGCGACTGTCCCTACGAAGGCTACTATGTGGAGGAGGTGGATCCCAAGGATGATGCCGCCGCCGCCGCCGATGATGATGACCAGGGCAGCAGCGGTGGATCGGCTTCCTTTCTGCCCCGGGTTTCGCTGTCCGTTTCGTTCCTGTTGGTGGCAGCGCTGGAACTGTACGGTTGTTTCGTGGATACACGGTGATCCGGTACGGTACGCTACGGTACGCTACGGTACGCTACGGTACGCTACGGTACGCTACGGTACGCTACGGTACGCTACGGTACTGTACGGAGAGGAATGATACCGGAACAGTGCTATAGATAGTTAGTTTGTTAGTGAGTGAGTGAGTGAGTTGCTCTGTCAATCATCGTGTTTCATAACTACGAAGTGATTTTTTCATGCCGTGGGTGCTACAATAGTATACAGTATACAGTATACCGGTACCACAAAAGTTCGCGATCCGAAACCATTGCATGGGAGAGGTGGACGGTTGCAGCTTCTGGAAGAACAATTCTTCCGGTGCACGTAGTAATTACGAGTACGTTCTTGTACCGGTATGTATGTACACAAAATAATAAGCAGGTTTTACCTCACAGCCAGCAATGTTTTGTCGTGCTGCTGCACTGTGCTGTACTGTACTCGTATGGAACAATACACATGCTCTCGTGCCGCGGGCGGACGACGGGAGACGATTCAACAAAACGAATGGCAAAGTCTCTTGTAGCACGATACCGTTGTAGGTGACACCCCTGGAAAATTGTACAATACGGTAGTTTTGTGGATGTGCGGTGATGCGGCAAGATATATATATATAGAGAGAGAGGAACTCTGCTAGAACAACAGTACTATAGGTACGTAGTTTCCCCTTTTCCCAGATTGTCGTTTCTCATAACGAACGATGTGTTTCGTGCTGTGACTAAGCTCTCCGTAGGCAATGCAATCCCATTGCAGACGCAATACTTTTGCTCCGAGGTGCGAATTGGATCCTACTTCTAGTTCCTTTTGCTCGTTGCTTTGCTATGAATATCGTTTTTTCATACCGTAATAGTTTTGGTTATCATAGTTTTGTTAGTAGTAATAGTAGTAGTTTCGTTCGATACGATACGATACGATACTACACTACACAGCAAACTCGTAAATTTTTATTATTGCAGCGTGTCTTCCAGAAAGGAGTACTCGAACCGAAAGTCTTGCTTGATGCGCGTGCACCAACCCGTCTCCCAGTCAAAGTAGACGTAGGTCCCCTGCTCGTATTCGTCCGTCGTGACCTTGGGTTCCTCGTGCCGCTGGAACCAGGTCATGTACTTTTTGTGAAACCTCCAGGATTGCTTCTTGAGTTCCCGGGCCGCCAAATACTGTTGGTAGGTCCCCTGCTTGTAATAAAAAATGTAAAACAGGGCGTCCGTTCCAAGTTTTTCGAAAATGGACGGGTTTTCGAACAAGGTGTTGGGGGTCGACGGGTACGATGCCGGTGTGCTGGGATAGGGATTCTGCGGAGCGTACGAGTTCGTCCGGGAGGTTGTCCGGTCGTGTTCGTTGGAAGACGGGAGCGTCGCGTAGGATTCCTGGAGGACGCTTCCGTCCGCCGGGGTGTTGTTGCTGCCCGAGAGGGATACATCGGTGCCACCACTGGCTCCCCGTCGGTGCGATCCCCGGCTTGCGACGGATCCTGTGGTGCTGCCGCTGCCGCCCCCGCTGGTCGGTACGCCCAGGGACATGCCGTTGAGTCCCGAGATAATGTCCAGACTGGCACTGGCACCGGCCCCCGAGGATCCCCCCTTGGACGAGTCGCTCCCTCCGCCCGGTTGTTGCTGTTGTTGTTGCTGCTGCTGCTGCTGTTGTTGCTGTTGCTGCTGCTGCGCCGCCTGCAGTTGTTGCTGGCGGAGCTGGGCCTCCTGTTGTTGCTGGCGCATCTGTGCAGCCTGTGCGGCCTGTTGTTGCTCCCGAAGCGCCTTTTCCTTGGCGGCTTCTTGTTGCAGACGCATCTGCGCTTGCGCTTCCTGTTGGATTCGGAGCTGCTCGGCCTGTTGTTGCTGGGCTCTCAGTGCCGCCTGTTGCTGCTGGGCCTGTTGGATCTGCTGGAGGCGCAGCTGTTCCGCGGCCAGGGCTTTCTGCGCCCGCTCCTTTTCTTGCTGCTCCGATTCTCGGCGGACAATGGCCGCCATGGAGGATCCCCCCGGCACCGAGGACGCCGCCGGAATGGTGGTCGGTGTCGGAACCCCCAGTCCCCGTCGCTTCGTCGGCGTGTTGCCGTGCGTAGAATCGTCGTCCCCGGACGCATCCGACGATGAGTTCTTGGACGAGGACGTGCTGGTGGCTCGGGCGGCCTTCTTGCCCTTACGGGCCCGACCAATCGTCAGTGGAATCATGGTAGTCGAGGAGGCCTTTTTGGATTTCTTGGAACCCTTCTCGCTGCCCTTGCTAGAGGAGGATGCCAGGTCGCTGTAGGGATCGTTCTTCTTGGACTTTTCCTTCTCGGCCGATGCCTGCGTCACGCGATCGACATTGACGACCTGCAAATCGTCCAATCCGAGTGTCTCGTAGAAGAAATCTTCGTCGTAGGCCTGTTGGTAGTCGTCGTCTTCGTAGGAATCGATGTAGTATTCCAGGTCCTCCTTGATGGGATCGACCACATCCACGCTCAGGACGTCGTTGTTGACCAATCGGATGATTCCCTCCAGCTTGGTCAGGTGGAAGCGGTGCATCTGCAAAATGTGGTTGCAATCGTCGATGAGGTTCTTGTTTGTCTTCTTTCCCTTTCCGGCGGCCAATCGTTCCACTTCCAGGTCGCGTTCCTCCACCATTTCGTTGAGCTTCTCGATGACTTCGTTGATCCATTCGCAGGTGGCCTTCTTGGCTTCTTCTTCGGGTGTCAGCTTCTCCGCCTTGGCCAGTCCTTCCTTCGAATACGTCTTGGTTTTCGTTTCCTTCTCGCAATACTTGAAGGCTTCCATCTTCGTCTCGATGAGCCGGCGGGCATCGAGGAGTGGTTCCTTGTCCTTGACGTCCGACGAGCCGATCCAGGACTTGATTTGATCCCGCAGTCGCTGCAATTTCTTGATCTCCTTCTTGAGATCCATTTCGTACTTTTCTTTTTGGTTTTGTTGCTCGGCCGAGTACACCTTTTCCCAGATCTCGTCAAAGAGTTCGACTCCCTCGTCGACCTTTTTCATGACCCGATCGATCTCGGCTGATAGGAATATACGATACAATACGGTGGTTCCAAACGAAGGCGAAGGCGAAGGGTTCGGGGAGCAGTGCAATGCCATCGTCAATCGAGACAAGAGAAGTCAATGCAATGCAATGCAATGCAATACAAGACAAGACAAGACAAGAAGGATCCAACACAACACACAATGAGAACGATATGACTCCTTTTTTTTCCTTCTCAAATTCGAAGTTGCCTGTATCATCCATTCCACACTTACTCTGTAATTTCCGTGCGTTCGACATGATCGATACAATTATTGTTGTTTTTTCTGACCGATGCGCGTAATTCTAGAGTCTTCTCGTAGATATCTATCTTCCCAGTGGATGCCGTTTCCTCGCTGCCTCGCAACAGATACGTACGGTGCGGTGTGTTGCGTTGCGTTGCGTTGCGTTGCAACGGATTGGATTGGATCCGAGTAGTGTTGCGATCGATTCGGTGTTGCGTCCAACGATCCGATTCGGTGTGGTTCGATCCGATCCGATGCGGTTCGAACGAATATCCTTCGTTTGAAACTATCCCGGTAGAGATCGGTGATTCCAAAAGATCCCGTAGTAGGTTTCCTCGTGTTGCTCGCTGTCGTGACGCTATCGTCGCAGATACGGTACCCGTACGCGCTGTTGTTACCGCTGGTGAAGGCTGTTCTTCTGCCCACAGCAGCGACGTTGGTCGTTTTGATGCTGCTGCTGTTTTTGGTTGTTGCTACGAGTTCGTACTACCGTACGTACTGTACAGTACCGGTAGTATGAATACCGGGAAAATTACTCGGTGCTGCTGCGCAGCCTTGCGCCGGCGGAGCGCATCAAAAAAGTAGAACTCTCACAACTCACAATACCTACCGTACTACGTACGTACAGTCGTACAGTCGTATAGTAGATAAGGTCCGATAGTACGTAGTAATGAAGGACGGTACCGTACCGTACGATGGGCACCACTCAGAGAGCTTCGTCTTCGACTGACGGTGGCCACACCGTGAGAAGATGGGGAGAGAAGTCGCGCGGTTTGGTCGTAACGGGCATCTATCCTGTCCGTAACCGTCGAGTAGCAGCGATACGGTAAGATTACGTATCCCTTGCAACATAGTACCGTACGGAGTACATTTTTTTTTAAAAGCGGTGCTTTTTGTAACAATTGTCGTATCCCGTCTCTCCTTCTCCCGATACACGTCATACGATTGATCAGAATTAGAACTTTCCGAGAACACGTCACTTTTGTATATGAGAAGCTTCTCCCAATCTAATACGATTGAATACAAAAGTATCCAAAAACATGTTTCTTTCTTCAGATTTATCATTCCCACAATTCTAAACTCTTACTAAATCAAACTACTATTACACGTTCTCTTTTTAGAGGCTTACGACACTGTTTAAACAGTTGAATAAACGCTTCTATTCAATATTTGTCCTTCACTATTACTCGAGTATTACAATTCAACACTTTGCACTCTATTCAATGCTTTTCCTCACCCGTACTAACTATTAACGTTACTATTCACAATGACTACTTACAATCTCATCCCCTTCAAGTTCGATTTCGATCCGAACACGATTGAAAAAGTGGAATACAAAACTTCAAGAGTCGAAGATGTTGTAACTGAAACAACCAAAGTGAAAGTCCCCATCATTTCACACTCTTCCACTCATATGCAAATCATTCACTCCATTCATGAATTCAACAAGGCCAGATGGACCCTCGAATGGGATGATGGCGCCAAGCTCTTCAACAAGTTCCCAGGCATCCTCAATGACTATGCCGACGATGCTTGGTTCACTGAACAAATCAAAGAACTTGAAGAAACAGAAGACAACTTCGATATTGTCATAGGACAATTCATCCAATTCAAGTTCTCCAACAACTTTGATGCCTACCGCAATCACAAACGATTCATCCTCAATATCAAGAAAACTTCCAACATGACAGTCAACAAGTTTGTTTCAATGGTATCTTACCATAACAAAGCCATTCTCCCTCTACTTCCCGGTGCTCCCGATTATTAAATTCCTTTCGTGACCAGAAGTACCAAAGCTACCAGATGGTAGATATCATATTCGTACGAATCAATGAGTCACGTATCAATCAAAGTAATCGATTCCCACGTCATATCGATTCCCACGGCGCATTGATTCCCATCGCGCATCAACGGTGAGCAATCCCTGTTTTACAGTAGAAAAAGTGCGTCGTAACAGTAATAAAACAAAACGCAATCGATCTTACGATCGATTGATTTAGTGAGTAGAATAATGTTGTTACTGTTCATTCGACCTTGTCGTTGTTGACAGGTTAATTACCCATCGTATCGTCGTGTCGATTATCGTCGGTTTTACGGCATATTACCATGTAATTCTTAGCATACAAAACACACGTAAAATAAGACATAAAACACACGAAAACCATCTTCGATCGGTCTTTCTTTGTATCGTATTACCGTGTAATTCACCGTGATATTCTCATTGGAATATCACAGTATTTGTACCTTATTACGTAGAATTAGTACTAGACTGTACATAGATTTTAGGGCATGATAGTGTTTTAGAGTTGTTAATTCTTCGAAGAGTGAGCTGAGAGGAAAATCCCGCTAAGAGGCAATCCACATAAAAGCGCCGACGATTATTCATTGATAAATAACCTTACGAATAAGGTTATTTGCCCTTATGACTTTTCGTGCTATACGCCCGCTTAGTACGTACGAATACGCGTTACACGGTGGATTCTTTTCAGTCCCCTTCAGTCGTAAATCCAATCGTTAAGCGTTTGGATCTTTTGACTTAATCTATTCATCGTGAGTCGTTGTCGTGTTGAATACCAAACTGTATCCAGTCTACCATCAGAGGCCCTATCAAAAGAAATGGGGCGGCGTTTTGCCTTTCATTCTGGCTTGTATCATGGCATTTTGCCCTGATCCTTGCCGGTTTGATATATTATTTCATGGATCAAATCATCCATTTTCGAAATGCTCATTGCAGATCGGCTTATTCCATGATCGAACAAATCAACTTGTTACTTCAATCGGACGATCGATCGAACATTCCATCAAACGATTGATTTTTACTTTACCACATGCAACGAGAACAATGTTCTCTGAAAACAGCGCCACTCATTAGCTTTGTAAACAAATCAGCAATATTTGTTGAACCTGATTCCTTTGCAACTCTGATAATTCCTGCTGCAATAGATTCACGCGCTTTGTGGTATGCAATGCTGTTGTGCTTCTTCTTACATGGGCTTTCAGGTCGTGTAACATTTGTGACAACCGAATCATTATCACAATACACATTTGTGCTCCCATCAATTGGAACACCCATCATTCTCAACTTGTACCTTAGACCTTCAACCAATTCGATTGCAATTTTCAAAGCAATGATTTCAGATCCAAAAGTTGATGTCTCAACTGTTGTTTGTCTTTTGGAAAACCAAATGATCGGTGCATTATTAATGAAGATAATAACACCAGTATGAGATCGTCTTGTTGCCTTGCATCCGGCGTGGTCGGCGTCAACAAAACAGCTCATTGTTACATGCTTTCCCAAAGCTTCAGGCATATCTGCTGGTATGACTTCAGCGGCACTAGGATAAAATTCAGACCAGTCACATTTTTGAAATTTACTCTCGTCAACATTTGGTACAGTATCATCAAAAACCAATTTCGACCTGTTGTATTTTTTCAAATATGCAAATATATGAAATAATTGATTCAAATGCCCGATCCTTGCCTGTGCCAAATACCTTGACATCAGCGAGACTGGCATTACTATGTCAAGTCTTCCTAATTCACAAATCCACCTGAGAACTCCAATCAAACCTTGATAGTAATTTTGCAATTCAGGGTTCAATTCTTCTGATATATCAATTTCCGGTCGGTAATCATGTGACAGTGGACTGGATGCTGATTTTGGTAGATACTTGTAACCATATTTTTCAGTTCCTAACTCTTGTTCGACTGCTGCAACAGCTTTCGCCGTATACTTAGTACTTGATAATGACCATCTTGGCTTTGAATCACCTTCAAAGTAGAATTTCCCAATATCAGCTCCCAAATACAGAGTTGGCTCTTCAATCGTATCATCCTTCAATTTGAACTTTCGTTCAATGTTTTCAAGCTGGAACTTTGGATCTTCACCAGAACATAAGATGTCGTCTACATAGGCAATGAGCATTGCCCAGTATCTGGATCCATCTTTCCTGGTTTCAATTCTTAAGTGTACATCCGGATCTGCTTTGCAAGGTGAATATCCAAGATCCCTCAAATGCTGGGTGAGGTATGACCTGAAAGATGCACCAGCAACCGGCAGTCCATACAATGCGCGGACAATCTTGCAAGGCCTTCCTGCAAGATGAGGTGGGAAACCATCTTCAGCTCTCGCCTTTAGAAAGTATTTCTCTTTAATTGGGGCTGTCAAATATGCATTTTGAATATCTGCTGAAAGAACTTTCAAATCATTCAGCGCTGCCAGCAGAAAGAATATCCTTACTGAGTCTCGACTGGGAACCGATGAATAAGTATTTTCTTTGGCCACTGCAGGGACTTTGTGACCGTCCCCTACCAACCTGGCCTTCCTTGTTAGGGATCCAAGTGCTGTCGGTCAAAAATACACGTACTCTACTTACGTACATTCTACAGGAATAATATCCATTCTACACTTGAAAAGTTACTTATACTCCTACAGAGATAAAATGACTTCAAGTATCAAGATATCTACGTCACATCATGTGTTCTCTGTCTTATGACAAATTACACATGATCGACGACCGGTTTAGACATCCCTACATACAACACTAACACAGGGATACCGGTCGAATACAGTAAAATACCAGTAACAGAGCAATCTTACGATATGCTCACTTTCTCTTTAAATTTCAATTATCCCATACCTTTCGGTCGATTTTTAGAGTTACAACAGGTTATAGAGCCCTTATACCTTCCACTAACAAGTGGATACCTTAAGCTACCTATCTCCGCCCCGTACAGCACCTTCACTGTCGGTTGCAGCCAGAGTATACTTGGTACGGGACTCGGCGACGGGCTGTATCAATAGACCTCCCCCCGCTTCTTTCTTTCTCCTCCTCCTTACTTGCGTATCACGGGGTGTATACAGATCCTTCTACCAAGAATCTTCTTCTGTAATACACAACCAAGCGCACGTATCAAGGGGTGTATATACAGATCATTCTACCCAGAATCTCCGTCTGTAATACACATAGACGATTCGACGATTCAACGATTGTTTTGTTTCTACCACTACGATCATCGCAATCGAACGCTTACGACGCACCAATAAGCGCAACTCCGATCACCAACGATTGTTTTTCCGACGCTCCCAAGGTTAATTCACTTTGTCCACCAGACGATTACAACACCAAGCTTGATGTCAAAGATCATATGGGTTGTTATCTGCTTATGGCCAACTGGAATAACATCATCATCAGAAAATTCAAACGCTGCCATATTATTTGTCATTTCCTTATGAATTGCTCTTTCCCAGTGGTCGGTCCCTGTTTTCTTATCAATAGCCAGCGCTTGTTTGATTGAATGTGGCAACTCAACTCCATATTTGTGAGTCTTCAACCAATACTTTGCTGTTTTGGCCGCTTTAAGGATTCGATCCTTCCTTCTCAAAATTTTGTGCACCCACCATTGGAATGCTGGTGTCTTTTCAAGATTATTGTTGATAGCATATTCAGCTAATTGCACTGGAAATGACTCTTTCACATCACTTAGCTTACACCAAGATTCAGTGCCATCTTTCCAACTGGCTAAAATCCTCCAACCCCTAGTTGTAGGTTTATGGGTTTTCCTGCCATTTTTTGCTATAGTTGTTGCTTCCTCGTCACTTAAAGCAGTGTTGTCTTTTTCATGGTCAATGAGCTCATCCAGTAAAGTGAACATCCGCCCGTCATCATCAACAGAACTATACATACTTTCTGCCACAATATTTGCCGTGTATTCCTCCATTGTACCATTGGGTAGTTGCAATTTATACAGCCTCGTGTCTAGTATGGGATTCTCATTTCTGATTCCTATCGGTCTGTTTTGCAAGTCGCGAACCCTGTCCTTGACAACGCACCTGAGTCTTTCATCACCTCTTTCAATGATTACTTCATTTCCCAGATATTCATCTGGTTCATCAACATCTTCTACCGATGCTTCTGGCTCAGCCATTTCAAGTTTCAGATCCGGTGTTTCTACTGGTTGATTCTCAAATAGCTCCATTTGGGGCTCTAGGTAGTTTTCCTGGAAGAATGATGCGCTATCCTTCACTTCATCTCCAATCTTGGATTCAATTGATTTGTCAATTGCTTCCATTCTTCTGAGGATATCTCTATCTCTCCATTCAAATTCTGTTGTTACTCTAAAAATCGACCAAAAGGTATATGATGTTAAAATTTAAAGAGATGTGAGCTCTGAGAGAGACTCTTATTTTTACTGAGTATTTCGTACTGTATTGGGGCTCTCTGCTGTATTTTACATGGCAGAGATCTTCCCCGGTTATCTGTTACTGTCTTCTTTACCGTCGTACCGATTCTTCTGTTGCTGTTGCTGTATTAGCGTCGTATCGGTCTTACTGTATCGGTCATTCGGTGGTATCGGTCATTCACGTTGTTAAGTACTTTGTTCAATGGGGCGTATGCTTGTTCGTGGTATATATGCTAGATATGAGGCCCATCTGGAATCGGTATTGATTTTCTTGATTGTAATAAGTAATTTCCTCACGGGATATCAAGTATATTCTTTTGAATGTACTTATGGATTCCAAGTGTTCACTTATTGGTCAGGTCTTTGGGTATGTCTTGTTTCTAACCGATTACTGTCTTTTGTTTGTAGTCCTAAGTGATATCGTTTTTACCACATAGGGATTTTCATGCATTGGAGGTGCGTTTGATTCTAAGACTCGATCATCGAAATAATCGCACCTTGGTCGTCGTTTCGCTTTGTCGGCTTTTTCGATCGAATTTGATGCCGACAACAGTCCGTATTTTTCGCCGACAACAAATTCCTTGACAGGCCTTATTGAATTTGTAGATATTGGTATTGCCGATTCAGGCAGGAGCCAAAAACAATCCCCCCCACCTACCTTATTGCCACAGGGACCCAACCATCGCGCCAGCCTTTCAACACCTCGGGTGGAAGAATCACCTTTTTCATAATAAAACACAAAATCATACCATTCTGATGAAGTGTATAATGTAATATCCGGTCTATAGCCATGGACCAATTCAAATGGGGTTCTCCCCATTGAAGAAGGGTTGTTCGAGGCTGTTCGCTGCCTGATATTAGCACATAGTTCACCACAAAATGACCATAATCTTCTCGGTGACTTCTTCTTTGCAGACTTGGTTGTGATTGCACTACCAAGATGACCAATTGCTTGTTCTGCTCGATTTTGGAATGGGCAATGTGGCTGGATGAATGTCTGATGGATATGGTTGCGCTTTACAATTGAATTCCAGTGTGTCTTGTAGGTTCTTGGAGAGCCTTGTTCTGGTGCACCATCAGAAATCAAATGTTCTGGAATTCCAATTTCATGAATGAATGTCTTCAGTCCTTGATGGGCTTGTGATTTGTCCTGTATTGGTATAAATACTTCAAACCCATTTCCGTTCGTGAAGATCTGTGCACATTTTTCTTGCCTCATAATACTGGTCGTTCTTGCATGACAGGTATCAGTGTACCAGGTTCCTTGTGCAACTCTCTTGTTCCTGAAGCGCTGAGTAGGCAACCTCTTCATCAATGGTGATTGCAAATTCCTGAGTGCCTTCTGCGTCGTGACTTTCAATGTCTGCTCAGCTTTCTTAAAACTAATGTTCCAAGTTTTGGCTAGGCGTTCACAGTCAACTTTGTTTGGACCTTCAATTGTTATCACTGATGGCCCCCATTGATTTCTTCTGTCAAGAGACCTTCTTTCAAGTGTATTGTCAATTTCTTGCAAGCTAGGGGCCTGTTTTGATTCTTCTCCAGGAGCTTCCATAAAGTCAAATTCTGTATCATCAAACAAAAATTGGTCTACCCTTCGCGCGCTTGAAATATTCCTTACTGAAGAAATCCGATGAGCAATATTTCCATCTGTTGCAATCTGGCATTCAGTCAACATTCTTCTTGTGGATACCTGATGGACCCTCAGCAGTTTGCATTGCTGCATGACACTTGGATGCCGTACTTGTCCTAAGCTGGTCTTGGGGAGGTTATCTGTAACATTACTAGCAGGTTCTGTTACAACTGAACTTTCGTCCATTCCTTGGTCCTCTTCGGTCGACATAGCTTGAAGGCTGAATTGGTCCCCTGAAATTGGATCTCCATTGTCGATTGCTAACTCAGCCATTCTGAACTTCAGTGAATGTGGATCCCACGGGGTATCATTTGTGGCAATCAAATGTTGGCATTCATCAAGCTCCATTCTTGTGGGCTTTCTTGTGGGGAAATATGAGATCACGTTTCTCATACTCAGTTTAATAAAAACTTCCTTCGGATCATCATCCTCCAGTGGAGTTTGAATTGTAATTCCGTGCTTGGATCTTGAATCAAATTGGCGAGGTGTCTCTTCAACAGAGTTGAAATTGCAGTCCCTCACTTGATTTGGGCATATCAAGCTGTTTTTCAATTTGTCCCCAAAGTACAGTGCTTGATGAAACACTATGATATATACCTGGCCTGACGTTGGATTCGTCCATGCAGTAGCACAGCTTCCAATGGGGATTTTCTTGATGGGCTTGTATTCTTCAGAAAAAGGTGCAACATCAACGTGTGTTGTGATTTGATCAGGATTCAGCAATACCATATTGCTTCCTGCTGCGGTAGTATCTGCATGTGAGTCTAACTCACAATATCCTTCTTCATTTTCCCCATCATCAAAACCTACAGGAACATTCATCTGGTATAATGACCGGCTCACCATTTTTAACAATTTGTGTTCTAGTGATAGTGTCCGGTTATTATGTCATTTCTTAGATTTTGAGCCAAAACTGTCACCCGCGCCTTCATTTTCAGTTTCTTTCTTTTTGGTCTCAGCAGCCTTGAGATTTCTTTTCTTCTTAGCCTGTCTCATCTGGTAAAGCTCCTGGCGCTGTTCTTTTGACATTGTTTTATAAACACTTGTCGGATAAGGCTTGCACTCAACTTTTCCTGTAAAAGTTCCCGTTGTCTTTTGCTTTTTGTTGCTTGAAGTGCCCATAGAATACAAACTTCTGGAACCTCTTTTATGCTTCCCGGTTGCAAGCTTTTTCAATCCAAGACGATTGGTGAATAGAATCAAACATTCATTGAAGTTGTCACGATAGTCTTTGCTCTCATCAATTGCATCTGCTTTTGCAGCATCAAGTCGCTCATCACTGATTGAATTGATAAAATCCCAAACAAATCTCCTTTCATTATGATTCTTTTCAAATCTCAGAATTGTTCCATGAAAGGCGGTCCAGTTTTGCTTGTGCTTGTTCCAGTCATAATTCTTAGAATCTCCAGTGTAGTGTGAATCTTTCATTTCCTGATATGTCTTATTCAGGACCATAGTGATATTGGTATCAGTATAAGCATGTTGCATCAATGAAATGAAAGCATTTCTGGCATTTCCTGAGTTCAGCGCGGTGTTTTGGAAATGTGCCACATATTCCCAACCAGGACCCTTTCTTGTTGCATCACATAGCAACCTCCAGACGACATTGTTGTCCTCATCGTACTGGGGACCTGACAGAACGCCACACCTTTCATTGTAATCACTCCAAGTTGGATAAGTATCTGTTGTACTTTGCCCAACTGTTCCAGCCCTGGCTTCATCAGTAACTTCTTCCTTTTCTTGGGGTCTTATGACATACAAGATTGGGAATCCCTCAGAGTTGAATCTGTATCTCAGGTTTTGTCGGAAGCCTTCCTCCCATTCCCTGAATTTTGTGAGATCCTTCAGCTCGGGTGGAGTTGCTTTTTCCTGTGATTTCACACTTGATTCCATCATCTTGATTCTGAATTGCTGCAATTCCAGGTTGTTTGGGTTTGCGTTCCAGTCGATAGCCTTTGGCTCAACTCCAATCAGTGGTTGGTATCGAGCCCAACTTGCCCATGTGAGAAGCCTCGATGATAGCCTGTTACCATAGTGGATACTTTTCGGGTTAGGACATTCCGGACTGATAGATTTCAATCCGTGCATGAATGATTTGATGCTTTCCTTGTTGAGGTCTGTAATTTCGCGGATATTAGACATCCCTCCCCTCATAATTTCTTCAGCTGATTCATAGTTGATACCAAAATCCATCAAGCTGCTTCTAAAGGCAAGCTGTTCTGGATTCAGAAATCTTCCACTGTTGAATCCCCTGATTTTTATTTTTGGTTGGGATGATCTCCTTCCGTGTCGTTCAGCCCTTAGGTCGACGTCTAGTTGGTTCTCATCTTCATTGCTGTTATCGCTATCACTATCGCCCTGATTGACGTTATTTGGATTTCTGTGTTGCTCCACCGCATCCTGTATCCTTCTGATCCTTCTCTTTACTTCCTTGTCGATGACTCTTTTCCAAGTTGAGTTTGTTTCTGGATCAGTCATGGCCCTTTCCATTACTCTCATGATCCTTGCATCGAACTCCTCTTCACTATCTGGATACTTTTCGGAATCCTCGTCCTCGTCTCCATCAGGACCACTCGGATCTTGATCCACCTCCATTTTTGTTTCTTCTATATCACTATTTTCGTGCGCTCTGGTTCGTACCATGGTGGAGTGCGATATTTCAAAGGAAGTTTCGAATTATATTTTGTGATGGAGTATGGATGGTCGATTCGTAGGGGAAGGTTCGAAATATTCGTTTCGGGATATTCGGAGGATGGTATTCAGTGTGAGTCGGAGGTGGTATGTGGAGAGAGAGGGTAATCGGGGTTTGGATGTGAGAGATGGGTATTAATCGTTGGTGACTGTCGGGTGGTTTGCTTATCTATTTTGTATTTATCCGGATCGAATTTTTGTTCGGGTTTGGTTATACTTTTGTTCGGATCGAGTTTTCGTTCCGGTTGTCTGTATTTGTAATTTGTGTGGGCTTTTGCTTTTGTTGCAAATCAAGATTGTGAGCTTTCCTATCCTTTCTTGGGATTTTGCTCATTCTGTATTTCTGTGGTGAAAGATTGAAATATTGTTTCCTGAGAATTAGTGTTCTCTTTTTCGTATTGGATTTTTCGATCTTTCGCGATTTGGACTTTCGCGGTTTGGACTTTCGCGGTTTGGTGTTCTCATATCTTTACATTTTTCGTTTTCGCTCGTAGCACCAGATGCTTCTTGCAATCTGTTCATTCCAATCTGTTTCACCACAGAATACTTTTGGCTCAATCTTTTCGCTCGCGTCATTCTTGTTTTCAGTGAAAGATCAGTGTTCTTGGATATTGATTCCTTTCAACTGATGCCAACCTGGGCGGCCCTTTCGACTGAGCCGTCCAGCTTCTTTTCCCTTGCTTGTTTTGCTGGATCCCGAAACCCGGTGGAGCCACCACCTTGGTTCGGTTCTTTGGTCTCTTCTTTCAGGGAGACCGCCCTGGTGTTGGTCTATCCCAGGGCTCCACAGGCAACTGCCTCTTTTACATCCTTGAGGGTTGATGCCGGTAGCTGATCAGGCTAGTCCGGATTAGTCTTCGAGCTCAACTGCGTTTCGATTGAAACGCCGTTCCGTCCTCCACAGCTCGTAGAGTGCTGTGGGTCTGATAAACTAGAAAAAGTGCGTCGTAACAGTAATAAAACAAAACGCAATCGATCTTACGATCGATTGATTTAGTGAGTAGAATAATGTTGTTACTGTTCATTCGACCTTGTCGTTGTTGACAGGTTAATTACCCATCGTATCGTCGTGTCGATTATCGTCGGTTTTACGGCATATTACCATGTAATTCTTAGCATACAAAACACACGTAAAATAAGACATAAAACACACGAAAACCATCTTCGATCGGTCTTTCTTTGTATCGTATTACCGTGTAATTCACCGTGATATTCTCATTGGAATATCACAGTATTTGTACCTTATTACGTAGAATTAGTACTAGACTGTACATAGATTTTAGGGCATGATAGTGTTTTAGAGTTGTTAATTCTTCGAAGAGTGAGCTGAGAGGAAAATCCCGCTAAGAGGCAATCCACATAAAAGCGCCGACGATTATTCATTGATAAATAACCTTACGAATAAGGTTATTTGTGTTGTCGGCGAAAAATACGGACTTTGTCGGCATCAAATTCGATCGAAAAAGCCGACGAAACGAAACAACAACTGAGGTGCGGAACGACGATGATCAAGCATTAGGACCAAGCGCACCTCCACTACATGAAAATCTCTAAGTGGTAAAAACGATATCACTTAGGACTACAAACAAAATGGGTTAATCGGTTAGAAACAAGACATATCCAAAGACCTGACCAATAAGTGAACACTTGGAACCCTTAAGTGTGTTCAAAAGAATATACTTGATATCCCGTGAGGAAATTACTTATCGCAATCAAGAAAACCAATACCGATTCCAGATGGGCCTCATATCTAGCATATATACCATGAACAAGCATACGCCCCATCGAACACATTACTTAACAACTAAATGACCGATACAGTAAGACCGACACGACGCTAATACAGCAACAGCAACAGCAGTATCGGTACGAGAATAATAACAGCACCGGGGAAAGGTGCTGTACGGGGCGGAGATAGGTAGCTTAAGGTATCCACTTGTTAGTGGAAGGTATAAGGGCTCATAACCTGTTGTTACTCTAAAAATCGACCGAAAGGTATAATTGAAATTTAAAGAGAAGTGAGCTCAAAGAGAGGCTCTTATTTTTACTACGTATTTTCACTGTGTATCGGGGCTCTCTGTTGTATTTCATTTGCCCTTATGACTTTTCGTGCTATACGCCCGCTTAGTACGTACAAATACGCGTTACACGGTGGATTCTTTTCAACAGTATTGCCATTGTTCTTCGGTGAGCAAACTCTGATTTCATAAAATATCACACGAGCTACGGGAGCAATTCCTGACCTTAATGATAAACATATCATGAAGTCTTCCTAACGGAACAAGAGAAGAAAACCATTGGCGTGTGATTCTCACACAATACATATACATGCATACAGATATATATGGTCAACAACCAATACATGCACGGACATAATCAGCGAGTAATCTCATCACTACGCAAAAGCATTTGCAACGTATTCATCTCAATAAAAGAGATATCTTGCATTTTGGCAAGATTTCACTTTATCTCATACTTTTAACATTCAACTGATTTATATCCCAAAATTCACACTAGTTGTTACCAACTACTTGTAATCTACATACTAAGGTCTGTCTCGCTGCAATCTGAATAAGTCACAGCAAGAAGAGATCCGGCGTTTCCCTAGCTTCGCCTGTAGTCCGATTATCTGTTGCTGAAAGTATCCAAACACAATTGTCACGCATAGAGTACAATTGTTTGTCTACTAACACACTAACGCAGCGTTGCTGTTCTTCAGAAGCCTTTGAATCAGACTCTCAACGAATCGGATTCAGAAGGAAAATAATAGATTAACAGTCGCAAGCTCTAAGACAGCTTGCACACAAAGAGGAACAAGAACGGACTTGAATACAATCTCTACGCTGGCATATGCCAGTCGCACACCGTACACGAAGCAGTTCTCATTCCCAGTCATCTCGCAATTCTCTCGGAGGATCGGAACCGTCACAGATGCCGAACATACCGACAATGCCCGTCAATGTATTTGGGGGCGAAGAGAAGAATGACGCCAAAGTTACTACTGCCAACCACTTTCCCAGTTTTGATACTGATATGAAGAAGATACTCGTATCTCTATTCAGCGTAACAAGTGAGGCCAATAGTAAACTGTGTTTAGCCCTCAAGGAAGGCGGATTATGCGAGTGGAATGCATTCCTCGACGCACTTATCAAACCGGATTTTGCACGCGAGCTTACCTACACTGAAGGAGGGCTACCAACGCATATCCCTCGATCCATTCAAAGGAACATAGAAGCACTTGCGGATTTCGCTATCGATCTACAAGAAAACGATGTCGCTCTAGCAGAAGACTTGAGAACTTGGAAGGATGTAAAATCATATGCATATAAGGAATTCCAGCCATTCCGCGAAGAGCGTGCCCAACGCTTGCGTAACGAATCTGCTCTGAGCCCCCCACCTCCTCCGGCGGGAAGTAGCAAAAAGTCACCTCAGCAGGTAAAGTACGAATCTTGGTGCCGAAAAGCACGGGATGAAAAGTCCTTTACGCCCCTCACAAATGACTCAAGATTCGAACACTGGCTCGTAGGTTTCAAAGCTAAACTCGAGGCATATGACATCGACACAGAGACATTCCTTGATGAAACTTGGCCTCCAGCTACGCTTCTGGGTTACACCCGTGATCTCTTTGTCAAACAGTGTGCCTTCTTCTGGGTACTAATGTTGGAAGTCTTCAAAAGCGACCTTTCTGCATCGTGTGTACACAGTCATTCTACCACTCGTGATGGACGCAAGGCATACTTCGATCTCGTAAACCTTCACAGCAAATCAAAAGCCAAGGTATATGACAATTTGACTCAGCTACAAGCGTTGCTAAAGTTGAATCTCAACAATTGGAAGGAATCCAAAGTGAAATTCATTACACATTGGTTTGATGAATTAAATCACCTCAATAAGCTCCGTCCTCCCAACAAGCCCCTTGAGTACCATACTGTAAAATCAGCATTATGTCAGGCATGCTATTCCAGCTTTCAGCTAAGTGAACAGTTTGCTAAAGTCAAGGATCCAGGTGGGACGAATAGCACCGTGACGGATGCGGTCGCCGAAGCCGCTGCTATCCATGATCTTAAAATCACGCTTTTACTCGAAGCAACTCGACTCGATTCCCAGTCCGCGATGTCTGCTCCTCGGTTGACTGTACGTGCACACGTTCATGATTTCTCCTCTGAACAAAGCCAAAACCATGATGACTATGCTCTCCCTATTGAATTTGAAGGAGACTATCAAGACTATGCTGTATTTAAGGCTGGACGTACCCCTGACCCTACCACACGGTTGCCTACAAACATATGGAAGGCCCTGTCACGTCAGGACATGAAGAGTTGGATTAGTTTTTCTCCAGAAGGCAAGAAAATCGTGGTCGCATCGTTACAACACGACTTACTTAACACGGACCAACCTGACCCCAACAGTATCAAACCCATTACCCGGAAGGCATATCAACATGGACATTTGGTATCATTCCGAGAAGACGATACTTTGACCAAAGATGAGCATGCCAATTCCGCTGCAGACCTACATCCTGCTGTAGAAAATGATCGTCGAGGTGTTTTCCATGCATCCTTAGGTGTATACAAATCAACGACCTCTTCATCCAAAGACCAGCGACCTCTCAAGTCTTCCGTGTCATCCGCGCATCCCGCTCGATTCCTTTCCGAAAACGCTGACATTCAGTACAAAAAGGACGGTGACACCCAAATACCTGTAGGAACATCATCATATTCCGCCAATTTTCACCAGTGGTATAATCCTGACGAAGATCTCACCTTTCCTAACGATAGTCCAGTAACGTCGTACACATACCGCATACACAAAACTACGGTTACTAGCCCTGGTTTTGCCATGGTCGATCGCGGCGCAAATGGTTGCATCATCGGCAATGATGCGTGTCTCATCTCCAAGGATATCCCACCACGATATGTCAATGTCACCGGCATTAACAATCACCAGGTACAGAATATCCCCATTGCTACATGCGGAGCATATTCCATATCGAACAGAGGCCCCGTCATCCTCATTTTCAATGAATGTGCCTATACAGGACGACACCCTTCTATATTATCCTCCGGCCAGATGGAAGCATATTTTTCCACTGTCGACGACACATCCATCAAAGCGGGCGGTGGACAGGTCATCACCACCTCCGATGGACATGCACTGCCTCTTAGCATACGACACGGTTTACCATACCTTGCGATGCGTAAGTATACGACTGTTGAGTTTGACACGCTCCCACATGTTATCATGACATCCGATAAGCATTGGGACCCATCTGTTCTCGATACCACGATCAGTGCAAAAGATGAACAATTTCTCCAGAAATATCCTCCTCAGCCACAGCAACTCCCTTATGCTGATTACGACGAATATGGAAACCCACGTTGTCTTGAAGGATTAGATATCTCTGTACCACCCGACTCCTCCACGGTCACATCCCTCAGTTCATATTCCAGTCAATCCACTCGATCTCCATTCCTTCCTATTGATGACCATAGAACCAATGATCGCTCCTTTTGGCTTACTTCCACCGACTACATTCATCAAGAACGCCTCGCATGCTGCACCTTACCTGAAGCCTCGGGGACAGTCACTGCGTTTCCGACAGACTGCACTGCCAGTGATACTACACGTATTGCGGCTACGCCCCGCGAGAGATACCCCAACGAACATGACTACCTATCCCTGAAACCTTTCTTTTGTTGGGTTTCCACCGATCGCATCAAGGCCACGTTTGAAAACTCAACCCAATATGGTTCATTGGCGGTTAGCCCTGATGGCAACATTTTCAAACGTTTTCATTCCCTTCAACCGGCCATGAACGTTCGACCCTTCAATGACGATGTCATGTCCGATGCTGTCTATTCGGATGTCCCAGCAATTGATGGTGGCTCCAAAATTGCTCAGATCTTCTTCGGCCGTAAGTCACATATTATACACGTTGAAGAAATGCGTACCACCGGCGATTTTCTATCCTGCTTCTAGAACTTTGTTCGAAAATGGGGCAGGCCCATTCGCCTCCTTTGCGACCACGGTAACTATCAATCTAGTAAGAAGGTCGTCGATTACCTCAAAATGCTATGGATTGGACTCTGGCAAAGTGAACCTTATCACCAACACCAGAATCAATTCGAACGACGATACCAAACGTTCAAGCGCATTGTCAATCGCGTCATGGATCGTACAGGCACACCACCACATCTATGGCTACTGTGCATGACATACGTCGCGGGTCTCCTCAATGTTATTTCTGATCCTACGCTGTCAGATAAACAACCGGTGTTCATTGCTACCGGTACACTTGGCGACATCAGCGCATACACCAGTTTCTTCTGGTTTGAACCTGTGTATTTCAAAACCAACGACTCCCCTTTCGGTACCCAGTCTACCGAACGCCTAGGTCACTTCGTCGGCATTGCAGAACATGTTGGCCATGGACTCTGCTTCCGAATCTGGGATCCCGTTACCAACAAGTTACTTGACCGGTCCGGTGTCCGCTCTGCTCTTACACCTGAGTCTCGTAACAAACGCGCAGGCCTATTCACTGATGATGGTTTCATCAAATGGCGTAACGCCAAGGATTCCTTGCCCCGTTTATACGCCACTGGAGAAGCTCCAGCATTCAAACATGGGGAGCATACCACTCAGAGTGACCCCATTGACACGTCTACGAAACCAGGCAACTCAATTCCCCCTAGCGTTGCACCCGCTGATTCTGACACTGCCGATGACACCATCCCATCTGTACCCAACGAACAACCAGGTACTACGCCCCACGCATCTGGCACTCAACCAATTCTTCACCCACCCGCCCACCCCTCGTTACCGAGCTTTCTTTATAAGAAAGTCGATGACAGCCCCAGCTGGTCACCTTCTCCACTCCCTAACAACTATGGGGAGAGTTTTGATAGTCCCCCTACGACACACATCTTCAGCAAGACATCCGATGGCGTTCTCCTTACTGAGGATGATTTTGATCCACCGGAATTAGCATACTTTGATGTTAGGAAGTCTTCCTAACGGAACAAGAGAAGAAAACCGTTGGCGTGTGATTCTCACACAATACATATACATGCATACAGATATATATGGTCAACGACCAATACATGCACGGAAATAATCAGCGAGTAATCTCATCACTACGCAAAAGCATTTGCAACGTATTCATCTCAATAAAAGAGATATCTTGCATTTTGGCAAGATTTCACTTTATCTCATACTTTTAACATTCAACTGATTTATATCCCAAAATTCACACTAGTTGTTACCAACTACTTGTAATCTACATACTAAGGTCTGTCTCGCTGCAATCTGAATAAGTCACAGCAAGAAGAGATCCAGCGTTTCCCTAGCTTCGCCTGTAGTCCGATTATCTGTTGCCGAAAGTATCCAAACACAATTGTCACGCGTAGAGTACAATCGTTTGTCTACTAACACACTAACGCAGCGTTGCTGTTCTTCAGAAGCCTTTGAATCAGACTCTCAACAAATCGGATTCAGAAGGAAAATAATACCGATGACCCAAATCTTGCTATTATTGATGGCAAAGATATTAAATTCCTTTCGTGACCAGAAGTACCAAAGCTACCAGATGGTAGATATCCTATTCGTACGAATCAATGAGTCCCGTATCAACCAAAGTAATCAATTCCCACGGCATATTGATTCCCACGGTGCATCGATTCCCATCGCGCATCAACGGTGAGCAATCCCTGTTTTATAGTATTGCCATCGTTCTTTGGTGAGCAAACTCTGATTTCATAAAATATCACACGAGCTACGGGAGCAATTCCTGATCTTAGTGATAAACATATAATGAAGTCTTCCTAACGGAACAAGAGAAGAAAACCGTTGGCGTGTGATTCTCACACAATATATATATATATACATACAGATATATATGGTCAACGACCAATGCATGCACGGACATAATCAGCGAGTAATCTCATCACTACGCAACAGCAGTTGCAACGTATTCATCTCAATAAAAGAGATATCTTGCATTTCGGCAAGATATCACTTTATTTCATCTTTTAACATTCAACTGATTTATATCCCAAAATTCACACTAGTTGTTACCAACTATCTGTAATCTACATTACTAAGGTCTGTCTCGCTGTATCTGAATAAGTTCACAGTAAGAAGAGATCTGGCGTTTCCCTAGCTTCGCCTGTAGTCCGATTATCCGTTGCCGAAAGTATCCAAACACAATTGTCACGTGTAGAGTACAATTGTTCGTCTACTAACACATTAACGCAGCGTTGCTGTTCTTCAGAAGCCTTTGAATCAGACCCTCACCTGACCGGATTCAGAAGGAAAATATTAGATTAACAGTCGGAAGCTCCAAGGTGGCTTGCACACAAAAGGAACAGGAACGGAATTGAATACAATCCCTACGCTGGCGTATGCCAATCGCACATCGTACACGAAGCAGATATCATTCTCATTCACCGCGCGATTCCTTCCAAGGATCGGAACCATCACAAATGCCGAACATACCGGCCATGCCCGACAATATATTTGGGGGCGGAAACAGCACAGGTGATGTCGAAGCCACTACTGCCAACCATTTTCCTAGTTTTGATACTGATATGAAGATGATACTTGTATCTCTAATCCACGTAACAAGGGAAGCAAATAACACCCTGGGTTCAGCTCTCAAGGAAGGCGGATTATGCGAGTGGAATGCATTTCTCGACGCACCTATTGAACCGGATTTTGCACGCGAGATTACCTACACTGAAGGAGGACTACCAACGCATCTCCATCGATCTATCCAACGGATCATAGAGGCACTTGCGGAGTTCTCTCTCGAAGGAAAGATGTAAAATCTGTTGTCGGCAAAAAAATACGGACTTTGTCGGCATCAAATTCGAATGGAAAAGCCGACAAAACAAGACGACGACCGAGGTGCGGAATATGAGATACAAATACTCCGATGATCAAGCATTAGAATCAAACGCACCTCCACTACTTCGAATCCTTAAGTGGTAGAAACGATATCACCTAAGGTTACAAACAAAAGAAGATAATCGGTTAGAAACAAGAAATATCCAAAACCTGAACGATAAGTAAACACTTGGACTCCATAAGTACATTCAAAAGAATAAACTTGATATCCCGTGAGGAAATTACTTATTGCAATCAAGAAAATCAATACCGATTCCGGATGGGCCTCATTTATCTACCCACTCTACGAACAAGCATATGCCCCACCGGATAAGAAACACTTAACCTCGTAAAGGACCAATATCATCAAATGACCGATACAGTAAGACCGACACGACGCTAATACAGCAACAGCAACAACAGTATCGGTACGAGAATGGTACTAACAAATAACCGGGGAAGATCTCTACTAGGTAAAATACAGAGAGCCCCGACACGTAAAAATGCAGTAAATATAAGAGCGTCTCCGTGAGCTCACTTCTCTTTAAATTTCAATTATCCAATACCTTACGGTCGATTTTTAGAGTTACAACAGGTTATAGAGCCCTTATACCTTCCACTAACAAGTGGATACCTTAAGCTACCTATCTCCGCCCCGTACAGCACCTCCACTGTCGGTTACAGCCAGAGTATACTTGGTACGGGACTTGGCAACGGGCTGTATCAATAGACCCCCCCCCCCCCGCCTCTCTTTCTTTCTTCTCCTCCTTACTCGCGTATCAAGGGGTGTATACAGATCCTTCTACCAAGAATCTTCTTCTGTAATACACGACCAAGAAGCGTACGTATCAAGGGGCGTATCTACAGAACATTCTACCAAGAATCTCCTTCTGTAATACACATCCAAGGCCGACGATCGAACACGACGACGATCGAGATCGAACGATTCCTACAGAACATTATACCGAGAATCTCCTTCTGTAATACACATACACATCGTAGTTTCGATCGCAATAACGACATCGCCATTCCCATTTCGACCAAGGATAACACCGACGAATGTTCCGAGGTTAAATAAACGGCCACTCCAACAAGTACTGATATTTTGTTCGACGATCGCCGCAGCTACAAATCGTTCCCAAGGTTAATTCGTTAATTCGTTCCTACTACGCTCAAACGATTAGTCATCGCCGGTTACTTTCATCACAATCGTCAACAAGTACGATCAAACGGGTATATCGAAATCGCTCCGGAGAACGCACGCCGAAACACCGATTCGATAATTCATCATGCCGCCAACACCTCCATTTGACTGGAATCAGATCCGGGACATTAAAATCCAATTTGGATCCTTCCATACCAAGGGGAATGCAGACTAACACATCAAACTCAACAAATCATTCTCCCACTATCTAGAGGACACAGATGGCCTATTCATCACAGACGAGGATGCCGAAGGACCCAAGACATTGGCTCCAGACCCGGCAACCATGCTCAAGGAAATCATTGTCAATACAATCATGGATATCATCCCCGCCCGAGAACAAACAGAAATGAACAAGGGACACATATCCACTCTCTTTGCTGATGCCACCTTCTGGCATGTAGATACGACTCAATCAGCAAGACGACTCAGGAACAAGAATGCAATGGATAGGGCAGGAGAACAAGCGATCTCAAATGGACAGGACACGTTCCTCATAGAAATCAGAGTAACTCACTGGGGCTTTAAACCAGATTGGAATTCATTACACTTTGATGAGGTTTATGACGCCAATATCTACAACTTCCCTGAACTAAATGATGAAGCGCCTACACTCCCAGCACCAGCGACAACAGGCACGGACATGCAGCAATTGACCACTCTACTCCAGCAACTGGTCGACAACAGCAACAGCAACACCAATAACAACAACAACAATAACAATGCCGGCGCCACCCACCAAGCAACACTTGACTTACCATGGAATCCTGCAACCCTACCACCACCAGTTAAGGAGCGATACTATAGGAAAGAAGAATTTCTCACCAAAGATGATATGAAAGACTTCCCTATCACCTACACGGACGCATCAGGAAATGAAACAATTGTCAGACAAAACTACTACCTACATAACCTAGGAAGTGGCAGAAATGACCAGCGCCTAATCACTAGAAGTGGTGATTGCTTTGATCTAACCAGAGCATCTGACAAGTCCAAGGAAGCAGCTAGAGATAAACTGTTCCTCTCGGGATTTCCACAACTAAAGGACGACACCCACCCTCAGGTCAGAAAGTGGTACAGAGAGATCACTGCACATGCACAGCAGCATCATATTTACATTCACCCTTACTATCTCTACAGACGCGAAGCTGACCATCTTAGAGGATTTACCATTGGTGATGGACTACCACACGACCTACCTGCAAGATATGAATTGGCAATACACGAATGGGGTAACCTCATCTACACTGCACTCAGAACTGATAAGATCATCCCTGACTCATGTGTTAGAATGAAGTCCACAATTCAAAGCTTTGAAGGAGGACAAGGTTATGAAGCTCTGTACACAGTGATTGCTCAGACACATCCCAACTCAAAGAGAGAATCCAATGCAGCCAGAATGGTCAGGAATCCTCCCAACCAAGATGCAAATGAATCCCTTGAAGAATACTACTTCAGATACAAGGATTACTTGCGACTCAGAGTTTTCCTCCAAAACCAACCTGGCACCATGAGTTCAACAGAAGAAGTCAGCAATTTGATTGCAGGGACCACTCTCAGTCACGAACTGTTTGAGAAAACAGAAGATGAACGCGACTCAGATGACCAATTCAAACGGGACAAGTACAAAGCAGGTAGGCTTCTACAAACCCTGCAAACATATGAGCAAGAGATCAAGGCTGAACAAAAATACAAGAGGAACACCTCCAAACCAATCCAGTCCAAGCAATTGCCTGTCTCAGGCACCAGACCAGGTCCCCGTCGCAATGACAGGTTTCCAAAGCGCGCTAGCAACAGTACTGTTAGAACACCCTCTACTTTGACTTCCCACTCAATCAGCCTAATTGAATCACTTGGGTACCCGGAAATGAATGAAGAATCTGACGATCCCTTCCTCCACCAAGCATATTGCAATGCTATCACAGCATTCGATAAACAACCTAGTCTCTTTGACACATCCAGAAAATGCATTGTCTGTCACATGTCCGGTCATAATTTTGATAATTGTCCTGCATTGCAAGATGCCGAGTCCCTCAAGAAACATAGGATTGCTGCAGCTGTTTTTCTGAACAAATCCAATAGACAAACCCAACAGCTCTTAGATTCAACCCAACAAATCTCTCAGATCAACGTTGGTGATGAAGATCAAGATGAGGTTTCACCCAATGATGCAGTAGAAGACCAAAATTTTTGCACCGGCCAAGAATAGAAAGCCTTTCTTGCAGCCAATATACGACATCACCTCAAGATGATCCTCAAGGATTTGACAACGTCACGGCCCATCAAGTGAAAAGCTTTTGCCCTTCCTTGGACTCCAGCAGTGTCAGCTCCTATGAATCTTTCAAGATTGGTGCTGTCAATCTCCTTCCTAGGGACAGCCTCCAATCTTCAATCCCAATTGATGTCTACTGTGATATGGAACCACTCGAGGCTACGACCCCTACGTTGGAATCACACCTGGAAATCAATGAGGATCCCAACTTTGATAGGGACAGCCCTACATCAGTTGATACCAATACTGTGCAATCCCTAGTCCCACCAGATCCGATTGCAGCTACAGCCTACTTCCAACATGGTGTCAGGGCTCAGATTGACACCGGTGCGAAAGTTTCCTGCACCAATCTCAAACACATCCTGCACGGTTACAAACCCTACAACAAGCTGAGGAAATGTCCGGTCAGGCTCACGGCAGCAATAGGAGGAAAAGCAGCTACCTGCATCCCTGAAGGCTTGGGATATTTGCACATCCTAGCACCCAATCACATAGGGTATCTTAAAGTCTTCTTCTATTATTCTCCCTCCCTGTCAATGACATTACTGAGTGAGAATGATCTCTGTGGAATGACATCTCGCATGCAATGTCAGTTTAGTGGGCAGTCAATCCATAAATCATTCATTGACAACTATGACTCATCTGCTCCACGAAACGGCAACCTCACAATCATTTGTCATCACAAGCAGAACACTGCCAGCAGCATTGTTGTTGTTACTCTAAAAATCGACCGAAAGGTATAGGATAATTGAAATTTAAAGAGATGTGAGCTCTGAGAGAGACTCTTATTTTTACTGTGTATTTCGTACTGCATTGGGGCTCTCTGTATTTTACATGGTAGAGATCTTCCCCGGTTATTTGTTACTGTCTTCTTTACCGTCGTACCGATTCTTCTGTTGCTGTTGCTGTATTAGCGTCGTATCGGTCTTACTGTATCGGTCATTCGGTGGTATCGGTCATTCATGTTGTTAAGTACTTTGTTCAATGGGGCGTATGCTTGTTCGTGGTATATATGCTAGATATGAGGCCCATCTGGAATCGGTATTGATTTTCTTGATTGCAATAAGTAATTTCCTCACGGGATATCAAGTATATTCTTTTGAATGTACTTATGGATTCCAAGTGTTCACTTATTGGTCAGGTCTTTGGGTATGTCTTGTTTCTAACCGATTACTGTCTTTTGTTTGTAGTCCTAAGTGATATCGTTTTTACCACATAGGGATTCTCATGCATTGGAGGTGCGTTTGATTCTAAGACTCGATCATTGAAGTAATCGCACCTCGGTCGTCGTTTTGCGTTGTCGGCTTTTTCGATCAAATTTGATGCCGACAACAGTCCGTATTTTTCGCCGACAACACACCCCTTGATCCAATACTCTGCGTGTTGTATTGGATTACTGTCGGAGTATATCATCTTGAATTGTATCGATAGACAGATCGAGATCGAACGTTTGGATCAAGTCAAATCGAGGAGCCTACTTGAGCAATGTTGATTTTATCAAGATCGATCGAAGATGGTCATCGAATAGCCTAATCCGGTTGTCAATTGAAGCAATCGAATGGAATGACTTAGCTTGGGTAGTGTCCCATGATATATCTTGCATGTCGGGCGTGCAATATCCATCCCAATGGTTTGGTTAGGTCATCAGCCGGATTGATAACTCCAGGAATATGAACCATCTTGATTTCACCATGTTCTTTCCATGCTCGAATGGCAAAGAACCTGATTTCAATATGTCTGGTTCTTTCAGTCGGCTTCTGGGCATTGATGATTTCAATTGCTGATGCATTGTCTTCATAGATAGGAGTTGGACCAACTTGGACAAATCCTAATTCCTTGAGTATAGACCTGAGATATCTGGCTGTTTTGGCTGCAGTGACAGCAGCAATGAACTCGGCTTCCGTAGAACTCTGTGCAGTAAGTGACTGAGCTTTGGATTGGTAAACAATGGCTCCACCAGCATAAGTGAAAACATATCCTGTGGTGGACCTGCGATGTTTTGGATCATTGCCATATGCGGCATCCACAAAACACATCAGTGTGGCTTGCTTGATATCTTCAGGGAATGTCGGGAGTGATGCTTCTTGGACTACGTCGGTGTATGGTTCTCCTGATGGTAAAGATGGCTCAGCATTTGGTCTGTAGAATCTAATTCCCCAGGATCTGGTTGTTCTGAGATAGCGGGCTATATTCTTCAGACTGGAATAGTGGAATGCAGTGGGATTGGAACTGTACTTTGACATCAGGGTCACTGCGTAGCCAATGTCTGGCCGGCAACTCACATATGCAAACATCATTTCACCTAAGAGTGTCCTGTATGAGAAGCCAGATGTGGATTGTAATTCAGCATGTTCCTTGGTGCCTTCTAATGGTCCATTCGTATGTAATTGAAGTTGACTCAGTACTTCCGTTGATAATGGTGCTGAAGGCTTGGAGTGAGGTTTCATCTTAGAATCAGTCTCCCAACCATGGGATGTCATGATTCTGTCAATGTAATTTGCACAAGACAGTTCAATGTAGTCAGCTGTTTGACATCAATTCCATTGAAATCTTCAAGCAATCCCATTTTTGTGAAGGGGACAGCATCTTCTCTAGGAAGCTTCAGTTTTGCGCCAATTATATCATAGATCTTGTCAGATATGGATTCTGATGTGCAAGCCAGTGCAAAATCGTCAACCTGTCTCAGCATGTAGACTGTTTCACCTTCAAAAACCATCGTGTAAATTGTTCTGTCATGAGTGGTGGTCTTGAAGTTGAGATCAGGGCCTTTCAATATTTTGTTGATGTGGGTTTCCCAAAGTCATCCAGATTCTGGGTGGCCTTGGAGTGCTCAAAGGACAGGGAGCACCAATCTTCTGTCTATGTCCTTGCCATGCTTGTGCCTGTACCATTCTGCATATGCATCATCTATAGTCATGTATGTAGGAATGTTGGGTCCTGGACTATGCGCATATGCGTCAGCCGCATCCCCACCATAGACTTTGAGATTGAGGCTTGCTGCAATGGCAAAGAACAATCTTTGGATGGGGTGTTCAACACATGATGAGTATGACATGGCTATGGCATGCAGAGTTGGAGCTGCGTATTTGCTTCCATTACAACACTGTCTTGCGCGGCGGACACCATTCCTCTTGACACTGTACTGCCAGTGAGGCCTGAGAATAATCGCGTCTGGGTCCTTAGGGTATTGAATTGGTGAGCCAAACATTTCCAAATCTTCAAATTGATCAAGCTGTTTGCGTTCCCCAGCTTCCCATTCTGCCCATGTGGATAAAGACTTGAGATTCCGTCAAGTGAAGTGCCCTAGTGCTTGTTCTTCAGGTGTAGTTGCTTTTGAATTGATGGCCTTGATTAAGAGTTCAATTTCTTCAGTTGGCAGTGAATCTGCATCTAGAGGTAATGCATGATTACCTGGTTTATGAAGCTTAGTGATAGCTCTGAGCGATGCAATGTCAATGGTGGGAATGATAACCTCCATGTCATCTTCGATTGGGGCCAAGTGTTTTTGGATGGAGGCATGGAGTTTCTCAGTGCTATCAACCTGGTTGATTCTTGATTGTATCAGCTGCTTGTATTTGGTACCAATGCGCTGGATAGCCTTGATGGATGAAATCCGGTCCAAGAATGGTGGATCTTCTTCATCAGTGGATTCCTTCCAGGAGGTATTGGGAGCAAAGAGACCATATTCATTGGAGTGTTTCCTGACCTCTTTCATAGATAATTTTGCTTCAAGGGCAAAGGTAATTGGTGTATCTATTGAAGAATCCCGCACCCCTCGATCGTGAGAGGTCTGTAAGGCTGTGGTAACATCAGCTGCAGTAAACACACGATTGTGATTGATAGATACAATATAAGCGCCTCGGAGCTTTGAGAGAGTCTTCTTACGAGAGGAGAAAAGCTTGGAGGCAGGACTGTTTGGAAGGATATCGGTGATGTAAGCTCTGCCAATCAGTGAGTCATTGGCATATCGAAGACCAAATGCTGGATCAGCACAAGATGGAGAGACAGTGAGTCTGAGATTGGTGAGATCTGCAAAGGGGGAGATGGAGAATTGGAAATCACTAGATGATACCTCATTGGGTTCCGCAGGAAGTGGAGTGTTGTCATCAGTCCGGAGCAGGTGCTTGACATTAGTGGGGAGGTCTGCAAGTGGGAGATCATTCATTCCTTCATCAAACCTGACATGTGTGGCTATTTTGACACGGTGTGTCTCAGTATCATACCAAAGGATGTTTCTGGTAGTGTATGGGACAAAACCCAGGAAGATGCCTTTGCGGGCCTGAGGTTTGAGCTTGATTGATCGCTTGCCTGGGGGTCTCACCCAAACTCTGCACCCAAAAGTGCGGAAGTCAGCAAGGTTTTCCTTGCGTCCTGTTGCCAATTCTAAGGGTGAATGTGGCTGGTTGCCTTCAGGAAATGCGTTGGATAACCTCAGGGCATGGTAAAAAGCAAATGGCCAAAACTTGATGGACAAATTTGCACCACTGAGCATGGTCCTCATTGAGTTAGCAAGAGTGCGGTGGGCTCTTTCCACTGTACCATTCTGGTGAGAAGCGTCAGCACCAGTTAGAAAAATTGAATATCCGAACGCAGAGAAGAGGTTTCTGATGTCAGGATTGTGATAGAGTTCTCCACCTTGGTCAACTGAAACATACTTGTTGGCACAAGTTGGGTTGTGCTGGGAGAAGAAATGTTCCAACCAATGCAGTGGTGCTGCTTTAGAGATTCGTGTATCGCCATATTTCATACCAGTATAGTGATCTGTGATGAGAATCCAAGCTGTTTCTCCATGAATGCCTTCATAATCGCGCTTGCGTTTGCTGTTGGAGGATCTGGCACCTGAGAATGCAAAATCAATGGATAAACCTTGAAACGGTTGCGTAGCCTTTCGTGTGGAATGTGAGCCAGCAGGTGTTTTAGTTTGCTTACATTGTATGCAAGTTGGGCATTGATCAAGAATACGTGTTTGGCGCTTGAACTTTGGTACTCCAACGATGTGCTTATGAGCCTGATACAGAAAGTCATCGCATGGGTGTCCCAATCGTTGGTGCCACAGAAGTTTCGATGTCTTGGTTTTGATGGCGTGGATGGGGATATTTTTGTCCACAATCTTGGTGAAGAACAATTTAGCATCAAACTTTGGCACGTCGCTGGTATCAGACTGAGCTTGAGCTGCTTCTGTGCATTTTTGCAGTGTGACAAGATTGGTGTATACATCGTATCTGTAGGTGCTAATGGCTTCTTGGGAGGCCAGTTCACAAGCTTCCTTGAACTGCATGTCAGTCGCCAAAGCATAGGCTGACGATGTTGCACAATTAGCATATGGAGATGCAATATCAATGTCTGGGATCAGTACTGGGTGTGTATAGCATTGACCATCAATGATGCTTCCATGGAGGACAATGCTGCTGGCAGTGTTCTGCTTGTGATGACAGATAATTGTGAGGTTGCCGTTTTGTGGAGCAGATGAGTCATAGTCGTCAATGAATGATTTATGGATTGACTGCCCACTGAACTGACGTCGCATGCAAGATGTCATTCCACAGAGATCATTCTCACTCAGTAATGTCGTTGACAGGGAGGGAGAATAATAGAAGAAGACTTTGAGATACCCTATGTGATTGGGTGCTGGGATGTGCAAATATCCCAAGCCTTCAGGGATGCAGGTAGCTGCTTTTCCTCCTATTGCTGCCGTAAGCCTGACAGGACATTTCCTCATCCTGGTGTAAGGTTTGTAACCGTGCAGGATGTGTTTGAGATTGGTGCAGGAAACTTTTGCACCGGTGTCAATCTGAGCCCTGACACCATGTTGGAAGTAGGCTGTAGCTGCAATAGGGTCTGGTGGGACTAGGGATTGCACATTGTATGTATCAACTGGTGTAGGGTTGTTTCTATCAAAATTGGGATCCTCATTGGTCTTCAGGTGTGATTCCAATGTAGGGGTTGTAGCCTCAAGTGATTCCATATCACAGTAGACATCAATTGGGATTGATGACTGGAGGCTGTCCTTAGGAAGGAGATTGACGGCGCCAATTTTGACAGATTTGTAGGAGCTGACACTGCTGGAGTCCAAGGAGGGGCATAAGCTGTTCACTTGGGGCGCTGTGACGTTGTCAAATCCTTGGAGATCATCTTGAGGTGATGTCATAGAATGGCTGCAAGAAAGACTTTCTATTCTTGGCCATCGCAAAAATTTTGTTCTTCTACTGCATCGTCAGGTGAAACCTCATCTTGATCTTCATTGCCAATGTTGATCTGAGAGATTTGTTGGGTTGAATCTAAGAGTTGTTGGGTCTGTTTATTGGATTTGTTCAGAAAAACAGCTGCAGCAATCCTATGTTTCTTCAGGGACTCAACATCCTGCAATGCAGGACAATTATCAAAATTATGACCGGACATGTGGCAAACAATGCATTTTCTGGATGTGTCAAAGAGACTAGGTTGCTTATCGAATGCCGTGATAGCATTGCAATATGCTTGGTGGAGGAAGGGATCGTCAGATTCTTCATTCATTTCCGGGTAGCCAAGTGATTCAATCAGGCTGATTGAGTGAGAAGTCAAAGTAGAGGGTGTTCTAACAGTACTGTTGCTAGCGCGCTTTGGAAACCTGTCATTGCGGCGGGAACCTGGTCTAGTGCCTGAGACAGGCAATTGCTTGGACTGGATTGGTTTGGAGGTGTTCCTCTTGTATTTTTGTTCAGCCTTGATCTCTTGCTCATATGTTTGCAGGGTTTGTAGAAGCCTACCTGCTTTGTACTTGTCCCGTTTGAATTGGTCATCTGAGTCGCGTTCATCTTCTGTTTTCTCAAACAGTTCGTGACTGAGAGTGGTCCCTGCAATCAAATTGCTGACTTCTTCTGTTGAACTCAAGGTGCTAGGTTGTTTTTGGAGGAAAACTCCGAGTCGCAAGTAATCCTTGTATCTGAAGTAGTATTCTTCAAGGGATTCATTTGCATCTTGGTTGGGAGGATTCCTGACCATTCTGGCTGCATTGGATTCTCTCTTTGAGTTGGGATGTGTCTGAGCAATCACTGTGTACAGAGCTTCATAACCTTGTCCTCCTTCAAAGCTTTGAATTGTGGACTTCATTCTAACACATGAGTCAGGGATGATCTTATCAGTTCTGAGTGCAGTGTAGATGAGGTTACCCCATTCGTGTATTGCCAATTCATATCTTGCAGGTAGGTCGTGTGGTAGTCCATCACCAATGGTAAATCCTCTAAGATGGTCAGCTTCGCGTCTGTAGAGATATTAAGGGTGAATGTAAATATGATGCTGCTGTGCATGTGCAGTGATCTCTCTGTACCACTTTCTGACCTGAGGGTGGCTGTCATCCTTAAGCTGTGGAAACCCCGAGAGGAAAAGTTTGTCTCTAGCTGCTTCCTTGGACTTGTCAGAAGCTCTGGTTAGATCAAAACAGTCACCACTTCTGGTGATCAGGCGCTGGTCATTTCTGCCACTTCCTAGGTTATGTAGGTAGTAGTTTTGCCTGACAATGGTTTCATTTCCCGATGAGTCGGTGTAGGTGATTGGGAAGTCTTTCATGTCATCTCTGGTGAGGAATTCATCGTTCCTGTAGTAACGGTCCTTCACTGGTGGTGGTAAGGTTGCCGGGTTCCATGGGAGGTCAAGTGTCGCTTGATGGTTGGCACCAGCATTGGTGTTGTTGTTGTTGTTATTGGTGTTGCTGTTGTCGACCAGTTGCTGGAGTAGAGTGGTCAATTGTTGCATGTCCGTGCCGGTTGCTGGCGCTGGAGTTGGAGCTGTGGCATCTTCATCGTTGTCGTCTGCTTCGGGGAAGGTGTAGATTTTTGTATCGTAGACCTCGTCAAAGTGTACTGCATCCCAATTCGATTTGAATCCCCAGTGCGTTGCCCTGATCTCTATGAGGAGGGTTTCTTGTCCTTGTGCGATAGCTAGTGCTCCTGCCTTGTCCATTGAGTGTTTGTTCCTGATTCGCTTTGTTGTTTTGTCTGGAGCGACGTACCAGAGGCATGCGTCTGCAAAAAGAGTGGATATGTGTCCCTTATTGATCTCAGTCTGTTCCTTGGGGGGGATGATTTCCATGATTGCATTTACAATGATTTCCTTGAGCATGGTAACGGGGTCTGGAGCCAGGGTCTTGGGTCCTTCGGTGTCGGCGTCATCATCGTCTGTGAGGAACAGGCCAGCAGTGTCTTCTAGATCATGCTGGAATGAGTCGTTGAGGGCCTCATGTTTGTGGGCATTGCCTTTGGTGTTGAATGTCCCAAATCGGATTGCAATTTCCTGGATTTGATTCCAGTCAAATGGAGGTGCAGGCGGCATGATTTAGAGATTGTTGTTGCGGCGTTCGGTCTTATTCTTGTTTCAATGTAATCGTAATCGTGCAAGCGTCGTAATCGTCCGATGATTCGATAGCCGTTCGATGTAAGTAACCGTTCAACCGTAGTAAGAACAAAGCGAATTAATTAACCTTTGGAACGATCGTTGTCAGGGTTATTGTTTGTGCGATCGTCGTCCGTTGATGTAACGATTGTCGGAGGAGCAATCGTTGGATCGCCGAATCGTCTCTGTGTATTTTGTATTACAGAAGGAGATTCTTGGTAGAATGTTCTGTAGATACACTCCTTGATACGTATGCTTGGTCGTGTATTACAGAAGAAGATTCTTGGTAGAAGGATCTGTATACACCCCTTGATACGCAAGTAAGGAGGAGAAGAAAGGAAGAAAGAGAGAGGCGGGGAGGTCTATTGATACAGCCCGGCGATGCGAGTCCCGTACCAAGTATACTCTGGCTGTAACCGACAGTGGAGGTGCTGTACGGGGCGGAGATAGGTAGCTTAAGGTATCCACTTGGTAGTGGAAGGTATAAGGGCTCTATAACCTGTTGTTACTCTAAAAATCGACCGAAAGGTATAGGATAATTGAAATTTAAAGAGATGTGAGCTCTGAGAGAGACTCTTATTTTTACTGTGTATTTCGTACTGTATTGGGGCTCTCTGTATTTTACATGGTAGAGATCTTCCCCGGTTATTTGTTACTGTCTTCTTTACCGTCGTACCGATTCTTCTGTTGCTGTTGCTGTATTAGCGTCGTATCGGTCTTACTGTATCGGTCATTCGGTGGTATCGGTCATTCATGTTGTTAAGTACTTTGTTCAATGGGGCGTATGCTTGTTCGTGGTATATATGCTAGATATGAGGCCCATCTGGAATCGGTATTGATTTTCTTGATTGCAATAAGTAATTTCCTCACGGGATATCAAGTATATTCTTTTGAATGTACTTATGGATTCCAAGTGTTCACTTATTGGTCAGGTCTTTGGGTATGTCTTGTTTCTAACCGATTACTGTCTTTTGTTTGTAGTCCTAAGTGATATCGTTTTTACCACATAGGGATTCTCATGCATTGGAGGTGCGTTTGATTCTAAGACTCGATCATCGAAGTAATCGCACCTCGGTCGTCGTTTTGCGTTGTCGGCTTTTTCGATCAAATTTGATGCCGACAACAGTCCGTATTTTTCGCCGACAACAATTGTCCTCCATGGAAGCATCATTGATGGTCAATGCTATACACACCCAGTACTGATCCCAGACGTTGATATTGCATCTCCATATGCTAATTGTGCAACATCGTCAGCCTATGCTTTGGCGACTGACATGCAGGAAGCTTGTGAACTGGCCTCCAAAGAAGCCATTAGCAACTACAGGTATGATATATACACGAATCTTGTCAATCTGCAAAAATGCACTGAAGCAGCAAAAGCTCAGTCTGATACCAGTGACATGCCAAGGTTTGATGCCAAACTGTTCTTCACCAAGATTGTGGACAAAAGTATCCCAATCCAAGCCATCAAAACCAAGACATCGAAACTTCTGTGGCACCAAAGGTTGGGACACCCATGCGATGATTTTCTGTATCAAGCTCATAAGCACATCATTGGAGTCCCAAAGTTCAAGCGCCAAACACGTATTCTTGATCAATGCCCAACTTGCATACAATGCAAGCAAACTAAAACACCTGCTGGCCCACGTTCCACAAGAAAGGCTACACAACCTTTTCAAGGTTTATCAGTTGACTTTGCATTCTCTGGCGCGAGATCCTCCAACAGCAAACGCAAGCGCGATTATGAAGGCATTCATGGAAAAACAGCTTGGATTCTGATCACAGACCACTATACTGGTATGAAATATGGAGATACCTGAATATCCAAGGCAGCACCCCTACATTGGTTGGAACATTTCTTTTCCCAGTACAACCCGGCTTGTGCCAACAAGTATGTTTCAGTTGACCAAGGTGGCGAACTCTATCACAACCCTGATATCAGAAACCTTTTCTCTGCATTTGGATACTCAATTTTCCCCACTGGTGCTGATGCTTCACACCAGAATGGTACAGTTGAAAGAGCGCATTGCACTCTGGCTAATTCCATGCGAACCATGCTATCTGGTGCTAATTTGCCTATCAAGTTTTGGCCTTTTGCTTTTTACCATGCCCTTCGGTTGTCCAATGCATTCCCTGAAGGCAACCAGCCACATTCACCATTGGAATTGGCAACTGGCCATAAGGAAAACCTTGCTGATTTCCGAACCTTTGGTTGCAGAGTTTGGGTTAGACCTCCAGGCAAGAGATCTATTAAGCTCAAACCCAATGCACGAAAAGGCATATTCCTGGGTTTTGTCCCATATACTACCAGAAACATCCTTTGGTATGATACTGAGACGCATAGAGTCAAGATAGCCACCCATGTCCGGTTTGATGAAGGCATGCATGATCTCCCACTTGCAGACCTCCCCACTAATGTCAAACACCTGCTCCGGACTGATGACAACGTTCAACTGCCGCCAGAGCCTACTGAAGTCTCATCCAGTGATTTCCGGTTTTCCATCACGCCGTTTGCCGACCTCACCAATCTCAGGCTCCCTGTTCCCAGTTCCTGTACTGATCCAGCATTCGGTCTCAGGTATGCCAATGATTCACTGCTTGGCTGCGCTTACATCACCGATATCCTTCCCAAAAGTCCTGCCTCCAAGCTTTTCTCCTCCCATAAGAAGACTCTCTCCAAGCTTAGGGGCGCTTATATTGTATCTATCAATCACAATCGTGTGTTTTCTGCTACAGATGTTACCACAGCCTTGCAGGACTCCCACGATCGAGGGGTGAGGGATTCATTAGATACACCTATTACATTTGCCCTTGAAGCAAAATTATCAATGAAAGACATCAGGAAACACTCCAATGAATATGGTCTCTTTGCTCCCAATACCTCTTGGAAAGAACCCACTGATGAAGAAGACCCACCCTTTTTGGACCGGATCTCATCCATCAAGACTATCCAGCGCATTGGTACCAAATACAAGCAGCTGATACAATCAAGAATCAACCAGGTTGATAGCACTGAGAAACTCCATGCCTCCATCCAAAAACACTTGGCCCCAATCGAAGATGACATGGAGGTTGTCATCCCCACGATTGACTTTGCATCTCTCAGAGCCAACACTAAGCTTCATAAACCAGGTAATCATACATTACCCCTAGATGCAGATTCACTGCCAACTGAAGAAATTGAACTCTTAATCAAGGCCATCAATTCAAAAGCAACTACACCTGAAGAACAAGCACTAGGGCACTTCACTTGACGGAATCTCAAGTCTTTATCCACATGGGCAGAATGGGAAGCTGGGGAACGCAAACAACTTGATCAATTTGAAGATTTGGAAATGTTTGGCTCACCAATTCAATACCCTAAGGACCCAGACGCGATTATTCTCAGGCCTCACTGGCAGTACAGTGTCAAGAGGAATGGTGTCCGCCGCGCAAGACAGTGTTGTAATGGAAGCAAATACGCAGCTCCAACCCTGCATGCCATAGCCATGTCATACTCATCATGTGTTGAACACCCCATCCAAAGATTGTTCTTTGCCATTGCAGCCAGCCTCAACCTCAAAGTGTATGGCGCAGATGCCCAAGATGCCTTTGGCCACAGTCCTGGACCTGAAATTCCAACCTTCGTGACTGTAGATGATGCATATGCAGACTGGTACAGACACAAACACGGCAAAGACATCGACCGAAGGATGGTGCTCCCGGTTCTTCGAGCACTTCAAGGCCACCCAGAATCAGGTAGACTATGGGAGACCCACATCAACAAGATCTTAAAAGGTCCTGATCTCAACTTCAAGACCACCACTCATGACAGAACAATCTATACGACAGTCTTTGAGGGTGAAACGGTCTACATGTTAAGACAAGTTGATGATTTTGCACTAGCTTGTACATCAGAATCCATATCCAACAAGATCCATGACATTATAGGTGCAAGGCTCAAGCTACCAAAGGAAGACGTGATCCTTTTTACAAAATTGGGATTGCTTGAGGACTTCAATGGAATAGATGTCAAACAGACAGCTGACTACATTGAACTGTCCTGTGCAAATTACATTGACAGGATTATGACATCCCATAGTTAGGAAACTAGTTCTAAGATGAAACCTCAGTCTAAGCCATCAGCGCCTTTATCAACTGAGGTACTGAGCCAACTACAATCACATACTGATGGACCATTAGAAGGCACCAAGGAACATGCTGAATTGCAATCCGCATCTGGTTTCTCCTACAGGACACTCTTAGGTGAAATGATGTTTGCATATGTGAGTTGCCGGCCAGACATAGGCTATGCAGTGACTATAATGTCAAAATACAGTTCCAATCCCACTGCTTTCCACTATTCCAGTCTGAAGAACATAGCCCACTATCTCAGAACAACCCGATCTTGGTGGATTAGGTTCTACAGTCCAAATGCTTAGCCATCTTTGCCTCATGGGGAACCATACGACGATATAGCCCAAGATGCATCGCTTCCCAAATACCCTGAAGATATCAAGCAAAGCAAGTTGATGTGTTTTGTCGATGCAGCATATGGAAATGATCCAAAACATTGCAGGTCCACCACAGGATATGTTTTCACTTATGCTGGTGGAGCAGTTGTTTACCGATCCAAAGCTCAGTCACTCACTGCTCAGAGTTCTACAGAAGCAGAATTCATTGCTGCAGTCACAGCAGCCAAAACAGCCAGATACCTCAGATCCGTACTCAAAGAATTAGGATTTGCTCAAGCTGGTCCAACTCCTATCTATGAAGACAATGCGTCAGCCATTGAAATCATCAATGCCCAGAAGCCAACCGAAAGAACCAGACACATTGAAATCAGGTTCTTTGCAATTCAAGCTTGGAAAGAAAATGGTGAAATCAAGATGATTCATATTCCTGGAGTTATCAACCCGGCTGATGATCTAACCAAACCATTGGGATGGATCTTGCACGCCCGACACGCAAGATACATCATGGGACACTACGTCCGAGAACTGTTTCGCGGGGTTCGAATTTACTTCTCGCGCAAAAATTTTGTGCGTGATTTTAACACGGTACTATTTCTGGACACCCTGAAATTTGCGGGCAAGTGGCGGGCTATAAATTAACAGAGCACTATTTCTGTGCGCGTGATGCACATTACTCTACTCTCGAATAAAAATAATTTATTTCAGTCTCTACCAGAACCCAATTATTATTCCGTACGAACAACACTTAATTCTTTTCACGAATAAAAAAGAAATCTTTACTCAGTATTAATTCTAAAATATTAATCTCCCAAATAACAATTCGATAGTGCTCCCCTAGTTGTGAATTCTTTTTCTCGACTATAATATTCCCTTTTTAAAATGTAGATTCTATTATGCTTTATTTATACCTATTGCAACGTAATACGAATCCTCCATTATTTCTAATATTCTCAAAATTAAGTTCAAGATTAGTAGTAGTTTTGTATTATGTATGTACTGTTATTTTCTACATTAGTTCACCCATAGATAAACTTTCATTCATCGATGCTGTTATTGCCGGATCAATATAGACGTTTCTTTTCTTTTTCTTTTTTGGTCCACTACAATTAGTGGAGCTGCTACTAGTAATATTTGCATCGCCATGCTTACTCCTGTTGGTGTAATCTATTGAACTTTTGTTCCTAAATCTGTCCCTCATCATTTCTTCCAATTTCCTTCCTGTTTCTGGGTGTTTTCGCATCTCGCCAATTTTGTCGCACAAGTCACTGAACAACTCGCGTCCTTTCTCCATCCATCCATTTCTGCTTCCACTGTCTGAATCGCAGAATTTTTTTTTGTCGCGGAATCGTGGCATCAGCCTTTCGCCGCTGCTGGTTCACCCATACATGATGCTCATTGTAGATCAGTACCAATGCAAATGCTTCATCTGCTATAGTAAATATATCACTCAGCAAGTGCCTCTCCTTCCGTTGTTTGAAATTGGAATTTGTCGGATTGATTGCCAACATGATTCTTGTAACAAAATAATAAAAATCTTCATTTTCCGCGTCTTTGTATGTTCTGTATTGAGGGTTTAAAATACTACCTGTGTCCTCATATTCTGTGTCTTCAATAACTGCAACAGTACCAGGGAATGTGACAGGGACTCGACCTTTTCTGTAATCGTCTGTACGGAAGTATCATCAGTATCAACGGGCAGCATGCTAGTGTTGTCGGACCAAAAATAGATTCCAAAATTCCTAATTTCAACAACCAATTCTCCCACCTGTATTTACCTATCCAGTTTTTTCTCGCTAATGTTTGTGAGTTGTGCCTCAATGCGGTCAGTACTGTCCCTACTCGTTTCCTGTAAAAGGAACAGAATGACGCAAGTGGAATATTTGGTGGCTTCATAACCGCACTTGCTCCAACAGCCCTTTGTATTACATGCGCCGTTACCTTGTCATTGATAGGGAACTTCATGTTGGGGTACCAATGTTTTTTGACGTAATCCCTTAGCTGCTTGTCCACTGTTTCAGTCATATCACTCAAAGCCTTAAGCATATCGTTGTCTTTTATAAGCCCATATTCGTCTGTAATTGTACTTACTGCTCGTTCTCTTGTGTCGCCGACATTATAAGTCCCCTCTCCCTGCATGGTTGCCTCTGTTTGTTTAGGTACCATTACCACCTTTCCCACCCCTATATGTGGTTCCCTCTCTTGTTGCCGTAAGTGTTTTGCCACTTCCTGTGCCAATTTGTCATATTGGATATTTTTCATGACAAGTTCCGCAACCTCCTCTAAATCGCAGCATTCTCCGTTAGATGTTTTCTCTCCCACATTGGTTTTTGTTCCTTCTTTATGTTGGTTCGTTACTGTATGAGTGGTTGTGTTGGTAATGCTCAGTGCTGTTTCGTTACTCTGGTTGATGGTGTTTTGTTCTTCCGTGTTTGTAGTAGTAGAAATTGTGTTGTCGGTACCATTTTTTTCCTGTTGCTCTTTGATGCGTTCATAGTTGTGGTATTACTGTTACACACTTTGTTAGTAATTGCGGTGTTTGTTTTCACTCTTTTTTTCTTACCGTTGTTGTCCCCTGTATTTTGATGATCACCGGGCCGGATGGTTTTGTTGTTCCGAAGGGTCTTCCCCTCGGATTTTTTGCTTCGTCGTGTCTTTCCGATAGCATTCATATTTTATTTTTTTATTTTCTGAATACGGTGTCGATCAAGAATCATGTGTTTCTTTTTGTGTGGTTTTGTGTGTGTACTAATAATTTTGTCGGGTTGTGTACGGTGTTTTGTGTGTCGTGTGTCGTGTGTCGTGTGTGTGTGTGTGTGTGTGTGTGTTTCTACGGTGTTTCGTGTAGTATGTGTACGATGTTTTGTGTGTAGAGTTTTTCCGTGGGTTCTGTACTATGTTGTTTGCCCTGGCTTGGGCGCGCTGTTATATTTGTAGAAGTAGATCACGTACCTGTGCCAGCCAGCCCTCCCGCGCCATAATTTTTTCAGAAGGGAAACTTTTGATCAAACTAAGGCTATGTATTTCAATCCTCTAGTCACATGTAGAATCTCGTAGACTGCACCTAACATACCGTATTGTCTTGTGTGCCATTTGTATCTACAAACCACACCATTGGCTGTACTGTGTGTGGCTAAGTTGTTCCCAATATGCATTTAAAAGTTGTTCCCAACATGCATTTCTTAAGTCATGTGATATGCATTCATGGCCTCGTACAAAAACTTTGGTAGTCCTTACCAAATGAGACTGTTTGTGCCCTGTAATTGCACCAAAAATACCCTCATGTTTGCCATTTGGAGAGTCAAACCACAACATTTCCAGCATTCTGTGCGACAAAGTTGTTCCCCATATGCATTTGATGAGTCCTGATAAATGTATTCATGGCTTGGACCGGATACTTTTGGAGTCATTACCCAATAAGTAAGTTTGTGCCCAGAAATTGCACCAAAAATACCTTCATTTTTGCCATTTGGAGAGTCAAACCACAACATTTTGGGCATTCTGTGTGACAAACTTGTTCCCATTATGAATTTGATGAGTTATGATGAATGTATTCATGGCTTGGACCAGATACTTTTTGAGTCATTACCCACTAATTTAGTTTGTGCCATGGAATTGCACCAATAATACCCTCATTTTTGCCATTTGGAGAGTCAAACCACAACATTTTAGGCATTCTGTGTGACAAAGTTGCTCCCATTATGAATTTGATGAGTCATGATGAATGTATTCATGGCTTGGACCAGATACTTTTGGAGTCATTACCCACTAATTTAGTTTGTGCCATGGAATTGCACCAATAATACCCTCATGTTTGCCATTTGGAGAGTCAAACCACAACATTTTGGGCATTCTGTGTGACAAAGTTGTTCCCATTATGCATTTGATGAGTCATGATGAATGTATTCATGGCTTGGACCAGATACTTTTTGAGTCATTACCCAATAAGTTAGTTTTTGCCCTAGAATTTCATCAAAAATACCCCCATTATTGCCATTTGTAGAGTCAAACCACAACATTTTAGGCATTCTGTGTGACAAAGTTGTTCCCAATATGTATTTGATGAGACATGATGAATGTATTCATTGCTTGGACCGGATACTTTTTGAGTCATTACCCAATAAGTTAGTTTGTGCCCTGTAATTGCACCAAAAATATCCTCATGTTTGCCATTTGTAGAGTCAAACCACAACATTTTGGGCATTCTGTGTGACAAAGTTGTTCCTAATATGCATTGGAAGAGTCATGATGAATGTATTCATGGCTTGGACCCGATACTATTTGAGTCATTACCCAATAAGTTAGTTTGTGCCCTGTAATTGCACCAAAAATACCCCCATGTTTGCCATTTCGAGAGTCAAACCTTCAGATTTTGGGCATTCTATGTGACAAAGTTGTTCCCAATATGCATTTGATGAGTCATGATGAATGTATTCATGGCTTGGACCAGATACTTTTTGAGTCATTACCCACTAAGTTAGTTTGTGCCCTGGAATTGCACCAAAAATACCCCCATGTTTGCCATTTGTAGAGTCAAACCTTAAGATTCTGGGCATTCTATGTGACAAAGTTGTTTCCAATATGCATTGGATGAGTCATGAGGAATGTATTCATGGCTTGGACCAGATACTTTTTGAGTCATTACCCACTAAGTTAGTTTGTGCCCTGGAATTGCACCAAAAATACCCCCATGTTTGCCATTTTTAGAGTCAAAAAACAACATTTTGGGCATTCTGTGTGACAAAGTTGTTCCCAATATGCATTTGATGAGTCATGATGAATGTATTCATGGCTTGGACCAGATACTTTTTGAGTCCTTACCCAATAAGTTAGTTTGTGCCCTGGAATTGCACCAAAAATACCCCCATGTTTGCCATTTGTAGAGTCAAACCTTAAGATTTTGGGCATTCTATGTGACAAAGTTGTTTCCAATATGCATTTGATGAGTCATGAGGAATGTATTCATGGCTTGGACCGGATACTTGTTGAGTCATTACCCAATAAGTTAGTTTGTGCCCTGGAATTGCACCAAAAATACACCCATGTTTGCCATATTAGAGTCAAACCTTAAGATTTTGGGCATCATTCTATGTAACAAAGTTGTTCCCAATATGCATTGGATGAGTCATGATGAATGTATTCATGGCTTGGACCAGATACTATTTGAGTCATTACCCACTAAGTTAGTTTGTGCCCTAGAATTGCACCAAAAATACCCCCATGATTGCCATTTGTAGAGTCAAACCTTAAGATTTTGGGCATTCTATGTGACAAAGTTGTTCCCAATATGCATTTGATGAGTCATGATGAATGTATTCATTGCTTGGACCCGATACTTTTTGAGTCATTACCCAATAAGTTAGTTTGTGCCCTGTAATTGCACCAAAAACACCCTCATCTTTTCCATTTCGAGAGTCAAACCACAACATTTTGGGCATTGTGTGTGACAAAGTTGTTCCCAATATGTATTTGATGAGTCATGATGAATGTATTCATGGCTTGGACCAGATATTGTTGTAGTCATTACCCAATCAGTTAGTTTGTGCCCTAGAATTGCACCAAAAATATCCTCATGTTTGCCATTTGGAGAGTCAAACCACAACATTTCCAGCATTCTGTGTGACAAAGTTGTTTCCAATATGCATTTGATGAGTCATGATGAATGTATTCATTGCTTGGACCGGATACTTTTTGAGTCATTACCCAATAAGTTAGTTTGTGCCCTGTAATTGCACCAAAAATACCCCCATCTTTGCCATTTGAAGATTCAAATCACAACATTTCCAGCATTCTGTGTGACAAAGTTGTTTCCAATATGCATTTGATGAGTCATGAGGAATGTATTCATTGCTTAGACCGGATACTTTTTGAGTCATTACCCAATAAGTTAGTTTGTGCCCTGTAATTGCACCAAAAATACCCCCATGTTTGCCATTTGTAGAGTCAAACCACAATATTTTGGGCATTCTGTGTGACAAAGTTGTTCTCAATATGCATTTGATGAGTCATGATGAATGTATTCATGGCTTGGACCAGATACTTTTTGAGTCATTACCCAATAAGTTAGTTTGTGCCCTGTAATTGCACCAAAAATACCCCCATGTTTGCCATTTGAAGATTCAAATCACAACATTTCCAGCATTCTGTGTGACAAAGTTGTTTCCAATATGCATTTGATGAGTCATGAGGAATGTATTCATTGCTTAGACCGGATACGTTTTGAGTCATTACCCAATAAGTTAGTTTGTGCCCTGTAATTGCACCAAAAATACCCCCATGTTTGCCATTTGTAGAGTCAAACCACAACATTTTGGGCATTCTGTGTGACAAAGTTGTTCCCAATATGCATTTGATGAGTCATGATGAATGTATTCATGGCTTGGACCAGATACTTGTTGAGTCATTACCCACTAAGTTAGTTTGTGCCCTGGAATTGCACCAAAAATACCCCCATGTTTGCCATTTGTAGAGTCAAACCTTAAGATTCTGGGCATTCTATGTGACAAAGTTGTTTCCAATATGCATTGGATGAGTCATGAGGAATGTATTCATGGCTTGGACCAGATACTTTTTGAGTCATTACCCACTAAGTTAGTTTGTGCCCTGTAATTGCACCAAAAATACCCCCATGTTTGCCATTTTTAGAGTCAAAAAACAACATTTTGGGCATTCTGTGTGACAAAGTTGTTCCCAATATGCATTTGATGAGTCATGATGAATGTATTCATGGCTTGGACCAGATACTTTTTGAGTCCTTACCCAATAAGTTAGTTTGTGCCCTGGAATTGCACCAAAAATACCCCCATGTTTGCCATTTGTAGAGTCAAACCTTAAGATTTTGGGCATTCTATGTGACAAAGTTGTTTCCAATATGCATTTGATGAGTCATGAGGAATGTATTCATGGCTTGGACCGGATACTTGTTGAGTCATTACCCAATAAGTTAGTTTGTGCCTCCCAGTATCGCACCGGCTTCTTGCTGGGAGTGGTACTATGAGGAGTGGGCAGATGGGGCACCCTAGGGGCAGTAGCTTCAGGGAGAGCTGGAGGCGCGGCGGGCGTGGCTTCAGAGGGGAGATCCAGTCGATGGGGGGTGATCCTGGCCTCTACCAGCCCTGTGGAGAGGGTGGCATTGGCCAAGTCTGCAATGGTTTCTGTACAGGCACAGAAGTTCGGTGGGCTGGATTTCCACCCCATGGGGTTGGTGAGGGGGATCCCAATGAGGGGTGGCTCGCCCTTTCTGGAAGGGAACAGCACTCCTAGCTTCATGGTGTCTTCTGGTTTCAACTGGACCCGGTAGAATCCATCCGCGAGGTCAATCTTGGACATGTAGACTGGGCCAAACCGAGGGTTCGCCCGGTGCAGCTTGGTGAGGAGCCGGGGCAGGGTGTGGCCAAATTGCATGGCTTCTGCTGGGGCTAGAGGGATGGTGTCTTGGTTAACTTCAGAGTAGGTGTAATCTGAGATCATTCGGGGGCGTCGGCCTCGCTGGGGGACTAGCCCCAGTGGACTTAGCCAGAGGTTTGGAAGGTCTTGGATGAGGCTGGCTGGGAGGACAGTCCATTGTTGTTTGTCCATCATGTCGGCATACTCCTCGCGAAGGAAGTCAATGCCCAGGCGAGAGGATTGGTGTGGCCCTCTGCTGATGGCTGTTGCAATCCTGGCTGGGTCCCAAGGGGGTCCAGACATGGATGCTGGGGTGCCATCCTTACCAAATTGGTCTAGGATGCCACTGGCTGGATGGGGGAGAGTACCCACGTGTGGGTGGATATCACCTTGTCCCCGGATGGTCCGGATGAAGTCCCCCCAGCTAGTGCTGTTGTTGTAGACAGTGATAGCACGGTTGATATGCAAGTCCAGCCTGTTGACGGGGTAGGGGGTTGTAGTGACGAGGGGCGCGGACCAAGTCGGCAATGGGGGCGGGGTAGCAGGATTGAATGGGGGCTCAGACCAGAATGACGCGGGCGAGGGTTGTGCAGTGACTAGGAGCTCGGGCCTAGGCATAGCCGTGGGGGTGACTAGGAGCTCGGGCCTAGGCATAGCTGTGGGGGTGACTAGGAGCTCGGGCCTAGGCAATGGGTTGGCATTGACTAGGAGCTCGGGCCTAGGCAATAGGGTAGCAGTGACTAGGAGATCGGGCCCAGGCAATGTGGAAGAGGAGGTGGATGAAGGACTTGGTGGGATGGTGGGCGCTTCCCCCAAGGGGATGGTGGGCGCTTCCATGGAATCTGTAGAACTTGCAGAAATTTGGGAAGGCACAGGCGCTTCCGTGGAATCTGTAGAACTTGCAGAAATTTGGGAAGGCACAGGCGCTTCCATGGAATCTGTAGAACTTGTAGAAATTTGGGAAGGCACATACAAGTTGAGAGGGGTACATGCGCGCGCATGCTGTTTGTGCTTACCTAATTCATGTGTGATTCGTAAGTGAGGATTAGATTCGTGATTAGATGATGGATTGTTACTTAGTATGATCCCCCCCCGGTTTGGTGTGGAGGGCGCGACGCCATGAGTTGAATGGCGCTTGCCAACTGGTCAGGCATATGCCTCTTGGCACCATTGCCAGAGTTGATCTTGCTCGGTGGGAGTGATGGCCACGTGGTCATATATGTGCTTGCAGCTGCTGAAGCAGGCACCCTTGATGTGCCACGAGTGGCATCTCTCTTGGCCATCTGGTCTGGAGAGGGGGCCTTTCCCTTTGTCTCTCATAACTTGGATGGCTTCCCTCATTTTTGCTGACTCCAGTTTCTTGACAATGGGATGATTGCTGTCTTGGAGGCGGGAGTCCCGGTGTGGATTGGTTAGTCGTGTTTGTTGAGTCCCTACGGTTGGGTTGCGGACTCCCGGGCTGCTAGAGGGAGTGGTGCTGTTGTTGTTGTGGCTACTCCCCTTGGCGCCCGCCTGGGTGGGGGATGGAGGAGGATCTGGTCTTCGAAGGAGTCTCAGGGCTGCAACATTGGAGACATTGGGGAGCCAGTTGAGGTTCTGGCTCATCCTGAAGGTGTGGAAGTCCACTCCAAAGTCCGGGGAGGGAAGGATGGAGGCTGCTTCCCACTGCTCCTCAAGCCACCCCCTGACTCGGATTTGGAAGTAGTAGACTACAATGGCAGGGGTGAGGAATTCTCCCACCTCATCTGCAATTGCTCTTCGGAGGGGCATCTGCTGGATCTTGAGCCTGCGGAGGCCTTGTTGGTAGCTGGTGACGACATCGTGGTTGAGTCCTAGGATGGTGGCTAGGACAGCCAGGTAGCTCTCCAGCTGGGTGGTGGCTTCAGTCCAGTCGACAGGGATGTAGGCCTTTGTCTTCTGGAGCTCCAGGGAGTCCTTCAAGGTGAGGGAGTTGCCTTCAGTGGAGATCATAGTGTCATATGCTGCCACAGTGGCGGCTGCCTCCTGCTCCCTTTTCAGGGTGGCGGCAGACCCACCCGGGGGTGTGAAAGCCATGGGGAGTATTCCATCTGCCACATCAAAGGGGTCAGTACCATGGAAGTTGCCATCCTGGAACCTCTTGAGAGCAGCAGTGGTAATCAATGGGGCTTGGATCCCCAACTCGGATGCCCTGGCTGCCACTTGGCTTTGGAAGATCATGTGGGTCCTCTCGTGCTTGCTCTTTTGAGCCCAGGCCTGATAGATGGGGGGGAGGTTCGCTTCCTCCTGTTTACCACATAGCAGAAGCAAGCGCTGGGTGTACAAGGGGCCCCAAGTGGTTCTTACTGACTGCAACTTCTTGTGGTCCATGCTCTCACTTAGCTTCAGTTGGTGGTCTGTAAGGGCGGTGACTGCTGCTGTGAGCTTTGGGTCTCCTGGTGGGTCCCAAGGGCGCTCCAATTCAGGCAGGTCCCGGTACATCACCTTGTGCTTCATGTAGATAGTGAGGCCTGTCTCACTTCGGAAGGGAGGGCCAGGCTGGAGGAGCTTGGGATTTCCCCCGGGTTCTGTAGCTGTAGTCCCCGCTAGCCGGAGGGTATTGAACAAGGGGGCGCAGGATTCCATTAATCCCACCCTATTGAGCTGAGGGTGGAGGACCCCCATGGCTTGGCTTGGAGAGAGCCCTTTTCCCAATAGGAAATGCACCAACTCGAAGGGGATGAAGAAGGCCTTGTGGGCTTGTATCAACTCGGAGTGGGCAGTCCCTTCTGGGATAGCTGGAATGGACAGTCTTGCTGGGTGCGCCTCCAACTCTGCCAGATGATGATCCAAGGTTAGCACCCGGGTGGCTAGGGTGGGGGACAGCATGGCTGCATCTACTAGAACAAGTTCCCCAGCTTCCCCTTCGTTGTCATCCAAGTACCCAAAGGCCTTGTTTTTGTTGGGGCTGTGTTGAGCCAAGGGCCCCGGGTACTTTCCAAGGCCATGTACCAATCGGAGGCAGGGGAGGCCTGCGGAGTCAGCTACAAAGATCCCCAGCGCGCCTACAGCCTCAGACTCGAAGAGGTTGAGTAGGTGTCCCAGGAGGACCTGGGGGGGGGGGAGGCCAGAGTGAAGTAGCTGAAGATGGTAGCATATGCCATGTTGCGCTCACCCGCGCTACCAAAGGGGCTGGGCGTAGCCCGGAAGTACTCCGAGTAGGTTAACATTGTGCGGATTGTCGGCAGTATTGGAGGTGCAGCCCGGTAACCAAACCGATTCGCGGATGGAGTGCGGTATTCGATTCGCGGTGATGGGAAGTCTGCTCGTTGCTGTGGGCGAGGAGATGCTCGGTATCAAGGCCGGGCCTATTGTAGGTGATAATGGGGAGCTGTTGAAGGGTGAGTGTGTTAGTAAGATACTGACGGCTGCGGGTACTCTGTCGTTTCGTCGATGCGTTAGTATGACTAGTCTCGATAGGGATGACTATCGAATCGGTAGGCTTGTACGGGTACAATAGGGATGACTATTGGACCTGGACGTGTTTACCAATTTTATTCTACTACTAATCGTTTTAGGAGCAAAAGAGTGAGCTTTGCTAGCCTTTGCGGGAGGGATGATCCTTTACCGCTTGTTCTAGTGCTAGCCTGTAATTTTTGATTGCAGACAAGTCTTTCGGTCGCAAGTAGTCCATTCATACGAGCTACCGCGATACAGTGACACAGTGATACTTCTTATCCGGTGATACAGGGAATCGGTTGTCTTGTTCTGGTAGGGTTCGTAGTAGGCTTGCGCTTTGCTGGAGGAATCCGTAGCACGCTTGTTGTGGCTATCCGGGTCTAAGCGCGTGCTTAGAAGCTGGTTTTTGTGATACAGCAGGGACTCGATCGTGTAGATCGTAATTCTTCGCGTGATACAGGGAATCGATCGTATCGGTCGTATTCCTTGGTACTCGGCGTGAACTGTCGTAGGCTTGCGCTTTGCTGGAGGAATCCTTTGCCGGCTTGTTGAGGCTAGAAGCTGGTTTTAGGGACAGTGAAATCTACTAGATTTCTACTAGATTTCCCCCCCGTCTGGCTCTCCACCGGTTGTAGGGAGTGCCACGTGGCACTACCATTACTTTCATTCGGCTCGCTACATCAATACACTTTTGGAAGAACACGATACGATACGGGACGCTCATTTCTATCTATTTCTACGGTATCTCAGTGCGTGGTCAAGAACGAGTACTAAACTAATGAATCGCAAGGATCTTTCTTAATATTATTTTACTAGCAATAATTCTCCTTAAAATTCAACTTTGAACATGCTCAGACATTTTCTTTTTCATCGATATTAATGAATAATAGAATAACATAATTCCAAGATTCTCGTAGAAATTTAGCATGCAAACCGGTTCGTGGCGTACAATGAATTAGATTGCAGGTATGTACGGTATTCTCCATCGCTGATCTGATATACAGAACGGCACTTACACGCAAAACCATTTCCAAAATCAATACTCTTCGCTTTCCATCATGTTTCTCGATACCGATCCAATGGAAAAACAGTAGCAAAAAATAGATTACTACCGTACATACATCAGGCACACCGTGATTCGATTCGATTCGATTCGATGCAGCTCGTGCAGAACTTTGCGTTCCTCGAATGCGTTCCTCGAATGCGTTGCGTTGCGCGGTTGGTCACGGTGTCGTCGTGCTCACTTCTGCAATGCAATGCATTGTATTGCGATGCAACAGGCTAGCTGGCTACAACTCGATTTGTTCCTTCTTTAATACCGTATAGCATAGTATAGTATAGACTAGTAGCTCATTCCTTTGCTCCGACGGTGCCGTGCCGTGCTTTGCTTTCGAAGCGGCCGCGGGTCGAGCCGCGCCGCGCCGTGCTATGCTGAGCGTCTATCCAGCCTGGACTCGACTCGACTCGACTAGACTTTGCCGCGCTAGTAGGCCAGGCTAGGTCAGGCCCGATGCGATGCGATGCAATGATCCCTTTACCGTGCCGTACCGTGCCTGCCGTAAAACCCGTCTGGAACCTCCGTGTTTGGGACCACGGCAAGCTTTCCCTGCTCCTCGAGCAGGTAGTAACCGGCCAGCCATAGCCTCCCGGCTTCCTCAAAGACCTGCTCGAATCCCCGCAGCGGGGTGGGATGGATCTCCGTCTCGGACACGACGTACCGCACGGTTTGTTGTTGTCGTTGTCCGGCGTTGGTGTTATCGTTCGTGCTCGTGTTGTTGTTGGTGTTGCCGCCGGCCACGACCCCCACGAAAATATCGGTCCGAAACATGTCCTTGTTGCGGCCGAGTGTCTCGCCGATGGAAATCACACGGTCCCAGTCGATCCAGTACGGGAGCTGGACCGGCTGCTGTTGTTGTTGTTGCTGCTGTTGCTGCTTCCCCGATGACGGGGGTGGGGTGGGTTTCTTGTTGTGTTTGTGTTTGTCCTTGTCTGTTTTGGATTTGCGGTTCTTCTTCGCGGGTGGATCAAAGGCCATGCTGGTTCCGTTCCGAAACAAGAGGGCGTGTACCCCGTCCGTCCCCGGTCTCCAAACGGTTAGCCAGGCACGGCCCCAGATGGTAAATACCTTGAACTCCATGCCCCCCTTGTATATTGCTTCGTTATCATTATCGTTATCGGCATTGACATTTCCATTGCCATCGTCGCTGTGGATCGATGGCTGCGCAAAGCGCTCCTCCACGACGATTCCCGGCCGGACGTGCATGAGCGCGTGCGACTCTTTGACGGTCCGGCCGCATTTTTCCTGGACCCTGCCGAGGTTCGACGCCAAGTCCGCCGCAATTGTCATTGTCGCCGCTGCATTGTTGTTGTTGTTGTTGTCATTGTTGTTATTGCTGTTGTCGCCAACACCAAAGGGTGCCATGGGTTTCTTGCCGTTTCCCACGTAGGTGGTATTGGTGGAAGCATCGGTGTGGACCAGCCAGACGCCCCCGCTGCACGACAGGTGGGTCGGCTTGGCGGCGTAGTCTTTGTCGGTCGGAAGCCATCCGGAGATGGTCCGCGCCAGGAAAGACGAAAAATTCGACGGCGGCGGCGGCGGCGACGACGACGGCATCTCTGCTTGTTGTGGCGGCGGCGGCGGCGGCGGCGGCAGCAGCTCCGAGGCGTACGCCAGGACAAAGGAGCGGATGCTTTCGATCCCTAGCTTGTCGTGCGAGGCGACCAGCCACCGCTTAAAGGCCACCTTGTCGACGTAAAAACTCAGGGTTGGATGGGTGGCGTCCCTCCGGTATTCCAATAACTCGATCCAGGTCTCGTTGCCCCTCAGCTCGGAACGCAGATCAAAGTCGGAAAAGAGCTCAAAGGAGGGAACGTTTGTGGTTGCTGCTGTTGCGGTTGCGGTTGCGTCCCCGATGGAAGAAGTCTCGTGGTTGTCGTTGTCGTTGTCGTGGCGTGTCCTTCGTTCTTCGAGTCCAAACGGGGCCAGGTCGATGCCGTTGCCAATCACAAAGGACTCGAAGGTGTGCTTTGTGCGCTCGAATCGCGGAGCAGCGACAACAGCGGAGGGATTGTTGGTGTTGGTATTCTGGTTCAGAAACGACAGGGGGGGAGACGGGGTGCGCCTTTGCGTTCGCCTTTGCGTTCCCGTTTCCGGAATTGGGTGCCAGCTAGCAGCATCCTTCCCATCCGATCCGAGCCACGGGAAGAGGACTGCGGATCGCAACACGGCACCGAGGGCCGAGAGGATGGCTGCCGCGAGCAGCAGGGGAAGGACGAACGAGGACGTTCTCCCCGAAGCGACCCGGGATCGGGATTGGTTGGACATCATGCTGGTGGTTGTGGTGGTGGTGGTTGTTGTTGTGGTGGTGGTTGTTCGGTCAATGTTTACCGGAAAGGGATGAACGAACTACCTAAGCATGTACGGTAATATCTCGCATTCCGATGATCGTGGAACGTAGTGAGAGGTATGTGTATGCATGTGCATGTGCATGTGCAAGTGAATCTGCAGCTACATGTAATGCCGGTAAGGCAGTTGGCAACGATCCAGAACCTGGGGTTCGGAACTAGTATGATAGAAGATGATGATGATAGGAGTAAGGACGAGTGTTGGTGGTGCGCGGGTGCGAGCAGGCCAGAGTATAAATAGGGCGCTCACATCCTACCATGTATACATACCCTACCCGTGGATGGACACAGGCATGGTTGTGGTGGACTTCATCAGGGAACTGCCCGGGTTTGGAACAGTCTGGTACCAAGAGGGAGGCATGACCAACATCCTGTCGCTCAGCTCAGTGTCAGACCGATACAGGATCACCCTAGATACCAGCATCACTCAGTCCCTCTTTGTACACAAGCCCGATGGGTCCACCCGGCGATTCGATCGGTCGCCTAACGGCCTGTACTACTGTGATCTAAGAGAGACAGATGGAACGATTTTCGCCATCACATCAGTGGAGGGACAAAAGAAACTATATTCTGATCTAGATGTCCGACGAGCAACAAAGGCCCGTAAGCTACAGGATGCCCTGGGGTTCCCAAGTGTAAAAGACTATCTCCACATCGTCGACAATAATCCATTACTCAACCGTCCTGTCACATGACAGGACATCAAAGTGGCTGAGTAGAAAAAGTGCGTCGTAACCGTAATAAAACAAAACGCAATCGATCTTACGATCGATTGATTTAGTGAGTAGAATATTGTTGTTACTGTTCATTCGACCTTGTCGTTGTCGACAGGTTAATTAACCATCGTATCGTCGTGTCGATTATCGTCGCGTCGGTTTTACGGCATATTACCGTGTAATTCTTAGCATACAATACACACGTAAAAATAAGACACAAAACACACGAAAACCATCTTCGATCGGTCTTTCTTTGTATCGTATTACCGAGTAATTCACCGTGATATTCTCATTGGAATATCACAGTATTTGTACCTTATTACGTAGAATTAGTACTAGACTGTACATAGATTTTAGGGCATGATAGTGTTTTAGAGTTGTTAATTCTTCGAAGAGTGAGCTGAGAGGAAAATCCCGCTAAGAGGCAATCCACATAAAAGCGCCGACGATTATTCATTGATAAATAACCTTACGAATAAGGTTATTTGCCCTTATGACTTTTTGTGCTATACGCCCGCTTAGTATGTACGAATACGCGTTACACGGTGGATTCTTTTCAGTCCCCTTCAGTCGTAAATCCAATCGTTAAGCGTTTGGATCTTTTGACTTAATCTATTCATCGTGAGTCATTTTCGTATGTTGAATACCAAATTGTATCCAGTCTACCATCAGAGGCCCTATCAAAAAGAAATGGGGCGGCGTTTTGCCTTTCATTCTGGCTTGTATCATGGCATTTTGCCCTGATCCTTGCCGGTTTGATATATTGTATTCATGGATCAAATTATCCATTTTCTTTTGAAATGCTCATTGCAGATCGATTTATTCCATGATCGGACGAATCAACTTGTTACTTCAATCGAACGATCGATCGAACGTTCCACCAAACGATTGATCCTTTACCACATGCATCGAGAACAATGTTCCCGGAAAACAGCGCCACTCATTAGCTTTGTAAACAAATCAGCAATATTTGTTGAACCTGGTTCCTTCGCAACTCTGATAATTCCTGCTGCAATAGATTCACGCGCTTTGTGGTATGCAATGCTGTTGTGCTTCTTCTTACATGGGCTTTCAGGTCGTGTAACATTTGTGACAACCGAATCATTATCACAATACACATTCGTGCTCCCATCAATTGGAACACCCATCATTCTCAACTTGTACCTTAGACCTTCAACCAATTCTATTGCAATTTTCAAAGCAATGATTTCAGATCCAAAAGTTGATGTTTCAACTGTTGTTTGTCTTTTGGAAAACCAAATGATCGGTGCATTATTAATGAAGATAATAACACCAGTATGAGATCGTCTTGTTGCCTTGCATCTGGCATGGTCGGCGTCAACAAAACAGCTCATTGTTACATGCTTTCCCAGGGCTTCAGGCATATCTGCTGGTATGACCTCAGCGGCACCAGGATAAAATTCAGACCAGTCACATTTTTGAAATTTACTCTCGTCAACATTTGGTACAGTATCATCAAAAACCAATTTTGACCTGTTGTACTTTTTCAAATATGCAAATATGTGAAATAACTGATTCAAATGCCCGATCCTTGCCTGTGCCAAATACCTTGACATCAGTGAGACTGGCATCACTATGTCAAGTCTTCCTAGTTCACAAATCCACCTGAGGACTCCAATTAAACCTTGATAGTAATTTTGCAATTCAGGGTTCAATTCTTCTGATATATCAATTTCTGGTCGGTAATCATGTGACAGTGGACTGGATGCTGATTTTGGTAGATACTTGTAACCATATTTTTCAGTTCCTAACTCTTGTTCAACTGCTGCAACAGCTTTCGCCGTATACTTAGTACTTGATAATGACCATCTTGGCTTTGAATCACCTTCAAAGTAGAATTTCCCAATATCAGCTCCCAAATACAGAGTTGGCTCTTCAATCGTATCATCCTTCAATTTGAACTTTCGTTCAATGTTTTCAAGCTGGAACTTTGGATCTTCACCAGAACATAAGATGTCGTCTACATAGGCAATGAGAATTGCCCAGTACCTGGATCCATCTTTCCTGGTTTCAATTCTTAAGTGCACATCCGGATCTGCTTTGCAAGGTGAATATCCAAGATCTCTCAAATGCTGGGTGAGGTATGACCTGAAAGATGCACCAGCAACCGGCAGTCCATACAATGCGCGGACAATCTTGCAAGGCCTTCCTGCAAGATGAGGTGGAAAACCATCTTCAGCTCTCGCTTTTAGAAAGTATTTCTCTTTAATTGGGGCTGTCAAATATGCATTTTGAATATCTGCTGAGAGAACCTTCAAATCATTCAGCGCTGCCAGCAGAAAGAATATTCTTACTGAGTCTCTACTGGGAACCGATGAATAAGTATTTTCTTTGGCCACTGCAGGGACTTTATGACCGTCCCCTACCAACCTAGCCTTCCTTGTTAGTGATCCAAGCTTGATATCAAATATCATGTGGGTTGTTATTTGCTTATGGCCAACTGGAATAACATCATCATCAGAAAATTCAAACGCTGCCATATTATTTGTCATTTCCTTACAAGAATTATGGCTCAGGTCAGGCGAAGACGAGTTCGGCCGGTTATTCCAAGGCTTTCAACAGAATAACATTGAGGGGATGGACGTCTTGGACTGGATCAGGAGGGCCGACGTGCCCGTACACAAAAGGGTCACGTATCCCCGATATACAGTCGCCATACGCCCTGAGAAGGCCGACCCCTACCGTACAAGAATCACAGCAGGGGGAGACCAACTGGAGTACCATGGTAATGTGTCCACCCGGACGGCAAGCATGGAAACCATCAAAACCCACTGGAACAGCGTAGTGTCCTCCCCCGGGGCTAAATACTGTACCGGTGACATTTCTAACATGTACTTATGCTCCACACTGGATGAACCCGAATACGTAAAGTTCCGGTGGGACATGATTCCCCCCCGCATCAGAATAGCGTACAACTTGGAAGGGCTCAAACAAGGGGAACATGTATATGCCCGGATCAAAAAGGCATGGTATGGATTGAAACAGAGTGGAAAGATCGCCCACGACAATCTAGTCAACCACCTCCAGCAGTACGGATACAGGAAGGCACCCCACACTGAGGGGCTGTTCCTACATGATGACCGGGACATTAACTTTACCCTCGTGGTGGATGACTTTGGGATCAAATACACTCGACAGGAGGATGTAGATCACCTAGTAGCGGCCGTCGGCGCCAAGTATACCTTCAAGGTGGACTGGTCGGGGAAACAGTATGTGGGGGTCCACCTACAATGGGACTACGACAAACGTGAAGTACAATTGTCTATGGACGGGTACGTGGAGCAAGCGTTGAAAGAATTCGAACACGTGAGACCGACACACACGTTCGCGGGCCCATCACGCGCGGACGTCCCTGCCTACGGCGAAAAAATACAATACGCAAAGCTCGAGGACATGACTACACTATCGGACGAGGAAATAAAATTCATCCAACAAGTCACAGGAAAATTCCTATTTTATGCCCGAGCAGTTGATAACACGATGTTACATGCGCTCAACGATATTGCCTCCGCCAAGAACAACAAAACGACGTTAGCAGCAACAAAATATTTCCTCAACTATGCATCATGTAATCCCGACGCGACCATCGTATACAGGGCAAGTGATATGATACTCCGGGTGGATAGCGACGCGGCGTACTTAGTGTGTCTGGAGGCCAAGAGCCGAGCTGGGGGATATCATTACCTAGGGGACACGTCTGATCACACATTCAACGGCGCTACCCTAGTATTGGCAAAAATAATCAAGAATGTTATGGCATCCGCGGCCAAGGCCGAAGTTGCAGCATTATTCCTGAATGCACGGGAAGCCTGACCCATCCGACAATGTCTGATTGAGCTGGGACACCCACAACCTGCCACGCCACTAAAAACCGATAATAATACAGCGGAGGGCATACTCAACGGCACAATCAAACAAAAGAGGTCTAAAGCCATTGATATGCGTTTCTACTGGTTAAAAGACAGGGCTCAACAAGGGCAATTCAGTATTTTCTGGGAACCGGGAAAACATAATCTGGCTGATTACCCCACTAAGCACCATCCAGGAAGTCACCATAAAAAGCTAAGACCGATATATCTACATGAACCGGATAGTCCAAGGACCAGTCAAGGGTGTATTGGAATACTGAATCAGGCGTGAATTTACATACATGCGAAACCATCAAAGAGACGTATAATTTACGCGTTACGTATTACGTATCACGATTTACGCATACGTATTACGTATTACGTATAAGGAATACGTACGATTCCAAGAAGACGTACAATTCCAAAGTGTTCTGGATCTTTTATCACGAGGAGAGCGCAATAAGTAACTTATACATAAGCTCACGTGAGTATCAAGAGATACTTAAAGCACTGAGTATCGAACGCTGAGTAACGAAATCCCAATACGAGTATCTATGAGTAACGAACTCTCGGTGCGCGTATTCCCACACAAAAGAAAGACAATTCAGTAAATGAGAGAACAATATGGTCCAGAAACAATCCGATCATAATCTTATCAATAACTCTTTCCAACACCGTAAAAAAGAGCAAAATAACGTAAATACTAAAAGTGACTAAACCAACCCAATGCCCTTTTACAGCTTTGGTCTTATTATTAATGATTGAGTTAATTTTAGGTTGGAGATGGGCAGGATTTGCACTATCTTCAAATCTGGTGGGTTTTGGGGTTGACAATTGAATTATATTTTGGTGAGGGACTGGAAAGATTTGCACTGTGTTCAAATCTGGTGGGTTTTGGGGTTGATGACTGAGTTATATTTTGGTGGGGGAATGGGCAAGATTTGCACTCTGTTCAAATCTGGTGGGTTTTTGGGTTGATGACTGAATTATATTTTGGTAAGCGACTGGAAAGATTTGCACTGTGTTCAAATCTGGTGGGTTTTTGGGATGATGACTGAGTTATATTTTGGTTGGGGACTGGCAGGATTTGCACTGTGTTCAAATCTGGTGGGTTTTGGGGTTGACGATTGAATTATATTTTTGTTATGGACTGGAAAGATTTGCACTGTGTTCAAATCTGGTGGGTTTTTTAGTTGATGACTGAATTATATTTTGGTTGGGGATTGGCAGCATTTGCACTGTGTTCAAATCTGGTGGGTTTTTAAGTTGATGACTGAGTTATATTTTGGTGGGGGATGGGCAAGATTTGCACTGTGTTCAAATCTGGTGGGTTTTTGGGTTGATGACTGAGTTATATTTTGGTCAGGGATTGGCAAGATTTGCACAGTATTCAAATCTGGTGGGGTTTTGGGTTGATGACTGAGTTATATTTTGGTCTGGGACTGGCAGTATTTGCACTGTGTTCAAATGTGGTTTGTTTTTGAGTTGAGGATTGAATTATATTTTGGTTAGGGACTGGAAAGATTTGAGCTGTGTTCAAATCTGGTGGGTGTTGGGGTTGATGACTGAGTTATATTTTGGTGGGGGATGGGCAAGATTTGCACTGTGTTCAAATCTGGTGGGGTTTTGGGTTGATGACTGAGTTATATTTTGGTCGGGGATTGGCAAGATTTGCACAGTGTTCAAATGTGGTTTGTTTTTGGGTTGACAATTGAATTATATTTTGGTTAGGGACTGGAAAAGTTTGCGCTGTGTTCAAATCTGGTGGGTTTTTGGGTTGACGATTGAGTTATATTTTAGTTAGGGACTGGAAAGATTTGCACTGTTTTCAAATCTGGTGGGTCTTTTGGTTGATGACAGAGTTATATTTTGGCCGGGGACTGGCGGGATTTGCACTGTGTTCAAATCTGGTGGGTTTTTGGGTTGACAATTGAATTATATTTTGGTCGGGTATTGGCAAGATTTGCACTGTGCTCAGATCTGGTGGGTTTTTGGGTGGATGACTGAGTTATATTTTGGTCGGGGACTGGCAGGATTTGCACTGTGTTCAAAACTGGTGGGTTTTTGGGTTGACGATTGAATTATATTTTGGTTAGGGACTGGAAAGATTTGCACTGTGTTCAAATCTGGTGGATTTTGGGGTTGATGACTGAGTTATATTTTGGTGGGGGATGGGCAAGATTTGCACTGTGTTCAAATCTGGTGGGGTTTTGGGTTGATGACTGAGTTATATTTTGGTCGGGGATTGGCAAGATTTGCACAATGTTCAAATGTGGTTTGTTTTTGGGTTGACGATTGAATTATATTTTGGTTAGGGACTGGAAAAGTTTGCGCTGTGTTCAAATCTGGTTGGTTTTTGGGTTGATGACTGAGTTATATTTTGGTCAGGGATTGGCAAGATTTGCACTGTGTTCAAATCTGGTGGGGTTTTGGGTTGACGATTGAATTATCTTTTACTAGTAGAAATTGTACGCGTTATTGTATGAATACTTCTTACCATAACTTTACTGACACATACTTACAATACATACAATAACTAGGTACTCAACAACTCCACAGGGCCCCTGCAAAGCACTAATTGCCCTTTCCCAGTGATCAGTGCCTGTTTTCTTATCAATAGCCAGCGCTTGTTTGATTGAATGTGGCAACTCGACTCCATATTTGTGAGTCTTCAACCAGTACTTTGCTGTTTTGGCCGATTTAAGGATTCGATCCTTCCTTCTCAAAATTTTGTGCACCCACCATCGGAATGCTGGTGTCTTTTCAAGATTATTGTTGATAGCATATTCAGCTAATTGCACTGGGAATGACTCTTTCACATCACTTAGCTTACACCAAGATTCAGTGCCATCTTTCCAACTGGCTAAAATCCTCCAACCCCTAGTTGTAGGTTTATGGGTTTTCCTGCCATTTTTTGCTATAGTTGTTGCTTCCTCGTCACTTAAAGCAGTGTTGTCTTTTTCATGGTCAATGAGCTCATCCAGTAAAGTGAACATCCGTCCGTCATCATCAACAGAACTATACAGACTTTCTGCAACAATATTTGCCGTGTATTCCTCCATTGTACCATCGGGTAGTTGCAATTTATACAGCCTCGTGTCTAGTATGGGATTCTCATTTCTGATTCCTATCGGTCTGTTTTGCAAGTCGCGAACCCTGTCCTTGACAACGCACCTGAGTCTTTCATCACCTCTTTCAATGATTACTTCATTTCCCAGATATTCATCTGGATCATCAACATCTTCTACCGATGCTTCTGGCTCAGCCATTTCAAGTTTCAGATCCGGTGTTTCTACTGGTTGATTCTCAAATAGCTCCATTTGGGGCTCTGGGTAGTTTTCCTGGAAGAATGATGCGCTATCCTTCACTTCATCACCAATCTTGGATTCAATTGATTTGTCAATTGCTTCCATTCGTCTGAGGATATCCCTATCTCTCCATTCGAATTCTTTGACAGGCCTTATTGAATTTGTAGATATTGGTATTGCCGATTCAGTCAGGAGCCAAAAACAATCCCCCCCACCTACCTTATTGCCACAGGGACCCAACCATCGCGCCAGCCTTTCAGCACCTCGGGTGGAAGAATCACCTTTTTCATAATAAAACACAAAATCATACCATTCTGATGAAGTGTATAATGTAATATCCGGTCTATAGCCATGGACCAATTCAAATGGTGTTCTCCCCATTGAAGAAGGGTTGTTCGAGGCTGTTCGCTGCCTGATATTAGCACATAGTTCACCACAAAATGACCATAATCTTCTCGGTGACTTCTTCTTTGCTGACTTGATTGTGATTGCACTACCAAGATGACCAATTGCTTGTTCTGCTCGATTTTGGAATGGACAATGTGGTTGGATGAACGTCTGGTGAATATGGTTGCGCTTTACAATTGAATTCCAGTGTGTTTTGTAGGTTCTTGGGGATCCTTGTTCTGGCGCACCATCAGAAATCAAATGCTCTGGAATTCCAATCTCATGAATGAATGTCTTCAATCCTTGATGGGGTTGTGATTTGTCCTGTATTGGTATAAATACTTCAAACCCATTTCCATTTGTAAGGATCTGTGCACATTTTTCTTGCCTCATAATACTCGTGGTTCTTGCATGCCAGGTATCAGTGTACCAGGTTCCTTGTGCAACTCTCTTGTTCCTGAAGCGCTGAGTAGGCAGCCGCTTCATCAATGGTGATTGCAAATTCCTGAGTGCCTTCTGCGTCGTGACTTTCAATGTCTGCTCAGCTTTCTTAAAACTAATGTTCCAAGTTTTGGCTAGGCGTTCACAGTCAACTTTGTTTGGACCTTCAATTGTTATCACTGATGGCCCCCATTGATTTCTTCTGTCAAGAGACCTTCTTTCAAGTGTATTGTCAATTTCTCGCAAGCTAGGGGCCTGTTTTGATTCTTCTCCAGGAGCTTCCATAAAGTCAAATTCTGTATCATCAAACAAAAATTGGTCTACCCTTCGCGCGCTTGAAATATTCCTTACTGAAGAAATCCGATGAGCAATATTTCCATCTGTTGCAATCTGGCATTCAGTCAACATTCTTCTTGTGGATACCTGATGGACCCTCAGCAGTTTGCATTGCTGAATGACACTTGGATGCCGTTCTTGTCCTAAGCTGGTCTTGGGGAGGTTATCTGTAACATTACTAGCAGGTTCTGTTACAACTGAACTTTCGTCCATTGCTTGGTCCTCTTCGGTCGACATAGCTTGAAGGCTGAATTGGTCCCCTGAAATTGGATCTCCATTGTCGATTGCTAACTCAGCCATCCTGAACTTCAGTGAATGTGGATCCCAGGGGGTATCATTTGTTGCTATCAAATGTTGGCATTCATCAAGCTCCATTCTTGTGGGCTTTCTTGTGGGGAAATATGAGATCACATTTCTCATACTCAGTTTGATAAAAACTTTCTTCGGATCATCATCCTCCAGTGGAGTTTGAATTGTAATTCCATGCTTGGATCTTGAATCAAATTGGCGAGGTGTTTCTTCAACTGAGTTGAAATTGCAGTCCCTCACTTGATTTGGGCATATCAAGCTGTTTTTCAATTTGTCCCCAAAGTACAGTGCTTGATGAAACACTATGATATATATCTGGCCTGACGTTGGATTCGTCCATGCAGTAGCACAGCTTCCAATGGGGATTTTCTTGATGGGCTTGTATTCTTCAGAAAAAGGTGCAACATCAACGTGTGTTGTGATTTGATCAGGATTCAGCAATACCATATTGCTTCCTGCTGCGGTAGTATCTGCATGTGAGTCTAACTCACAATATCCTTCTTCATTTTCCCCATCATCAAAACCTACAGGAACATTCATCTGGTATAATGACCGGCTCACCATTTTTAACAATTTGTGTTCTAGTGATAGTGTCCGGTTATTATGTCATTTCTTAGATTTTGATCCAAAACTGTCACCCGCGCCTTCATTTTCAGTTTCTTTCTTTTTGGTCTCAGCAGCCTTGAGATTTCTTTTCTTCTTAGCCTGTCTCATCTGGTAAAGCTCCTGGCGCTGTTCTTTTGACATTGTTTTATAAACACTTGTCGGATAAGGCTTGCACTCAACTTTTCCTGTAAAAGTTCCCGTTGTCTTTTGCTTTTTGTTGCTTGAAGTGCCCATAGAATACAAACTTCTGGAACCTCTTTTATGCTTCCCGGTTGCAAGCTTTTTCAATCCAAGACGATTGGTGAATAGAATCAAACATTCATTGAAGTTGTCAGGATAGTCTTTGCTCTCATCAATTGCATCTGCTTTTGCAGCATCAAGTCGCTCATCACTGATTGAATTGATAAAATCCGAAACAAATCTCCTTTCATTATGATTCTTTTCAAATCTCAGAATTGTTCCATGAAAGGCGGTCCAGTTTCGCTTGTGCTTGTTCCAGTCATAATTCTTAGAATCTCCAGTGTAGTGTGAATCTTTCATTTCCTGGTATGTCTTGTTCAGAACCATAGTGATATTGGTATCAGTGTAAGCATGTTGCATCAGCGAAATGAAAGCATTTCCTGCATTACCAGAATTCAGTGCAGTGTTTTGAAAATGTGCGACATATTCCCAACCAGGACCCTTTCTTGTTGCGTCACACAGCAACCTCCAGACGACGTTGTTGTCCTCATCATACTGGGGACCTGACAGGACGCCACATCTTTCATTGTAATCACTCCAAGTTGGATAAGTATCTGTTGTAGTTTGCCCGACTGTTCCAGCCCTGGCTTCATCAGTAACTTCTTCCTTTTCTTGGGGTCTTATGACATACAAGATTGGAAATCCCTCAGAGTTGAATCTGTATCTCAGGTTCTGTCGGAAGCCTTCCTCCCATTCCCTGAATTTTGTGAGATCCTTCAGCTCGGGTGGAGTTGCTTTTTCCTGTGATTTCACACTTGATTCCATCATCTTGATTCTGAAATGCTGCAGTTCCAGGTTGTTTGGGTTTGCGTTCCAGTCAATAGCCCTTGGCTCAACTCCAATCAGTGGTTGGTATCGAGCCCAACTTGCCCATGTGAGAAGCCTCGATGATAGCCTGTTACCATAGTGGATACTTTTCGGGTTAGGACATTCCGGACTGATAGATTTCAATCCGTGCATGAATGATTTGATGCTTTCCTTGTTGAGGTCTGTAATTTCGCGGATATTAGACATCCCTCCCCTCATAATTTCTTCAGCTGATTCATAGTTGATACCAAAATCCATCAAGCTGCTTCTAAAGGCAAGCTGTTCTGGATTCAGAAATCTTCCACTGTTGAATCCCCTGATTTTTATTTTTGGTTGGGATGATCTCCTTCCGTGTCGTTCAGCCCTTAGGTCGACGTCTAGTTGGTTCTCATCTTCATTGCTGTTATCGCTATCACTATCGCCCTGATTGACGTTATTTGGATTTCTGTGTTGCTCCACCGCATCCTGTATCCTTCTGATCCTTCTCTTTACTTCCTTGTTGATGACTCTTTTCCAAGTTGAGTTTGTTTCTGGATCAGTCATGGCCCTTTCCATTACTCTCATGATCCTTGCATTGAACTCCTCTTCACTATCTGGATACTTTTCGGAATCCTCGTCCTCGTCTCCATCAGGACCACTCGGATCTTGATCCACCTCCATTTTTGTTTCTTCTATATCACTATTTTCGTGCGCTCTGGTTCGTACCATGGTGGAGTGCGATATTTCAAACGAAGTTTCGAATTATATTTTGTGATGGAGTATGGATGGTCGATTCGTAGGGGAAGGTTCGAAATGTTCGTTTCGGGATATTCGGAGGATGGTATGTGGAGAGAGAGAAGGTAATCGGGGTTTGGATGTGAGAGATGGGTATTAATCGTTGGTGACTGTCGTTCTGTATTTATCCGGATCGAATTTTTGTTCCGGTTTTGTTATACTTTTGTGTGAGCTTTTGCTTTTGTTGCAAATCAAGATTGTGAGCTTTCCTATCCTTTCTAGGGATTTTGCTCATTCTGTATTTCTGTGGTGAAAGATTGAAATATTGTTTCCTGAGAATTAGTGTTCTCTTTTTCGTATTGGATCTTTCGATCTTTCGCGATTTGGACTTTCGCGGTTTGGACTTTCGCGGTTTGGTGTTCTCATATCTTTACATTTTTCGTTTTCGCTCGTAGCAGATGCTCTTCCTTCCGGGCAGATGCTCTTTGCAATCTGTTCCTTCCAATCTGTTTCACCGCAGAATACGTTTGGCTCAATCTTTTCGCTCGCGTCATTCTTGTTTTCAGTGAAAGATCAGTGTTCTCGGATATTGATTCCTTTCAACTGATGCCAACCTGGGCGGCCCTTTCAACTGAGCCGTCCAGCTTCTTTTCCCTTGCTTGTTTTTTGCTGGATCTCGAAACCCGGTGGAGCCACCACCTTGGTTCGATTCTTTGGTCTCTTCTTTCAGGGAGACCGCCCTGGTGTTGGTCTGTTCCAGGGCTCCACAGGCAACTGCCTCTTTTACATCCTTGAGGGTTGATGCCGGTAGCTGATCAGGCTAGTCCGGATTAGTCTTCGAGCTCAAACTGCGTTTCTTGCGGAAACGCCGTCCTCCACAGCTTGTAGAGTGCTGTGGGTCTGAAAAAACTAAAGAAAGTGCGTCGTAACAGTAATAAAACAAAACGCAATCGATCTTACGATCGATTGATTTAGTGAGTAGAATATTGTTGTTACTGTTCATTCGACCTTGTCGTTGTCGACAGGTTAATTAACCATCGTATCGTCGTGTCGATTATCGTCGCGTCGGTTTTACGGCATATTACCGTGTAATTCTTAGCATACAATACACACGTAAAAATAAGACACAAAACACACGAAAACCATCTTTGATCGGTCTTTCTTTGTATCGTATTACCGAGTAATTCACCGTGATATTCTCATTGGAATATCACAGTATTTGTACCTTATTACGTAGAATTAGTACTAGACTGTACATAGATTTTAGGGCATGATAGTGTTTTAGAGTTGTTAATTCTTCGAAGAGTGAGCTGAGAGGAAAATCCCGCTAAGAGGCAATCCACATAAAAGCGCCGACGATTATTCATTGATAAATAACCTTACGAATAAGGTTATTTGCCCTTATGACTTTTTGTGCTATACGCCCGCTTAGTACGTACGAATACGCGTTACACGGTGGATTCTTTTCATGAGGACACTTTTGGACCCAACACCAACGTCATAAAGGGCAAGGCTGTTCGACAGCAGCCCCTTCACGCTAGAGAGGATGTGGACCCTATCCCGGCTGAAATTCTGACTCGTTACAAGTCCGTGGCCCTCAGTATTGACATCTTCACCGTCAATGGAATCAAGTTCTTCAGGAGCGTATCCCGGCACCTATACTTCCAGACAGTAAATGTCATTGAGGACTCATCCCAGTCCACCATTCTAAAAACCCTCGCGGCCATCATTGGCTTGTACGCCACACGTGGGCTAATTGTTACAGTGGTTTCGGGAGATAACAAGTTCAACTGTCTTGAGGAAGCTTTGCTGTCTCGCGGCCCCCCGGTCCGCTTCGAAGGAGTGGGGAGAAACTAACATGAGCCCTATGTGGAGCAAGACAACAGGACATGCAAGGAGCGGATTCGCTGCATGTTTGCGTCCATCCCATTCAAACGGTTGCCTCGCCGTGTCACCATAGACATGGTGTCGGCCGGCATCTTTTGGCTTAACAACTGGTGCAACCATGTGGGTGTGTCCAACACCCTCTCCCCTCAACAGCTGATGACAGGCGTACGCCTCGACGCAACAAAGGACTGTAAGTTCCAATTTGGGGACTATGTTCTTGCACATGATGATGCAAGCGACAACACGCTGAACCCAAGGGCTCGGGACGCAATATACCTCCAACCAACTGGGGACTGAAGTGGCGCCATGTATCTCTTTGACTTACAAACCGGACGCCGGATCCGGCGCCGAACCGCCACTGCCACCCACATGACAAACACAGTTATTGCACAAGTGGAGGCCATTGCCGCCAAACAAAATGCCCCCATCGGGCTCATGTTTGGCGATCTGGAGGGCCGCACTACTATTCTGGATCTGGACGATGAATCGATTGGGTCCGATGATGGGGCCTCTGACTGCTCCTTTGCACCGAGCGAGACTGCATCGGTTGATGATGGAGATGACCCTGAGGGGATGGATCCCGACGAGCTCCATGACCTCCATGAGGAACAGGCTCAACACGACAACGACGCTGATGGTGAAGGCCACCATGGTGATCCCCCACTGGAAGCAGATGATGGAGTCGATGATCCAGTTGTGCACACTGTAAGCGATTTGGATGGAGGAACTGGCCCAAGTGATGCGGATAACGAGTACGGCGGGGAAAACGCATCCGTTGGGCCGCCCGGCGCGGAAGACACGACTGACTCCGACTCTGAACAGGAAACCAATGCAGACGGGGCAAGCGTTACAAGCGAATGCAGCGCGAGCCAGCCCACGGGGGCAGCCAACGGCCACGCCAGGGAGGACGCTCCCACCCCCACCAATGACAACGAGAGTACTAACAGCTCCACACACCACACTGATAGCTCCACACACAACACTGTTACTACCTACACCGAGCACAATGATGGCTCCATCCCTAACACTCCAGTCGACAATGGTGTGGAAGGACGATCACACATGACTCTAAGGCCACGCGTTATGCGTGGCCATAACAAATTTGTGACAGCCGACGGTTACCAGCCCAACATCCATCACCGGAGCCTCACCTCTGTGCACTCAGACATATTCCAAGGAGGCTTCAGCAAAGCTGTTGCACGAGTGGAGGCCGACCAAGATAAGTACATGTTTATATCTCACGCTATAGCCTCGTACAACAATATTGATGCATCACTAGTCACCAAACAATACGGCGTTAAAGCCAGGTTAAAGCTATTTGGTGAGGCTGGTGTGGAAGCCGTCATGGCCGAGCTTGAACAACTACACAACAGGAAGGTTATCCATCCTGTGCACATCCGGGACATGACCCGAGACGAGGTTAAAAAGGCTCTCCCATATCTCATGTTCCTAAAACGAAAGCGATGTGGAAAGATCAAGGCACGAGGCTGAGGCGATGGGAGGTCCCAGCGGGATTTCATCTCCAGGGAAGATTCTTACTCACCTACTGTTTCCCTTCATGGGCTTATGCTCACCTGCCTCATTGATGCAATTGAGGGGCGGGATGTTGCCACTGCTGACATTCCAGGCGCCTTCCTACAAACCCCTATGCCCGAAGGGGAAGTGGTGCACATACGCTTTGATGGGCCCATGGCTGAGCTACTTCGGCGGATTGACCCCGCTCTTTACGACAAGTACATCATGCAAGGCCGCCAGGGACAGATTACCTACACACAAGCCGACAAGGCAATCTATGGCACTCTCCAAGCAGCCCTACTGTTCTGGGAACGACTCTCCGGACAACTAACCACATGGGGCTTTGAGCTCAATCCATATGATACCTGCACAGCAAACAAGCTGATCAACGGATCACAGTGCACCATCGTGAAGCACGTGGATGATCTCAGAATCTCACACAAGGATCCGAACATTGTAACAGCAGTGCTGGATGACCTTGACAAGGTGTTTGGGAAGGAAACTCCGCTGACCATCACTAGAGGGCGAGTTCATGACTACGTCGGCATGACTATTGACTACAGCGAGCCAGGGAAGGTGAAGTTCAGCATGTTTGATTACCTTAAGGGAATCCTAAGTGAGCTTCCCGAAGACCTCACTGAAGGCCGCACAATTCCAACCCCAGCATCCGATCATCTGTTCAAGGTGAATGCTGAGGGGAACAAGCTCAAACTTGTGGATGTAGACACCTTCCACAAGCATGTAGCCCAGCTCGTGTTTGCAAGCAAGAGAGCTAGGCCAGACATACAAACATCAATTGCATTCATGTGCACCCGCATTGCTAGCCCTGACTCAGATGACTGGAAGAAGCTAAGAAGAGTTCTTGGATATATCAGGGACACTATCTTTCTTCCCCTGGTGCTAGGATGGGACACCACGGGGAATGCATACTGGTACGTGGATGCCTCCTTTGCCGTCCACTCAGACATGAAGAGCCACACCGGCGCGGTTCTCACTTTTGGACAAGGTGTGATCCTTGCACTGTCTACCAAACAAAAGCTCAACACCAAGAGCTCAACCAAAGCCGAGTTGGTGGGAGTGAATGATGCACTACCATACAACATGTGGTGTCACTATTATCTCGAGTGGCAGGGGTACGCCGCACAGGCCGAACATGGTAGCGGCACCGGCCACAGATTGGGCGGGAAGAATATACTTAACCAAGATAACACAAGTGCAATCAAGCTGGAGATGAATGGCAAATCATCCAGCACCAAGCAGACCAGACCAGACACATCAACATCCGGTATTTCCTCATTACTGACCGCATCAAAAAAGGGGAGATCACCGTCGAATACTGTCCAACTGGCAAGATGCTTGCTGACTACTTTACCAAGCCATTGCAGGGATCATTATTCCGCAAGTTTCAAAACATTATCATGGGGGTGACTGATGCGGAATACCTGCAATATAAGCACCACTATGAGGCCCTCAAGGGGGCCATATCATACTTTCTATTCACCCATGACAGACAGTCATTGGTGAGTAGCAGGAGTGTGTTGGTGGTGCGCGGGTGCGAGCAGGCCAGAGTATAAATAGGGCGCTCACATCCTACCATGTATACATACCCTACCCGTGGACACGGGAATGAGAGTCCGGTGACAAGTCATGAAGTGGGAATGTGGAATCCTGTCACTATATCGGTATTGGATCAATACCAGCCATCCACACTACATGTCGCTTGCAGCCATCCAGTTGGCACACAGGGACACCTGAAGGCTGCCACCATCCGGAGACTAGTCGTCACCGATCTACTCATAGTTTAATTATTTGTATCTAACCAATAGGGTTGATTGCACTCTTTAAGGTTTTGTAGTAATAAATCTACTGATTTCAACAACGAGTACGAGTTCGAGTAGTACAGTACGAAGTAAGATAGTACTTCATAAAATCTAACTCGTATTTTTAAGAAAAATAGGCTATGACGGTTCGTAACCGTCTTGTCCGACCGGTTCGTGCTCGCTCGTGCCGGTCAACGATTTCGTACCGGTAGGTAGTCTACATTCGCTAGCAAGTCATGCACGCTCGGTTTGTAAAGCACAACTGAACTACGCTGTGTATGAAATTGTGTGCTATTGAGTTTTAGTGTCTACTATGACTTCGAGATAGTTCGAGAAGCTTCCCAGCTAGTAGTTCAGTGATACGATTGGAAAAGAACTGATGGGTTCTTTGATAATCGGAATTCGGATGAGACTTCAAGGAGTAGGTTCTATTTGATGTTCGAATACGATTGAACAATGACAGATGATCGGAAACGATGTCATTGACTCATGACTGAGGGAGTGTGTCAATGACGCGTGACTGGACTGAAGGAGTGTGTCAGTGACTCATGACTGAAGTGTCTGTGCGTTGTTCACAACAGTATGTTGTATTCAATACGATGCAATATTGAGGTACGTATGAGTAAGTCGCAAAACATTGACCAGCTGTTCAATCAATAGTTACCGTCTGAACAACGCACAGACACTTCAGTCATGAGTCACTGACACACTCCTTCAGTCTGTTGTAACTCTAAAAATCGACCGGATAGGCAGGTATCGAATATTTTAAATTTAAAGAGAATGTGAGCTCAAGGTGAGGCTCTTAATTTTGCTATGTTATTCTTGTAGTTGACCGGTATCCCTGTGTTATTCGTGTTGTATGTAGGGATGGTAGGGATGTCTAAACTGATCATAGATCATGTGCAATTGGTCATAAGACAGAGAATTGATGTAGCAAACCGGATGAGAGGAATGGTAGTGAAGTACAGACCGGGGAACAACCTTGAGTATACAGCGCACGTACTACAAGAAAGATCTCACTGTATCAGCAATCAGCAACATCGGTGCGTACCATATCCCCGGAACATTCCCCGTACGTACAAATCTCACGGTAAGCAGAACAAGCATCGAATTCTGCAAGCATCGAACAACAACCGGCAAATCGTGTTGTTAAGTGAAAACAAGAAATAACCGTTACGTGCGGTTAAATATGAACCAATAAGAAAACAGATCGACGTGCGCACATATGTATACAGATGAGATGCGCGGCGAAATGTACGGTGTTACGAATACAATGAGGAATAAGACTAGATTACTGATGGATAGACACTCGGGCACATGAAGTCCGACAGGAAGATATGAGTATCAAAGGGAGTCTATCACAGAAAACAAAAGAATGAGTCACGACCAAATGAATTGATCATTGATAGAAGAATCGGACACAGCAAAATATCACAAGAAAGTATTACACGAAAATTCAGAGGCATAGGATCCAATACTAAGTATGTCAATGATATACATGTGTATATCAATGAAATATGGGAAATATCAATGACATACAAAATGGATACGCGAAGCCCAAATATGTTAGAAACAAACAAAATGAGACACGTTTCTCCGACAAATTCACTGAGGAAATATTAGTTAATCTACAACCCGAGAATGCACGTGCAGTCTCATCATGGAGGATCGTTTAACACGGGATTGCATGTGAATTCCGATTGAGTATCGGAAAAAACAGAAAATAGACTAATTAACTCATAATCCGGAATTACAGTTGTTGATTAACAGTCGCAGCTTCATACGAAAACTAGATATCAAACATACCTACAAGTTACAATCCACTCCGGAATTCCCCTACGAGATTCCTAGGTAAATCTTCTACTAACAAAAATCGACGATTAGAATTTATTGATCGCGAACTTCAGTAAATTCTACACTCACGTGTACCACTGAATCAAACCTAACACCCTTGTACGAAACTACAGAAATAAGTCATTATCTTGAACACAATACATCGGATACTACCGAGACTTGGCTAGAACAACAAAGAAGAATATCAAAATACAAATAAAAAATACATAACAACAAACAAAAATAAAAAATACGTAACAACCGAAAAGAAAAATACTACTTGACAACATCATGCTAACATTTACGAACAGATTCTTTCAAACTCTGGGTGCAGTCACCTACCCTGCCTTCTACATTATGAGAAACAACGATTGGTGGAGGCAAAATGAAGTAACCGATGTATCACAGAATAATACAAACGAGGATGACCAGATTCCATCGACAACAAACAGGCTTCCTCCTCGACGCCAACGACGCTCAAGACAACGAGACAGGGAGAAACGGGCCAACCAAGATCTGGAATCATCGTCATCACCATCTTCATCCTCATCAGAAAGTGATGATAGTAGTACCTCAAGTTTCGAAAGACGCCGAGATGCAGAATTGGTTAACATTAGAAGACAAGCAGCAGAAGTCAAACGTCAAGTGGAAGAAATCAATGCACTAAAGGAAGAAATGAGAGCTGCAAGAGCACGAGGACGAGAAAAAGAAAGAAGATATGAAGCGGAGATGAACAATCTGAGACAAACAATTCAAGAATCACTCAACAAAGATGATGAGATGGAAGCGCTTCAACAAGAAGTGAGGTCCGTAAAAGAAAAAGCAGCGGGTCAGCAGTTACTCAAGGCAAAACCAATCCACGATTTTGACGGCCAACAAGAGAATTGGACAAAGTGGAAATCTGATGCGATAGCTACCTTTGCTGCAACAGGACACGAGGAAATTATGAATGATCCAGATGCCGCTCCGAATGCACCAAGCAAAAACAAGGCACTTTGGGGAACTCTGCTGTCAGCATGCAGTGGGGGTAGCGCGCATTCTAAGATAATCAAGCATGAAGACACATTTGATGGACACGCAGCATGGCAAGAACTGTTGGGCTGGTATGATTCCGACAACCGCAGAGAATCTTATGCTGAGACCCTGAAGCTGCGGCTTCGATATAACCAGTTGCATCCCAATGGCAATATTTCTGATTACATTAACACTTTTGAATTGACTTGTAATAAACTTCGAAAAATTCCACCATACCACATGACTGAATGGGATGCAAAAAGCATATTTGCTCGGAATATTTGTGACCCAAACCTGGAGAGATTCAAAGAAGAATTGCTGGAACACAAAACAGACCGGACTCTAGAAGAAATGATTGTTAAGCTTCGAATCCATGATGAAGAACTTGCTCGGACTGCATTTGATAGCAACAGAGGAGGCCCCAAACGTGTCCGACGGACCCCTGATGGTCCTAACAAAAGACAACGCACTGGTTCCTCCGGCACTGGCACTCTTACAGGGACTATTCACCCCAATCTCAAGGGTATTATCCGAATCCCTCCTGAAACATGGCACGAGCTCTCTCAACTTTATCGAGACTGGGTTCTAAAATACAACCAAGCTATCCGGCACAGTGACACGCCACCACCAACTCCAGAAGGGGTTACTGTCGGCCCTCCGCAAGACGATGGATTGAATCACTTCATTCCTAAATCTGGTCGCCAACGTAGAGTGCGTCGTGTAATGGCTCCAACCACCATTACGCCTACGATTGAGTCACCACCGACGCCCTTGTCACCTCCTACTGAGTCACCTCCTCCGGATACGGATAGTGATCACGATAGCATTGGAACGATTGATGAAACTGAATTATTCCCTCCAGGCACCACTGCTCTCAAAACGGTTCGATTTCATCTACATTCTGGGGGGGATGATGGTGAGGTAACACAGAATGCAGCGAATTCTACACCAAGAAGAAACGCATCATCTTATTTTTACACAACAAGAAGAAACAAGCTGGAACTCAAACCCGACGAAACTGAGGTTGAGGATAGTGAAAATAAGGACGAGGATAGCGATGGAGAGGATGTACCAGATCTTGTTGCAAGAACGACTCCTGATTTGGACGATGAAAATGAGATCAACAATAATGATACCAAAAGAGAACAACGGGATCTACAAAAAGTAACCAGAAAAATCTATCAAGAAAGAAGACCGAGAAGAACAACAAGAAATTCAGCAATCACAAATATACATCGATACAGAGAGGTTCAACAAAATGACAATATTGCAGTTATTGACAGTGGTGGAGGAAGAAGACCAACGGTTACAGAACAAGCATGGCCTCGAATTGGAGGAGAAACTGGAATGACGTCTGCAATGAGGCCGTACATGAGTAACGATACCAACGCCTATGTGGAGCATCCAGTTTGCAGTGCTGTAACGAAGGCTTTTATTCCAGGAAGAGAAGATCCAGTACTTCTAATGGTCCACTATGCAACTTTTGTGACCAAGGATAAAGACCAAACTGATGGTGAATCACTATTGACAACAATCGATATGGGTGATCATGGAGTGCTGGTAAATGGAGTGCAACCACAATTGAGCAAATGTGGGATTACAATCGGAACGACATTTCTACCATTTTCATATGATGATGAAAAAGTGTATTTTCATATTACCAAACCAACAGAAGGGGAAGTCGATACATTGGAAAGATTTGAGTTGAACAGCCCAGCACCACCAGATATGCGAAAATACCCAATGTTGAGAAGGAAGAGAGCAAGAGAAACATTCAAATTTGCAAAACTACCAATGCTAGAACTTCAAAAACGTTTTGCGATGTTACCAGAATTGACTGTGTTGAAAACATTGGAAAATACTACCCAACACTATGAAGAAATAGAAGAAGAAAATCGTGAAGTTCCCAGAAAACACTACAGGAAAAGATTCAAGGCCTTCCATTACAAACGACAAAATGAAACAGTGAGCACCAATTATACTTATTTTTCACAAAAGACATCTCAAGGACACAATGGTGGACAATTTTTCAGTGGCACCAAGACAAAACTCTGGTCTTTCCATCCATTGAAAACAGAATCACAATGTACAAACGTGCTACAGGATTATCTTCGAGAACATGGCGCTCCTGATACCATACTCAGTGACAATGCAAGATCTGAAACAGGGGTAAAGTGGACTCAAATTCTTCGAGAAAATATGATTAAGACCAGAACAAGTGAACCACACCACAGTCATCAGAACCTATGTGAAGCTGAATGGGGAAGATTGTCCAAGATGGTACAAAACAGTCTACAAATGTTTCAGGCGCCAATCAGTTTAGCGCATTGGTGTGCAAAATGGTGTGTGTCAGTTAACAATTTGGCAGCGCGAAAGTCTCTGAATTGGAAGGTACCTTTAGAATTGCACCAAGGTTGGACACCTGATATCTCCCATCTGAGATTTCATTTTTATGAACCAGTGTGGTATTTTGAGCAAAGATTCAAGAGTCCCAAAAACAACATGTTGAAAGGGAGATTTCTGGGTTTTGCTGAATCGACGGGTGATGCAATGACGTATTATATTCTGACTGAACCTGATACACCAAAACAGAAGCGCCAAGTGTTGATGAGGTCTGTGGTCAGAACAAGACGCAAGGAAATTGGCACCAAAGACGAATATGTGAATGACAGCCTGGAGGCTGAGCAGTTTACTCTTTCTTTGTCAGAGCACCAACAGAATATGGAAGATATCAAGAGCACCGGCGAAGTCCCATTGTTATCTTCAGGGGAGAAATTTGCAGCGAGCTCTGAAGGAATGGAAAATTCAACCAGTACAAACCCAATAAAAGACACTGATGAAAATGACAATGCAGTTTCAGGGGAGTTTCATGAAGATGATGCCGATGTTGATCTCGATAACATGCTGGATATGGAAGAAGAAATGTTACCAAGTGATATAGACGGATGCAACAATGCTGAAACTCATCAAGATATTTTGGAAAGCACTGAAGCGAATTTGGATATGGATTTCAGGAAGATTTTAGATCATTTTTGGGAAAATAGCATTTTGGTATTCAAGGCACAATATATCGATGAGTTGCAAGGAAATACAGCTTTGAATACTCCATTCCCACAATTGAAGAAAGATCAACCACTGGCATGTGCAAAGTACATCAAGGAATACATTGTTGAAAGCCGGAGAGGAAATAACAGGCCGTTGAATGTGTGGGCAGAGCAAGTAATAAAACAACAATCAGGTATCGTCAGAAGAATACAATTTATGAAGTCCTTAATATACGAGAGTGTTCAACGTGCAGTCAAGAAGAAACCATCCAGGAATCAAAGAATGACAAAGAAGAAGAATCGAGAAAAGTTTGGACAGAAGATTCCAAATACTTATGAAGAATGCATGCAATTTGATGCTGAAGCTGGCAATACAAAATGGAAAGACTCAATCCAGAAGGAGATGGATAATTTGGAACGTTTAAAATGCTTCAAATATCACTCAGCGGAAAAAGAATTTCCAAAAGAGGAAGGTTGGCAACAAGCAAGGTTACAGATGATCTGGGACATCAAGAGTGAAGATGACAGATACAAGAGTCGATTGGTGGCAGGCGGTCACAGAGTTGATTCAAGTGAATACAACACGTACTCCAGTCAAATTAACAGTTTATCTGTGTACTTACTGTTCTTAATCGCACAACACCAACAACTGGATTTGATGACAGCAGATGTGGGAAATGCATTCCCAACTGCACCAGTCCAAGAAAAAGTATGGGTGTGGGCTGGAGACGGGTTCGGTGAAAAGAAAGGATGCAAGGTAGAAATACAAAGAGCACTGTACGGGTTGGCAGGTAGTGGTAGAGCTTTTTATGGATTTCCTGGCTGACACACTCATGAATTTTGGTTTTTGACCGTCAAGAGCAGACCCAGATTTATGGCTACAGAAAGAAGGAGAAGGCTACACATATATTGGGACTCATGTTGATGACCTCATGGTTATAGGACGGAAACCTCAAGATTGGATAGCCAGAATTGAACAAGAATTTGCATTGAGAAATGTTGAATCGGAACCTCAGTATTACCTTGGTACAAGTCTTACAAGAATCAAGGATGGAAGATTACTGATGAACGCTACCAAATATATCAGTGAAGTAATTCGGAAATATCAAGAGAAATATTCAGTGACTCTCAAGAAAGAAAATCTGCCAATGAAAACCGATTGCCACCCAGAGCTGGATGATTCACCTTTATTGACCATACCGGAACACAAGGAATTCCAACATATTATTGGTCTAGGACAGTGGTTGGTGTTATCTGGAAGAATTGATATTGCATTCGCAGTGTCATCTCTCTCAAGATTTGCAGCTGGACCGCGAGAAGGTCATTTGCAGATGGCTAGACATATCCTGGGATATTTGAAGAAATACAAGAAGAAAGGAATTCTAGGGGATCCAAGACCCCCAAGGATCAGTTCAAATGGTGATGTCAAGCTCAAATACGAAGAATTTACACATCATTACAAATATTACAAGGAAGAATTGGATCCAATGTTTCCGGTGCCACTAATCCCTGAAATGGACTTGAACATATTTTGTGACAGTGATCACGCACATGATTTGGTCACTGGAAGGAGTATCACTGGATTGATTGCATTTGTTGGGTGTATGCCTGTTTACTGGAAGTCAAAGAGACAAACATCAGTTCATACCAGTACGTTTGGAGCTGAATTTACTGCACTGAAAGACGCGGTTGCGTTGGCCATCATGCTCAGATATCATCTTAGATCGATGGGAGTGACTGTAACCAAACCGGCAGAAATCTATGTGGACAACAAGAGTGTAGTAATCAACTCAACCAATCCTACAAGTTCACTCAACAAGAAATCAATCGCACTGGCCTATCATTTTGTCAGACAACACCAAGCCGGAAAAGTTGTGTCCATCAGCCATATTAATTCACAGGACAACTATGCAGACATTCTCACCAAGCCATTGAACAGTAACGCATTCAGGAATCTCCTAAATGAATTCATGACAATGTAAAAAACAAACAAAGTTAAGTACCACAATTCAGTTATCAAACAACCACACTAAAAATCCATGTCTAAAGAACTATGTTGTATGCTTCCCTCTAAAAATTCAATAGGAATCTAAACCAAGATCATGGATTTAGGGGAGAACAACCGGCAAATCATGTTGTTAAGTGAAAACAAGAAATAACCGTTACGTGCGGTTAAATATGAACCAATAAGAAAACAGATCGACGTGCGCACATATGTATACAGATGAGATGCGCGGCGAAATGTACGGTGTTACGAATACAATGAGGAATAAGACTAGATTACTGATGGATAGACACTCGGGCACATGAAGTCCGACAGGAAGATATGAGTATCAAAGGGAGTCTATCACAGAAAACAAAAGAATGAGTCACGACCAAATGAATTGATCATTGATAGAAGAATCGGACACAGCAAAATATCACAAGAAAGTATTACACGAAAATTCAGAGGCATAGGATCCAATACTAAGTATGTCAATGATATACATGTGTATATCAATGAAATATGGGAAATATCAATGACATACAAAATGGATACGCGAAGCCCAAATATGTTAGAAACAAACAAAATGAGACACGTTTCTCCGACAAATTCACTGAGGAAATATTAGTTAATCTACAACCCGAGAATGCACGTGCAGTCTCATCATGGAGGATCGTTTAACACGGGATTGCATGTGAATTCCGATTGAGTATCGGAAAAAACAGAAAATAGACTAATTAACTCATAATCCGGAATTACAGTTGTTGATTAACAGTCGCAGCTTCATACGAAAACTAGATATCAAACATACCTACAAGTTACAATCCACTCCGGAATTCCCCTACGAGATTCCTAGGTAAATCTTCTACTAACAAAAATCGACGATTAGAATTTATTGATCGTCAAATGAGACCGGGTTTTGATTTTTGTGATGCCAAAATTAGATCTCGGAAAACAATTTTTGACAATCTTCAATCCAATCTGGGTCTCTCTGATATGAAATTTCATCCTCATATACTGAATTGGTTACCTGATAATAAGCCCACTCAGGTGTATGTCCATTCTTTTGAGGATGCCATTTATTCTCTTCTTTCTGACCAGCAGCTAATGATAGAAGAAAACCTCTCATTTCCTGACTATTCCACCCCTCTATCTCCCGACAATAATCCTGAGTTGAATCCTCATTCTGTAATCTCAGAATTGCATCACGGCTCGTGGTGGAAATCTTCTTGGAAAGAAATTTGCAATCCCAATTTGCAAGAAATTCTTGTTCCTATTATATTTTACATGGACGGCATCTCTTTGGATGCGCACGGACGACTTACGTTAACACCATTGAACATGACACTCGGTATCTTTAATGTGGAGACCCGTTCTCGACCTGAAGCATGGACAACTATTTACTTCCATCCCGACCCTGAATGGGAGTCAACCAGACACTCTTGTCCTGCCACTTCGAAGGAAAAAATTCAGAATCTTCACAATGGTTTGGAAGTAGTGTTTCGCTCCTTCAACGCCGCGTGTAACGAAGACAGTGGTATCGAATGGAATTATCTTCCATACGCAAATCAACAGTGGAAGGTAAAAATGAAATTTGCCATTGCCTATGTTATTGGCGACACAGAACTTCACGATAAATTGTGTGGAAAATATGGCTCCTTCAATAAGGGTGTCATGCGGATGTGCCGTCACTGCAACTGTTATTCTCCAAACATAAACATTCCTTCTGTTCAACCTGCAACAAAGAAGTGGTCACCTGTTGATTTTCATTGTTTTCCCGGCACAGATCTAAACGATATCAATAAGAACTTCAAAAACAACTCTCATCACAACATAAGGAATGTATTTCATGATTTATGCTTTGGTACCAATAAGAACAACATTCACTTTGCAACTCCCGGTGAATGTTTGCACATGCACCAGCTCGGCACTGCCAAACGTGCCGTTGAGTCAATTGAATTGTTGCTCCGCGGAAGTGTTCCATGTGTTTATGCCCCCAATTTGAATCACGGCGTGGCTGTTGCTAACAGTATTGGCCATTTAGCACAACGGTACGGTGGTTTGTTATCACGCCAGTCTGATAGAGATTTTCCTCGCACCAAATTTGGGACTCAGCTTTTATCAACCACGAAGAAAGAAGGGCATGATTTCTCTGGAATGCTTATTTCTCTTCTGATCGCTATTGTTTCCAAACCTGGATCTGACATTATTGTTGACCATCGTTTTGTAAAGAAACAGATAGAGGTAATTCAGCTAATTCTATCAATGGAAGAATTTCTTAAACACGGCCGGATGAAATATGCTTCCTTAAAGAATCTCCCAAAAACAATTGTTCACTTTATCAATTGTATAAACTCAACTTGTCACAGGAAAGGGATGGGAACAAAACTAATCAAGAATCACCTGTACTTTCACCTACCAGATTATATCTCTTTATGGGGAAGCCCTGCAGGGTGGGATAGTGCTCCCAATGAATCTCACCACAAAACTGAGATTAAAGCTCCTTCCAAGAACACATAAGGTAATGCTGCATCACTAATCAATCAAACTGCCAATAGAAAGTCCGAGAAAATGATGCTAAGCCAGGCAACATATCACTACAACTTGAATGCACCTGATCCTCCTCCAATTGAACGCCCTGAAGGTGGCGGTTCTCATTTTCAAATAATGAGAACCGAAAATGGGGAATCAACAATGAAGTGGCTTCGTTCTACGAACAAAACCAAACCATTTTTTCCTTCTGACATACTTGACTTTGTTTGTGATTCTGTGCTACCTTTATTGGAGAATCCTTCGCACATTTGTGGAGTTACAGAGCACAATCGTTTTGATGTTGCTTGTGGGTCAAATTTTATATTTCGCTCGCATCCTTCATATAGATCGGATAGTTCTCCGCTGAACTCCGTCTGGATGGATTGGTGTTTGATGAAATTGGACTTTGATTTAAATAACAACCCCAAGCTCATACCGTGCCATCTGCTATGCTTTTTAACTGTACAGAGTTTGAAGCAGCCATACAGTAGTATTGGTGGCTATCCAATTGATACAAACGGAATGTATGCTGTGGCTCGTCGGTTTCAAGATGTGCCTAAGAAAACAGCTTCTGAATTTGTCCAACGTGGTCGCCTGATGAATTCACTGTACCTATTTCATGTCGAAACTATCCATTCCGAGCTGGCAGTTGTTCCAGAGCAAGGCCTTGATGGCTCCATAACCAATTGCGATTGGCTAGTGATATCAAATCGGATCTCATGGCTAAATTTTTTTGAAAGCAAAAATGCTGCTACACCACCGTCTTACCAAATGTTTGTACAACGCATGCACACTACAGGATGACATCCAGTTGGAACCGTTTGAGATGGCATTGAATGATAACGAATCCAGTGATTCTCTATCCAGTTCAGAGAGCGAAAGCTTGGACAGCAGTTCCAATTGAGTAGCAAGGGTTAATGTAACGGCTAACTTTAAACTATTGTTTAATATTACTATAGAGGGTTAGCTCTAAGCACAGTTTTGCGAGATACATAGGCGCTCATAATATAACACCCTTCGAATTTGGGATTCGAACAGCTATGTAATACTAATGGATTGAACAATAGAGTATCTCCCGACCTCAATGGAACTTTCACTCCATACGTGGGGAAGACAAAATAATAAATCACCTCGTCAGCAGACACTTCCGCCGGAGCAATGACTGTCAAACGAGTGTAGTACATGTCATCGTCCACATGGCATCTAGAATGGTAGTTGCGACCGATCGAAAATGCTAATGCCTGCTGCCCAATTGCATTTAGCTTTGTACGAGACAGAATCTGAGACAACACATCCATTTCCTTTGCAACAAATGGTTCCACGTCAATTAAACTATGATGCATATGCTTCACAATTTCAACTGTTTTCTCTTCTAGCTCTAGTTTGATGCTTGGATCGACATGACTTTTGAAAACATACTCACCATTATTTGAATCCAATCTTTCTGGTCGAATTCCAATGATAGCATAATCATCATTGATACTTCCCCGCTTCAATCCTCTTCCAACGGTTGGTTTTGCTCCAACAATAGCAGGAGCGAATTCTCTCAACAAGTTGATATTATTCTTGGAAGCCAGGTGTCGTTCTGCTAAACCTCTTGAAACTTTGGCAAAAATTCGCAACGATGGTTTATAATCGTCAAATGCAAGAATATGCTCGTCTTTCGTACTATCCAACGTCTCGAAATTGTCGATAGACAATGCCAGTTCCGGTTCATACTTCTTCTTTCCCCCTATTTTGCCACCCCACCAATTGGTTTCCATGTATTTACCTGCCACCACAGTTGATTGGTATTTGTTTTTCCGCGCTATTGTCTTGACAGGTTTGTCAATGGGCTTATTTACCCTCTTCCTCTCCGGTTTTATCTGCAACAATTGCTTATAAGTCTCATGGCTGTTCGTCACTGGTGCTGCAATGGTCAGAAAATTTGAAGACATTCTCTGTTTATGTCTTTTCTCATGTTTCCTATTTGCTTTTTGCCTCCTTCCTCGTGCTGACAATTGCTTTCCATTCATTGTGGTTGGTTTCATTGTTGCCGAGACGAATTGCCGTTGGAGGATGACAAGGACGAATCGATTTGCCGATGGAGTGCCGCTTGCCGGTGGAGGTGGAGGAGGAGCGACGTTGGTGGATCGCCGGTGTAGGAGGAGTAGGAGCGACGGTGGAGGAGGAGCGACGTTGGTGGAGCGACGGTGGAGGAGCGATTCGATGCAGGATCACCGGTGGAGGAGTAGGAGCTATTCGATGCTGACGATTCGTTGCCAAGCGCTGGTAGAGGAGATGGAGGAGGAGCGACGTTGGAGCGACGGTGTAGGAGGAGGAGGAGCGACGTTGTTGGAGCAGATCGATTGGTGTTGGATCGATTGGTGTTGGATCGATCCGTTTTACAGATCAATTCGTGTTGCAGATCGATTCGTGTTGCAGATTGATTGTCGCTTGCCGTTGGAGGAGGAGGAGGAGCGTTTCGCTGATTCGTTGCCGCTTGCCGGTGGAGGAGGAGCGTTTCGCTGATTCGTTGCCGCTTGCCAATGGAGGAGGAGGAGGAGTGTTTCGCTGATTCGTTGCCGCTTGCCGGTGGAGGAGGAGGAGGAGCGTTTTCGCTGATTCGTTGCCGCTTGCCGGTGGAGGAGGATCGCTTCGCTGATTCGTTGCCGCTTGAGGGTGGAGGAGGAGGAGGAGCGTTTCGCTGATTCGTTGCCGCTTGCCAGTGGAGGAGGAGGAGGAGCGTTTCGCTGATTCGTTGCCGCTTGCCGGTGGAGGAGGAGGAGGAGCGTTTCGCTGATTCGTTGCCGCTTGCCGGTGGAGGAGGAGGAGGAGCGTTTTCGCTGATTCGTTGCCGCTTGCCGGGGGAGGAGGATCGCTTCGCTGATTCGTTGCCGCTTGAGGGTGGAGGAGGAGGAGGAGCGTTTCGCTGATTCGTTGCCGCTTGCCGGTGGAGGAGGAGCGTTTCGGTGATTCGTTGCCGCTTGCCGGTGGAGGAGGAGCGTTTCGATGATTCGTTGCCTCGCTGATTCGTTGCCGCTTGAGGGTGGAGGAGGATGAGGAGCGTTTCGCTGATTCGTTGCCGCTTGCCGGTGGAGGAGGAGCGTTTCGGTGATTCGTTGCCGCTTGCCGGTGGAGGAGGAGCGTTTCGATGATTCGTTGCCAAGCGCTGGTAAAGGAGGAGGAGTAGCGTTTCGCCGGTCGTGTTGGAGGAAGGACCGAAGGAATGTTCTTGCTGCCGCTTGCTGCTGTTGCTCTCGCTGCCGCTTGCTGTCGAATCGATGAGTCGTTGCCGTTGTTGTTTCCAACGAGCCTATTCAAATAGATGATATGATAATTGAACAAAATGGGTGAGTCTCTTGTTTGGAGGGCTCTGAGAATGGAGGTGAACAGTCGGTATTTGGTAGTTTAACTTTGTTGGTTATTACATGAAATTGTTACTTGAAATTGTGAGCAGAAATTTGCTCTTTTACTAAAATCACTATGTTGGTGCATCGACCTGCTAATACTCCGATGCACACACTAAATCACTAATAATCGGCATCGACCCGCTAATACTTCGATGCTCTGCACGTGTCCTTTGTACCAATGGGCTGTAGAGATTACCTTGTGCCCGGTAGGGTTGGTACATAAGGCCCTATTTTTAGTAAGAAGGAGAACCGGATCGGTAAGTGGTAAAATCTCATTCCCACTTCCACTCCCGTCTTCCATTCATGTTGGTCCATTCCTGCAGAAGCAAGATGACTCGTACGATCGATCACGAGGCTCATTCGCGTCTCATTCATTCACTCGCGTCTCATTTGTGTCTCATTTGTGTTTCATTCCACTCATTCGTGTCTCATTCATTCACAGCGCACGCTCGTTCGATCGACTTCAAACACACTCCCCTGCTTCAAAGGATAGATGGACTCGTCACTCAATGAGACTGCTCCAGAACTCGCTGTAGGCCGAAAATGCTTCCTCTGTGTCTACAGTAGAGAAGCTTGCATCCTTGTTGCTTTTGGGCTTCGTGGAGTACTCATCTTTGCCATAGAATTTGGAGCCATGCTTTTCAAATAGGACTCCAGTAAGATTCTTGGTGAAGAGGTCACTTGTCATTTCATCGCCTGTCTTCCACATCACCTTGATGATGCCCATTTCCTTTAGCTCTCGTAGGAAATACTGTTTCACTTCAATATGCCTGGTGCGACCTGCTATGGACCAATTGTTGCAGAAATCAACCGCACCCTTGTTGTCCACATATATCACCATGGATAGCTTGATTTGCAATCCGAGACACATCATGACTCTCCAAATGTACAGCATGTCCTGGACACATAGCACAGCTGCATACAGTTCGGCTTCCATAACTGACAGGGCAATGATTGGCATCATCCTGGATCTTGCTGTGACGTTGGCACCATTCAGCCAAGTCGACCAGCCATTGACACTGTGTCGAGACTCATCTTTTGCATACTCCGAGTCACTGAGTCCAATCAGCTCAAAAACGAAATCCTTGGTACCATCCCACACTGCATTTGGGGCTAATGTGAGACCTCTCTTGGGTGTTGTTAATTTCCTTCTGAATTGGCTGTCGAGCTGATTCATTCCAAAGGCAAAGAAGAGCAACGAAAGCTCTATCTGCAGGCCGGTTGAGGTGCCGGTCTGTTGTGTCCAATATTTCTCTGATATCCACTACGGTTGGATGCTAATCCAACCAGATCTATTCTGATTATCGACCAATCGACGCAATCAGTTAGATCTTAGGCTCGTAGTTCTACAAATGGGACGCAAAGAGTCCGGTGTGCAAGGTTTAAGGTTGAATAATCAAATAATCTAAAAGAATGCGCTTTAGCTTGCTGGGGAGCAAGATAGCACTTTAAAGCGTGCTGCCGCTAATACAGGACGGTGAAATTACGAGTATTACAGTAAAATTACCGTGTTACGAGAAAATATCGTGTTACGAGAACAAAAATATCGTGTTGCCGCTAATACAACACGTATTTTGTGCAGCAGACAAACAGGTTCGTGAGCACAAAGATCGAACCTCTGCTGTCTTTTCTTGAAAACAAACACTTAACGAGATGGCTAGCGTATGCTAGTTTCTGCCATGTGTTCTCTCTTTGATCTCTTAAGTATCGATAATTCGATCGTACGAGTGACGATCATTTGGCTCGCAAGATTGAGCCATTTGGTCAATAATGAGACACCTGGCTTGCACGATCAAGCCATTTGGTCAGAAAATGAGATATTTAGCTCACAGATTGAGCCATTTGGTCCATAACGTTAAACATCGTGATATCGAACCAAGTAAGCTGAACTCGTGTGAGTAAAGAATGAGATACCACTGTACCACTGTTACATACGCTATTCTGGACATGAAAGGAATTTAATAGGTGTTCCAGCGCAATACTTCATTACTCGCTTCAGCGCCTTCATGTGGGACTTCCTTGCTTCAGTCATGAACCTAGACAGCTCCCGGACAGCATTCTGTGTTTCAATTCTTGACCATCTCATCATGTGCAAAAGGATTGCTGTTCCGGACCTGTACTTGGTTTGGGCTTCCTTGGTGAGAACAGTATCGGTTGGTCCTTCACCTTCTTTCTTCAGCACTGATCCTGGTTCTGCTGGAGTGGTGGGATTGCCTCTGCATTCATCAAGCTCAAATTCATCGACAAATCTCTTGATCTTGACCGGTTGGGTCATCCGGAGTGTCCTGTTCTTCTTGTCCCGCTCAATGTGGCATCCAACGTACTCATCCATCTCTCCAACATCCTTGCATTCAAATAGGGACTTGAGTTGCTCCTTGTGCTTCAAAACTTCTGCTGCTTCACCCATGATGCAAAAATCGTCGACCCATAGTAACATCAGAAGGAGTTTGTTGTTGATCCACTTGAAAAATAGACAGGGGTCAGCCTTGCATCTTTCCATCTGCATGGCATGCATTGCGCGTCGGGCTTCTCTCCAGAATTGGATGGCTGCTTGAATTGTCCCATAAAGGGTTTTCTGCAATTGGAGTAGTACATATGATGGATAGAATTTCTGATATCCCTCTGGAATCTTGGTGAAAATTTTCTCCCCATTCTGAAATTTGCCATTCAGAAAAGCTCCTTCCACATCCACAATGTAAGCCATGAAATTTGCCATGACCATCAGTATCATTGCAATTCGAATGGAGATATCGCTAACAACAGGTGAAGACTTGTCTTGGCCATCATAGTGCTCGCCATCTAGCTGCTTGAATCCTCGGACGGCATTCCTGCATCTTACTGTGCCATCAGGTTTCATCTTGTTGGCCCAAGTGGTATCCATGATTTTGGTGCCTGGTGGGATATTGGCTTCGTCAATCTCTTCAAAGACGCCATACTTGACCATCTTCTCATGTTCAGCATCAACACCCTCTGTAAACTTGTCTCGCATTGGGCTGGCCATAGATTCCTTGTAGTTCATGGTCTTCAGCTCATTGGTGTTGTCAAAGGCACTCCCAGCCGCGCCAACTAGACTGAGTTCATTCATAGCGCCTTCCTGAGATGGAATAGAGACTGACAGAAGATTGAATTCTTTCAGTGCAGTCATTGCCTTGTGGAACTGGATTTCAGCGTTGGTGAATTGAGCTGCATAGCTTGCCATGTCCCCATAGCGAATATCCGGATTGAGATGAGAGTTTCTCACAACATGACCATATCTGGTGGTTGTTACAACATGTGGATCCTCTGCTTCAGTGTCATCATTGCTGTCGTAGTCCTCCTCGCTTTCATATTCAATCTTGGTTTCTTCAATATCATCGGAGTAGTAGTCATCATGACTATCGAAAGCAGGGTCCTCTGTTTCTGGGTCAGGTTCAGATTCAGATTCAGGTTGGAAGGGAATTGCAGGTGCTGTGTCTCCCCCACTTGCATCCTGAAACTGCACTCGTCGATGTCTGGTGGTGGTGCGCAAAATGGAGACAGGTTGTGGAGGAGGCGGGTCATTGATCGGGAGATCCATATGCCCGCCTTCAAGGAAATCAGCATGAAAATTAATAGCTTCACCCGCTGGTGCAGTGGGTGGAAAATACATACGCTTCAGCCAGTAGATATCCCTGGTAACTGTAAAAGTGTTCTTCAATGGATCATACATCACGTAGCAGTCTCCAGGGCGGTCAGTACAATATCCGGCGAAGAAAGCTGGATTGCCGCGATAATTGAGTTTTGGACTTGTGGATCGCTTGACACGAACTACTCCAGCCTCGCCAAAGGTTCGTAGATGGGCACTAAAAGCAGGGACCTTTCCAGAGAAATGTTGGATCTTGGGCATAGTAGTGCCATTCACAGTGACAGCCTCCAACCAGTCCAACTGAACACCACATCTCATCGCCAAGGGGAAGAATCTGAACCGGTACTCCCTAGGGACGTTGGCTTGATAGCAAAGAGCCATGGCGCGGCAGACTGATCGGTAGATTGCTGTTTCGACCAAGCTATTCTGCTGTGGAGTATCCACTGAGGTATACTCAAACTTGCAAGAAAATTTCCAATCAGCGGATGCTAGTCAAGCCTCAAGTGCTGTATTTTCTCCGGCCTTATCACATCGAATTTGCTTGAGATGTTGTCCTTTGGATCTCCATTGGTTGAGCAAGGCACAAGTTGGTTCAACCATGCCATCCTTGGTGGCAAAGAAATTGACAAATCGGCATGTGGAATACTCATCGACAATCATGCGAAAATGGGGCTTGGTAATAAATGGAGCGGTCAGCTTGTTGCTTTTGGCAGCTTTGGGTGCCTTCACTGAGGACATATCCACAAAGAGTCTTTCGCCAGGTTTGGTGGCCGCAATGTGTTCACTGTCTGTAGGAATCACTTTGCGTTTGGCTTTGGCTTTGGCACAATCTTCACATGGGAGTAGTGGACCTCGAGTAATGGTCCAGCCAAGCGTCTCAGCCGTCCGACGCGTCCTGTTCTCATCCATGTGCCCCAGGAGTCGGTGGGCTTTGTTGATGTTCATCTTGGTTCCTCCATCTGTGGTAGTAGTAGCAGTGGCTGCGTTGATGTCAATGTTGTCCGTAGGATGTGCAATCCGATCAAAATAGCCAACCCACACACAGCTCGTGTAGGTGGGGATCTGAATATCAAAATTCACTCGGAGATTCCCTTTCTTGAGTGACCATCCGGTCTTGTCGCTGCCGGTGGCTATCCAACCATTCTGTAAAGCCAAGTTGGCTGAGAACAGGTTGAAAGCAAAATTTGGGTTGAAATTCACACCCTGCAACAGCGTCTGAAACTCCTTGTTTCCATCTTTGTCAATCTTCTGACAGGGAATATCTCCAACCTGACAGCCTTTCAATTCATCTCCACTTTGGGTGGTAATGGTGGCACCACTAGCCCTCAAATTGGTGGCACATTGCAGACTATTGGAACTGTGGCTGGTTGCACCTGTATCAAAAACAAAGACATTGTCATCGTACAGCAGATCAAATCCTTCGGGCACAACCTCTCCTTTGGTGGCTCGCTTCTGGGCGTTGAGTAGTTGGAGTGAGGTGGTAGAGGTTTGCATTGCTGAGAGACAGAAGTCGTAGTCAATTGTTGCTCCCTGAACATCCTTCAACTTGGATTTCCAACCAGTCGGGCGTCTGGACGCATTCTTCTCATCTTCAAAACAGACCGATGTTCCATGATTGCCACCACAAAGTCCACACTTGCGGCGTCTGCCCCTGTGGCCATTCCTGTTGTTGCGATTGCCGTTGCCATTGCTTTTGCCGTTGCCGTTGCCATTGCCGTTGCCATTGCCGTTGCCACGGTTGCCATTGTTGCCGTTGTTGTGGTTCCCATTGCTGCTGTTGCGGTTGCCGTTGTTACCGTTGCTGTTCCCATTGGTGCCATTATTGTCGTCGTCGGCACGCGGGTGTCCTGCTGCGCGTTTGGGACAGTTGTAAGCTTTATGACCTTGTTCTTTGCACCAATAACAAACTGCATTGGTGGACCACTTGTCCCTTGGATCAGCAAAATTGGTCATTTCAGCACCAAACAAACTCATCTCCTTGGCTTTACCTCCCCGGTTTTGGATACTCCGAGCTGAGTCATACAAACTTTTGGCTTGAACATTGAGTGATTCCCAAAACTCCAATTCAGAGGTTCCATTTGCTTGCAGCAAATCAATGAAGGGTGTAAGCTGCATCAGTAGGTAGGCCGGTAGGGCAGCTTTGTAGGCCACAACGAGTTGTGCCATAGTGGGCTGGACGGATTTGTATTGGTATTGCCTTTGTAACTCGTAGATGTCTTCAATCAAATCCTGTGGAGGGGCGCCAATGGTCAACTTTAGACTCCTCAGATCAATGTCCAATTGTTCTTGGTCGCGGGACTGGTTCATTATTCTGTATTCCCTCATGAGCTCTTCAATCACTCGGTGTACTCTACCTCGGGGCCACTGTTTCTGGAGCTCTGCGTTCTTTTCAGCTGTAGCCCCCCTATCGATCTTGGACTTCTCCATGATGGCTAGGCCTGTCCTGTTGTCGGCAAAGGCCTTGTACAGATCATTCAGTGCTTTGTTGTGGTACCGGTAGGCCTTCTTTTGTGCGGTACTCATGTCCTCTCGGGGTGTAAGCTCTCCTTCTGGAGGTAGGTCCTTGTGTGGCTTGGTAGACAACATGTCGCGGTACTTCTTGTTATCTGCAAATGCTTATGTCCCGGTACTTCCTGTTATCCGCAAATGCTTCAAACTGAGTGTACCAACGCTCGAACTTGTTCTCATCCCCCTTTGCCAATGTGGGCACTTGGCTATCCGCATACTCCACCATCTTGTATTTGTACTTTGTCTTCCTGCTCAGGTCCTTCGTGTGGACGCTGCTTGCGCTTCCAATGCTTGTGCCGCTACTGCTCTCTGAACTTGACAGTACGCTGCTCTCTTCTGATGGCGATTCTTCAGAAGAGGCAATCTCTATCTCTTGGTGCCGGGTTGGTTGATCCTCCTCCATTCAGCTTGAAGTAAATTTTTGTATGCTCGGTCCAAAGTAAATTGTTGTATTTCTGTATCTGAAGTAAATTGTCGTATTTTGTGAATTGGTGCGTATTTTCGTTCGACGTATTCCAATCGATGCGTATTTGTAAATTGGTGCGTATTTTCATTCGACGTATTCCAATCGATGCGTATTTGTAAATTGGTGCGTATTTTCGTTCGACGTATTCCAATCGATGCGTATTTGGATACGGTACGTATTCCGCAAATTTGGATTCTGATGTGTATCCCGTAAATCGTTGTACTCCTATTCCGACAAAAAATATGTAATTGGCCCAATCGATTCTGGTGTGTCGATACCAATCCTGCCTTGTTTGTTTTCTTGATGTTAATCGGCCCAATTGCTTCTGGTGTGGCGATACCGATCCTGCTGTTGCTTGGTTCTTGATAATAATAATAGGCCCCTATCGCTTCTGGTGTGGCGATACCGATCCTGCTGTTGAAAATGTCGCTGGCTCTGTGGTCCAATCTTGGTGGACAAAAAGATTCCGCTGAAGACGTGCGGATGAAAAGTAAATGTAGAAAGTCGCTGACTCCGAATGCTAGCCAGCAGTCCGTTCTTGGACAAGGAAATACTCCGCTGAAACACGCGGATGAAAAGGTGAATCGCTGACTCCGATTGTTAGCCAGCCTGCTGTAGATGAAAGTCGCTGGCCCCGATTGTTGGCCAGCCTGCTGCAAAATAAGAATGTCTCTTCTTTGACCAAGTTCCAATCCTCGGGAGCGCTCCGTAATTCTTCGAAGAATGTTTGGAGGGCTCTGAAAATGGAGGTGAACAGTCGGTATTTGGTAGTTTAACTTTGTTGGTTATTACATGAAATTGTTACTTGAAATTGTGAGCAGAAATTTGCTCTTTTACTAAAATCACTATGTTGGTGCATCGACCTGCTAATACTCCGATGCACACACTAAATCACTAATAATCGGCATCGACCCGCTAATACTTCGATGCTCTGCACGTGTCCTTTGTACCAATGGGCTGTAGAGATTACCTTGTGCCCGGTAGGGTTGGTACATAAGGCCCTATTTTTAGTAAGAAGGAGAACCGGATCGGTAAGTGGTAAAATCTCATTCCCACTTCCACTCCCGTCTTCCATTCATGTTGGTCCATTCCTGCAGAAGCAAGATGACTCGTACGATCGATCACGAGGCTCATTCGCGTCTCATTCATTCACTCGCGTCTCATTTGTGTCTCATTTGTGTTTCGTTCCACTCATTCGTGTCTCATTCATTCACAGCGCACGCTCGTTCGATCGACTTCAAACATTGTCGGCATATATACTATTCTCTTTCATCGGCACATACTCACCTATATTTCCCGTGTGTTCTTTACGCTTGGTGTAGTAATTCAATATTAGGGTTAGCACATGATCCCGCGAAGATAGCTTTTTTTGTTGCATGCATAATACCGTACATGACGGTACTCGTACGTGTAACAAAGCTGATTTGGAAGGGTCCCGGTCTTTCAGAAAGTAGACCTCTTCCCGGTCATTAAGAATCTTCTTCCGGTCATTGGAATTTGATCTCCGATTAGATTGGCCAGTCACGAGGATTCTTTTGACACGAAGCAAAAGTGTTTTTTTTCCTTTCGGAATACAATAATAATTCCGGTACATAGAATACAAGTACGAACCGTAATCGTACCGAAGCAAAGTTCGGAATACAATAATAATTGATACATACTTGTATACCCACCGTATGTGCCAGTAATCGTGGAATACAATGGGCAAGATTACCGGTATGTATATTAAATAAGATCATTCTCATTATTATTTTAAGAACTTAAAATTATATCTATTACCGAAACTTATATGCCCCAGTCTTGGGGTTGTTTCGAGGGTGAAGGTGTAGTAGTCGTGTCAATTTGGAACCAAGAACAGCTACAAGTGCAGTACGGCTCATCAAAAAATAATGGAGGCTAACGTGCAACGAACGATGTGAAAGATACGGACAACTTCGTACTAAAATTTGGGCAATTCATTTGTCAAAATCCGACGACTCTTCTCACACAAAAACAAATTCAGAGATCGAAAACACCTATCACATTGGCAATAACAACAACACGAAGATAAAAAATAATTATTGGAAAACACCGACGATTAATGACAATGATCTGTTGCCATCCAAAACTTTTCACGCTGCCAACAATGGCATTGGCGTTGCTCACCGCTCCGTCCTCCACTGTCGGTCTTCCTCAGCAAGTATTTTGGGACAACAAATGGCCATCAGACTTGGAGCCCACGAATCAAAATGACGCACTTCTCAAGGGAACAGTTCTGTTTGCACAAGCCCAAACCATTCCCTCGAAGCACGGAATTGAGAATGACGACCAGCCTCATTTGACCGCCCTGCGAAAAACTCTAGTCATGCTGAAACCACACGGCATAGACGATCCATCAGTCGGCATGGAATTCACGGTACGGGACAAAGACGGCGCAATCGTATCCGGCGACAAGCCAGTTCCAATGAACGATCCGGAAAACATGCCCAAACATGATGGCTGGCTTGATTTGGGAGCTCCGGAATACGTGCCTGAATTCCCTTCTGCTCTGGAGAACCCATACGAAGTGACCGGTCAAAACAACCTTGATATGGTCGGCAATGACCACACCGGTGCTGGTTTGAAAGCAATATTGAACGATAATTCCAAAACCCCAATGAACGAGGTGGAAGTCAAAACATTTGATGGTTCCTGGGTGGAAGACATTTATCTACCGGATGGCTATGTTGTTCCTGCCGATTCCAAGGTACAAATCACATGCGAATCTACATGGTCTGTAAATGTCCACTATCCAAATGTACAAACTGGCGGCTACACATCACAGAAGGTGTCTCAAGGAGAGGTCTTGATTGTCCTGTTGACTCCATACAACAGAAATGCATGGGTAGCTCCCGGTGACCAAAGTCCTGAATACGTGCCGGAATTCCCTTCCGCTCTGGAGAACCCATATGAAGTGACGGGCCAAAACAACCTTGATATGGTCGGCAATGACCACACCGGTGCTGGTTTGAACGAGATATTGAATGACAATTCCAAAACTCCAACCAACGAGGTGGAAGTCAAAACATTTGATGGTTCCTGGGTGAAAGAAATTTATCTACCGGATGGATCTGGTGTCCCCACCGGTTCCAAGATTCAGATCACGTGCAATTCAGGATGGGATGTGCGTGTTTATTATCCCAATGTAGAAAGAGGTGACTGGAGATCAAGACTTATGTCCAGAGGAGACGTGCATATTTTCGTTTTGACACCTTACAACAATGCATGGATCCTTCCCGACGACCTACAGCACAATGATTACGTCTTTGGCCACAATTTTTATTCCGCCACCATGAATCCCGAGTGGGTGAAACCTGGAATGACGCTTGAGTTTGCTTCTTCAAACGGTTTCAAAGGCTCTCTAGAAGCCAAGGTTGGAGGGGTCACGGAATTGATCATTACCACCCTGAATGCGGGATTCTTGACTGAGCCAAGAAACGAATTCACTTTCCGAGACGACCCAACCACAAACCGAGAGTACCTCGAAACAACCCTTGCTACCCGCCTCACTGTGGTTCAGTACGAAACGATCCACTTGACGGAGATCATGCTTCCAACGGGAAAATTCTACGACACCGTTAGCGACACCGAAGGCGGTGGGCACACGGGTGACATGAGAGAGCACATTGGAAAGATTCTCTTGTCGCACGGAATTGATTTGGCCAACTACGGCATCTCGAGCTCGCTGGCACAATCCGAGTCGCCCCATCCCTTCACTTGCGCCTTTCTGGCTGCCCACAACACCGTGGGGTTGTACCAGAATGGTGTAGTCATTCACGGTTGGAGCGGAGGAAACGGCATGATTACCCTGTACGAATCGACGTGGAACGAGATGAGTCACGAGGTTGGCCACAACTATGAATTGGGTCACGACGTAGGTGGGTTCGATGGAAGCGTTCATCGTCCTGCAAACGAAATCAATTCTGCCTGGGGATGGGACAGCACGAAAAACGTGTTCGTTCCCAACTTTTCATCTTCAGCTACGGGAAAGGAACAATGTCTTGACGATCGGTGCCAATCGGCATTCATGGACAAGTATCAATACGGCAGAGACGCAATGTCGGGTGGCGAGCCCCTCTGGGGATTGAACCGATATACCCAGTACACACCACACGTGATGAAAAAGATCCAAAAGTTTCTGGAATCCAGGGCGATGTGGGATGCGTCGTCTTCCACTGGATTCGTCAAATTCGATGCCTCCAGCGGAGAAATGAAGGAGTTTGTGAACAATGCCAACGGCAACAAGGCGCCTCGATTGCACCGGGTTCCGGTCACCACCATCGTCGGATACTATGAACCCGATTCTGGCCGCGGTTTAGAAAGCTACGTATATCCCGCACTGCACGGAGCACTCGGGTTTGTGTACGACGACGACAGTGCGAACACTGGAGCAAGCAATGATGGTTGCAAACTGGTGGTTGAGACCAACAAGGCTGGTAACATGGTGTACACGCTCGAGACATTTGTGGACCAAAAGGGCATGAACAAATTCCACGTGAACGTAGCCACCGCGGACGAACCTTACAAGGCATCGGTCTACTGCCAGAAGGCATTGCTTGCACAGCGTGCCCTGGACGGACCCCAGAAGGATCGTCCCGCTCTCACGTATACCGTCAATGGATACACAGAACACAAGGAAGAACAAGTTCCAACCATGGCTCCCACGATGGCTCCCACAATTGTACCCAACAAAGACTGTGACGATAGTTCCATTCTAGCGTTCAAGAACAAGAAGAAAAAGAATTGCAAGTGGGTCGGGAGAGGAAAAAAGGTTGCCAAGAAATGCAAGAAGAAGTGGAACGGCACGAGAATTTTTGACTGGTGTCCCAAAACGTGCGCCAAGGTTGGTCTCGGAAAGTGTACCGACACCAACACCAAGGAATGAGTGAATGACTGACGGACTGGGCATTTGTCTTTCGTGTCCCAATGAAGCAAAAGTGTGGTATTGAATACGTGTTTTACATACAAGCACTGCGGAATTCCTAACAGCTGCCCCCCAGTTTCCGGAGAAATTTGTAGTATGGGATGTAGAACCGGGGGACAGCTGATAGGAACTACCGTATTAATATGTCGTGTTAATAATACATATTATATATTATTTAATAATATTATAATATATTTATATTGAATTACTAAATCGAGCGTGATGACGTACACGCGAATATACACGGATATATGCCGGTGGTACGAAGAAACAATAATACGAATATTTGATAGTACGATCCCAGGGTGAGCGCAATAAGTAATAAAGAGGGCACAATCATGGGATAGTACCATAAGTATATTACTCATATGCTCCGGGGAGTATTGATCGTTACTTAAAGCACTGAACAGAGGTACGAGCTAACACGATCGATACCCCCACAGCTAACACCATCGATACCCCCACAAAAGTGGCTAACGATTAGCAATTGGGAGATATGGTCCAGAAACAAACCGATCATAATCTTATTGATAACTCTTTCCAACACAGTAAAAGTCGAAATAACGTAAATACTCAAAGTAACAAACTAACCAAACTACGATTTACAACTTTGGTCTTATTAGTTATCGATAAGATTAGTACACCCCAATGCCAGAGGGAACACAAACCAAAGGGAACCACAGCCCCACAACGAGAGGAGTTACCCCTGACACCAGCATCGACACTTCCAGAACCATAGGCTCCACCGCAATCCGTAATCTGAGAGATCAACTGGAAGAGCTCGAACTGTACAACCGGGATATACTCGAGTACACTGAAGAACAAAACACACAATTACAAACACAGAATAGGGTGCTATACAACTATACCAAGGATAGTGAAGATAGTGATACCGACGACGAGATGACCAAGAAGAAGGACTACGCAACGCTCAAGGACCACTTGGATGAGACACAAGTGAAACCAGTCGCTGTACCATCAAGCATAGATGTATACGAATTCAAGAAAGCGCTAGCAAATGTGTTAGCCGAAGTACCCTCCATCAAGTACATACAGGGAGGAGGGTACGCCTTCCTATTGGGAACAGAAGCACAATACCACTCGAGGGACCCTCATGCGCCTTTCCCCAAGGCACCAAAGGAACCACAAGAGCTCGACAGTGCAGTCGAACTCACTGCAGACGCATACAAACTGTGGAAGCGGAGCCGGGCCCTATATGTAGAATGGAATAAGTATGACAGGGAGGTACTACTAATTACAGACAAGAAATTCCCCAACATGCTAGGGGATCTGAAGGACCCGGGCTTGGATGCCTTCCCCCGTGGCACTACGGTGCTCGCAGCCTTCCAGGTCATGGAGGAAGACCTACGCACGACCGCCGCACAGCATCAACTCACGCGAGAGCTCACCAAGAAAATGAACGCTTTGACGTATACGCCGAGCCCAATCGGGCCCAAGGAATACTTCAGACAGCTCACTAAATATCAACACCAAATCAACCTGCTCCCAGAGACAGCAAATGTGAGCGCAGCGCAGATGATTGATTACTCACCGGAGGCATTCGCGCGCAGCAAACACGACCCCATCACACTGCACCGGGTAGACAAGGATTGGAAGAAATACCGGGAATCGATGGATAAGGGCAACGAATTCACCCATTACAAAAAGTTCTGGGGGCAACGCTTGAAGGAACTGTACAGCAGCTACCACAACAATACAACTACAGCGAATCTGGCAGACATTCAAAATGATCAGCGCTTCACCGAGCTCAAGAACAAACAACGTGATCTGGCCAATGTATGCCACAAAATCTACTCCCAGGTCACTGAGACAGCAACTGCAGCATTGACGATGACCATGTCCAACCGATGGGAAACAGCAATGGCCGTCCTCCAGGCCGACGTAAACCGCCTCAAGTCAGCGGACGCAAACCGCAACAGCGGGCCCAGGGCACGCCAGCCGACGCTCGAGTGGAAACAATACAAATATTACTGCCACTCGTGTAGAGTGAATCTCACCCACGACTGCCAAAGTTGCTACAAGCGTCGCAACAAAGCCGACCACCGGGAAGGCGCCACCTTCGACAATCAGATGGGTGGGGCCACCAGGAACGCGGACCGCTGGCTGATGTGGAATGGTCCCAACCCCAACGGAAATGGCCAGACCATGATCGTTGATACGCCCTAGAGATCTTGACGGTGTGTGTGTGTGTGTGGGGGGGGGGGGGGGGGGGGGAACGCAGTAGTAGCATACATAAATCTAGTAATCACGATTCACAATTACTCAGTATCCTACGTGATCCCTCGAGTGAAATCCTACCTCGGCCGCCGTGTACAGTAACCTTTGCACGCGACGTCGCGTTCCATATCAGGGCCCCACCTGGGTATGGGGCCCTGGATTTGGCAGCAACAGACCATTTTGTCCCATCTACGTATCAAGGGGGGGGGGCACACCAAGACACACCGGGAGCGCTGACAGTAGGTTGTACCAATGGGAGCACGATGCAATCTACAGCAACAGACCTGTTGGACCTACCCCGGCTCCCACTCCAGGCACGCAGGTGTCACAAATTCGATGAAGTGGAACTACCATTGGTCTTGGTGCCCAAACTATGCAGTACCGGGTGCCACGTCAAGTTCTCTAAGGACAACGTGGCCGTTATCGGCCCCACCCGACAAATCATACTCACAGGTCCTAAGTGATATCGTTTTTACCACTTAGGGATTTTCATGTGGTGGAGGTGCATTTGATTCTAACGCTTGATTGTTCTCGTACTCCGCACCTCGGTCGTCGTTTCGTTCCTTTTGTCGGCTTTTTCGATCGAATTTGACGCCGACAAAGTCCGTATTTTTCGCCGACAACACACCCCTTGATCCAACATGTGTTTTCATTCAATGTTGGATTACTGTCGGAGTATATTGGAGTCGGTTATGTAGCCAGGAATTGTATCAACGTGTTATCGATTGATAGATCGAACATTCGGATCGAATCGTATCGTATCGTTGAACCGACAGAGGACAATGTTTGATCCGAAGAATAGGATCATCGAATTGCGAATGATTGAACGATTTAGCCTGCGTGGTGTCCCATAATGTATCTTGCGTGTCGGGCGTGCAAGATCCATCCCAATGGTTTGGTTAGATCATCAGCTGGGTTGATAACGCCAAGAATATGAATCATCTTGATTTCACCATTTTCCTTCCATGCTTGAATGGTAAAGAACCTGATTTCAATATGCCTGGTTCTTTCAGTCGGCTTCTGGGCATTGATGATCTCAATTGCTGATGCATTGTCTTCATAGATCGGAGTTGGACCAACTTGGGCGAATCCTAATTCCTTGAGTATAGACCTGAGATATCTGGCTGTTTTGGCTGCTGTGAGGCGGCAGCAATGAACTCAGCTTCTGTAGAGCTCTGTGCAGTAAGGGACTGAGCTTTGGATCTGTAAACAATTGCTCCACCAGCATAAGTGAAGACGTAGCCTGTGGTGGACCTTTGGTGTTTTGGATCATTTCCATATGCTGCGTCCACAAAACACATCAGTCTGGCTTGCTTGATGTCTTCCGGGAATTTAGGGAGTGATGCATCTTGGACTACATCGTTGTATGGTTCTCCTGGTGGTAGAGATGGCTCAGCATTTGGCCTGTAGAATCTGATACCCCAAGATCTGGTGGTTCTGAGATAGCGGGCTATATTCTTCAGGCTGGAATAGTGGAAAGCAGTGGGATTGGAACTGTACTTTGACATCAGAGTCACCGCATAGCCTATGTCTGGCCGGCAACTAACGTATGCAAACATCATTTCACCTAAGAGCGTCCTGTAGGAGAAGCCAGATGTGGATTGTAATTCAGCATGTTCCTTGGTGCCTTCTAATGGTCCATCAGTATGTGATTGTAGCTGGCTCAGTATTTCAGTTGATAATGGTGCAGATGGCTTGGAATGAGGTTTCATCTTAGAATCAGTGTCCCACCCATGAGATCTCATGATTCTGTCAATGTAGTTCGCACAGGACAGTTCAATGTAGTCGGCTGTCTGTTTAACATCAATTCCATTGAAGTCTTCAAGCAATCCCATTTTTGTGAAGGGGACAACATCTTCTCTAGGAAGCTTCAGCTTTGCACCAATTATGTCATAGATCTTGTCAGATATGGATTCAGATGTGCAGGCTAGCGCGAAGTCATCAACTTGTCTCAGCATGTAGACCGTTTCACCTTCAAAAACTGTTGTGTAGATCGTTCTGTCATGCGTGGTGGTCTTGAAGTTGAGATCGGGGCCTTTCAAGATCTTGTTGATGTGGGTTTCCCAAAGTCTTCCAGATTCTGGATGGCCTTGAAGTGCTCGAAGGACTGGGAGCACCAATCTTCTGTCTATGTCCTTGCCATGCTTGTGTCTGTACCATTCTGCATATGCATCATCAATAGTCATGTATGTAGGAATGTTGGGTCCTGGACTATGCGCGTAGGCGTCTGCAGCATCACCCCCGTACAATTTGAGGTTGAGGCTTGCAGCAATAGCAAAGAATAACCTTTGAATGGGATGTTCAACACATGATGAGTATGACATTGCTATGGCATGCAGGGTTGGGGCTGCGTATTTGCTTCCGTTGCAACATTGCCTGGCTCTTCTGACACCATTCCTTTTGACACTGTATTGCCAATGAGGCCTGAGAATAATAGCGTCTGGGTCCTTAGGGTATTGAATTGGTGATCCAAACATTTCTAAGTCTTCAAACTGATCAAGCTGTTTTCGCTCACCAGCTTGCCATTCAGGCCATGTGGGTAAGGACTTGAGATTCCTTCGAGTAAAGTGCCCTAGTGCTTGTTCTTCAGGTGTAGTTGCCTTGGAATTGATGGCCTTGATTAAGAGTTCAATTTCTTCAGTTGGCAGTGAATCTGCATCTAGAGGTAATATTAAATTCCTTTCGTATGTATGTAAGGGAACCACAGGCCGGTACTTAAACTTACGTAGATTCCTACGTAATTTACAGTACTACAGCTGGAAGTGGTACGATACTACCGATCGAGTCATACGCACCTCTGTAAGCAGGATTGGAATATTCTTCTCGAAGACCGAATGACCGGGAAGGCCCATACTTTCTGTAAACAGGATTGGAATATCCTCATATCTTATGGTAAATGACCGGGAAGGCCCATTCTTTCTGTTTTCACGACCGAAGTTCGATACTTAAGATCGGAAGCAAGATTCCTTTTGTTTTCATGACCAAAACAAAGTGAATTGCCTGGTTCCGGTATAGCCGTTTTGATACCTCCAATCATGTGTTTCGATACTCAGGGAGGTTCGAAGAAGCTTCCTGTAACAGCTGCTTCAGTGATCACGATTAGAAGAAAGCTTCTCATGATACATATATATACAAGTTCGATAGCAGTGATTCTACAGCGCTGTACGATTAGCGGTGTACTGTATTCATTACTGCACTAAAAGAGATATCATGCTCTCCAGCAAGATTACTCTCTTATCTCATACTTTTAACATTCAACTGATTTATATCCCAAAATTCACACTAGTTGCTACCAACTACTTGTAATCTACATACTAAGGTCTGTCTCGCTGCAATCTGAATAAGTCACAGCAAGAGGAGATCTGGCGTTTCCCTAGTCTCGCCTGTAGTCCGATTATCCGTTGCCGAAAGTATCCAACCACAATTGTCACGCGTAGAGTACAATCGTTCGTCTACTAACACACTAACGCAGCGTTGCTGTTCGTCAGAAGCCTTTGAATCAGACTCTCAACGAATCGGATTCAGAAGGAAAATAATAGATTAACAGTCGCAAGCTCTCAGGCAGCTTGCATAAGAAGAACTGCAACAACCAATCCGACAGCAGATCATCGAACGCTCGACTACGGCTGACGATCGATAGTTCTCTGATCCGATTATACAAGAAAGACACCAATCGGACACGCTGAAAGTCTTTATTAGAAGCCCATTCCATTGGACACGCCAATCGCAATCTCTCCATCCAAGAATCCCTCACTCGACAGATTCCATTTTCCCCCGTGTCGCGATCTCATCATTACCAAGATACCGACACCCCATCAACATCTACAATGCTTACAACTTGATTCCAGGAACAAGCACCTTCTTGACACACAAGAGACTACAACGGTAACGAATTTGCCATCGCTTCGCCGACGTTTATGACAACAAACGTAAAACGAATTTCCTTCGAACAATAAGCCACCTCGCTTTGGCCATCAACCAACAACAACAATCCTATTGTCTTTTGCAAACTCGTTCTTACGATCGATTCTTTGCTGTCGACGCCAACGCCAACGTCAACGCCGACGCCGACAGTGATAACGTATTCGCCGGAGACCGACGACAATACCTATCGTCGTAGCCACGCCACCGGCAGATCGTATCCCGTCATATGATCGATTCCTTGATACACAGGAGTCTACTACGATTGACGATCACTGATTGACCGAATTTTCGTTGCGCAAACCAGAACAACAACTACAACGTAAACGAATTTTGTTGTTCCACAATCAACATTTTGCAAACACCCGTCGCTTCGTTGTCCCGCAACAACAACAACAGGAAACGAAATTTCGTTGCTTCGTCACTTCAAAGACCCGTCGTATCTCATCGAAAACGACTTCCCAAGATCTTCGATTTCCACTGTGTACGACAACACATCGGTTTTCAAAGTAATCGAACACCTCTTGTCAACGATTCGTTGCTTCGCCACATCTCCTGCGCGTCGTATCACATCGAAAACGACTTCTCCTCATTATTGCGGACGTATCGGTACCATCCTAGTCCTCTATCTCCCAATATTGACAGAGATATCAAATTTTCTCAGTACAAGAAGGACACCACATCAACAACAACCGCAACAACAGCATAGTGCCGCTATGTCCGTTTACGATCCTGATCTCAGTCCACTGTTTCCATCATTTGATTCGAAACTTGCACACGTCCTAAATGCAACACTGAATGTTCCTCAACAAGCATGCAACCACATTTGTGAAGTTCTCATTAAAGCAGGAGTAACCACCTGGAACCATTTCATTTGTGACATTTATGAATATGCCTATATTGTTGATGAATATGGCTCTGAACTAAAATACCAAGCTCAGACCGACCCCCGTTCTACCAGTGCAAAAGATCAACACACATTAACTTCATTTGTTGATTTTATAAATGATATCATGTTCCAAGTTGACTGTTACTGGTATGACCACAGTCAGTACACCCGGGATGCCTTCCTTGCCTTTTGTAATGCGCGCAACCAGCACCCTGAGCTGACTGCTGTTCCAACCAAGGCTAATGCTGCTATTCTGGCGTCACAACCCAGCGTACAAGCTCGATCTTACCTGACAAAACCACCAGTCTTACTGCCGGTGTCATCTTCGGTATCTGCTTCCATCACGCCTCCAGTACCTGTTCTCGTCACGCCTCCAGCACATGTTCCTGTTACAACTCAAGCATCTGCTTCCTTCCCATCCCAAGCACCTAAACCTGCTTGCAAAACGCCTGCCATTTCTACTATTGCCAACAATGAGAACCCGCTTGGATCTCCAGAAACGCATAAGTTAGCTCGTCTTAATGCTGATCCAGTCCCTGTTTCCACCAGTACTCCATCCTACACTTGGACTTACTTCCCTCGCACAGAGTCAGTTCGCTTCCAAAGAGTTGTCCATTCCACCATTCCTTATGTCACCACTGTCACTACAACCGGTGATGCTTACTCTATTTCCAACCATAAGCGTCATTCCCCAAGTCCTTCCCATAGTAAACCTTCAGCTATTTCAAGATGGACGTTTCATCCTCAATCTGGCACTGTGACATTCCACCGGTCACCCAAGCAATCTCCTTCCCACAAGCCTAATACTTCCATTCCTTTGTTGCCACTTCCACCATCTGGGGCATTTTCTAAGGATAGTGTCGTTCCAAGCTCAGTTCATGCCAACGATAGTGACGTTCCAAACCCAGTCCATGTCTATTCACAGTCTGGTGCACCTTCTTGCCCCGATCGGGAGGCTACTATCTCTGCGGCACATTATTTGACCTACGACTCGCCTGCTGTGTGCATCACCAAACGCCATCGTGATGCTATCAAGCTCAAGCTGTATCACCTACATGCTACTCTCTTGGTTGCTAATTGGACTTACGATGACATTGCTTGATATGGGGCATGTCTGGATTCCTCCAACTCGATCGATACGGTTGAATATGATCAATCATTTCCTATGATTCGATTCTACGATTCAATCTAGTATGATCGCAAGGTTTCCATCGAAGGTTACTCGCTCACTTTGATGTGATACTCAATCGATTAGATTCTACGAATCGATCTATGATCACAATAGTACGATTGATCCAAATCTACGATTGATCCAAATATACAATGGTTCATAGTGTCCACGAATCAATCGATTTCTACGTTTTTGATTTTACGATTCGATTCTACGATCCAATCTACGATCACAGGGTTTCCATCAATCATCTTTGATATGATAATCGATCGATCTCTATGATTCGATTCTACGCTGACCTTCATCTTTGATTTGATACTCAATCGATTCCATTCTACGATTCGTCTACGAACAAGATCCACGATCTGATGTGTGTACACAGTCAATCAGTATCAAATCAACAATACTACGATTCGATTCTATGACTTGATTCCACGATTCAACCTACAATCCGTCGTCTTCGATCAATTGTTCTTCCAAGGATGGCTAGACCTATGCAATGATTCCAGATAGGTATCTACGATCCGATTATATTCTCCGATCAAGCTTCGATTACGATTGAATTTGACCTATCGAGGTGTATGTTCAGTATCGGTATATCGTGCAACGATTCGATGTGTATGATTCACTATGATCCAAATCCGACGATTGATCCACAATCTACAAGACAACCATCATGACTATTTTCATTCCAAGCTTGACATCTACAAATCGATTCTCCATCCCATCGATTATACGGTTCATTCCATGTTGATACCCGTGATCGATTGCTTTCTACACTTTGATTGAATTTGATCTATTGCTCACTACGAATTCAATATACGGTGATTCGTACGGTTGTGCTTGATCTATGAATTCTACGAATCCAATATACGGTGATTCCTACGGTTGTGCTTGATCTATGAATTTGCCGGCAGTCAACTCTACGATTGAATCCTTTTGCTACGATTCAATTCTCTGAATCGATGCTCCACTAAGATCGTTCTTTCCGAAGTATGTGATACACTTAATCACGTGCAAGAAGATGGGGCATATTAAATTACTTCCACATACGTACTCACGAAATTTATTTGTTCTTCTTTTCGAGCTATGTGATACACTTGATCACATGCAAGAAGATGGGGCATATTAAATTCCTTTCGTATGTATGTAAGGGAACCACAGGCCGGTACTTAAACTTACGTAGATTCCTACGTAATTTACAGTACTACAGCTGGAAGTGGTACGATACTACCGATCGAGTCATACGCACCTCTGTAAGCAGGATTGGAATATTCTTCTCGAAGACCGAATGACCGGGAAGGCCCATACTTTCTGTAAACAGGATTGGAATATCCTCATATCTTATGGTAAATGACCGGGAAGGCCCATTCTTTCTGTTTTCACGACCGAAGTTCGATACTTAAGATCGGAAGCAAGATTCCTTTTGTTTTCATGACCAAAACAAAGTGAATTGCCTGGTTCCGGTATAGCCGTTTTGATACCTCCAATCATGTGTTTCGATACTCAGGGAGGTTCGAAGAAGCTTCCTGTAACAGCTGCTTCAGTGATCACGATTAGAAGAAAGCTTCTCATGATACATATATATACAAGTTCGATAGCAGTGATTCTACAGCGCTGTACGATTAGCGGTGTACTGTATTCATTACTGCACTAAAAGAGATATCATGCTCTCCAGCAAGATTACTCTCTTATCTCATACTTTTAACATTCAACTGATTTATATCCCAAAATTCACACTAGTTGCTACCAACTACTTGTAATCTACATACTAAGGTCTGTCTCGCTGCAATCTGAATAAGTCACAGCAAGAGGAGATCTGGCGTTTCCCTAGTCTCGCCTGTAGTCCGATTATCCGTTGCCGAAAGTATCCAACCACAATTGTCACGCGTAGAGTACAATCGTTCGTCTACTAACACACTAACGCAGCGTTGCTGTTCGTCAGAAGCCTTTGAATCAGACTCTCAACGAATCGGATTCAGAAGGAAAATAATAGGTAATGCATGATTACCTGGTTTATGAAGCTTAGTGATAGCTCTGAGCGATGCAATGTCAATGGTGGGAATGACAACCTCCATGTCATCTTCGATTGGGGCCAAGTGTTTTTGGATGGAGGCATGGAGTGTTTCAGTGCTATCAACCTGGTTGATTCTTGATTGTATCAGCTGCTTGTATTTGGTACCAATGCGCTGGATAGCCTTGATGGATGAAATCCGGTCCAATAATGGTGGATCTTCTTCATCAGTGGATTCCTTCCAGGAGGTATTGGGAGCAAATAGACCATATTCATTCGAGTGTTTCATGACCTCCTTCATAGACAATTTCTCTTCAAGGGCAAAGGTGATTGGTGTATCTATTGAAGAATCCCGCACCCCTCGATCGTGAGAGGTCTGTAGGGCTGTGGTAACATCAGCTGCAGTAAAGACACGATTGTGATTGATAGATACAATATAAGCGCCTCGGAGCTTTGAGAGAGTCTTCTTGGGAGGAGAAAAGCTTGGAGGCAGGACTGTTTTGAAGGATATCGGTGATGTAAGCTCTGCCAATCAGTGAGTCATTGGCATAGCGAAGGCCAAATGCTGGATCAGCACAAGATGGAGAGACAGTAAGTCTGAGATTGGTGAGATCTGCAAAGGGGGAGATAGAGAATTGGAAATCACTAGATGATACCCCATTGGGTTCCGCAGGAAGCTGAGTGTTGTCATCAGTCCGGAGCAGGTGCTTGACATTATTGGGGAGGTCTGCAAGTGGGAGGTCATTCATGCCTTCATCAAACCTGACATGGGTGGCTATTTTGACGCGGTGTGTCTCAGTATCATACCAAAGGATGTTTCTGGTAGTGTAAGGGACAAAACCTAGGAAGATGCCTTTGCGGGCATTAGGTTTGAGCTTGATTGAGCGCTTGCCTGGGGGTCTCACCCAAACTCTGCACCCAAAAGTGCAGAAGTCAGCAAGGTTTTCCTTGTGTCCTGTTGCCAATTCTAAGGGTGAGTGTTGTTGATTGCCTTCAAGAAATGCATTTGACAACCTCAGGGCATGGTAAAAGGCAAATGGCCAAAACTTAATGGGCAAATTTGCACCACTGAGCATGGTCCTCATTGAGTTAGCAAGAGTGCGGTGAGCTCTTTCAACTGTACCATTCTGGTGAGAAGCGTCAGCACCGGTTGGAAAAATTGAATATCCAAACGCAGAGAAGAGGTTTCTGATATCAGGATTGTGATAGAGTTCTCCACCTTGATCAACCGAAACATACTTGTTTGCACAAGTTGGGTTGTGCTGGGAAAAGAAATGTTCCAACCAATGCAGTGGTGCTGCTTTAGAGATTCGTGTATCACCATATTTCATACCAGTATAGTGGTCTGTGATAAGAATCCAAGCTGTTTCTCCATGAATGCCTTCATAATCGCGCTTGCGTTTGCTGTTGGAGGATCTGGCGCCAGAGAATGCAAAGTCAACTGATAATCCTTGAAACGGTTGTGTAGCCTTTCTTGTGGAATGTGAGCCTGCAGGTGATTTAGTTTGCTTACATTGAAGACAAGTAGGGCATTGATCAAGAATACTGGTTTGTCGTTGGAATTTTGGTACTCCAAGGATGTGTTTATGAGCTTGATACAGAAAATCATCGCATGGGTGTCCCAACCTTTGGTGCCATAGAAGTTTCGATGTCTTGGTTTTGATGGCGTGGATGGGGATATTTTTGTCCACAATCTTGGCGAAGAACAATTTAGCATCAAACTTTGGCATGTCGCTGGTATCAGACTGAGCTTGAGCTGCTTCTGTGCATTTTTGCAGTGTGACAAGATTGGTGTATACATCGTATCTGTAGTTGCTAATGGCTTCTTTGGAGGCCAGTTCACAAGCTTCCCTGAACTGCATGTCAGTCGCCAAAGCATGGGCTGACGATGTTGCACAATTAGCATATGGAGATGCAATATCAATGTCTGGGATCAGTACTGGGTGCATATAGCATTGACCATCAATGATGCTTCCATGGAGGACAATGTAACACACTAGGGGTAGAATTTGAGTAGGAGTGATAATTATGAATGGATTAATACTTTACGAAAATGGATGGAAACTTAACAGATAAAATAATGAGCGATCGGGCCATGCTGGCTTCGATCGTGCCCTGCTGGCTTCGATCGCTCGTGGATATTCACATAGAGTGTTGTGATATGAATCGTGCGCCGGCCTGGTATCGGTATACCATTGTATACAAATAATGCCTCGCTACTTAATGATTCTTAGAGTGGTCCCAAGTCTCATTAGTTCAATCGTCCGCATCCTTCGAATGGTATCTTTGGATGGTACGACTTGTACGGTAGATTGCAGTACGTAGCTTCGTCGTACGTAGCTTACGTTACAGAGTCCCCCAATGAGTGACTTGAGGATCATTGTTTCGTTACTAGACTTCTTGCATGTCTAGATCATTGTTTGCCGGTTCATCTTGTTCTGGATGTTCTTTGTATGGGGTCAGCTTTCGAATGTTGACTGTTTCCGTGACATTTGGAGACAGCCTCAGTTTTACTGTGCCATTGGTATGTACTTGCACAATTTGATATGGGCCTTTCTTCTGAGGTTGTAATTTGTCTGGATCTGGTTCTTTCATCCATACCTTATCATCAACCTTGAAAACATGCTTGATGCGCTTGGCATTCTGTCGTAGGAGATTCATGTTGATGCCCTGTTGTCGAATTTGTTGTAGCGCAATGAGATTGGATGTGAGTGGTATGTCCAATAGCATGTCCCTGTTGAACACCAGGGCTCCTGGAGATGAGCCCATAGATGCATTGATTGCGCATCTGGTGGCGTGCATGCAAGTGGCTAATGCATTGTCCATGAGCTGTGTGGCCTGTGTGTTGGTTTGCGGCGGATTCACATGTACTAATATGCGTAGGGTGTCTGCAATGGTATGATGAACCCTTTCGCAGACGGCATTGCTCTGAGGATTTTTTACTGTGGTAGCTACACCCTCAATTCCATAGGCTGCCAGTGTATTTTGGAATTCGTGGCCTAGGAATTCTCCACCATTATCATAGACACACTTGACTGGCCTTGGATATCTGGATAACCAGCAGTTGGTGAACTGGTTGGAGACATGTTGACTTGATTTATCTCTGATGCGAATGATTTCCAGCAGGTTGGTAACTGGGTCAATGCACGTGAGAGCCTTGAAGTTGTAGACTTTTCCTTGGGCTGTTACTTTCCATGGTCCAATCAAGTCCACATGTACTTCACTGAATGGTGCCAATGGCGCTTGCTTGGGCGCCAGCAATCCATAACTAGCATTTCTGCTCTTGTACTTGATGCAATCGTCCGGGCATACGTATTCTTGGCATAGCTTGGTGAGGCGTTCCACGTGGAACCTGGAGGCTATTGTTTGGTTGAGCCTGGTGGATCCACAGTGCCCTAATAGTAGATGGTACCACTTGAGTAGTTGTGGAGCAAGGGAGGTTGGAATGTAGATTTTCCATTCTTCTCTGGTTTCTGCTTTGGAGTAGCATGCAATTTCTTGATTACCAAGTTGTTGTTTGAAGAAGGTTGGTAATTGTAGCTTGGCTGGTAGCGTCTCATCGTTTTGTTGGTGTTGAGCGATGTTGGTGTAGTTCACTGGGCATTCCATCTCCTGGAGTGTTGGCAGGTTGACCAGACACTCATTGTTCAGTAGACATGAATATAATTCATCGTCTGCGTCATGGCATAGGTTTGGGAATACCTCTGGGAATTCTTGTAGAAAAAGCTCTTCATCTGCTTGTTCAGGGACGTCTAACTTGAGAAAATCGATTAAAGTTCCTTTGCCTTGCTTCTGTTTCTCCCCCCCTGTAGGTGGATCCATCCTGGGTAATCTTGAGAATGCATCCGCGAGGACATTCTTGGGTCCTTCCACATAGTGCCACTTGAGGTTGTATTCTTGGAGAAAGAGATTCCATCTGAGTACCCGTTGTGGAGAGAGGGTTTTGAAGGTGAGATTCTTGTGGTCTGTGTAAATGTTGAGTTCACAGCCTAATAATAGTTTCCTGTATTCCTTGCAACACAAGACTATTGCAAGTAGTTCCTTTTCTGTCGTAGTATAATTCTTCTGAGCTGCATTCAGCTTTTTGGACCAATAAGCAATTGGTTTTCCCTTTTGTAGGATCGCTGCGCCAAGTTGTAGATCTGATGCATCTGTGTAGATATCAAATGGGAGATTCAGATCGGGGTATGTGTTCAGCGCGTCACTTGCTATCATGGCTTTCATTTCTTCAAAGGCTCTTTCCTGCGCCAGCCCCCATGTGAAGGCCGACCTTGTTGTTGTTTTAGTCTGCCCATTGGCAGTCTTCTTTGGGGTTCCCGTGAGTTCAAACAAAGGGGAGAGGACATGTGATCTTCTTGGCCACATGTCCCGGTAGTAACCAACAGCGCCTAGAAAGGACTTGACTTGAGTGATTGTTTTGGGTCTGTCCATTCTCAGAATAGCTTCAATTTTCTTCTTCCAAGGTTTCACGGCTTCTGGAGTCATCCAAAATCCGAGGAAGTCAGTTTCCTGTACAGCCCAGTCACATTTGAGAGGGTTGCACTTGAGACCATTTTCATTCAGTCGATGCAGAATTGTGTCCACTGTTTGCATGTGGTGGCTGAAGGTGCCATTTGTCCAGATTCCAATATCATCAATATATACTGTACAATCCGTACCTTGCAAAATATCTTCCATGAGTTGTTGCGCGACATCTGGAGAGATTTTCACGCCCATTGGCAGCCTTTGGTATTCATAGCAGCCATATGGGGTGACAATCGTGCATAGTTTCTTGCTTGGTTCATCCAGTTCAAAACAATAGTATTGCATGGATAAATCAATCTTGGTGAAGTGAGTGTACTTGCCGCGTCGATGCATGATGTCCTGAATTCTTGGTATTGGGTATGGTCTCCTGATTAGTAGTTCATTGAGTTCCCGAAAATCTGACACCCATCGAACCCTGTTATCCTTCTTTGGAATGATAAAAGTAGGAAATGCCCATTCAGCCGGTCCATTGCATCTTTTGAGGACTCCATCATTTACCAGATTCTGGAGCTCCCTTTTGAATAGTTCTTCTCTTTTGTATGCGACTGCATATGGCTTCTTGTGAACTGGCTTGGCATCGGGCTTCAGTTTGAGTGAGATTTTCTTGTGCGGGTATTTTCCTAGTTTGCCATTGAAAACGTTTGGATATTTGGACAGGACAGCGTGGAACTGCTGTTTTTCTGATGCTGTCATATGCGCTTGTTGCCCAGCAACCGAGGTTGGATCAGTTGCTTCATAAGCTCTGTCCAGGATGACAGGTGATGACGATACTGCACCATGCACAAATAGCTCAGAATCAATGGATTCCTCCAGTAATGCTTGAAAATATGCTTCTTGCAGATCTGGAGTAATATCCAAACTGGCTGTTTCGCGCATCGGAATTTGTCGGTTGTTCCATTGAATCATGTTGGATTCAAATAACAAGTTGATGTTGGTGCTGCTTAGAAAGTCGCGACCGAAGATAATATCATATCTGCATGATTTGGACTCAAATAATCTGGCCTCACAACGCTCGATTGTTGTGTTCCCAAATTCTTGTAGCTTGAGATTCTTCATTATGACAAACAACGAGGTGTCGAATGATCCATTGGCTGTGGTTGTGATGGTTCTTGTTTTGGATTGAATTGGTAGAACTCCCAAGGGAAGTGCCCTTTCGTTGATGAGGGTTGTTGTGCTGCCGCTGTCGAGTAGGGCAAGCATTGTTTTTGTTGTTTTTACAGGAATGCCTTGAATGTATTGGATGGTTGTTAAAACAATTGGAGCCACATCGCTCTTCTTTGTTTTTGTGGATACGGGATATTCCGTATTTGGTTGTAGGGCTGTGCTTTTTGCTAGGCCCGAGGTCCAGCTTGTGGTCATCGTACCCGTATTACTGGCTGTTTTATTGGCTGCTGTACCCGTGCCGATCGAATCGTCATCCGATTTGGCTGTTTTATTGGCTTCTGTACCCGTATTTTTATTTTCGTATTTGTTTTTATTTTTTCCGACGCGTTCATCCGGTTCAAACTGGACTCGTCGTGAGCTCTTGTCAACATCAGATATACATTCTGTAGGTTTCTCCCCTTTTGTGGAGAGAGTTCCTCCTGCGAGCCCAATTGGCTGTGCCAAATTGGCATCCAGGTCCTGTGGAGCTGGAGGCAGGGTGACTGCTCTTGGTTGTTGGCTTCAAGGAAGCCAGATTTGCTCACCGCTCTGTACGCTGTGTTCTGCTTTGCCGCCATGTTGTTGGAGGAAAGCTTCCTTTGCGCGCTGCATGTGTGCCTGGAATGATTCATTGCTGGCTGTGGTAGTCTTGCCTGCCGAGTCATTATTGTTTTTCTTGTTGTCGGCCCGCTGCTTTTTCTTCTGTTTGGAGTACCTGTTCTTGGGGCATTCGGACCAATCATGGTGGTGTCCGGGAATGCGACAGGGGTTAGAAGATTTTTGTCCTTGGTTTTTGTTGTTGCTTTTGCGTTTGGATTGGTTGTTGGCATTGTTTCCAGGACGTCTCCCTTGTTTTTTGCCTCCTCCATTCCTTAGCTTGGACTCGCGTTCTCGACTGGACATATATTCCACAATTTTCTGGATGGATGTTTCTGCAGTGATGCCACCATGAATTTGGCCATATTGCTCAACCCACAGGTTGGGGAAGGTGTGGAGCAGTATCGTTGTTTTGTTGATTTTGTTGAGATTTTGGCCATGACCTTGCAGCTTCTCGGAGTACCGAATGAGCCTGTTGATTCGCACTGCGTGGTCCTTGGCTGTGGTATCATGAGGTTTCTTGCATGCGTCGCTGCGAATGTAGGTTTGCATGATGTCTTTTGCATCCCCTGCATCGCAGTAGTGTTCTTGAATGTAGTCCTTGAATGCTTCTTCATAGCCTTCCATGTTGTCTGGATAGTTCAAATCATCATTGTCGTCTCGGGTTGTCTCATCCCACTTTCTTTGTGCTTCCGGGCACAATATCTTGGTGAACAGTTCAATATATCGATGTTCTGGTAGCGGTAGTCGCTTTGCGCCAATGATGAATGCTTCTTGACAATAAAGTAATTCTTCAAGGCCTCCTTCGTCTGAAAAGATTGGTAGTTTCCATTCCTCCTTTTAATTATTGTTGGCGTCATACACTTTCAAGGTGGCAAGTTTGTTCTTAGTCCGATCAAAGCTGGAATCATAGGTGATTGGTGGTTCTCGATGCAGTCCGGTCGACATGGTTGGTACTTGCCTGGTTTGATATTCAGATTATTTATTTTGTTTGATTTCCGTGTTCTCCGATGATTTCGATGTTTTCTGATTTGATCCTTTTTCTTGTTTTGTTCGATTCGTTGTTTCCGATGGAGAGACAGGAATTTGTTTTATTGTTTAACAATGTCGAATTGGCGTCCGAGCGTACGAGATCGAGACCGCTTTTGTTCCGGTTACTTATTTTGTTGACGAGAAGAAATTCGTTCAAAAATTCGTGGTAGGTTATTTGTTGTCGAAGAAAAACCGTTGTTCGAAAATTCGATCGTTATTCTACAGTAGCTGTAACAGTAATTACTGTGTAACACACTAGGGGTAGAATTTGAGTAGGAGTGATAATTATGAATGGATTAATACTTTACGAAAATGGATGGAAACTTAACAGATAAAATAATGAGCGATCGGGCCATGCTGGCTTCGATCGTGCCCTGCTGGCTTCGATTGCTCGTGGATATTCACATAGAGTGTTGTGATATGAATCGTGCGCCGGCCTGGTATCGGTATACCATTGTATACAAATAATGCCTCGCTACTTAATGATTCTTAGAGTGGTCCCAAGTCTCATTAGTTCAATCGTCCGCATCCTTCGAATGGTATCTTTGGATGGTACGACTTGTACGGTAGATTGCAGTACGTAGCTTCGTCGTACGTAGCTTACGTTACAGACAATGCTGCTGGCAGTGTTCTGCTTGTGATGACAGATAATTGTGAGGTTGCCGTTTTGTGGAGCAGATGAGTCATAGTCGTCAATGAATGATTTATGGATTGACTGCCCACTGAACTGACGTCGCATGCGAGATGTCATTCCACAGAGATCATTCTCACTCAGTAATGTCGTTGACAGGGAGGGAGAATAGTAGAAGAAGACTTTGAGATACCCTATGTGGTTTGGTGCTGGGATGTGCAAATATCCTGAGCCTTCAGGGATGCAGGTAGCTGCTTTTCCTCCTATTGCTGCCGTAAGCCTGACAGGACATTTCCTCATCCTGGTGTAAGGTTTGTAACCGTGCAGGATGTGTTTGAGATTGGTGCAGGAAACTTTTGCACCGGTGTCAATCTGAGCCCTGACGCCATGTTGGAAGTAGGCTGTAGCTGCAATAGGGTCTGGTGGGACTAGGGATTGCACATTGTATGTATCAACTGGTGTAGGGTTGTCCCTATCAAAATTGGGATCCTCATTGGTCTTCAGGTGTGATTCCAATGTAGGGGTCGTAGCCCCAAGTGATTCCATATCACAGTAGACATCAATTGGGATTGATGACTGGAGGCTGTCCTTGGGAAGGAGATTGACGGCACCAATTTTGACAGATTCGTAGGAGCTGACACTGCTGGAGTCCAAGGAGGGGCATAAGCTGTTCACTTGGGGCGCTGTGACGTTGTCAAATCCTTGGAGATCATCTTGAGGTGATGTCATAGAGTGGCTGCAAGAAAGACTTTCTATTCTTGGCCATCGCAAAAATTTTGTTCTTCTACTGCATCGTCAGGTGAAACCTCATCTTGATCTTCATTGCCAATGTTGATCTGAGAGATTTGTTGGGTGGAATCTAAGAGTTGTTGGGTCTGTTTATTGGATTTGTTCAGAAAAACAGCCGCAGCAATCCTATGTTTCTTCAGGGACTCAACATCCTGCAATGCAGGACAATTATCAAAATTATGACCGGACATGTGGCAAACAATGCATTTTCTGGATGTGTCAAAAAGACTAGGTTGCTTATCGAATGCCGTGATAGCATTGCAATATGCTTGGTGGAGGAAGGGGTCCTCAGATTCTTTGTCCATCTCCGGGTAGCCAAGTGATTCAATCAGGCTGATTGAGTGGGAAGTCAAAGTAGAAGGTGTTCTAACAGTACTGTTGCTAGCGCGCTTTTGAAACCTATCATTGCGATGGTGACCTGGTCTGATACCTGAGACAGGCAATTGCTTGGGCTGGATTGATTTGGAGGTGTTCCTCTTGTACTTTTGTTCAGCCTTGATCTCTTGTTCATAGGTTTGGAGGGTTTGTAGAAGCCTACCTGCCTTGTATTTGTCCCGTTTGAATTGGTCATCTGAGTCGCGTTCATCTTCTGTCTTTTTGAAGAGTTCTTCTGAGAGGGTGGTTCCTGCAATAAGGTTGCTGACTTCTTCTGTTGAACTGATAGTGCCGGGATGGTTTTGGAGGAACACTCTAAGTCTCAGATAATCCTTGTACCGGAAGTAGTATTCTTCAAGAGATTCACCCGCGTCCTGGTTTGGAGGGTTTCTGACCATTCTGCTGGCATTGGATGGCCTTTTGGAATTGGGATGTGTTTGAGCAATAACTGTGTATAGCGCTTCATATCCCTGTCCGCCTTCAAAGCTCTGAATAGTGGCCTTCATACTTGCACATGAATCAGGGATGATTTTATCAGTTCTTAGTGCAGTGTAAAGGAGATTTCCCCATTCATTGATAGCCAATTCATATCTTGAAGGTAGGTCGTGTGGAAAGTCATCACCAATTGTGAATCCTCTGAGGTGATCAGCTTCACGCCTGAATAGATAGTATGGGTGTACATAAATATGATGTTGCTGGGAATGAGCTGTGATTTCTCTGTACCATTTTCTAACCTGAGGGTCCGTTGCGTCCTTTAGTTGTGGGAATCCTGAGAGGAACAGTTTGTCTCTAGCAGCTTCCTTGGACTTGTCGGAGGCTCTGGTCAGATCAAAACAGTCACCACTTCTGGTGATTAGGCGTTGGTCGTTTCTACCACTGCCTAGGTTGTGTAGGTAGTAGTTTTGCCTGATGACCGTTTCATTTCCGGATGAGTCGGTGTAGGTGATTGGAAAGTCTTCCATATCATCTCTGGTGAGGAATTCATCTCTCTTGTAGTATCGGTCCTTGACAGGTGGTGGTAAGGTTGCTGGATTCAATGGTAAGTCAAGTGTCGCTTGGTGGTTGGCGCCGGCATTGTTATTGTTGTTGCTGTTGCCATTGTTGACCAGTTGTTGTAGCAGGGTCGTAATTTGTCCCATCTCAGTAGGGGAGACAGTTGTGACCGTTGCGGCAGGTGTATCCGGAATGGCTGCCTCATCATCTGATGGTGGGTCTCCAGTGTAGGCTTCCATGAACAGGTCTGGGCGCCAATTTTTCTTGAATCGCCAGTGGGTGATTGTGATTTCAATTAGAACAATTGGCTCATCATCTGTGTTGGTCCGAATGGCGTGCTTTGCAGCGGCGTCAAAATCAGTTTTGTATCTCATGCGTTTTGTAGATCCACCATTTCTGACATGCTTGATAACACATTTGTCGAGGAGATTGGCTATGTGGCCTTTTGTTATTTCATCCGGTGGTGGTTCCACTATGTTGATGGCAATAGCCTTTGCAATGCAATTGAGGATGTGGAGTTGTGGATCTGGAGCTATTTCTAGTGGTCCATCGTCTACTTCTTCATCCTCGCGGGTGACAAAGAATTCTGAGAGTTCATCTTTGTCAATGATTTCAGAGTAGGCTTTGTTAAGGGAAGTGGCCGCAGCCGGGTTGCTAGCGCTGGAAAATCGAAATTCGATTCCATGGATTGGAGTCCAGTCAAATGGAGTTGGCATCGTCGTTTTGGTATCTCGATATCGTCGATACGAATTAAGGGTAGAAACGAATTAATCGTTGGTTGTCGGTTGAAGAAGGCAATCGTCGGCGTTCTTTTATTGTAATTAATCCGTCGTCGTCGATACGAATTAATCGTCTTGATTGCGGTCACAGATGACGTAATCGGTTGCGATGATGTTGATGATAACCGAGCGTCGGAGAAAATGATCGTAATTAACCTTGCAGGCCGGTCACAGATGTCCGGAACGTTCCTTGGTAGTTGTCGTCGTTGTTCTCGCGATTAACCGGTGCTTGGTCGTGGATTACAAAAGAAGGGTTCTGTAGAAGAATCCGTAGTACACTCCTTGATCCACGAGCAGGGAGAGAGAGAGAGAAAGAATGAGACGGGGGGGAGGCCGAGAATGTGCCGCACAGGGAGCTAAGCACAGAATTTCCTCTGGATTTAACCGGCAGTGGAGGTGCTGAACGGCCGGAGATAGGTAGCTTAAGGTAAACACTGGTGCTCTTGCGGGACACAAGTGTAAGTTATAAGGGCTCTATAACCTGTTGTCACTCTAAAAATCGACCGAAAGGTATAGGATAATTAAAATTTAAAGAGATGTGAGCTCAGAGAGAGGCTCTTATTTTTACTACGTATTTTCACTGTATCGGGGCTCTCTGCTGTATTTTACATGGTAGAGATCTTCCCCGGTTATTTGTTACCATTCTCGTACCGATACTGTTGTTGCTGTTGCTGTTGCGGTTGCTGTATTAGCGTCGTGTCGGTCTTACTGTATCGGTCATTTGGTGGTATCGGTCATTCATGTTGTTAAGTAATCTGTTCGATGGGGCGTATGCTTGTTCGTGGTATATATGCTAGATATGAGGCCCATCTGGAATCGGTATTGATTTTCTTGATTGCAATAAGTAATTTCCTCACGGGATATCAAGTATATTGATTCGAATATACTTAAGGATTCCAAGTGTTTACTTATTGGTCAGGTCTTTGGATATGTCTTGTTTCTAACGGATTACTCTCTTCTGTTTGTAGTCCTAAGTGATATCGTTTTTACCACTAAGGGATTTTCATGTGGTGGAGGTGCATTTGATTCTAACGCTTGATTGTTCTCGTACTCCGCACCTCGGTCGTCGTTTCGTTCCTTTTGTCGGCTTTTTCGATCGAATTTGACGCCGACAAAGTCCGTATTTTTCGCCGACAACAGTTCCCCTGGGGAATGCCTCGGAGCCCGGGTCCTTCAAGTCATCCAACATGGTGGGGAACTTTTTGTCCGTTATAAGTAGTGCCTCTCTATCATACTTGTTCCATTCTACATAAAGAGCGCGTCTGCGTTTCCATAGTTTGTACGTGTCTGAGGTGAGCTCGATTGAACTATCGAGTTCCTGGGGCTCAGTCGGTACTGTGGTAAATTGAGTGCCCGCGTCGCGTGCCTTGTATTGTTCCTCACTTTCCAACAGGAACGCATACCCACTTCCTTGTAGGTATTTGATGGAGGCCACCTCAGCTAATGCGTTGGCTAGGGTCTTTTTGAACTCGTACACGTCTACGCTAGTCGGTATCGCGATGGGCTTCATTTGGGTCTCATCGAGATGGTCCTTGACCCCGGTGTAATCCTTCTTCTTGGTCATCTCGTCGTCAGTGCTGCCTTCGTCGCTGCTATCGTCTTGTTTGGTGTAGTCGTACAGTAGTTTGTTCTGTTGTTGCAACTGGTCCTGTCGTTCTCCGGTATACTCGAGTATGTCTCGATTGTAGAGTTCAAGTTCCTCCAGTTGGTCCCTGAGTTCCCGAAGTTCGTGCGTGCCTGTTATGTGGGATGTGTCTAGGCTGGTGTCTGGGGTAATTCCCCTGGTTGCGGGTTCAGTGTTGCTTTCTTCAGATTGTGTTTCTGCTTGCATTGGGTAGAGTAATCTTATCGATAACTAATAAGACCAAAGTCGTAAACAGTTATGTTGTTACTTTGCGTATTTACTTTATTTTGTTTGATTTTTACGGTGTTGGAAAGAGTTATCGATAAGATTATGATCAGATTGTTTCTGGACCATATTGTTCTCTCATTTACCAATTTGTCTTATCCTTGTGTGGGAATACGTGTACCGAGAGTTCGATACTCATAGATACTCGTATCGTGAGTTTGATACTCAGCGCTTTAAGTATCTCTTGATACTCACGAGCGCTTATGTATAATTTACTTATTGCGCTCTCCTCGTGATAAAAGATCTAGAACCCTTTGGAATTGTACGTCTTGTTTTGTACTACGTAATACGCATCACTTTTACGTAATACGTATTACGTGTACGTAAATCGTAATACTTGTATTACGTAATACATATTACTTTTACGTAAAACCTCGTCTCACGTATTACGTATCGTGTACGTACATTCACGCTTGATTTAGTATTCCAATAGGTAATCATGGAACTGCTGTCTGTTTTGAGGATGAGAAGAATGCTGCCAGACGCCCGAATGGTTGGAAATTCAAGTTGAAGGATGTCCAGGGAGCAACAATCGACTATGATTTCTGTCTCTCAGCAATGCAAACCTCTACCACGTCACTCCAACTTCTCAACACTCAAAAGCGAGCTACTAAAGGAGATGTTGTGCCCAAAGGATTTGATCTGCTGTATGATGACAATGTCTTTGTTTTTGATACAGGCGCCACAAGCCACAGTTCCAACAGCATGCAGTGTGCCACCAATTTGACAGCTAGTGGTGCCACCATTACCACCCAAAGTGGAGACGAACTGAAAGGCTGTCAAGTTGGGGATATTCCATGTCAGAAGATTGACAAGGATGGCAAGAAGGAGTTTCAGACATTGTTGCAGGGTGTGAATTTCAATCCGAATTTTGCGTTCAATCTGTTCTCAGCCAACCTGGCTCTACAGAATGGTTGGATAGCCACCGGAAGCGACAAAACCGGATGGTCGCTCAGGAAAGGGACGATCCAAGTGAATTTTAATATTCAAATCCCCACCTACACAAGCTGTGTGTGGGTTGGCTATTTTGATCGCATTGCCAATCCCACCAATAACATTGACATCAATGCAGCGACTGCTACCACTACTACGGATGAAGGAACCAAGATGAACATCAACAAAGCCCACTGACTCCTGGGACACATGGATGAGATCAAGACGCGCTGCACAGCTGAAACACTTGGCTTGACCATTACTCACGGTCCAATGCTCCCATGTGAAGATTGTGCCAAGGCCAAAGCGAAAAGGAAAGTGATTCCTACTGAAAGCGAACACGTCGCAGCCACCAAGCCTGGAGAAAGACTCTTTGTGGATATGTCCTCCGTTAAAGCCCCAAAGGCTGCCAAAAGTAACAAGTTGACTGCCCCATTCATTACCAAGCCCCATTTTTGCATGATTGTTGATGAATATTCCTCATGCCGGTTTGTCAATTTCTTTGCCACCAAAGATGGAATGGTCGAACCCACTTGCGCATTGCTCAACCAATGGAGATCCAAAGGCCAAGATTTGAATACAGCACTTGACACTCGGCTGGCTTCAGCAGATTGGACATTTTCTTGCAAATTCGAGTATACCTCTGTGGATACTCCACAGCAGAACAATGTGGTTGAAACAGCAATCTATCGGTCAGTTTGCCGCACCATGGCTCTTTGCTCTCAAGCAAATGTGCCTAGGGAATACAGATTTAGATTCTTCCCCTTACCAATGAGGTGTGGTGTTCAGTAGGACTGATTGGAGGCGGTCACTGTGAATGGCACTACTTTGCCCAAGATCCAACATTTCTGTGGCAAGGTCCCTGCGTTTAGTTCCCATCTCAGAACTTTTGGAGAGGCTGGTGTGGTTCGGGTCAAGCGACCTACCAGTCCCAAACAGTTCTCCTGATCCAGTCCAATACGTCCATCCCTTCTATGTTATTCTGTTGAAAGCCTTGGAATAACCGGCCAAACTCGTCCTCGCCCGACCTGAGCCATAATTCTTGGATCTCTGCTTTGGGGTGCCTGATTAGATCACGGTACGCTGCCCATTTGTTCAAGTCCTCATCCCATATGGATCCCCCACACGCTAGTTGGGGCACATATGATAACTCGTTCATCCGTAGGGCCTGTTTTGGTACGGGGAACTGGACCGGGTCACGCGGGTAAACTCCCATTAGGGCGTTGGGCTTAAGCTTGGATTTTGAGTAGTATTGGTCGGACTTATAGTATCTGGACACCTCACCGTGTGTGTAGTCCGCAACGTCCCCATCCGTGAATTTTACTCTATAGTATTGATTGGTTTGGTCATAACTTATGACTTCACCTTCATACCACCCTGAGTTGAACTTCTTTCTAATGATCGTACCAATAGCCCAGGGGTGTCCCCGGCGGGCACTGCGTTGTTGCGTAGGCGACACCCTTGGAGGTACGCGCGCGTTCTCGGGTACCTTGGGCACCCTTGGAGGTTCGCGAGCATTCTCGGGCACATTGGATATTGTCTTGGGCCCGGTTGATATCTTCTGAGTCGTATCACAATGCTCGGCATCTTTGAGCTTATTTCGTTTTTGTTGCGTGTTTATATGTAATAGGTCTTGTATACTCCAGAGGGCCTCGTTAACTTGTGTTCCCTGTTCCATATAAGGGATTGGCGGATGGGGTTTACTAGCAATTTCCTTTAGGTCTTGGAGTGTCATGAGCAGTCGGTCTGTAGAGGACGTATGCGGCATCTCAGTCTTTGGGAAGAATGCCACTGCGTTGCTGATTCTGGTAGCGCGGCTGGCCTCCCTGACACACGTGTAATTTCTGTAGTGCTTTAAGGCCGGCCCAATGTAGTAGCCCCTCGTTCCATGGTCCTGCCAGGCGCCGCGTTCCTGAGCCCTGTCGTGGATAATCACCCGACAACCCATAGGGGCGAGGGGGTGTTTGTTGGAGTCATATATCCCGCGTCTGAGCTCATATGCTGATAGTTTGGGCTGGGTACGTGACGCGCGTAACAAGTTGAAGGTAATGAGTGCCTGTGGGATCAGTAGGTCCCAGTCGTCTATCGGGTACTTGTCATCCACCCCATTCAATCCTGCTATAAAATGGTTCTTGAATGTCTGTATGGCCCTTTCCGCGTGGTTGAGAGGATGGTCCCCGGGAGATGCCAGTTGGTAACCAAGGTTGTTCTTTGTGATGTATGCGATTAGTTTCTTGGAGGTTTCGTTGTCCATACGTACTATTTTTGCGTTCACGTTGTCCTCTTTCATCCGCTCGTAGCACGCCGTGAATCCCTGTAGGATGTCTTCGCTCTTGCGTGACTGAATGGGTTCCACGTCAATATAGTTGGAATCGTAGTCGTACATGTGGAAAACGTATTGGTGGCCACGACGTGACGTGACTGGGTATCTCCCCGGTAGGTCCCACGCAATGAGTTCCGTCGGCTCGTTTTGGGTGCGTGGCCCTGCGTGGTTGGTTGGTTGCATTTCATTCGCTGATACTATGTCCACGCAGACATTATGTATCTTCTTCCGGCTGACTTGGGGTGGATCTGTATCGACTGTCGGCCTGTTCTTCGCCTTCTTTGGTTTGCGTGTGCTTTGGATGCCCTGCCAAACCATTTGTAGGTGTCCCATAGTAGTTTCTTCAGTGAGTGGGAGATGTTGGTTGACACGTTGTGCTGTGAGACCTGGCCACGTGGTGAATGACCCACGGTTGATGGCGCGGACCCATGTTTCTTTCGTGGGATACCCTGCTGCTGCGTGGTAGAATTGTATTAGCTTGGGGATGGCTTGAATCTGGTATGCCCCTGCCCCCGTGTGTATTGGATATTCGTTTGGGTTGTTGTTTGGGTTGGCGCTGGTTGCGCTGCTTTCGTTTTCGTTTTCGTATTTCGGGATGGCGCTGGTTGCGCCGCTTTCGTTTTCAGTTTCGTTTTCGTTTTCGTTTTGCGGGGGGGGGGGGGGACTTTCACCCTTGGAGATTTAGCCGTATCCGGCTCGGCGGCCTGATGTAGTGGTACCATGTATAGATTCCTAAGGGGGTCACGTCGGCCGGTGAGTATGATTTGTTTGGTGGGGCCTAAAACGGCCACGTGGTTCTTAGAGAACGCCACTTCGCAACCGTTATTGCATAGTTTGGGCACTGAGACCAATGGCAGCTCCACTTCATCAAACTTGTGACAACCGCGTGCCTCGAGGGGGAGTCGGGGTAAATCTAACAGGTCGGTCGCAGTGGATAGCATAGTGCTCCCATTACCACAACCTACGGTTAGCGCCCCCGGTGTGTCTTGATGTGCCCCCCCTTGGTACGTCACTGGGACAAAATGGTCTGTTGCTGCTGAATCCAGGGCCCCAAACCCCGGGGGGGGCTCCGACATGGAACGCAATGTCTTGTGCGAAGGTCACGGTACGCGGCGGCCGAGGTAGTGTGTCACGCGAGGGGTCACGTAGGATACTGAGTAATTGTGAATCGTGATTACTAGATTTATGTATACTACTACTGTGGTCCCTCCCACACCGTCAGGTCCGGAGGGGAGCCTCATATACTCCTCGTCCGTTGCCGTTGGGATTGGGTCCATTCCACTTCATCCACCTGTCGTTGTTCCTGGTGGATCCTCCCATTTGGTTGTCGTATGTGGCTCCTTCCTGGTGGTTGGACTTGTTCCTACGGTGGAAGCAATCTCGCCCGCTATGCGACAGGTTGACGCCGCAGGAGTGGCAGTAATATTCGTACTGTTTCCACTAGTGGGCTAGTGGTCGACCTGTCTCGGCCTGTCTGTGGCGACTGGTGTCGGCTGCCTTGAGTCGATTGACGTCTGCCTGTAGTGAGGCCATGGCCGTTTCCCATTGGTGCAACATTGTCATCGTAGACGCTGCTGTCGCGGTTGACGCCGTGGTTTCGGATACGCGCGAGTAGATCTCACGGCACGCGTTTGCCAGCTCAAGTTGTTGGGCTTCGAGGTCTGTGAACCGCCGGTCGTTATGAATGTCCACCATGTTGGCCTTTGCGGATTTACTGTGGTACGCGCTGTACAACTCCTTCAGTCGTTGTCCCCAGAACTTTTTGTAGTGTAAGAACTCATCTTTCGGGGCTATTGTCGTCCTGTGCTGTTTCCAGTCCTCATTGACTCTGTGGAGGGTAATTGGGTCATGGCCGCTGCGCATGAATGCGTCCCGCGCATAATCGATCATTTGTGCTGCGGATACTCCTGCGGTTTCCGGAAGAAGGTTGATCTGCCATTGATACTTGGTTAATTGTCTAAAGTACTCCTTGGGCCCGATTGGGCTCGGTGAATACGATAGGGCATTCATTTTCTTTGAGAGCTCGCGAGTGAGTTGGTGTTGGGCATCCGTCGTACAGAGGTCAGTTTCCATGGCTTGGAACGCGGCCAGTACCGTGGTTCCTCTGGGGAATGCCTCTGAGCCCGGGTCTTTTAGATCATCCAGCATGGTGGGAAACTTTTTGTCGGTAATGAGCAGGGCTTCTCTATCATATTTGTTCCACTCCACGTAAAGGGCGCGTCGGCGTTTCCATAATTTGTACGCGTCTGAGGTGAGCTCTATTGTGCTATCGAGTTCTTGGGGCTCAGTCGGCGCCGTGGGATATTCAGCTCCGGCGTCTCTTGCGTTGTATTGTTCCTTACTTTCCAATAGGAATGCATACCCACTCCCTTGTAGGAATTTGATGGATACTACTTCGGCCAATGCGTTGGCTAGGGTCTTCTTGAACTCGTATACGCCCACACTCGTTGGGACCGCTATGGGTTTCAATTGGATCTCATCCAGGTGGTCTTTAACCCCAGTGTAACCCTTCTTTTTGACCATCTCGTCGTCGGTGTCACTATCTTCACTGTCTTCGGTATAGTCGTATAGCAACCTGTTCTGTGTTTGTAACTGTGTGTTTTGTTCTTCTGTGTATTCGAGTATATCCCTGTTGTAATGTTCGAGCTCTACCAGTTGGTCTCTCAGATCCCGAATTCGGGTGGAGCCTACGTTCCTAGAATCGTCGATGCTGGTGTCTGGGGTAACTCCTCTCGTTGTAGGGCCGGGGATTCCTTCGGTTTGTGTTCCCTCTGGCATTGGGGTGTGTAATCTTATCAATAACTAATAAGACCAAAGTCGTAAGCGTCGTTCGGTTGGTTAGTTAGTTAGTTATTTCTGTTTTACTTTACGGTGTTGGAAAGAGTTATTGATAAGATTATGATCGGATTGTTTCTGGACCATATTGTTCTCTCATTTACTAATTTGTCTTTTCTTTGTGTGGGAATACACGTATCGAGCGTTCGATACCCATAGATACCCGTAACGTGTGTTCGATACTCAGTGTTTTAAGTATCTCTTGATACTCTTGAGCGCGCTTATGTATAATTTACTTATTGCGCTCTCTTCTCAATAAAAGAGCTAGAACCCTTTGGAATCATTCTTCTTGTTTTACGTTTCCGTAAATACGAATACGTATTTGTATTACGTTTACGTAAAACAATACGTTTCCGTAAATACGAATACGTATTTGTTTTACGTTTACGTAAAACAATAATACGTATTCGTGTTACATTTACGTAAAAGAATACGTATTCCTACCTCGTTCGCGTATACGTAAATTCACGCTTGATTCAGTATTCCAATATATCCCACCGGGCAACAAAATTATGGATACAACCTGGGCCAACAAGATGAAACCTGACGGTACTGTAAGATGCAGGAACACGATACGAGGATTCAAGCAGCTAGACGGCGAGCACTACGATGGCCAAGACAAGTCTTCACCGGTTGTCAGTGATATCTCCATCCGAATTGCAATGATATTGATGGTCATGGCGAATTTTATGGCCTACATTGTGGATGTGGAAGGAGCTTTTCTGAATGGCAAATTTCAGAATGGAGAGAAAATATTCACCAAGATTCCAGAGGGATATCAGAAATTCTACCCATCATACGTACTCCTCCGATTGCAGAAAACACTTTATGGCACAATTCAAGCCGCCATACAATTCTGGAGAGAAGCCCGACAAGCGATGCATACCATGCAGATGGAGAGATGCAAGGCCAATCCATGTCTATTTTTCAGGTGGATCAACAACAAGCTACTTTTGATGCTGCTATGGGTCGACAATTTTTGCATCATAGGCAAAGAAGCAGAAGTCCTAAAGCACGAAGAACAACTCAAGTCCCTATTTGAATGCAAGGATGTTGGAGAGATGGATGAGTATGTTGGATGCCACATTGAGCGGGACAAGAAGAACAGAACCCTTCGAATGACCCAACCAGTCAAGATCAAAAGATTTGTTGATGAGTTCGAGCTTGATGAATGCAGAGGAAACCCCACCACTCCAGCAGAACCAGGATCAGTGTTGAAGAAAGAAGGTGAAGGACCAACCGATACTGTTCTCACCAAGGAAGCCCAAACCAAGTACAGGTCCGGAACAGCCATCCTATTGCACATGATGAGATGGTCACAAATTGAAACACAGAATGCTGTCCGGGAGCTCTCTAGGTTCATGACTGAAGCAAGGAAGTCCCACATGAAGGCACTAAAGCGAGTGATGAAGTATTGTGCTGGAGCACCCACGAGAGGTCTCACATTAGCCCCAAATGCGTTGTGGGATGGTACCAAGAATTTCATTTTTGAGTTGATTGGATTCAGCGACTCAGAATATGCCAAAGATGAGTCCCGGCACAGTGTCAATGGCTGGTCGACTTGGCTGAATGGTGCCAATGTCACAGCAAGATCAAGAATGATGCCAATCATTGCACTGTCAGTGATGGAAGCCAAACTGTATGCAGCTGTACTATGTGTACAAGACATGCTGTACATTTGGAGAGTCATGATGTGTCTCGGATTGAAAATCAAGCTACCTATGGTGATAGGTGTGGACAAAAAGGGCGCAGTTGATTTTTGCAACAATTGGTCCATAGCAGGTCGCACCAGGCATATTGAAGTGAAACAGTATTTCCTACAAGAGTTGAAGGAAAGGGGCATCGTCAAGGTGATGTGGAAGACAGGCAATGAAATGACGAGGGATATCTTCACCAAGAACCTGACTGAAGCCCTATTTGAAAAGCATGGTTCCAAGTTCTATGGAAGAGATGAATACTCTATGAAGGCCAAAGGCAACAAGGAGATGAGCTTCTCGACCGTAGACACAGAGGCAAAAGAAGCACATGCGGCCTACACCAAGTTCTGGGGCAGTATCATCGATTGAGTCTATTATCCTTTGAAGCAGGGGAGTGTGTTTGAAGTCGGTTGAACGAGCGCGCGCTACGGAACGAATGAGACACGAATGAGACATGAGTGAATGAATGAGACGCGAATGAGTCACGCGATCGATTGATGGTGTCATCTTCCTTCTACAGGACTGGACCAACATGAATGGAAAACGGGAGTGGAAGTGGGAATGAGATTTTACCACTTACCGATCCGGTTCTCCTTCTTGTTGGTCCATTCCTGTAGAAGCAAGATGACTCCATCAATCAATCGCGTGACTCATTCGCGTCTCATTCATTCACTCGTGTCTCATTCGTGTCTCATTCGTTCCTTAGCGCGCGCTCGTTCGACCAACTTCAAACATGAGACAGTACCCAATGTTAAGAAGGAAAAGATCGAGGGAAAAATTTGCCTTTGGAAATCTACCAATATTGGAGTTAAGGAAGAGATTTGGAATGTTACCAGAAGAAACAGTGAGAAAAACACTAGAAAATACCACCCAATTCTATGAGGAAATCGAAGAAGAGAATCCGGCTATTCCAAGAAAACACTACAGGAAACGATTTAAAGCATTCCACTACAAGCGGCAAAATGAGGACGTCAGTACTGATTACGCCTTCTTCAGCCAGAAGACCTCACAAGGACACAATGGTGGTCAATTCTTTGCAGGCACAAAATCCAAGATGTGGTCGTTCCATCCATTAAAAACAGAATCACAATGCACCGATGCCCTGCTGGATTATCTTTGTGAAAGAGGGGCGCCCAATACCATTATCAGTGACAATGCTAAATCAGAAAAGGGAGTCAAATGGACTGAAATTATGCAACAAAATATGATCAAAACAAGAACTTCAGAGCCACATTATCATCACCAGAATCCAGCAGAATCAGAATGGGCCCAATTGTCGAAAATGATTCAAAATTGTTTGAGAATGTTCAAAGCCCCTATCAGATTGGCAAATTGGTGTTCCCTGTGGTGTGTTCAAATCAACAACCTAGCTGCACGAAAATCATTGGGATGGAAAGTCCCACAAGAAATATCACAAGGCTGGACACCAGATGTATTGCATTTACGATTCCACTTCTACGAGCCTATATGGTGGTACAATCCGAGCTTCAAATCACCTAAAAGCAACATGCGGAAAGGAAGATTCTTAGCATTTGCTGACTCAACAGGAGATGCAATGACGTATTATATATTGACTGAACCAGAGTCATCTAAGGAGAAACGGCAAGTCCTAATGTGATCAGTTGTGAGAACAAGAAGAAAAAATATTGGAACTAAAGATGAATATGTGAATGATGATCCAGAAGCAGCAGAATTTCGGCTATCAACTTTGGAACACCAGCAGAATCTCAAAGACACCCAAAGCACAGATGAAGTCCCGTTATTAGTGCCAGGCGACAAATTCGATGCAACTACTACCGGAATGGAATATTCAACCAGCAGCAATCTACTTGATACATCAGAATCGAAACAAACAGATCCAGGGGAGCAAGAAGAAGAAAATGAAGAAACTGAGCACAAAATAGAAAATTCAGATCAGGAAGCACTCCCTAGTACAGTTAATGGAACCAATCATGCAGAAACACATGACAAAATACTTGAAAGTAATGATACCAATCTGGATCTTACCTTTCAAAAAATACTGGGCCATTTCTGGAAAGACAGAATACTGATCCTTAAATCACAATATTTGGATGACCTGGAAGGAAACACTGTGTTGAATACTCCATTTCCCCAACTACGAAAAGATGAGCCTGTTGCCTGTGCAAAATATATAACACGCTACATTATCAAAGTGGGTGGATGAAGGGGAAGTCACCCCCTACTGGATTGGGCAAGCTCAGTCCTCAAGCAAGATACAGCAATTACACGTGGCATTCGATCACTGCAAGCTAGAAAACCACGTTGCCACACCAATCCGAAGAAAATGTCTAGAAATCAAAGACAAGCCAAGAAGAAAAACAAAGAAAAATTTGGCCTCCATATTCCTAATACCTACAACGACTGCGTATGCATTGATGAAGCTGCTGGAGATACTAAATGGCAAGACTCAATTCAAAAAGAGATGGATAACTTGGACCAACTCAAGTGCTTCAAATATCATCCAGCTGAGAAAGAATTCTATTCCCCAAGTCCGAAGGATGGCAACAAGTAAGGCTCAATATGATCCGGGATATCAAAAGTGAAGACAAACAATACAAGAGCCGGCTGGTTGCAGGGGGGCATTTGTTGGTGGATTCTACTGAATATAATACATATTCCAGCCAAGTCAACAGCCTATCTGTGTACCTACTATTTCTCATTGCACAACACCAAAACCTTGACTTAATGACTACAGATGTGGGAAACGCTTTCCCAACAGCACTGGTCCAAGAAAAAGTATGGTGCTGGGCCACAGATGAATTTGGAGACAAGAAAGGCTGCAAAGTAGAAATACAACAAGCTCTCTATGGACTAGCATGCTCAGGACGCGCATACGCTGATTTCTTTGCAGACACTCTGATGAATCTAGGATTCAGACCCTCCGGGGCTGACCCAGATCTTTGGATGAAACTGAGTGAAGACAAGAAAAGTTACGACTACATTGGAACACATGTTGATGACCTTATGGTAGTGTCAAGGAAACCCCAGGAGTGGATTGCACTGATCGAATCTGAACCTGGATATTATCTGGGTACAAGCTTGACAAGGATAAAGGACGGGAGATTACTATTGAACTCTACAAAATACATCTCAGAAGTCCTAAGGAAATATCAAGACAAATACAATATTACTCTACGAAATGAGAATCTACCCATGAAAACAGACTGCCACCCAGAATTAGATGACTCAGAACCACTTAACGAATCAGGCCACAAAGAATTCCAACATATCATCGGTCTAGGACAATGGATAGTATTATCTGGAAGAATAGATATTGCATATGCCATTTCATCACTATCCAGATTTGCATCCGGACCAAGAGAAGGGCACCTACAAATGGCAAGACATGTGCTAGGATATTTGAAGAAATACAAAAAGAAAGGAATCTTAGTGGACCCACAATCACCCAAAATCCAGTCAATCGGGGAAGCGGCAGTGAACTATGAAGAATTTACTCACCAATACAAGTACTGCAAGGAAGAATTGGATCCGATGTTTCCAGCACCATTAATTGCAGAATTAGATCTAAATATCTGCTGTGATAGTGATCATGCACATGACCTTGTAACAGGAAGAAGCATTATCGGTCTAATTGCATTTGTTGGATCAATGCCAGTATAATGGAAATCAAAACGACAAACATCAGTTCATACGAGCACATTTGGAGCAGAATTCACTGCACTCAAAGATGCAGTGGCTTTAGCTATGATGTTACGGTACCATCTTCGATCCATGGGAATCCAAGTCACCAAACCAACTGAAATTCATGTGGATAACAAAAGCGTTGTAATCAACTCGACCAATCCAGCAAGTACACTCAACAAGAAATCGATTGCACTGGCATATCACTTTGTTAGACAACACCAAGCAGGCAAAGTGGTATCGATCAGTCATATCAAGTCCCACGAGAACTATGCAGATATACTTACAAAACCACTCAATAGTACTGCCCTAAGAAGCCTGCTCAATGAATTTATGATGATGTAAAGTTAAGTACAAAATAAAACGAGTAAAAACAATAATAACTGTCCACTTAATTCCACAAACACAAATCCATGCCTAAAAATATCTTTGCTTGTAAACAATTTGAAATGTTATACCAGACATAGAATCTGGCAAGGCAATGCCAAAGCGTGGCATGGATTTAGGGGAGAACAACCGGAATTAGAGTTGTTAAGTGAAGAACAGAATAGATGAGAGAATACGACGCGATTAGAAACAGTACGTAAATAACCGTACCGGTGCTGTCGGATGATTAATGAACCACGATTCACTATGAATCGTAATCACGAATACGAACACACGATCAAGGTATATACGTAACCTTAATCGTGTGGTTAATCGATTCGTTGTGGCAAACTGAGTATGATAAGAAACAGATCAATCATAGGCGACGAGTATCATTAAGTAAAGTATATTGGAATATTAAATCAAGCGTGAATTTACGTACGCGCAAAATCGCTTCACGTACGTGATACGTGATACGTAACGTACAATTTACGTATACGTAATACGTAACATACAATTTACGTATACATGCTATGTAACGTACGATTCCAAGATGAGCGCAATAAGTAAAAGTGAGGCGCGAACAAAGTGATGAGTACCATAAGTATATTATACATAAGCGCTGGTGAGTATCAAACCATACTTAAAGCACTGAACAGAGGTACACAATATGGGAATCGAACGCTTGATACGATACTCGTATCTCCACACAAAGAAACGACTAATTAGTAAATGGGAGATCAATATGGTCCAGAAACAACCTGATCATAATCTTATCGATAACTCTTTCCAACACCGTAAAAAGAGCAAAATAGCGTAAATACTAAAAGTAACTAAACTGACCCACCGCCGTCTTACAGCTTTGGTCTTATTAGTTATCGATAAGATTAACACACCCCAATGCCAGAAGGAACACAAACCGAAGGAATCCCCAGCCCCACAACAAGAGGAGCTACCCCTGACACCAGCATCGACACTTCCAGAAACGTCGGCCCCACCTCAATCCGGGAACTGAGAGACCAACTGGTAGAGCTCGAACATTACAACCGGGATATACTCGAGTATACCAAAGAACAAAACACTCAATTGCAAGCACAGAACAGGTTGCTCTACGACTATACCGAGGACAGTGAGGATAGCGATACTGACGACGAGATGTCCAAGAAGAAAGACCATGCGTCGCTCAAGGACCACTTGGATGAGACACAGGCAAAACCGGTAGCAGTATGTTTGGAGGGCTCTGAAAATGGAGGTGAAACAGTCGGTATGTGGTTGGTTTTCTAACTTGTTTGGTTATTACATGAAAATCGTTACTTGAAATGTGAGCAGAAAATTGCTCTTTTACTAAAATCACCATATTGGTGCATCGGACTGCTAATACTCCAATGCACACACTAAATCGCTAATAATCGCATCGACCCGCTAATACTTCGATGCTGCACGTGTCCCTTGTACCAATGGGCTGTATAAATTACCTTGCGCCCTGTATGTCTGGTACATAAGGCCCTATTTTTAGTAAGAAGGAGAACCGGAATCGGTAAGTGGTAAATTCTCATTCCCACTTCCATTCCCATCTCCAATCATGTTAGTCCATTCCTGCAGAAGCAAGATGACTCGTACGATCGATCACGAGACTCATTCACTCGCGTCTCATTCATTCACTTGCGTCTCATTCGTGTCTCATTCGTGTCTCATTCATTCACTCGTGTCTCATTCGTTGAGTCACGCGCTCGTTCGATCGACTTCAAACACACTCCCCTGCTTCAAAGGATAGATGGACTCAATCGATGATGCTACTCCAAAAATTGTTGTAGGCTTCATGCGCTTCTTCTGCCTTGGAGTCTACAGCCGAGAAGCTCGTATCCTTGTTGATCTTGACCTTGGTGGAGTACTCATCTTTTCCATAGAATTTGGAGCCATGCTTTTCAAATAGGGCTCCAGTAAGATTCTTGGTGAAGAGGTCACTTGTCATTTCATCGCCTGTCTTCCACATCACCTTGATGATACCCATTTCCTTCAGCTCTCGCAGGAAATACTGTTTCACTTCAATATGCCTGGTGCGACCGGCTATGGACCAATTGTTGCAGAAATCAACTGCGCCCTTATTGTCCACATATATCACCATGGGTAGCTTGATTTGCAATCCGAGACACATCATGACTCTCCAAATGTACAGCATGTCCTGGACACATAGAACAGCCGCATACAGTTCGGCTTCCATAACTGACAGGGCAATGATTGGCATCATTCTGGACCTTGCTGTGACATTGGCGCCATTGAGCCAAGTCGACCAGCCGTTGACACTGTGCCGAGATTCATCTTTTGCATACTCCGAGTCGCTGAATCCAATCAGCTCAAAAACAAAGTCCTTGGTACCATCCCACACTGCATTAGGGGATAATGTGAGACCTCTCTTGGGTGTTCCAGCGCAATACTTCATTACTCGCTTCAGCGCCTTCATGTGGGACTTCCTTGCTTCAGTCATGAACCTAGACAGCTCCCGGACAGCATTCTGTGTTTCAATTCTTGACCATCTCATCATGTGCAAAAGGATTGCTGTTCCGGACCTGTACTTGGTTTGGGCTTCCTTGGTGAGAACAGTATCGGTTGGTCCTTCACCTTCTTTCTTCAGCACTGATCCTGGTTCTGCTGGAGTGGTGGGATTGCCTCTGCATTCATCAAGCTCAAATTCATCGACAAATCTCTTGATCTTGACCGGTTGGGTCATCCGGAGTGTCCTGTTCTTCTTGTCCCGCTCAATGTGGCATCCAACGTACTCATCCATCTCTCCAACATCCTTGCATTCAAATAGGGACTTGAGTTGCTCCTTGTGCTTCAAAACTTCTGCTGCTTCACCCATGATGCAAAAATCGTCGACCCATAGTAACATCAGAAGGAGTTTGTTGTTGATCCACTTGAAAAATAGACAGGGGTCAGCCTTGCATCTTTCCATCTGCATGGCATGCATTGCGCGTCGGGCTTCTCTCCAGAATTGGATGGCTGCTTGAATTGTCCCATAAAGGGTTTTCTGCAATTGGAGTAGTACATATGATGGATAGAATTTCTGATAGCCCTCTGGAATCTTGGTGAAAATCTTCTCTCCATTCTGAAATTTGCCATTCAGAAAAGCTCCTTCCACATCCACAATGTAAGCCATAAAATTTGCCATGACCATCAATATCATTGCAATTCGAATTGAGATATCACTAACAACCGGTGAAGACTTGTCTTGCCCGTCGTAGTGCTCACCATCTAGCTGCTTGAATCCTCGGATGGCATTCCTGCATCTTACGGTGCCATCAGGTTTCATCTTGTTGGCCCAAGTGGTATCCATTATTTTGGTGCCCGGTGGGATATTGGCTTCATCAATCTCTTCAAAAACGCCGTACTTGACCATCTTCTCATGTTCAGCGTCAACACCCTCAGTAAACTTGTCGCGCATTGGGCTGGCCATAGATTCTTTGTAGTTCATGGTCTTTAGTTCATTGGTGTTGTCAAAAGCATTCCCAGCTGCGCCAACCAGACTGAGTTCGTTCATGGCGCCTTCCTGGGATGGGATAGAGACTGACAGAAGGTTGAATTCTTTCAGTGCAGTCATTGACTTGTGGAACTGGATTTCAGCATTGGTGAATTGGGCTGCATAGCTTGCCATGTCCCCATAGCGAATATCCGGATTGAGATGAGAGTTTCTCACGACCCGGCCATACCTTGTGGTTGTTACAACATGTGGATCCTCAGCTTCAGTGTCGTCATTGCTGTCGTAGTCCTCCTCGCTTTCATATTCAATCTTGGTTTCTTCAATATCATCAGAGTAGTAGTCATCATGACTATCGAAAGCCGGGTCCTCTGTTTCTGGGTTAGGTTCAGATTCAGATTCAGGTTGGAAGGGAATTGCTGGTGCTGTGGCTCCCCCACTTGCATCCTGAAACTGCACTCGTCTGGTGGTGGTGCGCAAAATGGAGACAGGTTGTGGAGGAGGCGGGGCATTGATCGGGAGATCCATATGCCCGCCTTCAAGGAAATCAGCATGAAAATTAATAGCTTCACCCGCTGGTGCTGTGGGTGGAAAATACATGCGCTTCAACCAGTAGATATCGCGGGTAACTGTAAAGGTGTTCTTCAATGGGTCGTACATCACATAGCAGTCTCCAGGCCGGTCCGTGCAATAGCCAGCAAAGAAAGCTGGGTTCCCGCGATAATTGAGTTTGGGACTTGTGGAACGTTTGACTCGTACTACTCCAGCCTCGCCAAAGGTTCGTAGATGGGCACTAAATGCAGGGACCTTTCCAGAGAAATGTTGGATCTTGGGCATAGTAGTGCCATTCACAGTGACAGCCTCCAACCAGTCCAACTGAACACCACATCTCATTGCCAAGGGGAAGAATCTAAACCGGTACTCCCTAGGGACGTTGGCGTGAGAGCAAAGAGCCATGGCTCGACAGACTGATCGGTAGATTGCTGTTTCGACCAAGCTATTCTGCTGTGGAGTATCCACTGAGGTATACTCGAACTTGCAAGAAAATTTCCAATCTGCTGAGGCCAGTCGAGCTTCAAGGGCTGTATTTTCTCCGGCCTTATCACATCGAATTTGCTTGAGCTGTTGTCCTTTGGATCTCCATTGGTGGAGTAAGGCGCAAGTTGGTTCAACCATGCCATCCTTGGTGGCAAAGAAATTGACAAATCGGCATGTGGAATACTCGTCAACAATCATTCGAAAATGGGGCTTGGTAATAAATGGAGCGGTCAGCTTGTTGCTTTTGGTAGCTTTGGGTGCCTTCACTGAGGACATATCCACAAAGAGTCGTTCTCCAGGCTTTGTAGCAGCAACATGCTCACTTTCAGTAGGAATCACTTTCCTTTTTGCTTTGGCTTTGGCACAGTCTTCACATGGGAGCAGGGGACCTCGAGTGATGGTCCAACCAAGCGTCTCAGCCGTCCGACGCGTCCTGTTCTCATCCATGTGTCCCAGAAGTCGGTGGGCTTTGTTGATGTTCATCTTGGTTCCTGCATCGGTGGTAGTCGTAGCAGTGGCTGCGTTGATGTCAATGTTGTTTGTAGGGTGTGCAATCCGATCAAAATAGCCAACCCACACACAGCTCGTGTAGGTGGGGATCTGAATATCGAAATTCACCTGGTGATTCCCTTTCCTGAGTGACCATCCGGTCTTGTCACTGCCGGTGGCGATCCAACCATTCTGCAGAGCCAAGTTGGCTGAGAACAGGTTGAATGCAAAATTTGGGTTGAAATTCACACCCTGCAACTGCGTTTGGAACTCCATGTTTCCATCCTTGTCAATCTTCTGACAGGAAATGTCACCAACTTGGCAGCCCTTCAATTCATCTCCACTTTGAGTGGTAATGGTGGCACCACTAGCTCTCAAATTGGTGGCACATCGGAGACTGTTGGAACTGTGGCTGGTTGCACCGGTATCAAAAACAAAAACATTGTCATCATATAGGAGGTCAAATCCTTCGGGCGCTGCCTCGCCTTTGGTGGCCCGCTTCTGGGCATTGAGTAGTTGGAGTGAAGTGGTAGAGGTTTGCATTGCTGAGAGACAGAAGTCGTAGTCAATTGTTGCTCCCTGAACATCCTTCAACTTGGATTTCCAACCATTTGGGCGTCTGGACGCATTCTTTTCGTCTTCAAAACAAACAGATGTCCCATGATTGCCACCACAAAGTCCACACTTGCGACGTCGGCCCCTGGGACCATTCCTGCTGTTTCGATTGCCGTTGCCGTTGCTGTTGCCATTGCTGTTTCCATTGCTGTTGCCACGGTTGCCATTGTTGCCGTTGTTGCTGCTCCGATTGTTGTTGTTGTTATTGCGGCTGCTGTTGCTGCCATTGTGGCCGGTGTTGTTGTTGTTGCCACCATCATCGGCACGTGGGTGGCTTGCCGCGCGTTTGGGACAGTTGTATGCTTTATGACCTTGTTCTTTGCACCAATAACAGACTGCATTGGTGGACCACTTGTCTCTGGGATCAGCAAAGTCGGTCGTCTCAGCACCAAACAAACTCATTTCTTGGCCTTTACCTCCCCTGCTTTGGATACGCCGAGCTGATTCATATAAACTTTTGGCTTGAACATTGAGTGCTTCCCAAAACTCCAATTCAGCGGTTCCATTCGCTTGCAGCAAATCAATGAAGGGTGTAAGCTGCATCAATAGGTAGCCCGGGAGGGCATTTTTGTAGGCCACAATAAGTTGTGCCATAGTGGGTTGAACGGATTTGTATTGGTATTGCCTCTGTAAGTCATAGATGTCCTCAACCAAATCCTGTGGAGAGGCGCCAATGGTCAACTTTAGGCTCCTTAGGTCAATGTCCAATTGTTGTTGGTCGCGGGACTGGTTCATTAATCTGTATTCCCTCATGAGCTCCTCAATCACCCGATGTACTCTCCCTCGGGGCCACTGTTTCCTGAGCTTTGCATTCTGTTCGGCCGTACCCCCCCTATCGATTTTGGACTTCTCCATGATGGCGAGGGCTGTCCTGTTGTCGGCGAAAGCCCTGTACAGATCATTCAGTGCTTTGTTGTGGTACCGGTAGGCCTTCTTCTGTGCAGCACTCATATCCTCCCGGGGCGTAAGCTCTCCTTCGGGAGGTAGGTCCTTGTGTGGCTTGGTAGACAACATGTCACGGTACTTCTTGTTATCTGCAAATGCTTCAAATTGGATGTACCATCGCTCGAATTTCTTCTCATCCCCCTTTGCCAATGTGGGCACTTGACTATCAGTATACTCCACCATCTTGTATTTGTACTTTGTCGTGCTTGGATCCTTCGTGTGGACGCTCCTGCTGCTTGCGCTTCCAATGCTTGTGCCGCTACTCTCTGAACTTGACAGTACACTGCTCTCTTCTGATGGCGATTCTTCAGAAAAGGCGATCTCTATCTCTTGGTGCCGGGTGGGTTGATCCTCCTCCATTCAGCTGGGAGTAAATTGTTGTATGCTCGATCCAAAGTAAATTGTCGTATTCCGTTCGACGTACTGCGATCCGTATTCCGATCCGAAGCAAATTGTTGTATTGTATTTCGTAAATCGTCGATGCGTATTTCCTTCGACGTATTCCGATGCATATGTCTGTTCAACGTAAACCAATCGATGCGTATTTTCGATTCAAACGTAAGTAAATTGCCGTAGTTGCAAATTGTGGGTTCTGATGTGTGTGTCCCGTAAATTGTCGTACTCCTATTCCGACAGAAAAAATATGTAATCGGCCCAATCGCTTCTGGTGTGGCGATACCGATCCTGCTGTTGCTTGGTTCTTGATAATAATCGGTCCCTATCGATTCTGGTGTGTCGATAGTGTTTTTTTTTTTTGATGTTAATCGGCCCAATCGCTTCTGGTGTGGCGATACCGATCCTGCTTGTTGAAAATGCGGTCCAATCTTGGTGGACAAAAAGAAAGTATTCCGCTGGAGACGCGCGGCTGAAGGAAATGAAATGTAGAAAGTCGCTGACTCCGAATGATCGCCCGCAGTCCGCTGAAGAAAGGTGCGGATGAAAGAAGTGAACCGTAGAAAGTTCCGCTGAAGAAAGCGTGCGGATGAAAAGTAACGGATTGTAGAAAGGCCGCTGGCCCCGATGTTTGGCCAGCCTGCTGCAAAAATAAGAATGTCTCTTCTTCGACCAAGTTCCAACCTCGGGAGCGCTCCGTAATTCTTCGAAGAATGTTTGGAGGGCTCTGAAAATGGAGGTGAAACAGTCGGTATGTGGTTGGTTTTCTAACTTGTTTGGTTATTACATGAAAATCGTTACTTGAAATGTGAGCAGAAAATTGCTCTTTTACTAAAATCACCATATTGGTGCATCGGACTGCTAATACTCCAATGCACACACTAAATCGCTAATAATCGCATCGACCCGCTAATACTTCGATGCTGCACGTGTCCCTTGTACCAATGGGCTGTATAAATTACCTTGCGCCCTGTATGTCTGGTACATAAGGCCCTATTTTTAGTAAGAAGGAGAACCGGAATCGGTAAGTGGTAAATTCTCATTCCCACTTCCATTCCCATCTCCAATCATGTTAGTCCATTCCTGCAGAAGCAAGATGACTCGTACGATCGATCACGAGACTCATTCACTCGCGTCTCATTCATTCACTTGCGTCTCATTCGTGTCTCATTCGTGTCTCATTCATTCACTCGTGTCTCATTCGTTGAGTCACGCGCTCGTTCGATCGACTTCAAACACAGTACCGACGAGCATAGAGGTATACGAGTTCAAAAAAGCACTAGCTAACGCATTAGCAGAGGTACCCTCCATCAAATACATCCAGGGAGGGGGTTACGCCTTCCTACTGGAGACAGAAGCGCAGTACCAAGCACCATTCCCCGAGGCTCCACAGGAACCACAAGAACTCGATAGTGCTATCGAACTCACCTCCGACGCATACAAACTATGAAACGAAGCCGGGCCCTTTATGTAGAATGGAACAAGTACGACAGGGAAGCCCTACTACTTGCAGACAAGAAATTCCCCAACATGCTTGGAGATCTGAAGGACCCGGGCTCGGACGCCTTTCCCCGGGGGACTACGGTGCACGAAGCCTTCCAAGCCATGGAGGAGGACCTATGTACTACCGACGCCCAGCATCAGCTCACTTGGGAACTCACCAAGAAAATGAATGCATTGTCGTACACACCGAGCCCTATCGGGCCCAAGGAGTACTTCCGGCAGCTCACTAAGTATCAACACCAAATCAACTTACTCCCAGAGACAGTGAACGTCACGGAGGCACAAATGATCGATTACTCACGTGAGGCCTTTGCATGCAGCAAACACGACCCCATCACCCTACACCGAGTAGACGAGGACTGGAAGAAACACAGAGGCACAATGGTTAAGTGTGGTTTCACCCAATACAAGAAGTTCTGGGGACAACGCCTGAAGGAGCTATACAGCAGCTACCACAACAATTCATCTACGGCAAATCTAGCCGATATTCAGGCTGATCAACGCTTCACCGAACTCAAAAACAAGCAACAAGATCTGGCCAATGTATGTCACGCAATTTACTCCCAAGTCACTGAAACAGCCACCTCAGCATCAACAGTGACAATGTCCAATCAATGGGAAACAGCTATGGCGGTCCTCCAAGCCGACGTGAACCGACTCAAGTCAGGCCAGATACACGCCAACCAACGCGTCAGGAGTGGAAACAATACAAATATTATTGCCACTCGTGTGGGGTGAATCTCACCCACAACGGCCGGAGTTGCTACCGACGAAGCAACAAGGCCGGGCACCAGGAAGGAGCCACATACGACAATCAGATGGGTGGAGCCACCAGGAACAATGAACGCTGGCTGCAGTGGAATGGGCCTGACCCCAACAGGAACGGCCGGACTAGGATAGTCGATACGCCCCTACGCTCATGACGGTGTGGGAGGGAACACAATAGTAGCATACATAAACAACCTAGTAATCATGATTCACAGTTACTCAGTATCCTACGTGATCCCTTGAGTGAAACCCTTCCTCGACCACCGAGGACAGTTACGTTCACGCCTGACGTCGCGTTCCATACCAGGACCTCTCCGGGGTATGGAGCTCTAGATTCAGCGGCAACGGACCATTTCGTCCCAACAACATACCAAGGGGGGGCACACCAAGACACACCAGGGGCACTGACTGTAGGATGTGCAAATGGAAGCAAGATGCTATCAACGGCAACGGACCTATTAGACCTACCCCGTCTCCCCCTCGAGGCCCGAGGGTGCCACAAGTTTGACGAAGTGGAACTCCCTTTGGTCTCAGTGCCCAAACTATGCAGTACCGGATGCCACGTAGAGTTCTCTAAGGACGACGTGACAGTTATCGGCCCTACCCAACAAGTCATACTCACCGGTCAACGCGACCCCCTAAGGAATCTCTACATGGTTCCCCTCCATCAGCCCGACCTACCCAAGGGGACGGCCGAATCTCCAAGGGTGACAAACCCCCCGCAAAACACAACCGCAACCAGCGCCACTCACTACGATACCAAAACCGAAACCGAAACCGCCGCAACCAGCGCCAACCAAAACAACGCCAACCAAAACAATAACAATAAAGAAAACGCATTTCCAATACGCACAGGGGCAGGGGCATACCAGATTCAAGTCATCCCCAAACTGATCCGATTCTACCACGCAGCGGCAGGGTACCCCACTAAGGAAACGTGGGTCCGCGCAATCGAGCGCGGCTCGTTTGCCACATGGCCGGGTCTCACTGCGCAACGCGTCAACCAATACCTCACACTCACCGAAGAAACAACTATGGGTCACCTACAGATGGTACGGCAAGGCATCCAAAGCACACACAAGAAGCCAAAGAAGAAACCGAAGAACAAGCCGACGACAGATACAGAGCCGCCCCGCATCGACCGAAAGCAGATACATAACGTCTGTGTAGACATAGTATCCACGAATGAGATGCAACCAACTAACCAAACAGGGCCACGCACCCAAGACGAACCAAAGGAACTCATCGCGTGGGACCTCCCGGGGAGATACCCCGTCACGTCACGCCGTGGGCACCAGTACGTATTCCTCATGTATGACTACGATTCCAACTACATTGACGTGGAGCCCATCCAGTCACGCAAGAGCGAAGACCTCCTACAGGGATTCACAGCATGCTACACGCGAATGAAAGAGGACAACGTGAGCGCAAAAATAGTACGAATGGACAACGAAACCTCCAAGAAACTAATTGCGTACATCACTAAGAACAACCTCGATTACCAACTAGCGTCACCCGGGGACCACCGGCTCAACCATGCAGAAAGGGCAATACAGACTTTCAAGAACCACTTCATAGCGGGACTGAATGGGGTGGATGACCAGTTCCCGGTGGACGACTGGGACCTGCTGATCCCACAGGCCCTCATTACCATCAACTTGCTACGAGCTTCACGTACTCAGCCGAAACTATCCGCCTATGAGCTCAGACGCGGGATATATGACTACAACAAACACCCCCTCGCCCCTATGGGCTGTCGGGTGATCATTCACGACAGAGCACAAGAACGCGGAGCATGGCAGGATCATGGGACAAGGGGTTTCTACATTGGACCGGCCTTAAAACACTACAGGAATTACACGTGCGTCGGTGAGGCCAGCCGCGCTAACCGAACCAGCAACACAGTGGCGTTCTTTCCCAAAACCGATATGCCCCATACCTCATCTACGGACCGACTGCTCATGATCCTCCAAGACCTAAAGGAAGTCACCAATAAGCCCCATCCACCAATAACTTATTTGGAACAGGGGACCCAAGTGAATGAGGCCCTACGGAGTATACGGGATCTTTTGCATATGGGTACACGACAAAAACAAAATGGGCCCAACGCCGCGCTTAGATATACCAACATAGATCCACGCGAACCTCCAAGGGTGCCCAACAGGCCCAATACAAAATCAATCGATGAGCCAGCAAATGCGCGCGAACCTCCAAGGGTGCCAGTGAATGCGCGCAAACCTCCAAGGGTGCCGCCTACACAACAACGCAGCGCCCGCTGGGGACACCCCTGGGCCGTGGGCACCATCATTAGGAAGAAGTTCAACTCATGGTGGTATGAAGGTGAAGTCGTAAGCTATGATCACACCAACTAATACTACAGGGTAAGATTCACTGATGGAGACATGGCCGACTACACACATGGTGAAGTGTCCAGATACTACAAATCCGATCAATACTACTCCAAACCCAAAGTCAAACCCAAGGCACTAATGGGAATTTACCCACGCGACACGTTTCATCTTCCTGTCCCGAAACAGGCCCTACAAATGAACGATTTAACGTATAGGCCCCAGTTAGCATGTGGGGGTTCCATATGGGATGATGACTTGAACAAGTGGGCAGCATACCGCGATCTAATCAAACACCCCAAAGCACAAATACAAGAATTATGGCTCAAGTCAGGCGAAGACGAGTTTGGCCGGTTATTCCAAGGCTTTCAACAGAATAACATTGAAGGGATGGACGTATTGGACTGGATCAGGAGAACTGACGTGCCCATACACAAGCGAGTCACATATCCCCGTTATACAGTCGCCATCCGCCCTGAGAAGGCCGACCCCTATAGGACAAGAATCACAGCAGGGGGAGACCAACTCGAGTACCATGGCAACGTATCCACCCGGACAGCAAGCATGGAAACCATAAAGACCCACTGGAACAGCGTGGTGTCCTCCCCTGGGGCTAAATACTGTACCGGAGACATTTCTAACATGTACTTATGCTCCACCCTGGATGAACCCGAATTCGTAAAGTTCAGGTGGGACATGATTCCCCCCCGAGTCAGAATAGCGTACGGGTTGGAAGGGCTCAAACAAGGGGAATATGTGTATGCCCGGATCAAAAAGGCATGGTATGGGTTAAAGCAGAGTGGAAAGATCGCCCACGACAACCTAGTCGAGCACCTCCAGAAGTACGGATACAGCAAGGCACCCCACACAGAGGGACTGTTCCTGCACGATGAACGGGACATTAACTTTACCCTCGTGGTGGATGACTTAGGAATCAAGTACACCCGACAGGAAGATGTAGATCACTTAGTAGCAGCGGTCGGCGCCAAATATACCTTCAAAGTGGACTGGTCGGGAAAACAGTACGTTGGGGTCCACCTGCGATGGGACTATGACAAACGCGAAGTGCGATTGTCTATGGACGGTTACGTGGAGCAAGCGTTGAAAGAATTCGAACACGTGTGGCCGACACGCACGTACGCGGGCCCTTCACGCGCGGACGTCCCTGCCTACGGCAAAAAAATACAATACGCAAAGCTCGAGGACACGACTACACTATCGGACGAAGAAATAAAGTTCATCCAACAAGTCACCGGAAAATTCCTGTTTTATGCCCGAGCAGTCGATAACACAATGTTACATGCACTCAACGATACAGCCTCAGCCAAGAATAACAAAACGGCCTTAGCAGCTACGAAATACTTTCTAAACTATGCTGCGTGTAATCCCGACGCGACCATCATCTACAGGGCAAGTGATATGATACTCAGGGTAGATAGCGATGCTGCCTACCTAGTATGCCCAGAGGCCAAGAGCCGAGCTGGGGGTTATCATTACCTGGGGGATACATCCAATCACACATTCAACGGCGCTATACTGGTGTTGGCAAAGATAATCAAGAATGTTATGGCATCCGCGACCGAGGCCGAAGTTGCGTCATTATTCCTGAATGCAATTGAAGCGTTGCCCATACGACAATGTCTGATTGAACTCGGCCACCCACAACCGGCCACTCCACTGAAAACCGACAATAATACAGCAGAGGGCATACTCAATGGCACAATCAAACAAAAGAGGTCCAAAGCCATTGATATGCGATTCTATTGGTTAAAAGACAGGGCTCAGCAAGGGCAATTCAATATTTTCTGAGAACCGGGAAAACATAATCTGGCTGATTACCCCACCAAGCACCATCCGGGAAGCCACCATAAAAAGGTAAGACCGATATATCTATATGAGCCAGATAGTCCAAGGACCATCCAAGGGTGTATTGGAATATTAAATCAAGCGTGAATTTACGTACGCGCAAAATCGCTTCACGTACGTGATACGTGATACGTAACGTACAATTTACGTATACGTAATACGTAACATACAATTTACGTATACATGCTATGTAACGTACGATTCCAAGATGAGCGCAATAAGTAAAAGTGAGGCGCGAACAAAGTGATGAGTACCATAAGTATATTATACATAAGCGCTGGTGAGTATCAAACCATACTTAAAGCACTGAACAGAGGTACACAATATGGGAATCGAACGCTTGATACGATACTCGTATCTTCACACAAAGAAACGACTAATTAGTAAATGGGAGATCAATATGGTCCAGAAACAACCTGATCATAATCTTATCGATAACTCTTTCCAACACCGTAAAAAGAGCAAAATAACGTAAATACTAAAAATAACTAAACTGACCCACCGCCGTCTTACAGCTTTGGTCTTATTAAAGTAATCGCGGACAGCCGGCTAAGGCTAAAGACTGTACTGACCCACTGAGTGACACGGGATTACCATGACTAAGTGCCAAGGCACTATCATGATTAATCCATCACCAACAAATGAGACTTGATATGCCTGGTTGGTCACACATGCTTCACGATTGATCCGGGGAATATCGGAATCGCTTAATTAAGCGATCAATCGCTTAATAAGCGAACAACAAGGAATTGCATGTGTTAACAAAAAGGGCTTACACAAGAATACGCGGAATACTCCAATAGAGGTCCGGATTCTTAGATTAACCTAATTAGATCATAATTCAAATTACCAGCTATTAGTCCCCAAAACCGCTTGTAGTGCATGAGTTCCTGTTCTTCATCGGTCGCATTGACCGCTGCTCGGTGTTCTTTCCACGCGTCCTCCACTCGATGGAGTGTTATGGGGTCATGTTTGCTCCTCTTGAATGCCATGTGTGCGTAGTCTATCATCTGTGCTGCAGTCGCCTTGGCTGTAGCTGACAGGAGATTGATCTGGTGTTGGTACTTGGTGAGGAGCCGGAAGTATTCTTTGGGGCCCAATGGGCTGGGTGTGTAGTCCAATTCTCTCATTTTCTTAGCAATCTCCGCCGTCAACTCCCGTTGTACGTCCGTAGTGCACAATTTGGTCTCCATCTGTTGAAAGGCCTCAAGGGCCGTGGTCCCTCTGGGGAATGCTTCCGACCCTGGGTCTTTCAACTCGTGTAGCATCCTGGGAAACTTCTTGTCGGTCAACAGGAGGGCCTCCCGATTGTACTTGTTCCATTCCACAAATAGTGCCCTGCGTCGTTTTCACAGCTTGTAAGTATCAGATGTGAGCTCCACGGTGCTGTCTAGCTCGGTCGGCTCGGTGGGCGCTGTGGGATACACCGCGTTTGGGTTCCTCTCCTGCGTTCGATACTGTGCCTCCGTTCCCAAGAGAAATGCATATCCTCCCCCTTGTATGTACTTTGTTGACATCACCTCGGCCAGCGCGTTTGTAAGGGCTTTCTCGAACTCATAAACATCGATGCTGGTTGGTATTTGGATCGGCTTTAGTTGTGTGGGTTCCATCAGATCCTTCAGTGTGTCGTAGTCTCCTCTTTTCTTGGACATGGTGTCCTCCTCGCTGTCTTTGTTCTCACTCTCCTCCGCGTATTCTGCTAACAAACAGTTCTGTGTCTGTAGTTTGCTGGTTTGGTTGAGTGTATATTCCCGTAGGTCGTAGTTGTCTTCAGTCAGGTCTTCTAAGCGCCCTCGCAGGTATCGAATTTCGTGTCCGGTGTCGATATTTGTGTCTGGAGTGACTCCTCGGTGGGCTGGTGGTGAGATGGTCCCTGTGGGTGAATTGCTGTTATAATCTTATCAATAACTAATAGAACCAAGAAAACGCTCTGTCGTTATTATCTGTTATTTTATCTGTTACTGTAACATTATTGGAAAGACTTATTGATAAGATTATGAACGGATTGTTTCTGGACCATACTGATCTCTCAATTACTAATCTGTCACTTCTTTACGTGGGGGCCGGGGCTTTGAACGTTCATTCGATCATCGTCTTTAGTACCTCTGCTCAGTGCTTTAAGTATCAATAGATACCCATCGTGGCATATGTAGGATACACATATGGTCGTAAGTTTGTATGTGCCCAAATTAATACTTAGTGCTCGCACCCCGGGGTCGTACTACCGAATGTTCGGATCCACGGCATATATATTCAGCGCGTACGCGTGCTTATTTTGGGTCGTGGATTCTCATGTTCCGCTTAGTAATTCAATATCATTGTCTGCGTATTCTGCTAACAGCTGATGCTGCATCTGTATTTGGGCGGTTTGATTGTGTGAGTACTCTCGCAGGTCGTAGTTGTCTTCGGTTAGATCCACTAGGCGTCCGCGGAGGTACCTGATTTTGTGTTCAGTGTTGATGCTGGTGTCTGGTGTGACTCCTTGGTGGGCCGAAAAATTGCTGATGTCTGTAGTAGTGTTCCCTTCCGGCATTGGCTAGGTAAATTGTTGTTGTAATCTTATCAATAACTAATAGAACCAAAGAACGGTCTGCAGTTATTATTTGTTATTTTATCTGTTACTGTTACATTGTTGGAAAGAGTTATTGATAAGATTATGATCGGATTGTTTCCGGACCATATTAATCTTCCAATTACTAATCTGTTGTCTCTTTTTGTGGGGGTATCGGTCAATCAATCGACGGGCTGCTACTCCTGGTAGTTCGTACCTTTGTTCAGTATCTTAACTATCAATTGATATTCACCAGAGCATATGTATGAAATGCTTATGGTCCTATTTTCCTATGCTCCCAATTTATTACTTATTGTGCGCACCTTGGGATAGTACCACCGAATATTCGTACCTCCGGCACATATACCCATACTGTAGTATATGCCGATTCTTCATGTGTATATTTGACACGCGAATCATCATTAGGTTTACCGTGTGTATCTTCACGTTCGGTTTAGTAATTCAATAAACAACCCTTCTTGAAGTGACGGGGATTTTTACTAGGTTCTGACATGTTGTTTTATTGGCAGAAGGAAGGGGAAGAAATGGTTTTGATGTTGGTGTTAAATAAACATAATGAAAATGTACGTTATGCTATCGGTGCGATCATGAAAAGGCATGACGGCATGAAAAATGACACAACGCGAAATAGACACAATGCGGCAACGGAGCAAATAAACACTTCTTAAGATAAATTTATTTCATATCTTGGGTTAAGGTTAAGAAGCTTGGTAGCAAGAAGTAGATTTTTGAAATCAAGTGAGTCAAAAATGAGATATCAACAAGGGACATTTTGAGTCCTCGGGGAGAGTTTTTGTCACAACCTGAGGGGGGTTGAAACTCTTCACCCCAAAACCTTGTGAATTTGAAAAATTGCCCTTGCCCATCACAAAATCAGGGTTGATTTTATCAATATATAGCTTGCAAGGGGTCGCGTTCTTGGGTCGCGTGGTAGTTATTGGACGTACTGTATTACTGTATTACTGGATCCCACCACCCCCTCAAACTCCCCCGGAAAGAACGCGCTTTTTAAAGATTAAGATTAAGGATACGTACTTTGAATGAAAAACAACTGCACGTCTCTCCTAAAATTTCAATTCAGATTGATTCATTCATCCATCCATCCATTCATTCCTTAAGTAGAAAGGACAAAAATTTAGTTTTGCTCTCGTGAGCTTACTACTTCACTAACACGTTTACGCGTCCACTAGGTAATTTTAGTAGTATTCAGTGATTTCAAGTATTAGTATTTAGATTTGTGAGTGTTTTTCATATAAGATGATTTCTTGGATCGAACCTCTATTGGTGCACTATTAGTGCACCTTTAGCGATTCGGCGAGTCAGCTTGCTTATTTTCCTGTTAGTCATATGTGTGTTGGTGTATCTCATTCGTGTGTATCTCCGAATGTCCGTACGTCTGTACGGATGCTACCGGCGCTTTTCTAGAGTCCCCGTGTCTTCGTACTTGTAGTGTTAAGTACTTGTAGAAGATACCTTAAGGGCCGGTCCTTTTATTTGCACCTCCACATGCATCTCCTGCATAAGGAGAATAGCTTTACCCCACCCATAAGCTTAGTGAGTAGATCTGCAATATTAGTTTCACCAGGTTCCTTGCCAATCAGGATAATCTTTCCCGCAATGCATTCGCGTGCTTTGTGGTAAGCAATACTGTTGTGCTTCTTCTTACAAGGGCTTTCCGGGTGTGTTACATTCTTAACAACCGAGTCATTGTCACAATACATGTTGGTTGGTCCTTCTATAGGTATGCCCCTCATTCTGAGCTTTTATCGTAGGCCTTCTATGTTTGGAGGGCTCTGAAAATGGAGGTGAACAGTCGGTGTTTGGTAGTTTAACTTTGTTGGTTATTACATGAAATTGTTACTTGAAATTGTGAGCAGAAAATTGCTCTTTTACTAAAATCACCATGTTGGTGCATTGGACTGCTAATACTCCAATGCACACACTAAATCACTAATAATCGGCATCGACCCGCTAATACTTCAATGCTCTGCACGTGTCCTTTGTACCAATGGGCTGTAGAGATTACCTTGTGCCCGGTAAGGTTGGTACATAAGGCCCTATTTTTAGTAAGAAGGAGAACCGGAACCAGTAAGTGGTAAATTGTCATTCCCACTTCCATTCCCATCTCCATTCATGTTAGTCCATTCCTGCAGAAGCAAGATGACTCGTACGATCGATCACGAGACTCATTCACTCGCGTCTCATTCATTCACTCGCGTCTCATTCATTCACTCGCGTCTCATTCATTCACTAGTGTTTTGTTCGCGTCTCATTCGTGTCTCATTCCACTCATTCATTCAGTCGCGCGTGGTTCGTTCGATCAACTTCAAACACACTCCCCTGCTTCAAAGGATAATAGATGGACTCAATCGATGATACTGCTCCAGAAATCGCTGTAGGCTTCATGCGCTTCTTCTGCCTTGGAGTCTACAGCCGAGAAGCTCGTATCCTTGTTGATCTTGACCTTCGTGGAGTACTCATCTTTTCCATAGAATTTGGAGCCATGCTTTTCGAATAGGACTCCAGTAAGATTCTTGGTAAAGAGATCACTTGTCATTCCATCGCCTGTCTTCCACATCACCTTGATGATTCCCATTTCCTTTAGCTCTTGTAGGAAATACTGTTTCACTTCAATATGCCTGGTGCGACCTGCTGTGGACCAATTGTTGCAGAAATCAACTGCATCCTTGTTGTCCACATATATCACCATGGGTAGCTTGATTTGCAATCCTAGACACATCATGACTCTCCAAATGTACAGCATGTCCTGGACACATAGAACAGCTGCATACAGTTCGGCTTCCATAACTGACAGGGCAATGATTGCTGGCATCATTCTGGACCTTGCTGTGACATTGGCGACATTGAGCCAAGTCGACCAGCCGTTGACACTGTGTCGAGACTCATCTTTTGCATACTCCGAGTCACTGAATCCAATCAGCTCAAAAACAAATTCCTTGGTACCATCCCACACTGCATTAGGGGCTAATGTGAGACCTCTCTTAGGTGTTCCAGCGCAATACTTCATCACTCGCTTCAGCGCCTTCATGTGGGACTTCCTTGCTTCAGTCATGAACCTAGACAGCTCCCGGACAGCATTCTGCGTTTCAATTCTTGACCATCTCATCATGTGCAAAAGGATGGCTGTTCCGGACCTGTACTTGGTCTGGGCTTCCTTGGTGAGAACAGTATCGGTTGGTCCTTCACCTTCTTTCTTCAGCACTGATCCTGGTTCTGCTGGAGTGGTGGGATTGCCTCGGCATTCATCAAGCTCGAACTCATCGACAAATCTCTTGATCTTGACTGGTTGGGTCATTCGGAGTGTCCTGTTCTTCTTGTCCCGCTCAATGTGGCATCCAACGTACTCATCCATCTCTCCAACATCCTTGCATTCAAATAGAGACTTGAGTTGCTCCTTGTGCTTCAGAACTTCTGCGCCTTCACCTATGATGCAGAAATCATCAACCCATAGTAACATCAAAAGGAGTTTGTTGTTGATCCACTTGAAAAATAGACAGGGGTCAGCCTTGCATCTTTCCATCTTCATGGTATGCATTGCCCGTCGCGCTTCTCTCCAGAATTGGATGGCAGCTTGAATTGTCCCATAAAGTGTTTTCTGCAATTGGAGGAGTACATATGATGGATAGAATTTCTGATAGCCCTCTGGAATCTTGGTGAAAATCTTCTCTCCATTCTGAAATTTGCCGTTCAGAAAAGCTCCTTCCACATCCACAATGTAAGCCATAAAATTTGCCATGACCATCAGTATCATTGCAATTCGGATTGAGATATCGCTGACAACAGGTGAAGACTTGTCTTGGCCATCATAGTGCTCGCCATCTAGCTGCTTGAATCCTCGGACTGCATTCCTGCATCTTACAGTACCATCAGGTTTCATCTTGTTGGCCCAAGTGGTATCCATGATTTTGGTGCCTGGTGGGATATTGGCTTCATCAATCTCTTCAAAAACGCCATACTTGACCATCTTCTCATGTTCAGCATCAACACCCTCTGTAAACTTGTCACGCATTGGACTGGCCATAGATTGCTTGTAGTTCATGGTCTTTAGCTCATTGGTGTTGTCAAAGGCACTCCCAGCCGCGCCAACTAGACTGAGTTCACTCATAGCGCCTTCCTGAGATGGAATAGAGACTGACAGAAGATTGAATTCTTTTAGTGCAGTCATTGCCTTGTCGAACTGGATTTCAGCATTGGTGAATTGGGCTGCATAGCTTGCCATGTCCCCATAGCGAATATCCGGATTGAGATGAGAGTTTCTCACGACCCGGCCATACCTTGTGGTTGTTACAACATGTGGATCCTTCGCTTCAGTGTCGTCATTGCTGTCGTAGGCCTCATCCTCGCTTTCATATTCCATCTTGGTTTCTTCAATATCATCGGAGTAGTAGTCATCATGACTATCGAAAGCAGGGTCCTCTGTTTCTGGGTCAGGTTCAGATTCAGATTCAGGTTGGAAGGGAATTGCAGGTGCTGTGTCTCCCCCACTTTCATCCTGAAACTGCACTCGTCGATGTCGGGTGGTGCGGAAAATGGAGACAGGTTGTGGAGGGGTGGCATTGATGGGCAGATCCAGGTGGCCACCCTCAAGAAAATCAGCATGAAAATTAATAGCTTCACCCTTGGGAGCAGTGGGTGGAAAATACAGCCGCTTCAGCCAGTAGATGTCACGGGTAGCTGTAAACGCGTTCTTCAAAGGATCATACATCACATAGCAATCTCCAGGCCGGTCAGTGCAATATCCAGCAAAGAAAGCTGGATTGCCTCGATAATTGAGTTTTGGACTTGTGGACCGTTTGACCCGGACGACTCCAGCCTCACCGAAGGTTCTGAGGTGGGCGCTGAAAGCAGGGACCTTGCCAGAGAAATGTTGGATTTTGGGCATAGTATTGCCATTCACAGTCACAGCCTCCAACCAGTCCAACTGTACACCACATCGCATCGCCAAGGGGAAAAATCTGAACCGGTACTCCCTAGGGACGTTGGCTTGAGAGCAAAGAGCCATGGCGCGACAGACTGATCTGTAGATGGCCGTTTCGACCAAGCTATTCTGCTGTGGAGTATCCACTGAGGTATACTCGGACTTGCAAGAAAATTTCCAATCTGCTGAGGCCAGGCGAGCTTCAAGTGCTGTATTTTCACCAGCCTTATCACAGCGAATTTGCTTTAGCTGTTGTCCTTTGGACCTCCATTGGTTGAACAACGCGCAAGTGGGTTCAACCATGCCATCCTTGGTGGCAAAGAAATTGACAAACCGGCATGTGGAATACTCATCAACAATCATGCGAAAATGGGGCTTGGTAATGAATGGGGCGGTCAGCTTGTTGCTTTTGCCAGCTTTGGGTGCTTTCACGGAGGACATATCCACAAAGAGTCTTTCTCCAGGCTTTGTAGCAGCAACATGCTCGCTATCAGTAGGAATCACTTTCCTTTTTGCTTTTGCTTTGGCACAATCTTCACATGGGAGCAGTGGACCACGAGTGATGGTCCAGCCAAGTGTTGCAGCTGTTCGGCGTGTCTTGATCTCATTCATGTGTCCCAGGAGCCGGTGGGCTTTGTTGATGTTCATCTTGGTCCCTTCATCCATAGTGGTGGTAGCAGTCGCTGCATTGATTTCAATGTTGTCTGTAGGGTGTGCAATCCGATCAAAATAGCCAACCCACACACAGCTCGTGTAGGTGGGGATCTGAATATCAAAATTCACTTGGAGATTCCCTTTCTTGAGTGACCATCCAGTTTTGTCACTGCCGGTGGCGATCCAACCATTCTGCAAAGCCAAGTTGGCCGAGAACAGGTTGAATGCAAAATTTGGGTTGAAATTCACACCCTGCAACAGCGTCTGGAACTCCTTGTTTCCATCTTTGTCAATCTTCTGACAGGGAATGTCCCCAACCTGGCAGCCCTTCAATTCATCTCCACTTTGGGTGGTGATGGTGGCACCACTAGCTCTCAAATTGGTGGCACATTGCAGACTATTGGAACTGTGGCTGGTTGCACCTGTATCGAAAACAAAGACATTGTCATCATACAGTAGATCAAATCCTTCGGGCACAACCTCTCCTTTGGTGGCTCGCTTCTGGGCATTGAGTAGTTGGAGTGAAGTGGTAGAGGTTTGCATTGCTGAGAGACAGAAGTCGTAGTCAATTGTTGCTCCCTGAACATCCTTCAACTTGGATTTCCAACCATTGGGGCGTCGGGCAGCATTCTTCTCATCTTCAAAACAGACAGATGTCCCATGATTGCCACCACAAAGTCCACACTTGCGACGGCGGCCCCTGTAGCCATTCCTGTTGTTGTTGCGATTACCGTTGCCATTGCCGTTGCCATTGCTGGCGCCATTGCCGGCGCCATTGCCGTTGCCATTGCCGGCGCCATTGCCGTTGCCACGGCTGCCATTGTTGCCGTTGCTGTTGTTCCGATTGTTGTTGTTGCGGCTGCCGTTGTTGCCATTGCGGTTGCCATTGTTGTTGCCATTGCTGTTGCAATTGTCGTCGTCGGCACGCGGGTGTCCTGCTGCGCGTTTGGGACAGTTGTAAGCCTTGTGACCTTGTTCTTTGCACCAGTAACAAACTGCGTTGGTGGACCACTTGTCCCTTGGATCAGCAAAATCGGTCATTTCAGCACCAAACAAACTCATTTCCTTGCCTTTACCTCCCCGGCTTTGGATACGCCGAGCTGATTCATATAAACTTTTGGCTTGAACATTGAGTGATTCCCAAAACTCCAATTCGGTGGTTCCATTCGCTTGCAGCAACTCAATGAAGGGTGTGAGCTGCATCAGTAGGTAGGGCGGTAGGGCATCTTTGTAGGCCACAATAAGTTGTGCCATAGTGGGCTGAACGGATTTGTATTGGTATTGCCTTTGCAAGTCGTAGATGTCATCAACCAAATCCTGTGGAGAGGCGCCAATGGTCAACTTGAGACTCCTTAGGTCAATGTCCAATTGTTGTTGGTCGCGGGACTGGTTCATTATTCTGTATTCCCTCATGAGCTCTTCAATCACTCGGTGTACTCTGCCTCGGGGCCACTGTTTCCTGAGCTTTGCATTCTGTTCGGCTGTACCCCCCCTATCGATCTTGGACTTCTCCATGATGGCTAGGGCTGTCCTGTTGTCGGCAAAGGCCCTGTACAGATCATTCAGTGCTTTGTTGTGGTACCGGTAGGCCTTCTTCTGTGCAGTACTCATATCCTCCCGGGGCGTAAGCTCTCCTTCGGGAGGAAGGTCCTTGTGTGGCTTGGTAGACAACATGTCGCGGTACTTCTTGTTATCTGCAAATGCTTCAAACTGGATGTACCAACGCTCGAACTTCTTCTCATCCCCCTTTGCCAATGTGGGCACTTGACTATCCGTATACTCCACCATCTTGTATTTGTACTTTGTTGTGCTCGGATCCTTCGTGTGGGCGCTGCTGCTTGTGCTTCCAATGCTCGTGCCGCTACTCTCTGAACTCGACAGTACACTGCTCTCTTCTGATGGTGATTCTTCAGAAAAGGCGATCTCTATCTCTTGGTGCCGGGTGGGTTGATCCTCCTCCATTCAGCTGGGAGTAAATTGTTGTATGCTCGATCCAAAGTAAATTGATGCGTATTGTCGTTCGACGGAAGTAAATTGTTGCGTATTTTTCGTTCGACGTATTCTGTAAATCGATTCAAACGGAAGTAAATTGCTGTAGTTGGCAAATTGTGGGTCCGATGTGTATCCCGTAAATTGTCGTACTCCTATTCCAAAAGAAAAAATAAAAAAATATGTAATTGGCCCAATCGATTCTGGTGTGTCGATACCAATCCTGCTGTGTTTGCTTAATCGGCCCAATCGCTTCTGGTGTGGCGATAATCTGCTTCTTGTAAAATCGGTCCTATCGCTTCTGGTGTGGCAAATAATCGGCTCCTTGTAAAATCGGTCCTATCGCTTCTGGTGTGGCGAATAATCGGTCCGTAACTTGTCGCTTGCTCTGTGGTCCAAACTTGGTGGACACAAATAGAAAGTTCCGCTGAAAACGTGCGGATGAAAAATAACCGTAGAAAGTTCCGCTGAAGACGTGCGGATGAAAAGTAAATCGCTGACTCCGATGATTAGTCAGCCTGCTGTAGAAAGGTCGCTGGCTCCGATTGGTTAGCCAGCAATCCGCTGAAGAAGGTGCGGATGAAAAGTAAATCGTAGAAAGTTCCGCTGAAGACGTGCGGATGAAAAGTAACGGATTGTAGAAAGGTCGCTGGCCCCGATGTTTGGCCAGCCTGCTGCAAAATAAGAAAATTCTCTTTCTTCTTCGACCAAGTTCCGATCCTCGGGAGCGCTCCGTAATTCTTCGAAGAATGTTTGGAGGGCTCTGAAAATGGAGGTGAACAGTCAGTGTTTGGTAGTTTAACTTTGTTAGTTATTACATGAAATTGTTACTTGAAATTGTGAGCAGAAAATTGCTCTTTTACTAAAATCACCATGTTGGTGCATCGGACTGCTAATACTACAATGCACACACTAAATCACTAATAATCGGCATCGACCCGCTAATACTTCGATGCTCTGCACGTGTCCTTTGTACCAATGGGCTGTAGAGATTACCTTGTGCCCGGTAAGGTTGGTACATAAGGCCCTATTTTTAGTAAGAAGGAGAACCGGAACCGGTAAGTGGTAAATTGTCATTCCCACTTCCATTCCCATCTCCATTCATGTTAGTCCATTCCTGCAGAAGCAAGATGACTCGTACGATCGATCACGAGACTCATTCACTCGCGTCTCATTCATTCACTCGCGTCTCATTCATTCACTCGCGTCTCATTCATTCACTAGTGTTTCGTTCGCGTCTCATTCGTGTCTCATTCCACTCATTCATTCAGTCGCGCGTGGTTCGTTCGATCGACTTCAAACATTCTACCATTTCAATTGCGATCTTGAGTGCCACAATTTCTGAGCCAAACGTGGATGTTTCAACGGTTGTTTGCCTCTTAGAGAACCATGGGATTGGTGCCCTGTTAACAAAGATGATGATTCCTGTATGAGATCTCCTAGTAGCCTTGCAACCGGCGTGGTCGGCGTCCACAAAACATGTGGTAGTTACGGCCTTTTCTTGTGGCTCGGGCATATCTGGAGGAATTAGTTCCCCCGCTTCTGGATAGAATTCAGCCCAGTCACATTCATGGAATACTGATTTGTCAAGTTCTGGGATGGAGCAGTCAAACACCAACTTTGATTTGCTGTAATTCTTTAAGTATGCAAACAAATGAAACAATTGGTTTAGATGCCCTTCTCGGGCCTGTGCAAGATACCGGGACATAAGTGAAACAGGCATTACGATATCTAGCCTTCCGAGTTCACATATCCAACGGAGTATACCTATTAAACCCTGGTAATAGTTTTGTTTCTCCGAACCAAGTTCCAGTGAGGCGTCGATTTTGGGCCTATATCCAGTTACCAATGGTGATTTTGCGGATTTTGGGAGTATCTTGAAGGCGTATTGCCCCCTACTCAATTCCTCCTCAACAGATTTAACGGCTTTGGACGTATACTTAGTTGAAGACATGGACCAGTACTCAGCCCCATCAACGGATGTGTTGCCGATGTCTGCCCCTAGGTAGAAGGTGGGTGGTTCAACGGTCCCATCCTTCAGTTTGAATTGTCTTTCGATTGCATCCATTTGGAACTTCGGATCCATTCCACATACAAGGATATCATCCACATATGCCACACAGTATTCTTAATATGCCGAGCCTCCTTTCTTTACAGCCGGCCGCATATATACGTCTGGATCCGCTTTGCAAGACTTATATCCAAGTCCCCTTAAGTGCTCAGACAGATGGGATTGAAATGATGCGCCCACAACTGGTAAACCATACAGAGCTCTTACAATTTTGCAGGGCCTTCCACATAACTCCGGTGCAAACCCTTGTTCCAGTGTAGCCACTGTGTAGTACTTTTCCTTAATTGGTGCAGTTAAGTATGCATTTTGGATGTCAGCACTTAAGACCTCAAGGTCATTAAGTGCAGCGACTAGGAAGTACATCCGGACTGAATCCCTGCTGGGCACGCTTGAGTATGTATACTCCCGTGATATTTCGGGCACTTTATGCCCGTCGCCAACAAGTTGGGCCTTCTGAGTAAGATCTATTTTCACGTCAAATACCATGTGCATAGTGATTTTTGTATGTGCCACCGGTACTTTGTCCTCGTCGTTGAACTCGAAGGCTATGAAATTGTTCTTCATTTCTTTTGCAATAGCCCGGGCCCAATAGTCACTGCCGGATTCCTCATCTATCCTTCTTGCTTCAGCAATTGTTTTCGGTAGTCTAACCCCATACTTATGGGATTTGGTCCAATATTTGGTCTTGGCGCTGGAGATAATCCGGTCTTTCTTCCGAATTACCCGATAGGTCCACCACTTGAAAGCTGGCTCATCTATTATGCCTTGTTCTTTGGCAAACAGAGCCGTCTCGGCGGGGAAACTTTCCTTCATGTCACTTAACTTTGCCCAAGAAGAAGTTCCATCTTTCCAACTGACCAGGATTCTCCATCCACCCTTTGGTTGTTGGCTTAGTCCGTGTTTGTCCGGACTTAGTGATAGTTGCCAATAGTTGCCTGCTGTATTGTCAGAGCCTCTTTGTCCTTTTCATAGTCAAGTAGCTCGTTCAGGAGACAGTACATGCGCCCCTCGTCGTCCACAGAGGAATAGAGATTCTCCGCAAGCACATTTGCGGTGTAGATCTCTATGGATCCATCTGGCATAGAAACCTTGTAGGATCTTGTGTCTAGGAGTGGATTGTTATTCTTTTCTCCAACTAAGATCCCACTTGCGTCCCTGTACCGGTTATTAGCCGTACCGCGAATCCGTTGGTCCCCTATCTGCAGTAACACTTGGCTTCCAAGGTACTCGTCAAGATTGTCGGTTAAATCATCGATGTCCGGGGATGACGCCTCTGGTTCAGCCATAGGTACCTCGTCCTCACCCTCATATTTGCTAGGTAAGTATCCGAGGGCTTCACCTCATCGCCGATCCTTTCATTAAGTAGTTTGTTGTGTTCCTCCAACTGCAGGATAGTGTCTGGGTGCTTCCATTCCACTTCAGATATAGGCCGTGTGCTGTTTGTTATGTGTACTTTTCCAGTCTTATACAATACATAGTGACAATCGCCACCTCCATAAGTATCTCCACATGGGCCCAGCCATCGTCCGTATTTCTCCGACTTATCCTGTAGGTCGTACCACCGGATGAAATCATACCAATCGTGTATCATGTGTGGGGTTATATTTGGAGTATATCCATGGACTAACTCAAATCCGGTCCTTCCCATAGCCGATGGATCCCCAGATGCGGTGTTACTTAACCTTCCGGCCGCCAACATTCCGCAAAAGTCCCAGCACCTCCTCGGACTTCCTTTCTTAGAAGTCATCAATCGGATTGATCTCCTCAGGTCCCCTGCACTGTGTTCTGCCGTATTCTGCCACCAACAATGGGGCTGTATATAGGTTTGGTGAATGCGATACTCCAATCGAAGCCTAGTCCATCCAGTGCTGTGTGTCTCATGATTTCCTTGGGCATTTGCCCCATCAGTGACAAGACGTTCCGGTATTCCTACTTCATTTATGAAGCAAGATAGTCCATCGTGGCATCGTTTCTCCCCTCTTACTGGATAGAACGCCACATATCCTTTCCCATTGGTAAAGATCTGTGCGTCGGTATCATTCCGAATGATACTCGGTACTTTGAACTTCATGGTATCAGCGAACCACCAACCCTTAAGTACTTTTCTGTTTCTCCACTTTTGGGTCTTTAGCCTTCGGGTGATTGGTTGCGTAAGGTTTCTTATGCCTTCTTGGGTAGTGACCTTAATCGTTTCTTTGGCCCTCTTAACACTGATGTTCCACATCTTTGCGATGGCTTCTGAATCATATCTGTTCACTTTCTCCGGAATCCTTATCGGAGGTCCCCATTGTCTGCGCCGGATAAACAATCTCTTCTCTAGGGAAGTTTCCTTATCTATCACATCTTGCTGGTGTCCGAGTAATTTTCTTTCTTTTGTCCGAGCTTTTGCTTCCTTTTGGATGGCAAGCTCTTCCTCTGTTAGTGAAATCGAAGTTTTGGTTGAAGTAGCTGACATTTGGAGTATCTCCGAGCTTTCTCTGTCCCCGGTACTCTTAACAAAAACTGAGTGTAACCGGTCGCCAATTTCCTGTTGAGTATACCCCGACCATTGAGTACGGGTTGTACAGATCGTCTGTAGGTATCTGAGTCGATACTCTTTGTGTTTTACATTGATGTGTATAGGGTTGTCTGTGGATCGTATCCAAGACTTGACTGTGCCAGTCGGCCCTCTCCCTGAGAGGGCTGCCACCACTCGTGGGAAAGACGCGTTGGCTGCTTCTTTGTCTTCTTTGAAGTGGGGGGCGTATGGGTCCCAGGTATGAGTGTCGGTTGCAAGGACCTGGTCACATGTATCAAGTTCGCGGCGTGCCGGCTTGCGTGTGTCAAAGTATGACAGAACGCTGTCGACTAGCAATGGTATTGTCAATTCAAAACCGTCGGACCAAAAGATAAGACTGTGACTGGAAGAATTGCAGTATCTTCTTGGTATGTCTTCAACCACATTCAAATTGCATTCTCGGATTTGGTTTGGGCATATCAGACTGTGCTGTAGTGATTCTCCAAAGTAGAGGGCCTGTCTGAATACCAATATGTATGTGATACCGTCCCTTGGATCTGTCCAAGCAGTAGCACAACGGGCAATTGGAACATCTTTCATTCGTGAGTACACATCAGAAAATGGGGCAACATCAGCAAATGTCATTATAGAATCCAGTGGATCGAGTAATACCATATTAGATCCCGCTGCAGTCGTGTCTGTGTGGCTATCCAGCTCGCATCGGCCTGGCTTAACACTGGATGACTGGGTCATCTCTTTGAGATGTACTATCGGCCGGCCTACCCGAGGTTCTATCTTAAGGCCCCGGCCGGCGAATCAATTTCCATTCCCGTTTCCAATATGGCTGTGACAGCCAAACTGGTTTCCCGCTGAACTGGAGTTATTGGGAGGGTTTGCAGCAGTGGCTGCTACCACTTTTGATTGTTGGTTGCCCCCGCTATTGCTTGCATTTTTTGCTTGTTTTAGCGCTCGGACTCTTTGTTGCTGCTCTTTAGACATGCTTAACCATACTTCTCGTGGATAGAACTTGCTTTCAACGGGCCCTTTATAGGTCCCTGGTTGTGCTTTTGAGCCACCACTACTGTTGTTGTTGTTGTTGCCTTGTGGCTTGCTGGAAGAGGAGTTGCCGCGTTTGTTGTCACCTTTTCTCTTTTTGTTGTGAGTGAAGGCTGACACGTTCCGACCCCTCTTGTTTGGTTGGTTCTGGAGTTTCTTTACTCCGAGTGCCCGGGTAAGATACACGGAAGCTTTCTCAAAATTTGCATAATAGTCAGACCCTTCTGTTATTACAATTGGGATGGATTACTCGAGTCGTACATCCTGTAGGGATCGTATGAAGTCATACACAAACTGATCCTTGGGCGGGAATGCCTTGTATCTTATCAAGGTTTGCTTTGCATTGTGCCATAGCCTTTTGTGCCTGTTAAAATTGTAGTGTTTGGAATCCCCTGTGTATACTGATTCCCAGATAAACTGCCTTTTGGCTTCAACAATCAGCTTTATGTTGATCTCTTCATATGCCTGAGAGTAGAGGGCGAAATAAGCCTTACTACCCCGTTTTTGGTCCCAAAGCTTTGTATATAGGACCAACCAGGTCCGGACCCTCAAAGAGTATTGTTGTCTTTGGACCAATGAGAGTTGGCATGGATCGTGCATCTTATTGCATACTCAGTCCAGTCGGAGTATGCGTTGTCTGGGCCCGGACCGGCAGTTCCACACCTGTCGGTTTCTCCGACCGTAGATTGTTGTCTTATTGTGTAGAGTAGGGATGTTTTGGTGACACCCCTCTTATGCCGTAGGTATTTGCGTAAGTTCTCATCAAATTCCCTGAACTTTGACATTGTAGTCAGTTTGTCGGGTAGTGTCAGATCCTTTACTGCTGTATTTTCATTGTCCTCCTTTGTAGATCTCGAGCGTTCCCGTGTATCTATCTTGGCCGTTGGGTCCTTTATCCAGTCCACTTTGGTGGCCGTTGCGCCTATTATAGGTTGGAACCTAATCCAAGCCACAAACAGCTTCAGTCGGTCGCTGAATGCTCTACCAATAAAGACTTCTTGTGGATCCGGGCATAGATGGTGTTTCGCCTTGCTTAGTGATCCTAGGAAGGACTTGATCCCTTCTGAATCGAGATCTGCAACAGCCTTCGTGTTAGAGTACCCATGTCTGAAGATTTTGTTGGCTGTAGGCCTGTTGACTCCGAAGGACTCGAGGATCTTCCTGAAACAGACTTCAGCTGCTGTTAGCGCCCTTTCCCCTGCGTAGCCAGGGATGCCAAGATTTGCCTCTACCCTTTCCTTGCATTCTCTTGCTGTGGATGATAGAGATAATTTCCTGCTTGATAGCCTTGCAACCAAAGTTACTGTGAGTTGCTCAAGCTGTTCCGGGTCCAACCTTGTTGTTACCAATGGAGGTAGTAGGCCCACCAAGTTGCCCGCTGCCTCCGTTGCTGTTAATTTCCTTTTGAAACATTATTCCAAGCACTGAAGGTGCACTTTGACTCGTAGGATCGTATCATTCCAGCTGCAGTACTGTAAGTTACGTAGGAATGTACGTACGTAAGTTAGAGTACTGTAGTGTTCGCGTCCGTGCAAAAGGAATTTAATAGTTGCCGCCGCATCCGCTGCTGCTGCTTCTGCTGCTGCCGCTGCCGCGGTTGCGGCTAGTTGTGCTCTGGTTGGTGGCGCCATGGTGTTATTTCGGAGTATGTTGTAGGAATTAGGCTTGTAACAAGGAGGTTGTTAGCTTTTGCTTTCGTGAGTAAGCTGTAATTGTGATTTTCTGAGTTCTGAAGCAACTTGTGGAGTATTTTCCTTTCCACACGCTTTTGCTAGTAAACAGGTTCATCTCCACGGTATGAGGATTGATTCCTATCCGAACTCTAATTTTTCAGTTCCTCTATACTTAAGCTCAACAGTTGTTTCCCTTTTATTGAAATGGTATCGAATATTTGTTTGTCTCTTATTAAATATTTGGTTCGGCATTTTTTCGTCATTTCTATTTTTTGTGTATGTGTTTATCCAATACTGGGTATGTATATTACCTCGGCTGGTTTTGTCCTCATATCATTTGTATACGTGTGAGTATACCTGAGCTCTTTTCTTTAGGAATTAAATTTGATTCCCATTTTCTTTGTTTCCAAGGTCACGTTCCCGAGGTCGTGTGCCTCTCTCTATTAACGGTTCTTTTGTAGCCGTTATGTGGTTCCTGAGGTGCAGATGATGATGATGATGATGTGTCGTCTGTCGTTGTCGCGATGAAGTACGAGTGCGAAACTTGTACCGTACGGTAGCAAGAAATCTAGAGAAATGGCCTATTTTGACATTCGAAAAAGTTCTAGAACGGATTCCTTCCTTGATTCCTCTACCTTGAGGTTCGTGCAGTATAGAAGTAATCTTGCGGTACAATACTGAATAGGTAGGATACCGGTTCGAATTCCATTAGGCTCAAAAAAGGATTGCGTCTGTCAAACACAATCCAATCCTTTCTTTGCACAATCCAATACGAATACGAATAAGGCTCAATACTATTATTATTGTTTGAAGCTCCGTCGAAGAGCAAAGGGATAGCAAAGCGTATCGCGTATCCGCACGGTGTTTGTTTGTTTGTTTGTTTGTTTGTTTGTTTGAAGTCGGACACGCTGTTTGTTTGGCAGAATCAGAAACAGAAACTTCGAAAGAGCCTATCGCATCGGATCGCATCGGATCGGATCGCATCGCATCGGATCGCATCGCAACAATCGCATCGCATCGTAGTCTAGTTCACTGCTACGAAACAACAACAATATTTACAACAACAACAACAACAACAACAACAACAAGACGATGAATCCTCCCAACCTGATCGTCCTGGTGGCTCTCGTGGCCCTCGTCATGGGCAACAATGGCGCCACCATTTCGGCCTTTTCGTCGGTGGCTCCATCGCTCACAACGACAACGACAACATCGGCAACAACGTCGGCGTCGGCGTCGGCGAGCCAGAGCTCTGCCTCAAGGAACGGGATGGCCGTTGCCCCTTCCACTGCTACCGGTAGCAGAAGAAGCAACAACAATCACAACAACAACAACAACAACAACAGAAAGCCCAACAACTCCTGGCTCTGCTCCACCACCACTCCCGACGAGACCGAAGCATCATTCCTGGACGAAGACGATCAATACGACGATCAATACGACGACGACGACGACGACGACGGCATCATTCCCATCACGGTCATTTCCGGATTCCTGGGATCCGGAAAGACGACGCTCCTGACGCACTTGCTGGAAAACAAATCGGGGGATTGTCCCGTCGGGATCGTCGTCAACGACGTGGCGGACGTCAACATCGACGGAAAACTCGTCCGGGCGATCGAGAACGCCGGGGACGCCCAGAACGGCAGTGGTAGTAGTAGTAGTAGCAGTAGCGACGGCCTCGTTCAGCTGGAAAACGGCTGCGCCTGCTGCGCCCTCAGCGACGAACTCCTGACGAGCATCTCCGAGCTTGTTACCCTCAGTGATTTGCGGAAAGGAAACAACAACGCCAACACCAACAACAACAACAACAACAACCCAAACACGAAACACCTCAAGCCCTTCAAGCACATCGTGGTGGAACTCTCGGGGGTGTCGGATCCCCGCAACATCCGGGCGACCTTCCAGGAAGCCGAGCAGGCCGGAATGGCACTCATGGACCGGGCCCGCCTCGACACCCTCGTGACGGTCGTCGACGCGGAGCTCTTCGAGACGTATTTTCGATCGGAAAAGAAGGCATCGATCGAAGAGACACCGGAATTGTTTGGCGTCAAGGGTGGTGGTAACAGTGAGAACGAACCCGAACTGGAGGAGTGGATGAAGGACGTCCCCCCGGAGCTGCTCCGGGCGATCCTCGGTCACAACGGACAAGCGGTGGCCGATGCCGACGGTGTGGCCGATCTGCTGGTGGGACAGACGGAAACCGCCGACGTCATTCTCCTCAACAAGTGCGATCTGCTGGATGACGACGACGACAACGACAACGACAACGAAGACGATGATTCGAACGACGATACTGCTTCGCTGTCGTTGAACAAGCTAGGGCGACTCCGGGAACTGGTCCGGGCCCTCAATCCACGGCCGACCACGAAAGTTCTGGAATCCTCCTACGGGAGGGTTCCCCCGGAATCGATCCTCGGTGTGGCAAGGGGAGACGGGGTGGCCGTGTCCGGTGCCGTCGACGACCACCGCGAGTTTGTCCGGGCCGCCGCGGCGACCGTGGTGGTGGAGGAGGAGGAAGAGAAGGAAGAGGTCGAGACGCACTCGCACTCGCATTCCCACGATCATTCAAGCGCTGCTTCCGACTGCAACGATCCCGTCTGCACGGATCCGACCCACGATCACTCCCACTCCCACGATCACTCGACCACAGCTGCCGGTGCTACTACTACTGCTGACGCTGACGCTGCCGCCGACTGTACCGATCCTGTCTGCACCGATCCGACCCACGATCATTCAAGCGCTGCTTCCGACTGCAACGATCCCGTCTGCACAGATCCGACCCACGATCACTCCCATTCCCACGATCATTCAAGCGCTGCTTCCGACTGCAACGATCCGGGGTGCACCGATCCAACCCACGATCACGATCATTCGCACTCTCATTCTCACTCTCACTCGAACGATCACGAGGAAAACTCGACCCACGCCGGGATCGGATCCTTTGTCTACCGCGCCAGGCGTCCCTTTCATCCCAAGCGCATGCTCTCCTTTCTCAGAACCCTCCCCATTGTGCGGGGCATTCCCGAGGCCGGCGAAACCGACAGCAACAGCGACGGCGAAGCGACCGGCGACGGACTCGTCGTGCCGGACGACGCACGCAAGATCCTCAACACGGTGCTGCGATCCAAGGGATTCGTGTGGTGCGCCGATTCCCATTCCAACAGCATGTACTGGAGCCACGCCGGGGCCAGCTTCGAATACAAGTGCCTCGGACAGTGGTGGGCCACCCTGCCGCGGAACCAGTGGCCGGAGGGTGTCGACCAGTACGTCCTGGAGGACTTTGACGACGCCGGTCACCCCAGCGAGGGACAGGGACCGCCGATCGAACAAAACAACGACGATGGAAACGGAAACGGAAATTCGAAGCCCCCCGAAACGGTCGGCGATCGACGGCAGGAGGTGGTCTTTATCGGTCTGGGGTTCGGACGGTTGGAGAAACAACGGATCGTCCGGGAGACGCTCGATCGATGCCTCCTCACCGACGAGGAATACGACGAGTACCGATCGATCTGTTACGACAATGGCAGCAACCCGGAACAACAACAACAACCGGATATGGTGCTGCGGAACCGATTTCCCCCCGTGTTGGAAAGCGAATACGTGAACTATTAATAAAAAAAGTCACGATAGTAATAGTAATAGTAATACTTCAATACTAATACTTCTAATACTCATGCTTATAGTGAACGTGTAATATTGCTTATTTCATGCTGTGCTGTAGTGAAAAGAGGATCCCAAAATCGCACAAGCCAAAATGAGCTCTCCCGTGTTTTGTTCAACGAAGAAGAGTACACTCTTACAAGCCGCTATCGCATTACAGTACATTCCCGTGATCGTTGCCCTCTAGTAGGACCTATGATACTATTCTGCCGATCATTAGAACATTATTATTATTATTATTTGTTTACGATTTCTGTTCATAGGATGATGATGTATCGTTTTTTGATTCCACTTCGATAATATTATGGTCTGTTCTGCTATAGGTAACACCCCGTCCTCCGTTTTGGTTGGCACGTGTCAACCCCTCTCTAAAGAAAAACTCCCTTAAGAAAAATCCGCGCCGAGGATTTTTCTCAAGGGAGTTTTTCTTTAGAGAGGGGTTGACACGTGCCAACCAAATCGACTCGGAGTATTATCAGTGGGGAGGAGGGGTGTTACTTGGTACCACTCTAGCTACTTGTTTACGAGGCCCCCCGGGCCGAGGAAACAAGCAGCTAGAGTGGTACCAAGTAACACCCCTCCTCCCCACTGATAATACAAGGAGGAGGTAAAGGAGGAAAGGGGTGTTGACATGGTAATCTCTATGGCTTCGGAAGGACGGGCACAATGGAGGAGGAGGGGTTCCTTGTTGCTAGCTACGGGCGTATCGGTGTTGCTTACAGTAGCTTTTCGATGCTGCTACAGGGGGAGTAGTAGCTGTTGTTGCTGCTACAGGGGGGAGACAGGGAGAAGGGTAAGCTGGTACCGATTGGTGGTACCGAGGAGTACTCGTAGGAACAAGTACAAGATGTACGGTAGGGATCAGTGGTACCATTTTGGTGGTACCGGAGTACCACTCACTTTGTTAAGTAATAATTTTTCAACGCATTGCACCTGTTTTTAGGTATACTCAAGCGTAAAGAGGGAGCAAACGCGCGGGATTTGCAGCAGCAGAAGGATTTGGTTGATTCCTTCTTGACACCAACTGTGTAGAATCGAGTAGCATTCCTATTACAAACTGGATTTTTGCTGTTTTTTAACCGGTCGTAATTCATAATTTCGAAATCAACCACTTTCAGAAGCAAATTGCTCCCCAACCATAGGAATAGACCCTTTTCACTGCTTCCTTTCCTATTACTGTTGTTACTCTAAAAATCGACCGAAAGGTATAGGATAATTGAAATTTAAAGAGATGTGAGCTCAGAGAGAGGCTCTTATTTTTACTACGTATTTTCACTGTATTGGGGCTCTCTGTATTTTACATGGTAGAGATCTTCCCCGGTGTTGTTACTATTCTCGTACCGATACTGCTGTTGCTGTTGCTGTTGCTGTATTAGCGTCGTGTCGGTCTTACTGTATCGGTCATTCGATGGTATTGGTCATTTTGGGGTTAAGTATTCTGTTCGATGGGGCGTATGCTTATTCGTGGTATATGTGCTGGATATGATTGGGCCCATCTGGAATCGGTATTGATTTTCTTGATTGCAATAAGTAATTTCCTCACGGGATATCAAGTATATTCTTCTGAATGTACTTATGGGTTCCAAGTGTTTCCTTACTGTTCAGGTCTTTGGATATTTCTTGTTTCTAACCGATTATCCTTATTTGTTTGTAGCCTTAGGTGATATCGTTTTCACCACTTAAGGATTCCAAGTAGTGGAGGTGCGTTTGGTTCTAACAATCAGCAGAATATTCGTATCACGTACTCCGCACCTCGGTCGTCGTTTCGTCGGCTTTTCGATCAAATTTGATGCCGACAAAGTCCGTATTTTTTGCCGACAACACACCCCTTGATCCAATACTCTACTCGCGTGGTATTGGATTACTGTCGGAGTATATCCTGAGTTTTATCGATAGACAGATCGAGGTCAACCGTTTGGATCTATCGATTGACGGATCAAACGTTCTATCGATTGACGGATCAAACGTTCATATCGAATCGGAATTGTTTGATCGCTTCTATCGACGGTCATTGAATAGCCTAATCCGGTTGTCAATCGAAGCAATCGAATGGTATGATTTAACCTGGGTAGTGTCCCATGATGTATCTTGCGTGTCGGGCGTGCAAGATCCATCCCAATGGTTTGGTTAGATCATCAGCCGGGTTGATAACTCCAGGAATATGAATCATCTTGATTTCACCATTTTCTTTCCATGCTTGGATGGCAAAGAACCTAATTTCAATATGTCTGGTCCTTTCAGTTGGCTTCTGGGCATTGATGATCTCAATTGCTGATGCATTGTCTTCATAGATCGGAGTTGGACCAACTTGGGCGAATCCTAATTCCTTGAGTATGGATCTGAGATATCTGGCTGTTTTGGCCGCTGTGACGGCAGCAATGAACTCAGCTTCTGTAGAACTCTGCGCAGTAAGTGACTGAGCTTTGGATCGGAAAATAATTGCTCCACCAGCATAAGTGAAAACATATCCTGTGGTGGACCTGCGATGTTTTGGATCATTGCCATATGCGGCATCAACAAAACACATCAGTTTGGCTTGCTTGATATCTTCAGGGAATGTCGGGAGTGATGCATCTTGGACTACGTTGGTGTAGGGTTCTCCTGATGGTAAAGATGGCTCCGGATTAGGTCTGTAGAATCTAATACCCCAAGATCTGGTTGTTCTGAGATAGCGGGCTATATTCTTCAGACTGGAATAGTGGAATGAAGTGGGATTGGAACTGTATTTTGACATGAGAGTCACTGCATAGCCTATGTCTGGCCGGCAACTCACATATGCAAACATCATTTCACCTAAGAGCGTCCTGTAGGAGAAACCGGATGTGGATTGTAATTCAGCATGTTCCTTGGTGCCTTCTAATGGTCCATCAGTATGTGATTGTAGTTGGCTCAGTACTTCAGTTGATAATGGCGCGGATGGCGTAGAATGAGGTTTCATCTTAGAATCGGTCTCCCATCCATGAGATCTCATGATTCTGTCAATGTAATTGGCACATGACAGTTCAATGTAATCAGCTGTCTGTTTGACATCAATGCCATTGAAGTCTTCAAGCAATCCCATTTTTGTAAAGGGAACAACATCTTCTCTAGGAAGCTTCAGTTTTGCGCCAATTATGTTGTAGATCTTGTCAGAGATGGATTCAGATGTGCAGGCTAGCGCGAAGTCATCAACTTGTCTCAGCATGTAGACTGCTTCACCTTCAAAAACTGTTGTGTATATCGTTCTGTCATGTGTGGTGGTCTTGAAGTTGAGATCGGGGCCTTTCAAGATCTTGTTGATGTGGGTTTCCCAAAGTCTTCCAGATTCTGGATGGCCTTGAAGTGCTCGAAGGACAGGGAGCACCAATCTTCTGTCTATGTCTTTGCCATGCTTGTGCCGGTACCATTCTGAATATGCATCATCAATAGTCATGTATGTAGGGATGTTGGGCCCTGGAGAATGGGCATAGGCGTCAGCCGCATCACCGCCATATATTTTGAGATTGAGGCTTGCTGCAATGGCAAAGAACAATCTTTGGATGGGGTGTTCAACACACGATGAGTATGACATGGCGATGGCGTGCAGGGTTGGGGCTGCATATTTGCTTCCATTGCAACATTGCCTGGCTCTTCTGACACCATTTCTTTTTACACTGTATTGCCAGTGAGGCCTGAGAATGATAGCGTCTGGGTCCTTAGGGTATTGAATTGGTGATCCAAACATTTCCAAATCTTCAAACTGATCAAGCTGTTTTCGCTCCCCAGCTTGCCATTCAGGCCATGTAGATAAAGGCTTGAGATTCCTTCGAGTGAAGTGCCCTAGTGCTTGTTCTTCAGGTGTAGCTGCTTTTGAATTGATGGCCTTGATTAAGAGTTCAATTTCTTCAGTTGGCAGTGAAGCTGCATCTAGAGGTAATGCATGATTGCCTGGTTTATGAAGCTTGGTGATGGCTCGAAGTGATGCAATGTCAATTGTGGGAATGACAACCTCCATGTCATCTTCGATTGGGGCCAAGTGTTTTTGGATGGAAGCATGGAGGGCTTCAGTGTGGTCAACTTGGTTGATTCTGGATTGGATGATATTCTTGTATTTAGTGCCAATGTTCTTGATAGCCTTGATGGATGAAATCCGGTCCAAGAAAGGTGGATCAACTTCATCAGTGGGTTCTTTCCAAGACGTATTTGGAGCAAATAGTCCATATTCGTTCGAATGTGTCCTGACTTCTTTCAGAGACAATTTTTCTTCAAGTGCAAAAGTGATAGGAGTATCGGTATCTATTGAATTCCTCACCCCTCGAGCGTGTGATTGGTGCAATGCGGTGGTGACATCAGCAGCAGTGAACACACGGTTGTGATTGATAGATACAATATAAGCACCTCTGAGCTTGGAGAGAGATCTCTTATGTCATGAGAAAAGTTTGGAGGCAGGGCTGTTGGGAAGGATATCTGTGACGTATGCTCTGCCAAGTAGTGAATCATTGGCATAGCGAAGACCAAAGGCTTGATCATCACAAGTACGGGAGACAGTGAGCCTGAGATTGGTGAGATTTGCAAAGGGGGAGATGGAGAATTGAAAATCACTGGAGGACACCTCGTGTCGTTCAGCCGGAAGAGGAATGTTATCATCGGTCCTTAGCAGGTGCTTGACATTTGTTGGGAGATCTGCAAGGGGTAAATCATTCATCCCTTCATCAAACCTGACATGAGTGGCAATCTTGACTCTATGCGTTTCAGTGTCGTACCAAAGAATGTTTCTGGTAGTGTATGGGACAAAACCAAGAAATATGCCTTTTCTCGCATTGGGTTGAAGCTTGATTGATTTCTTCCCTGGAGGTCGCACCCAAACTCTGCACCCAAATGTACGGAAGTCAGCAAGGTTTTCCTTATGGCCAGTTGCCAATTCTAAGGGTGAATGTTGTTGATTGCCTTCTGGAAAGGCGTTTGACAATCTTAGGGCATGATAGAAGGCAAACGGCCAGAATTTTATGGGCAAATTTGCACCACTGAACATGGTCCTCATGGAGTTAGCGAGAGTCCGGTGAGCTCGTTCAACTGTACCATTCTGGTGTGAAGCATCAGCACCAGTGGGGAAAATTGAGTACCCATAGGCAGAGAAGAGGTTTCGGATGTCAGGGTTGTGGTAGAGTTCGCCACCTTGATCAACGCTGATATACTTGTTGGCACAAGTTGGGTTGTGCTGTGAGAAGAAATGTTCCAGCCAATGTAGAGGCGCTCCCTTGGAGATTCTTGTATCACCATATTTCATACCAGTATAGTGATCTGTGATGAGAATCCAAGCTGTCTCGCCATGTATCCCTTCATAATCTGACTTTCGTTTGCTGTTGGAGGATCTGGCACCTGAAAATGCAAAATCAATTGATAAACCTTGAAACGGTTGCGTAGCCTTTCGTGTGGAATGTGAGCCAGCAGGTGTTTTAGTTTGCTTACATTGTATGCAAGTTGGGCATTGATCAAGAATACTTGTTTGGCGCTTGAACTTTGGGACTCCAATGATGTGCTTATGAGCTTGATACAGAAAATCATCGCATGGGTGTCCCAACCTTTGGTGCCACAGAAGTTTCGATGTCTTGGTTTTGATGGCGTGGATGGGGATATTTTTGTCCACAATCTTGGTGAAGAACAATTTAGCATCAAACTTTGGCATGTTGCTGGTATCAGACTGAGCTTGAGCTGCTTCTGTGCATTTTTGCAGTGTGACAAGATTGGTGTATACATCATATCTGTAGTTGCTAATGGCTTCTTTGGAGGCCAGTTCACAAGCTTCCTTGAACTGCATGTCAGTCGCCAAAGCATAGGCTGACGATGTTGCACAATTAGCATATGGGGATGCAATATCAACGTCGGGGATCAGTACTGGGTGCATATAGCATTGACCATCAATGATGCTTCCATGGAGGACAATGCTGCTGGCAGTTTTCTGCTTGTGATGACAAATGATTGTGAGGTTGCCGTTTTGTGGAGCAGGTGAGTCATAGTTGTCAATGAATGATTTATGGATTGACTGCCCACTGAACTGACATTGCATGCGAGATGTCATTCCACAGAGATCATTCTCACTCAGTAATGTCGTTGACAGGGAGGGAGAATAATAGAAGAAGACTTTAAGATACCCAATGTGATTGGGTGCTGGGATGTGCAAATATCCCGAGCCTTCAGGGATGCAGGTAGCTGCTTTTCCTCCTATTGCTGCCATTAGCCTGACAGGATATTTTCTCATCCTGGTGTAAGGTTTGTAATCGTGCAGGATGTGTTTGAGATTGGTGCAGGAAACTTTCGCACCGGTGTCAATCTGAGCTCTGACACCATGTTGGAAGTAAGCTGTAGCTGCAATCGGATCTGGTGGGACTAGGAATTGCACAGTATTGGTATCAACTGATGTAGGGTTGTCCCTGTCGAAATTGGGATCCTCATTGGTTCTCAGGTGTGATTCCAATGTAGGGGTCGTAGCCTCAAGTGATTCCATATCACAGTAGACATCAATTGGGATTGATGACTGGAGGCTGTCCTTAGGGAGGAGATTGACGGCACCAATTTTGACAGATTCGTAGGAGCTGACACTGCTGGAGTCCAAGGAGGGGCATAAGCTGTTCACTTGGGGCGCTGTGACGTTGTCAAATCCTTGAGGATCATCTTGAGGTGATGTCATAGAATGGCTGCAAGAAAGACTTTCTATTCTTGGCCATTGCAAAAATTTTGTTCTTCTACTGCATCATCAGGTGAAACCTCGTCTGGATCTTCATTGCCAATGTTGATCTGAGAGATTTGTTGGGTGGAATCTAAGAGTTGTTGGGTCTGTTTATTGGATTTATTCAGAAAAACAGCTGCAGCAATCCTATGTTTCTTCAGGGACTCAACATCCTGCAATGCAGGACAATTATCAAAATTATGACCGGACATGTGGCAAACAATGCATTTTCTGGATGTGTCAAAGAGACTAGGTTGCTTATCGAATGCAGTGATAGCATTGCAATATGCTTGGTGGAGGAAGGGATCGTCAGATTCTTCATCCATCTCCGGGTATCCAAGTGATTCAATCAGGCTGATCGAGTGGGAAGTCAAAGTAGAGGGTGTTCTAACAGTACTGTTGCTAGCGCGCTTTGGAAACCTGTCATTGCGGCGGGGACCTGGTCTGGTGCCTGAGACAGGCAATTGCTTGGACTGGATCGGTTTGGAGGTGTTCCTCTTGTACTTTTGTTCAGCCTTGATCTCTTGCTCATATGTTTGCAGGGTTTGTAGTAGTCTACCTGCTTTGTACTTGTCCCGTTTGAATTGATCATCTGAGTCGTGTTCATCTTCAGTTTTCTCAAATAGTTCGTGACTGAGAGTGGTCCTTGCAATCAAATCACTGACTTCTTCTGTCGAACTCAAGGTGCCAGGTTGGTTTTGGAGGAAAACTCTGAGTCGCAAGTAATCCTTGTATCTGAAGTAGTATTCTTCAAGGGATTCATTTGCATCTTGGTTGGGGGGATTCCTGACCATTCTGGCTGCATTGGATTCTCTCTTTGAGTTGGGATGTGTCTGAGCAATTACGGTGTACAGAGCTTCGTAACCTTGTCCTCCTTCAAAGCTTTGAATTGTGGACTTCATTCTAACACACGAGTCAGGGATGATCTTATCAGTTCTGAGTGCAGTGTAGATGAGGTTACCCCATTCGTGAATTGCCAATTCATATCTTGCAGGTAGGTCGTGTGGTAGTTAGTCACCAATGGTAAATCCTCTAAGATGGTCAGCTTCGCGTCTGTAGAGATAGTAAGGATGAATGTAAATATGATGCTGCTGTGCATGTGCAGTGATCTCTCTGTACCACTTTCTGACCTGAGGGTGGCTGTCATCCTTTAGCTGAGGAAATCCCGATAGGAATAGTTTGTCTCTAGCTGCTTCCTTGGACTTGTCAGAAGCTCTGGTTAGATCAAAGCAGTCACCACTTCTGGTGATCAGGCGCTGGTCATTTCTCCCACTGCCTACGTTGTGTAGGTAATAGTTTTGCCTGACAATGGTTTCATTTCCCGATGAGTCGGTGTAGGTGATTGGGAATTCTTTCATGTCATCTCTGGTGAGAAATTCTTCACGTCTGTAGTACCGATCCTTCACTGGTGGTGGTAATGTGGCTGGATTCCATGGAAGGTCAAGTGTCGCTTGATTGTTGGCGCCAGCGTTGTTGTTGTTGGTGTTGGTGTTGACCAATTGTTGTAGTAGGGTGGTCAATTCTTGCATGTCGGTGCCCGTTGCGGTGGGCGCTGGGTTTGGAGCTGGGTTTGGAGCTGCGGCATCTTCATCATCTGAGTCGGCTTGTGTGGCACCTTCATAGATCTTGTCAAAGCGTTGGGGTCGCCAGGTGGGTTTGAATTGCCATTCGGTGATGAGTAGTTCAATGATGATGAATGGTTTGGTGGAATTGTCTGTGTGGTGTGTGAGTGCTTCCTTTGCAGCCTTTTCCAAGTCGGCGGGTCCGCGAACTTTCTTTTCAGCACCGACGTGATTCACGTAGGATATGGTGCATCCTGAGAGGAGTTGGGTGATATGTCCTTTCTCGAGCTCTGTGGAGCTGGGTAGATAGGAGGTGATTGCATTGACAACGCTGCCGCGGAGGTTGGACATCATGGAGGGGGCTAGCACCTTTGCGTCTGCGCTCTTTACAAATAAATCTTCCATGTCGGTGTCGTCCATGATCTGGGAGTAGACAGCATTCAATTTCTTGTCATAGGGGCTATTGCCCTTGAAACGGAATTGGATGCCTTCCATGGCATTCCAATCAAAGGGGTCAACCATGCTTGCTTGTGGATTATCAAAGAACTGTGTGTAGAAACAGTGGATACACCCCCTGATTCACAAGCAGGAGGGGAAGAAGAAGAAAAAAAAATCGACAGCGTCGAAGCGATGAACGATGACCGGTTGTTACTCTAAAAATCGACCGAAAGGTATAGGATAATTGAAATTTAAAGAGATGTGAGCTCAGAGAGAGGCTCTTATTTTTACTACGTATTTTCACTGTATTGGGGCTCTCTGTATTTTACATGGTAGAGATCTTCCCCGGTGCTGTTACTATTCTCGTACCGATACTGCTGTTGCTGTTGCTGTTGCTGTTGCTGTATTAGCGTCGTGTCGGTCTTACTGTATCGGTCATTCGATGGTATTGGTCATTTTGGGGTTAAGTATTCTGTTCGATGGGGCGTATGCTTATTCGTGGTATATGTGCTGGATATGATTGGGCCCATCTGGAATCGGTATTGATTTTCTTGATTGCAATAAGTAATTTCCTCACGGGATATCAAGTATATTCTTCTGAATGTACTTATGGGTTCCAAGTGTTTACTTACTGTTCAGGTCTTTGGATATTTCTTGTTTCTAACCGATTATCCTTATTTGTTTGTAGCCTTAGGTGATATCGTTTTCACCACTTAAGGATTCCAAGTAGTGGAGGTGCGTTTGGTTCTAACAATCAGCAGAATATTCGTATCACGTACTCCGCACCTCGGTCGTCGTTTCGTCGGCTTTTCGATCGAATTTGACGCCGACAAAGTCCGTATTTTTCGCCGACAACAATTACAACAACAAGAAACCCATTCTATCACACTGTTAGTCATTGCCTGTCCTTTGTTTGCTGGAAAGGGGAGATGTTCAGGCTGTTTCGATTTGATTTGTTGTCGTCGTCATTTCTTTATTCAATCACTCACAACACGCTTCTTCTTCTTTTTGCTTCTCTGACCATGGGAATAGTAGCCCTTTCCAGCAACCATGGCTCGAACCATTCCACCCAAGAAGAGCAAGAAGGCTGCTCCAGCTCCTCGGACTCGGTCTGCTGCTCCAGCTCCTCAAGTTCTTTGGTCTCGAACTCGGTCGTCATCTACCAACACGAGAACAGCAACAACAACAACAGCAGCAACAACAACAGCAGCAACAACAACAACAACAACCCAACGCCGGTCTGTAGCAGCCAGGAATTCTTCATTGTGCAAGAACCCCTATAACAAGAAGAAGAACCCCCCTCCCCCTCCTACTGGATCTCCAGCTACCACCGCTGGGAAAAGGAAGAAGAAGCGGGCTCGTCGGCCCCTACCTCTTTCTGCCTCAAGATCACCACCAGTTGCTTCTTTGGCGCCAGTCGCTCGTCCTTCTGGTGCTGCTGCAAATCTGCTTGATCCTTCTGTGGCGCTGGCTGCTCCTTTGATGCCGGATCAACCAGTTCGTTTGGTGGGGCCGGCTCCTCCTTCGATGCTGGATCCGGTTGATCCTTCTTCTGTGGCGCCGGTCGCTCCTTCTGTGGCGCCGGTTGCTCCTGAACAAGACAACAGCAGTGACGACAGTAGCACCACTCTCTCTGACTGAGATTCAGATGCAACTACAATTCAAGATCATTCTAGGGATCTGGGAATTGCAGTGGAACAACTCCATCTACCTCCTGCCGTCACATTTTCTGTTCCAACTGCTCTTGCTCGCAACAATATTGAAGCTACTACACCTGCCCCGTTGCCCCAGGAATTCACATTGGCATCCATCCTCACTGCTCTTGAGGGCAACAAACTTTCTTTGGGGCCAAATACAGAGAAAATCAAGGGGCTTACCTTCAACACTACCGCCCATGAGAAGAAAAAGAAGAGGTTTCTAGCAGAGTTTTTCTGATCCCTTGTTGCACATCCACAGGCCGCGCCACTCGCAGAACTGATTCCAGATCCGGAAACACCATCTTTAATGAAGGACTGTTTCTTCATTCAATGCCGTGCTCCGCTGTCTCCAAACAAGCTTGCTCTCATCAACTACTGCATGCTCATCTATTCTATGAATCTCTACAAGGTGATATATTGCAGCATGGATCTATCAAAGGACGCTAAGTTGTATGCAGATGCTCAGTACCACCCTAACTCTGTGAACCAGCGGATGAAGTGTCTCTTTGCCATTTTTGGCAAGGAACACATCAACTACTCTCTAGCCACCGACTTCGAACACCCGGGTGGGTTTCAAGCTTACTGGAAGAAGAATTTTGCAATCACTGGTGAGCACAGGAAATCCTACGGCAAGCTTCCCAACAAGGCCCAGTTTGATCCCAAGTGGTTCACCAAACGGTGGAAGGCTGTTCGTGACCCGAAGAATCCACTCGATCCGTTCAACAACATCGAGCACTACATATGGTGTGCAATGGAGAACATTATGACCGAATGGGCTACTCGTGGTTGCAAGGAACCTGCTTCACTTGTCAAGGAAGATTTTGAAACCGGACTCATTCAGGAAGGGGAATTTACTGGCATTCCTTTTGTTTGGCTCAAGGAAACCTACAGCCGCCAGAATAATTGTGCTTTATCTCTCAAACACGACGTCATTGACAAGGAAAACACTCGGAAGAGAACCCTTCCTTGCCCCTACAGTTCAGATGCTCTTTCTACGTACCAAACTACCATCAAGCTGCTTTCTATGGTCCCTGACGACTGCCAGAATTCAAACAGGATCTTCAGGAAGCCCGCGTCCAAGAAACAAATCAAGGCAAGTGTGTTCTGTTTTTTGCGTGTCGCGTCTTTGATTTTTGCATATCTAACCATCTCGCGCTGCTTTTTTCTTTGTCTTTGCAGATATGGGAGAAGGAGGGCTGTTCTTGGAGGTTGAATTGCAGTGCAAGCAAGGTGATTGGTGTTCACAAAGTCAATGAACTATTGGTTCAAATTGCTATTTGGAGTGGTTACAATAACCCTGAGCGCTGTACTGCCCATGGGAAGAGACACGAGACACTCTCCAAGGTTGCAAATGCATCTGTCTTTCCATCTCTCATCAAGGGTATGGGTGGGCATGCCAGCATTGATATCACCACTAGGTACATCAAGCCAAATCAACAGGCTATTGATGCTGCTGTTCGCGCCAAGCATGGATCCCCATCAAAGATTGCACCTCGCGCGCCATCTCCTGCACAGGCGCCTGCACCTCGCGCGCCTTCTCCGGCTCCAGGACCAGCTCCAGCTTCACCTGCAGAAGAATCCCAAGCGCCAGCCTCATTTTTGGATGAATCCCCCCTGCTCTCCATCCAACACTCCTTTGGTGACCTCTCCAAGGACTCAGTTTCTTCTGATTTTGCTGCTGGAGCGTTGGGGTTGATGACCCAGCAATTTGAAGTCCCCAAGAAATCTCCCCCGCCCTTTCCCTCCAATATCTCTCTTGGTACAGGGGAAGAGCCTTCTCCTGTCCCTATGCCATTCACTGATCGCACCAATCAGTGGCGGGAACACGATTCGCATCGTGACTACCACAATGAGCCCCATTACAAGGATCGTGGACAATTTGCTGAGGATTGTCCTCGCAAACCCCGATACGGATATGGACACGATGATCGCAGCAGGCTATGATACGAGCATTACAACCGGTATGAGCCGCTGTATGAAGGAGAACCACCACCACCACCACGTACTCAGTCTTACGAGCCGCGATACGAGGAAGAACGCAAACCACGCCCTCAAGACTCTCGCCGTGTTTCTTTTGATGAAAACCGGTCCTACTACTATGAGCCGCGATACGAAGAAGAACACAAGCCACCACCGCGTCAGTCCTACAAGCCAAGATACGAGGAAGAACGCAAGCCACCACCGCGTCGGTCGTACGAGCCGCGATATGAGGAACAACGCCCCTCTCTTGCTGAAAGAGGCTCTCACGCGCGTCGTCCTCATCCTCAAGAACGTTCTCTTCCTCAAGATTCCCGCCGTGTCTCTTTTGGTGAAAATCATTACCATCGCTATGATGAGCAGAATGGTGCATGGGGTCCATCTCCCGTGGACGTGTTTTCTGGTTATCCTCCTTCGATTGGCAGGCCATCTTTTGCTTCCACAGACCCAGAAGTTCAAGTTACTTCTGTTGTGCGCCAAATTGGTATCTTTGACGTTCCAGGAAGACGAGATCCTTGCGAGGGGCCTGCTTGGGATCAGCACGTTCACTTCTAGGGTTCTGCTCCGTTTGAGTGCAAAACTGCCTTTTTTGTGGCCATTTTGGCCCCAACAGCCTCAATATTCATCATGGTGTGTTCTCTGGCAAGAAATAGGTCTACAGACTAATTCTAGCGCTTTCTTTGGCATATACTCTGGTCCCTAGTCTGCTGTGTATTTGTGTGTTCTGGAGGTACCAAAAATAGTGTAGGAAAATAGTGCTCAGAATACGACTGAAAATCACGACAGAAAATTCTACTATTCTACTAGAAATCACGTAGAAAATAGTACCAGAAAAATTGTGGTACCAGAGTACCACTTTTTGGTACCGGAGTACCACATTCTGCTACCAGAGTACCACATTCTGCTACCGGAGTACCACTCCCTCCTCCAACCGTTGAGCGAGTTTAAACGCTCATTTTTCGTTCATTTTTCTTGGTACTTAGGAGTGAGTGCACGTGCTCGTCCGCCGAAGCCATAGGATTACTATTGTAACGTCTGTGTCTCCAGTTTACCGTACCGTACAGCACATATGCCGCTACTTATCGCATGGCACACGCCCGTCATCGTTGCCGCATGAAACTATTTTACCGATCAATACGGGGAGTACCGTATGGAGTACAAGTACTCTATTTTCTACATCGTATCAACCAGCCGTTTGCGTGTTATTGGTAGTAGATAGATTGGTAATATCTTCATGTAGATGTTGTTACTCTAAAAATCGACCAATGTCCTGTAGGAGAAACCAGATGTGGATTGTAATTCAGCACGTTCTTTGGTGCCTTCTAGTGGTCCATCCGTATGTGATTGCAGTTGGCTCAGTACTTCAGTCGATAATGGTGCCGATGGTTTCTTGGAGTGTGGCTTCATCTTAGCATCTGTTTCCCAACCATGGGATTTCATAATTCGGTCAATGTAATTGGCACAAGACAGTTCAATGTAGTCAGCTGTCTGTTTGACGTCAATTCCATTGAAATCTTCTAGCAGTCCCAATTTGGTGAATGGGATTTTGTCTTCCTTGGGTAATTTTAACTTCTCACCAATGATGTCATAGATCTTATCAGATATGGATTCCGATGTGCAAGCTAGTGCAAAATCATCAACTTGTCTCAGCATGTAGACTTTTTCACCTTCAAAGACCGTCGTGTAGATTGTTCTGTCATGTGTAGTGGTTTTGAAGTTGAGTTCCGGGCCCTTCAGGATCTTGTTGATGTGGGTTTCCCATAGGCGACCAGATTCTGGATGGCCTTGGAGTGCTCGTAGAACTGGGAGCAGCACGGGCCATCAACAACACGATGCTGTACGCGCTCAATAACATTGCGTCGGCCAAAGACAACCAAACTGCACTGGCAGCAACGAAATATTTCCTCAACTACGCAGCGTGCAACCCAGACGCCTCTATCATCTACAGGGCCAGCGACATGATACTCTGTGTCAATAGCGACGCAGCATATTTAGTATGTCCGGGAGCCAAAAGCCGGGCGGGAGGATATCACTACCTCGGCGACGCAATAGATAATACATTCAACGGACCAATACTAGTATTGGCCAAGATCATTAAGAATGTAATGGCATCAGCAGCAGAGGCCAAAGTAGCGTCATTATTCTTGAATGCGAGGGAGGCATTACCAATTCAACAGTATCTATATTGAATTACTAAATCGGCCATGAATATTACCGCGGCAATTAATAATGTACCGGTGAGAAGAATGATATTCAATGGTACAATTCAAGGTGCGCGCAATAAGTAAAAACGAGACGCGACCTACAGAAAGAGGACCTTAAGTAAAATTACACATAAGCTCCGGTGAATATCAACCGATACTTAACGCACTGAACAGCGGTACACAATATGGGAACCGAACTTACAACAAAACACGGTCGATACGAGTTCCCACAAAAAGTGGTAACAGATTAGCAATTGGGAGATATGGTCCAGAAACAAACCGATCATAATCTTATCTTTAACTCTTTCCAACACAGTCAAATCCAACCAACGAACTAACGTAACTAAAATATCTCAAATTAACCAACGATTTGCGACTTTGGTCTTATTAGTTAAAGATAAGTGTACTACGAATACAACACCCCGATGCCAGTGGGAACTCAAACCGAAGGAACCCACAGCCCCACGACCAGAGGAGTTACCCCGGACACCAGCATCGACACTTCCAGAATCACAGACACTAACGCAATCCGAACTCTAAGAGATCAACTGGAAGAGCTTGAGCTGTACAACCGAGATATACTTGAGTACGCAGGGGAACAGAACACCCAGTTACAGGCACAAAATCGGTTGCTGTACGACTATACTGAGGACAGCAAAGATAGCGACTCTGACGACGAGATGACCAAGAAGAAGGACTACACATCCCTCAAGGACCACCTTGATGGGGCTCCCTTGAAACCGATCACCGAGCCAACCAGCATTGACATCTACAAGTTCAAAAAGACCCTGGCGAATGCATTGGCAGAGGTAACGTCCATCAAGTACATCCAGGGAGGCGGGTACGCGTTCCTGTTGGAAACAGAGGCACAATACCAGACACGCGACCCAAATACGGAGTATCCCACTGCACCGAGTGAGCCCCACGAGCTAGATGGTGACACGGAACTTACCTCAGACGCATACAAACTGTGGAAACGCAGGAGGGCACTATACGTGGAATGGAATAAGTACGACAGGGAAGCCCTCCTCATTGTAGACAGAAAATTCCCCACCATGTTGGACAATTTGAAGGACCCAATATTGGAGGCCTTCCCTTGGGGCACCACAGCGTTAAATGCTTTCCAAACTATGGAGGAGGATTTATGTTCAACAGACGCCCAACACCAACTCACGCGCGAGATCACCAAGAAGATGAATACACTGACATACACGCCGAGTCCCATCGGCCCCAAGGAGTACTTCCGGCAACTGACAAAATATCAAGCATAGATCAACCTCCTCCCAGAAACAGCTAATGTGACGCTGGCACAAATGATCGATTACTCCCGGGAGGCCTTCATGCGGAGTAAACACGACCCAATCACACTCCATCGCGTTAACAAGGACTGGAAACAACACAAGTCAACAATCACCAAAGACGAGGAATTTGTACACTATAAGAAATTCTGGGGACAGCGCCTCAAGGAACTCTACAGTGTATACAACAACAAGACCGCGTCAGCCAACATGGTGGACATCCAGAATGACCAGCGATTTGCCGACCTTGAGAACGAACAACGCGACCTAGCGAATGTATGCCAGGAGATTTACTCACAGGTCACCGAGACGGCAACAGCAGCATCTACGATGACCATGTCACACCAATGGGAAACAGCCATGGTGGCTCTACAGGCAGACGTGAACCGACTCAAGACAAACGCGGGTTGGGCCAAGGCATACGAAGCCTGCCCCACCAATCGCGAGTGGAAACAGTACAAATACTACTGCCACTCATGTGGTGTCAACCTCTCACACAACGGACGGGAGTGCTTCAACCAACGGAACAGAGCCGCACACCAAGAGGGAGCTACCTTCGATAATCAGATGGGTGGGGCCAACCAGAACACGGACAGGTGGATGAAGTGGAATGGGCCCAACCCCAACGGCAAGGGCCGCGGTGTCTTCGATTCGCCCCAGCGCTCCTGAAGGTGTGGGAGGGACCACAGTTGTAGTATACATAAATCTAGTAATCACGATTCAACATTACTCAGTATCCTACATGATCCCTCGAGCAAAACCCAACCCCGGCCAACCCACAAGGTAACATTTGCCAGTGCCGTAGCGTGTGCGGGGGCCCCACCGGCATTCGGCGCCCTCGATTCCGCAGCAACGAACCATTTTGTCCCTTCCTCGTATCAGGGGGGGTCACACCAAGACACACCACGGGGACTCACGGTGGGTTGTGCCAATGGGAGTAACAACCGGAATTAGAGTTGTTAAGTGAAGAACAGAATAAATGAGAGAAGACTACGCGATAAGAAGCAGTACGTAAATAACCGTACAATCGTTGTCGTACCCAAACGGTAATCGTTACCACGAATCAAGTATTAGATACTTAACCTTAATCGGTCATGTGGCTAATCCGTTTGATGTGGCAAACTGAGTATGATAAGAAATAGATCGAATAATCAGCGACAAGTATCAATAAATAAAGTAATCGCGGACAGCCGGCTAAGGCTAAATACTGTACCAATCTACTAAGTGACACGGGATTACCATGACTAAGTGTCAAGGCACTATCATGATGAATCCATAACAAATGAATGAAACTTGATATGCCCAATTGGTCGCACATGCTTCACCATCCATCCAGAGAATAACGGAATCGCTTAATTAAGCAATCAATCGCTTAATAAGCGAATAACAAGGGATTGCATGTGTTAACAAAAGGGCTAACACAGGAATACGCGGAATACTCCAATAGAGGTCCGGATTCTTAGATTAACCTAATTAGATCAAAATTCAAATTACCAGTTATTGATTAACAGTCGCAGCCTCATACGAAAGCTATATATTATATATACATACGAATTCGAACTAATCGAGTCGGACAAAGTCTACAGAAAATTTACGCAAAATACCCTACTGGTAATAATTGATTATCCGAACGCGAAAATTATTCGCGATCAACCGACTATCAAAAATAATCCAACCTGAGAGACCATTCCACTGGAAGATCATTCCATTGAAACAAAATCTAACACCACAGCCCGAATCTACTGAAAGTTTGGCTTATCTCGTACACCATAAAACAGATATCACTGAAAATAGCACCATTGAACTGCTAAGCCAATAGAAAATTCTTCGAAAGAAAAATTCCAACACGAAATAAAAATACCCCGAAAACAAAAACAATACGAAAACAACCTCATAACAATTGTGTTCTCTTCATCGGAAATGCTTTCTTTATCGGAAATTCTCATAGTCACCTGTGGTTGTATCATCGCACCAGCAACCATGTACACCATGAACAATCAAACAGTCCAGGCCATCAAAAACCAAGCAAGATGGGATGAGCAAGAGCAAAGGATTGAAAGAATGACCAACCAAGCAAAGAACAATGACCGAGAGAAGGCTAACCAAGTAAGGTGCGAGGAACGAGACAGGGCTATCGAGAGATTGACTCACGAACTATCTAAACTCAAGGAAAAAGAGAAGGAGTACAAAAAGGATGCCCGCCAGCGTCTCAAGCCAAGACAAATCCAGGATTTTGATGGGAGCCAAGATAACTGGATCAAATGGAGATGTGACACCAAAGCAACACTCCATGCCACCGGGCACAGAGACATTATGGAAAGTCGAGAAGCGGCCGACAATGACCATCCATTAAATAGCGCATTATGGGGTACACTACTGGACGCATGCAGTGGCGGTAGCGCATCTTCCAAAGTTACCAGACACGAGGATGCCAGCGATGGGCATGCAGCATGGAAAGAATTGTTGGAATGGTATGACTCTGAGTTCCAACAAGAGGCCTATGCAGCAACAATGAAATTAAAACTTGAAGGGGTTAGACTACACCCTGGCGGCAATATTTCCGACTACATCAACAATTTTGAGAGTATCTACCAAAAAGGGAGTAAAATCCCACGCTTCAACATACGAGAATGTGATGCCAAGAATACCTTTGCGCGGAATCTATTGGACCCTGACTTGGCTCAACTCAAAATGGAGCTCCAAGAGGGCAGAGCCAAGATGAACCTGGTAGAAATGGTGCAGAAGCTTAGAATTCGAGACAAGGAACTACAATTGAATTTACTGTCAGATAAAAATGACAATAAAAGATCTATTCGCAGGGTTACAGAAGTCCAAGAACCACCGACAAAATGCTAGCAACACGCACCTCCACCGGTCGCTGACGGCGCTCTCACTACAGTACACCCCAACCTTAAAGGCATCTTACGAATCCCGCCCACTACATGGTCCACCCTGTGCAAACCACACAGAGAATGGGTTCTTCTTTACAATCGGTCTGCTCGACACCAGGAATCACCACCACCGACTCCAGCTGACATTACTCTTGGTGCACCGCAGGACGATGGACTCAACAATACAGATATTTACCGCTCCAGCAACAAGCCCAGACGCGTTTGACGACTCTCTACACTGGCACCACTCGCGCACCCAATTCCATTAGCACCTTCCTTGCCACCTACTGAGGAGGATAGAGAAGAAGGCATTGGATCCATCGATGAATCCGCCCTTTTCCCACCAGGGAACACCGAACTTCGTACCGTCCGATTCCACCTGCATTCTGAGGGGGGAGATGATGACAATGGCACGCCAAAAACAGCAAACCAACAGAATACAGGCCCCAGACCTAGAAGAAATCCAACCAGAAGGGCAAGAGCCGCATCCTTCTTTTCCACGGCTAGACGCTTGAAAATGATGCAACCAATCACATATGACACAAGCGATAGTGAGAGTACCGACGATGACAGTGAGGAGGAAGGAATACCTGATCTAGTGGAACAAACTGCGGTCTATAGTGACAGTGATGACGATAGCAACAACAACACCGGCAAGAAGAAACGACAGAGTAAATCCAATCCACCAATTGCAAGAAAGAAAAAGACTATTCAGGGTACACCCAGGAGACAACAACAACTGCAAACACTCAGACAATACTGGGAAGTAAAACCGGATGATAACATTGCAGTAATTGATAGTGGAGGGGGAAAACGACCAGCTGTTACAGCCAGGGCATGGACTAAAACAGGAGGAGACACAGGAATGACATCAGTAATGAAACCATACATGTCACAAGATGATGATGATCTAGTGGAATATCCCGTATGCAGCGCAGCAACAAAAGCATTTATCCCAGGACGAAAAGAACCAGTGATACTACTAGTACACTATGCAACCTTCATCTTGCGAGACAAGGATTTTACAGATGGAGAATCACTCCTAACAACTATGGACATGGGTTCTCACAACGTATTGGTGAATGGACTGCAACCCCAAATAAGTGACAAATGTGGCATCACGGTCGAAAACACATTCTTACCATTCAGCTATGATGACGAAAAAGTCTATTACCACATCACAAAACCAACAGAGGAAGAAATGAATGAATTGGAAGTCTTTGAACTAAACTCGCCGGCACCACCGAATATGAGACAGTACCCAATGTTGAGAAGGAAAAGATCGAGGGAAAAATTTGCTTTTGGAAATCTACCAATATTGGAATTGAGGAAGAGATTTGGAATGCTACCAGAAGAAACAGTGAGAAAAACACTAGAAAATACCACCCAATTTTATGAGGAAATTGAAGAAGAGAATTGGGCTATTCCAAGAAAACACTACAGGAAACGATTCAAAGCCTTCCACTACAAGGGGCAAAATGAGGACGTCAGCACTGACTACACCTTCTTCAGCCACAAAACGTCACAAGGACACAATGGTGGTCAATTCTTTGCAGGCACAAAATCCAAGATGTGGTTGTTCCATCCATTAAAAACAGAATCACAATGTACCAATGCCCTGCTGGATTATCTTTGTGAAAGAGGGGCGCCCAATACCATTATCAGTGACAATGCTAAATCAGAAAAGGGAGTCAAATGGACTGAAATTATGCGACAAAATATGATCAAAACAAGAACTTCAGAGCCACATTATCATCACCAGAATCCAGCAGAGTCAGAATGGGCTCGATTGTCGAAAATTATTCAAAATTGCTTGAGAATGTTCAAAGCCCCTATCGGATTGGCAAATTGGTGTTCCCTGTGGTGTGATCAAATCAACAACCTAGCTGCACGAAAATCATTGGGATGGAAAGTCCCACAAGAAATATCACAAGGCTGGACACCAGATGTATCACATTTACGATTCCACTTCTACGAGCCAATATGGTGGTACAATCCAAGTTTCAAATCCCCTAAGAGTAACATGAGAAAAGGAAGATTCTTAGCATTTGCTGACTCAACAGGAGACGCAATGACGTATTATATATTGACTCAACCAGAATCTCCTAAGGAGAAACTGCAAGTCCTAATGCGATCAGTTGTGAGAACAAGAAGAAAAAATATTGGAACTAAAGATGAATACGTGAATGATGACCCAGAAGCAGCAGAATTTAGACTATCAACTTCAGAACACCAGCAGAATCTCAACGGCATTCAAAGCACAGATGAAGTCCCATTATTAGTGCCAGGCAACAAATTCGATGCAACTACTACCGGAATGGAATATTCAACCAGCAACAATCTACTTGATACATCAGAATCTGAACAAGCAGATCCAGGGGAGCAAGAAGAAGAAAATGAAGAAACAGAGTGTGAAATGGAAAATTCAGATCAGGAGGCACTTCCAAGCACAGTCGATGGAACCAATGATGCAGAAGCACATGATAATATATTTGAAAGTAATGATACCAACCTGGATCTTACCTTTTGAAAAATACTGGGCCATTTCTGGAAAGAAGGAATACTGACAATCCTTAAATCACAATATTTGGACGACCTGGAAGGAAACACTGCGTTGAATACTCCATTTCCTCAACTACGAAAAGATGAGCCTGTTGCCTGTGCAAAATATATAACACGCTACATTATCGAAGTGGGTGGATGAAGGGGAAGTCACCCCCTACTGGATTGGGCAAGCTCAGTCCTCAAGCAAGATACAGCAATCACACGTGGCATTCAATCACTGCAAGCTAGAAAACCACGTTGCAATACCAATCCGAAGAAAATGTCTAGAAATCAAAGACAAGCCAAGAAGAAAAATGTTAATTTCCTTTTGAAACTGGCTGTTGAGCTGATTCAATCCAAAGGCAAAGAAGAGCAACAGGAGCTGTGGCTGCAGGCCGGTTGAAGTGCCGGTCTGTTTGTGGTCTAATATTTCTCTGATATCCACTACGATTGAACGCTAGTCCAATCAGATCTATTCTAACTATCGGTAACCGACGCAATCAGTTAGATCTTAGGCTTGTAGTTCTACAGTGGGAAGCATGGCTACCGATGCAAGGTTTAAGGTTGAATAATCAAATAATCTAAAAGGTATAAGGGGAAGAGATGATCCTTGCTGGAGAGCAAGTATCCCTTCTAAAGGTCGGTGCTGCCGCTAATACAGCACGCGAATGTACGTGTTACAGCACGTATTTTATACCGTACAGCAGAAGATAAGTAACAGGTTCGTGAGCAGCGCTTCGAACCTCTGCTGTCTTTTCTTGAAAACAGCACACTTAACAAGAGATTGCATGTGCGAACCTCTAGTGTGTGTTCTTCTTCGATTACTAAGTATCGAACTTTGATCGTAAGAGTGACTGTCGTTTGATCACTAAGTACCGAATTTGGGTGTCAGAATGACTGTTGTTCGATCACTAAGTATCGAATTTGGGTGTCAGAATGACGATTGCACCTCTGGTTCGGTCTTATTCCAATCTCACATAGAGAAAGAGGTAACCTTCGAGTCTCATTATTCCAAACGCTAAAGGTGCATATGACCTCGTATTATCGTATCATTCCAGCTGCAGTACTGTAAGTTACGTAGGAATGAATGTACATAGGTTCGAGTACCATAACTGTCTCATACGTACGAAAGGAATTTAATATGCCCCATCTTCTCGCAAGTGATGGAGCGCAAGCATTATCTCTGTGAGAAGAACAAACAAAATTCCCTGAGTACGTTTGTGAGGAACATGTAATATGCCCCATCTGCTTACTCGTTAGAAAGGAAGAAACCTATATCACAGGAAGAGTACGAAAGGAGAAGAATGCCCCATGATTGGGCATGGATTTGCATAGATCAAGATGCCCCATGATTAGGCATCGATTTTGCATAGATTGTGGATCAATCGCATGGCGTGATGTTAGACAAATCGTAGAAATCGATTGAGTGTCAAAACATAGACGATTGACTGAAGGTTGAATCGTGGGGATTGATCGTGTGAAATCCATTCGTAGATAACACCTTGGAAGGAATCGAATCGAATCGAAGATGATTGAGTGATCATGCAACGATCAAAGAAATCGTAGAAATGGATTGATCGTAGATTCTCAAATATCGGTTGATCGGATCTGAGGGTCATCAAATATTGTTTGATCGGATCTGAGGATCATAGGTATGGTTGGAGCGTAGATTGATCGTAGGTTGATCGTAGGTTAAGTCATAGATCAAGATAAAATTGTAGATCTGATTGTAGATCAAATCGTAGCAATCAAATCGTAGGATGCGAGATAACCATAGCAGAATGCTTGGGCTGTCTAATTCGACTGAGTAACAAATCAGGGACGATTGACTGACGGTCGAATCGTGGGGATTGATTGCTCAAAAACTCAGTAATTGAGTATCAAATTGAAGATGATTGAACCGTATGAGATTCGATTGATCAAGACGAGACATCAACTGTGACTATCGATCTAATCGTAGATCAAAACGTAGATCAAATCGTATACGAAACGTATGATCATAGGTATCGTGGATTGATCTTAGATTTGATCTTAGATTGATCGTAGATTGACCATAGACCAAATCGTAGAGCAAATTGTATAACAACGCGTAGATCAAATCGTGGGTCAAATCATAGATCAAATCGTGGATCAAATCGTCGACTTCGATTGAGCGTAGATGCTCAAACATCGGGCGTGCAAGCAATTCATAAGCATTGATCAAATTGTGGATCAAATCGTCGACTTCGATTGAGCGTAGATGCTCAAACATCGGGCGTGCAAGCAATTCATAAGCATTCTATTGATGAGTCACAGAGTGAACCGATGATTTGTAGGAAGCGAGTGATCAAAATCAATCGCAATCGAAGCTTGATACCTTGATGGTGGAGTACATGTGTCAAGTGTAGACATGGAATCAAATCGGAGTATCGTCGATATACTAATCGTAGAATCAAGGAGACAGGTAGTGCCCCACTATTGGAAAGGAAGACTTGCGAGTGGTCGTGATGGCTGTCTTGTACAGAAGAAGTGCCCCTGCAAGAGAGCCGGAAGGGCAAGATATTGATCGTAGATCAATCGAAGTGTAGGACAAATGATTGAATCATCAATCGTAGATCGGATCTTAGAGCGAATCGTAGATCAAATCGTAGTGCTTAAAAAACACCGCTTGATTGTATCGTAGTCCACTAGGTCGAATCGTGGAATAGGGTTGTGGGTCGTATACGAATCGTAGAATTTTGGGGATCAAGTCGTAACGAACGTCACAGGGAGACAAATCGGAATATCGTATAACAAATCTTACGTGATGGCTGCCCCAGCAAATCTTACGATTGCAAATCGTAGTATCAAATTGGTATCCTTCTTACTCGGGAGGAAGGAAGGAACCACATATCAAAAACAAGAATATGGCATGTGTGATCGTAGAATCGACCGTAGTTTGGAAATCGAAGCGTGGGGACGCCGGTCGTCCACTAGGGCGAATCGTAGAATGTGATCTGTCAGGGGACGTTGTCATAGAGCCAATTGGCAATCAGGAGAGTAGCATGTAATTGATACAGCTTGATCTTGATGGCATCACGGTGCCGCTTGGTGATACAAACGGCAGGCAGAACGTAGGTCATGGAATGTGCTTCATAAAGAGGCTTCCCAACTGAGCTTGAAACGACATTATCTTTAGAAGATGCCCCAGATGATGGAAGTTGCAAAGAAGAATTGCAAGAAGGCTGGGGTGCAGAACGAGCACGATGAAATACCACGGTTGCAGACTGAGGATAAAATGTCCATCGAGAGTTGGTGGGAGGTGGATAGGAAGTTCGGGTGTGAGTGGAATGTGGCTCGCGAGTGCGCTTAGATGGATCATTTCCAGTATGAATGTTGGTGTGAACAATACTAGGAGTGGAGGTAATTTGGTGAATCGAACTGAATCAGTGTTGGGGAAATATTTCCAAGTGTATGAAGAAGTTCCGATGGATGTGGAATCATCATTTGATCCAGGATTGGAATTACGCGGAAGTCCTGTAGGGGTCTTAGGATTGTCAACAGTAGGGTGGTCAGGCGTTTTGCAGGCAGTTGTAGTAGGGCTGTTATGAACAGCGGGAGTGCTACTGGCGGAATGAACAGGCGCGTGAGTTGACACTGGTGACGTTGGTCGAGGCGGCACGATATTGCCGACGGCAGGAGGCTGTACCGGAACAGGACCTGGAGAGGACACGGGTGCTGCTGGAGGCATTGGATGTGACACTGGTTTGTGGAGCTTGACAAAATCAAAGTAAGCCTGACGACCATCGCGTGTCCGTTGGTGGTACAACACACATGAGGAAGATAAAGCACCTTGGAACACATGCCGGAGGAGTGTCCAGAAGAATGCACATTGTATGTCATGGAGGGCCTTGGGGTACCCTGTGAGCACGTGATCTGGCCAGTATGGATCAAGGAATGTAGTGGGGTTAATACCATTCGCGTCTAGTTGTGCTTTAAATTGTACAAGCCAATGTTCGAATGTTGCATCATTTTGTAACACTGGAAAGGTGGTTGCGTCCCTTGGTTTTCTGATCCATGATTCATATTGGAGCTGGGCTATCGGTTTTGGCAGCCAGCCATGTCCATCTGTTGATATCGTGGCGCGGTTGGTCACTGCAGAGTCTCGCCTGGCTTGGACGATTCCTTGACAGTAGTCCTTGAAAGCTTTCTTGGTGTAATGGTCACGTTCTTCCCAGTCTAGACCCTGTTCGGTGAGGTGTCGACCAAAATCAATGAACCGTTGTAGCTTGAGCTGTATATGCCGGGTGAGTGGTACTCGTGCACTCCCGTTGTGATATTCAAGATCATGGATGTATTCAATGTATAGGAAATTTGACCATGTCCTATACCGGGCATTGATGAGCGCCGCGCACAAAGTGCTGTTGGATTCCTTTGGGACATCGAAGGAGTCGTGTAGGAAGGTGGCTAGCGCTGGATCAAACGATGGGAATAGTGATGCGAGATCCGGGGTATTCATGATGAATGAGCGATATCTTGTTTACGGTGAGGATGTATTGAGACAAGATGGTAGTTAAGATGGTCTTCGGACAAGCGAAACGAATTGCTGCGGGACGAATTGCTTGGTGTAGTCTCGCCGTTCTTTCGGAATGGTCGTCCCTTCTCTCAGCGCCGTGCTGGGTTAGATGCTGTAGCCTCAACAAATGGCGTAAGGCGTGTAGTTGGTTTGGCGGTGACGTGGAGAGGCAACGAAAATTGACTTGTATGTCGCTGTTGTTGACAAACGCCTTAGTCTTCTTGTGTCGAGAAAATTGGATCTCTCTGTCAGTATTGGGAGATGGAGGAGCCGTTTCCGATGAGATACGACGTGCCGGCGGTGTGGCGAGGCTTCGAGAATCGGCGGGGGCGACGTGGTGAAGCAACGAAAAATTTGCTTATTCGAGATGTGGTGAAACAACGGGATTCGTTTTATGTTTTTGTTGCGTTGTTGGTTGCAGCGCTTATGCTGAGCAATTGATGAGCGCCGGTATCTTGGCAACGGTGGGGTCGCCAGGCATGGATCACGACGCGGAAAAGAATGGACCCGAATGGGTTGCTATTGGCGTATCCAATGCAATGTCTTTGTCGTGTGATCAGATCAGAGAACTACCGGTCGTCGGCCGTAGTCGAGTCAATCGGTGATCTGCTGTCGGATTGAGCGTTGATATATCCTTGTTGTGTCGTCTCCTTGGAATCGGTTGTCTCGTCAATAGAGATGGGGAGTCGTTTTCGATGAGATACGGCGTGCTGGTGACGCGGAGAGTCAATGAAATCGACTTGTATCGTTGTTGTTGTTTTCGTAACAGAAATTCGATTGCGAATGATTGTTAGTACGTAGTTGGCTTTTCTTTGTGCAATTGACGTATATCGCGTATGGGGTAAGGCAATTATCAATTGGTAATTGCAGTCAATGGTTTATGGTGCTTAGCACAATCAAATGATGGGCGTCGATGTGTCCTTGACGAGATGGTGTCACAAGGAGTGTAGACGTGGAAAATGAGATCCGGAGAACTTGTAATGCGGTCCTTGGATGGTGAGATTGCTATTGGCGTGTCCAATGCAATGGGCTTCTATTAAAGACTTTGACTTGTTTGGTCTTTGTTATGCTGTAATCGGATCAGAGAACTATCAATCGTCGTCCGTAGTCGAGTCAATTGATGATCTGCTGTCGGATTGTCGTCGTCGTCGGGTGCTTCTACTGTCGTCTTCTTTTGCAAGCTTCAACAAGCTTGCGACTGTTAATCTGTTAATTTCCTTTTGAAACTGGCTGTTGAGCTGATTCAATCCAAAGGCAAAGAAGAGCAACAGGAGCTGTGGCTGCAGGCCGGTTGAAGTGCCGGTCTGTTTGTGGTCTAATATTTCTCTGATATCCACTACGATTGAACGCTAGTCCAATCAGATCTATTCTAACTATCGGTAACCGACGCAATCAGTTAGATCTTAGGCTTGTAGTTCTACAGTGGGAAGCATGGCTACCGATGCAAGGTTTAAGGTTGAATAATCAAATAATCTAAAAGGTATAAGGGGAAGAGATGATCCTTGCTGGAGAGCAAGTATCCCTTCTAAAGGTCGGTGCTGCCGCTAATACAGCACGCGAATGTACGTGTTACAGCACGTATTTTATACCGTACAGCAGAAGATAAGTAACAGGTTCGTGAGCAGCGCTTCGAACCTCTGCTGTCTTTTCTTGAAAACAGCACACTTAACAAGAGATTGCATGTGCGAACCTCTAGTGTGTGTTCTTCTTCGATTACTAAGTATCGAACTTTGATCGTAAGAGTGACTGTCGTTTGATCACTAAGTACCGAATTTGGGTGTCAGAATGACTGTTGTTCGATCACTAAGTATCGAATTTGGGTGTCAGAATGACGATTGCACCTCTGGTTCGGTCTTATTCCAATCTCACATAGAGAAAGAGGTAACCTTCGAGTCTCATTATTCCAAACGCTAAAGGTGCATATGACCTCGTATTATCGTATCATTCCAGCTGCAGTACTGTAAGTTACGTAGGAATGAACGTACATAGGTTCGAGTACCATAACTGTCTCATACGTACGAAAGGAATTTAATAAAAAACAAAGAAAAATTTGGCCTACAAATTCCTAATACCTACAACGACTGCGTTCGCATTGATCAAGCTGCTGGAGATACTAAATGGCAAGACTCGATTCAAAAAGAGATGGATAACTTGGACCAACTCAAGTGCTTCAAATATCATCCAGCTGAGAAAGAATTCTATTCCCCAAGTCCGAAGGATGGCAACAAGCACGGCTCAATATGATCTGGGATATCAAAAGTGAAGACAAACAATACAAGAGCCGGCTGGTTGCAGGCGGGCATTTGGTGGATTCTACTGAATATAATACATATTCCAGCCAAGTCAACAGCCTATCCGTTTACCTACTATTTCTCATTGCACAACACCAAAACCTTGACTTAATGACTACAGATGTGGGAAACGCTTTCCCAACAGCACCGGTTCAAGAAAAAGTATGGTGCTGGGCCACAGATGAATTTGGAGACAAGAAAGGCTGCAAGGTGGAAATACATCGAGCTCTCTATGGACTAGCAGGCTCAGGACGCGCATACGCTGATTTCTTTGCAGACACTCTGATGAATCTAGGATTCAGACCCTCCGGGGCTGACCCAGATCTTTGGATGAAACTGAGTGAAGACGAGAAAAGCTACGATTACATTGGAACACATGTTGATGATCTCATGGTCGTGTCAAGGAAACCTCAGGAGTGGATTGCACTGATAGAACAAGAATTTGCACTCAGAAATATCGAATCTGAACCTGGATATTATCTGGGTACAAGCTTGACAAGGATAAAGGACGGGAGATTTCTATTGAACTCTACAAAATACATCTCAGAAGTCCTAAGGAAATATCAAGACAAATACAATACTACTCTACGAAATGAGAATCTACCAGTGAAAACAGACTGCCACCCAGAATTAGATGACTCAGAACTACTCAACGAATCAGGCCACAAAAAATTACAACATATCATCGGTCTAGGACAATGGATAGTATTATCTGGTCTAGTTTTGCTCTCGTGAGCTTACTACTTCACTAACACGTTTACACGTGTAGTCCACTAGGTAATTTTAGTAGTATTCAGTGATTTCAAGTATTAGTATTTAGATTTGTGAGTGTTTTTCATATAAGATGATTTCTTGGATCAAACCCCTATTCGTGCACTATTAGCGCACCTTTAGCGATTCGGCGAGTCAGCTCGCTTATTTTCCTGTTAGTTGTACGTGTGTTGGTGTATCTCATTCGTGTGTATCTCCGAATGTCCGTACGTCAGTACGTTTGCTACCGGCGCTTTTCTAGAGTCCCCGTGTCTTCGTACTCGTAGTGTTAAGTACTTGTAGAAGATACCTTAAGGGCCGGTCCTTTTATTTGCACCTCCACATGCATCTCCTACATAAGGAGAATAGCTTTACTCCACCCATAAGCTTAGTGAGTAGATCTGCAATATTAGTTTCACCGGGTTCCTTGCCAATCCGGATAATCTTTCCCGCGATGCATTCACGTGCTTTGTGGTAAGCAATACTGTTGTGCTTCTTCTTACAAGGGCTTTCCGGGTGTGTTACATTCTTAACAACCGAGTCATTGTCACAATACATGTTGGTTGGTCCTTCTATAGGTATGCCCCTCATTCTGAGCTTTTATCGTAGGCCTTCTATCATTTCAATTGCAATCTTGAGTGCCACAATTTCTGAGCCAAACGTGGATGTTTCAACGGTTGTATGCCTCTTAGAGAACCATAGGAGTGGTGCCCTGTTAACAAAGATGATGATTCCTGTATGAGATCCCCTAGTAGCCTTGCAACCGGCGTGGTCGGCGTCCACAAAACATGTGGTAGTTACGGCCTTTCCTTGTGGCTCGGGCATATCTGGAGGAATTAGTTCCCCCGCTTCTGGATAGAATTCAGCCCAGTCACATTCATGGAATACTGATTTGTCAAGTTCTGGGATGGAGCAGTCATGAAAAGAATTCACCGTGTAACGCGTACTGTACGAAAATTCATAAGGGCAAATAACCTTATTCGTAAGGTTATTTAACTTGAGTGAATAATCGTCGGTGTTTCCATGTGGCTTGTCTCTTTACCAAATTTCCCCATCAGCTCACTCTTCGAAGAATTAACAACTCTAAAACACCATCATGCCCTAAAATCTATGTACAACCTAGTACTAATTCTACGTAATAAGGTACAAATACTGTGATATTCCAATGAGAATATCACGGTGAATTACACGGTAATACGATACTAAGAAAGACCAATCGAAGATGGTTTGCGTGTATTTTGTGTCTTAAGAATTACATGTGTTTTGTATGCTTGAAATTACACGATACGACGAGTAATTTGACGACGATTAATTAACCTGTCGATCGTCACCGACAAGGTCAAATGAACTGTAACATCGATTGTTCTACTCACTAAATCAATCGGTCATAAGACTGATTGCATTTGTTGTTCATTACGACACACTTTCTTTAGTTTATCAGACCCACAGCGTCTACGGGCTGTGGCCAGCATCCTACAATGCTGAGGACCGATTGGCGTTTCCCACTGAGAAACGCAGTTGAGCTCGAAGACAAAGAATCCGGATTAGCCTGATCAGCTACCGGCATCAACCCTCAAGGATGTAAAAGAGGCAGTTGCCTGTGGAGCCCTGGAATAGACCAACACCAGGGCGGTCTCCCTGAAAGAAGAGACCGAAGAACCGAACCAAGGTGGTGGCTCCACCGGGTTTCGGGATCCAGCAGAAAAACAAGCAAGGGAAAAGAAGCTGGACGGCTCAGTCGAAAGGGCCGCCCAGGTTGGCATCAGTTGAAAGGAATCAATATTCGAGAACACTGATCTTTCACTGAAAACAAGAATGAGTGAGCCAGAAGATTGAGCCTGAAGTATTCTGTGGTGAAACAGATTGGAAGGAACAGATTGCAAAGAGCATCTGCCCGGGAGGAACAGATTGCAAAAAGCATCTGCCCGCACGAAAACGAAAATCCAAAGATATGAGAACACCAATCCTCGAAGAGCGGAAAGATCCGGAACAAAAAGAGAACACTAAATTCTCAGGAAACAATTCCACCACAGAAATACAGAGTGAGCAAAATCCCAAGAAAGGATAGGAAAGCTCACAATCTTGATTTGCAACGAAAGCAAAAGCTCACACAAAACTAACCGGAACGAAAACTCGATCCGAATAGTCAGAAAGTACACAAACCGGAACGAAAATTCGATCCGGATAAATACAAAACAGATAAGCAAATCACACTCAACAGTCACCAACTATTGACCACCCACCTCTCACATCCAATCCTCGATTTGATTACACTCTTCCACCCAATACCAACTTCCATCGGATACCACACTACGAATCGCCGAGTATAATTCGAAACTTCGTTTGAAATTCTCCACCATGGTACGAACTAGAGCGGACGGCGACATGGAAGAAACAAAAATGGAAGTGGATGAGGATGATTCACAGAATTCTAGTGAAAACAATGGAAGAGGTATGCAAGAAAAGGAAGATTTGGAAGATAAAATCATGGAAGTCATGGAAAGGGCCTTTGGGGACCCAGAAACAAAATCAACCATGAAGAGAATCATCGACCAAGAAATAAAGAAGAGAGTCAGGGCAATGAGAGATGCAGAAAGAAGGGGTGTGAATCCAGATGACGCGGATAGCGAAAATGATGAGGATGAAGGAAACGATGCTGACCAAAATGCAGAGAACGCAAGAGCTGAACGGCTGGGAAGAAGGTCATCCCAACCCAGGATAAAAATCAGGGGATTCAACAATGGTAGATTTCTGAACCCAGAACAGCTTGCTTTCAGGAGCAGCCTAATGGATTTTGGTATCAACTATGAATCAGCTGAAGAAATTATGAGGGGAGGGATGTCTAATATCCGCGAAATTACAGACCTCAACAAGGAAAGCATCAAATCGTTCATGCATGGATTGAAATCTATCAGTCCGGACTGTCCTAATCCAAAAAGTATCCACTATGGTAACAGGCTATCATCGAGGCTCCTAACTTGGGCAAATTGGGCCCGGTATCAACCATTGATTGGAGTCAAGCCAAGGGCTATCGACTGGAAAGCAAACCCAAACAACCTGGAACTGCAGCAATTCAGAATCAAGATGATGGAATCAAGTGTGAAATCACAGGAAAAGGCAACTCCACCGGAGCTGAAGGATCTCACAAAATTCAGGGAATGGGAGGAAGGCTTCCGACAAAACCTGAGGTACAGATTCAACTCTGAGGGATTTCCAATCTTGTATGTCATAAGACCCCAAGAAAAGGAAGAAGTTACTGATGAAGCCAGGGCTGGAACAGTCGGGCAAAGTACAACAGATACTTATCCAACTTGGAGTGATTACAATGAAAGATGTGGCGTCCTGTCAGGTCACCAATATGATGAGGACAACAACGTCGTCTGGAGGCTGTTGTGTGACGCAACAAGAAAAGGTCCTGGGTGGGAATATGTGGCACATTTCCAAAACACTGCACTGAATTCTGGTAATGCCAGAAACGCTTTCATTTCCCTCATGCAACATGCTTACACTGATACCAATATCACTATGGTTCTGAATAAGACATATCAGGATATGAAAGATTCACACTACACTGGAGATTCCAAGGGTTATGACTGGAACAAGCACAAGCGAAATTGGACTGCTTTTCATGGAACAATTCTGAGATTTGAAAAGAATCATAATGAAAGAAGATTTGTCTGGGATTTTATCAATTCAATCAGTGATGAGCGACTTGATGCTGCAAAAGCAGATGCAATTGATGAGAGCAAAGACTATCGTGACAACTTCAATGAATGTTTGATTCTATTCACCAATCGCCTTGGATTGAAAAAGCTTGCAACAGGGAAGAGTAAAAGAGGTTCCAGAAGTTTGTATTCTATGGGCACAACCAGCAACAAAAAGCAAAAGACAACTGGAACTTTTACAGGAAAAGTTGAGTGCAAGCCTTACCCAACAAGTGTTTATAAAACAATGTCAAAAGAACAGCGCCAGGAGCTTTACCAGATGAGACAGGCTAAAAAGAAAAGAAATCTCAAGGCTGCTGAGACCAAAAAGAAAGAAACTGAAAATGAAGGCGCGGGTGACAGTTTTGGATCAAAATCTAAGAAATGACATAATAACCGGACACTATCACTAGAACACAAATTGTTAAAAATGGTGAGCCGGTCATTATACCAGATGAATGTCCCTGTAGGTTTTGATGATGGGGAAAATGAAGAAGGATATTGTGAGTTAGACTCACATGCAGATACTACCGCAGCAGGAAGCAATATGGTATTGCTGAATCCTGATCAAATCACAACACACGTTGATGTTGCACCTTTTTCTGAAGAATACAAGCCCATCAAGAAAATCCCCATTGGAAGCTGTGCAACTGCATGGACGAATCCAACATCAGGCCAAGTATATATCATAGTGTTCCATCAAGCACTGTACTTCGGGGACAAATTGAAAAACAGCTTGATATGCCCAAATCAAGTGAGGGACTGCAATTTCAACTCTGTTGAAGAGACACCTCGCCAATTTGATCCAAGATCCAAGCATGGAATTACAATTCAAACTCCACTGGAGGATGATGATCCGAAGAAAGTTTTTATCAAACTGAGTATGAGGAATGTGATCTCATATTTCCCCACAAGAAAGCCCACAAGAATGGAACTTGATGAATGTCAACATTTGATAGCAACAAATGATACCCCCTGGGATCCACATTCACTGAAGTTCAGGATGGCCGAGCTAGCCATTGACAATGGAGATCCAATTTCAGGGGACCAATTCAGCCTTCAAGCTATGTCAACCGAAGAAGACCAAGCAATGGAGGAAAGTTCTGTTGTAACAGAACCTGCTAGTAATGTTACAAATAAACTTCCCAAGACCAGCTTAAGAAAAGAACGGCATCCAAGTGTCATGCAGCAATGCAAACTGATGAGGGTTCATCAAGTATCCACAAGGAGAATGCTAACTGAATGCCAGATTGCAACAGATGGAAATATTGCTCATCGGATTTCTTCAGTAAGGAATATTTCAAGCGCGCGAAGGGTAGACCAATTTTTGTTTGATGATACAGAATTTGACTTTATGGAAGCTCCTGAAGAAGAATCAAAACAGGCCCCTAGCTTGCAAGAAATTGACAATACACTAGAAAGGAGGTCTCTTGACAGAAGAAATCAATGGGGGCCATCAGTGATAACAATTGAAGGTCCAAACAAAGTTGACTGTGAACGCCTAGCCAAAACTTGGAACATTAGTTTCAAGAAAGCTGAACAGACACTGAAAGTCACGACGCAGAAGGCACTCAGGAATTTGCAATCACCATTGATGAAACGGCTGCCTACTCAGCGCTTCAGGAACAAGAGAGTCGCACAAGGAACCTGGTACACTGATACATGGCATGCAAGAACCACGAGTATTATGAGGCAAGAAAAATGTGCACAGATCTTTACAAATGGAAATGGGTTTGAAGTATTTATACCAATACAGGACAAATCACAAGCCCACCAAGGACTGAAGACATTTATTCATGAAATTGGAATTCCAGAGCATTTGATTTCTGATGGTGCGCCAGAACAAGGATCCCCAAGAACCTACAAAACACACTGGAATTCAATTGTAAAGCGCAACCATATCCATCAGACATTTATCCAGCCACATTGCCCATTCCAAAATCGAGCAGAACAAGCGATTGGCCATCTTGGTAGTGCAATCACAACCAAGTCTGCAAAGAAGAAGTCACCGAGAAGATTATGGTCATTTTGTGGTGAACTATGTGCTAATATCAGGCAGCGAACAGCCTCCAACAACCCTTCTTCAATGGGGAGAACCCCATTTGAATTGGTCCATGGCTATAGACCGGATATTACATTATATACTTCATCAGAATGGTATGATTTTGTGTTTTATTATGAAAAAGGTGATTCTTCCACCCGAGGTGTTGAAAGGCTGGCGCGATGGTTGGGTCCCTGTGGAAATAGGGTAGGTGGGGGGGATTGTTTTTGGCTCCTGACCGAATCAGCAATACCAATATCTACAAATTCAATAAGACCCGTCAAGGAATTTGAATGGCGGGACAGAGATATCCTCAGAAGAATGGAAGCCATTGACAAATCAATTGAATCCAAGATTGGAGATGAAGTCAAGGACAGCGCATCATTCTTCCAGGAAAACTACCCAGAGCCCCAAATAGAGCTATTTGAGAATCAACCAGAAAAAACACCGGATATGAAACTTGAAATGGCTGAGCCAGAAGCATCGGTAGAAGATGTTGATGAACCAGATGAATATCTGGGAAATGAAGTGATCATTGAAAGAGGTGATGAAAGACTCAAGTGCATTGTCAAGGACAGGGTTCGCGACTTGCAAAACAGACCGATAGGAATCAGAAATGAGAATCCCATACTAGACACGAGGCTGTATAAATTGCAACTACCTGATGGTACAATGGAGGAATACACGGCAAATATTGTTGCAGAGAGTCTGTATAGTTCTGTTGATGATGACGGAAGGATGTTCACTTTACTGGATGAGCTCATTGACCATGAAAAAGACAACACTGCTTTAAGTGATGAGGAAGCAACAACTATAGCAAAAAATGGCAGGAAAACCCATAAACCTACAACTAGGGGTTGGAGAATTTTAGCCAGTTGGAAAGATGGCACTGAATCTTGGTGTAAGCTAAGTGATGTGAAAGAGTCATTTCCAGTGCAATTGGCTGAATATGCTATCAACAATAATCTTGAAAAAACACCAGCTTTCAGATGGTGGGTGCACAAAATTTTGAGGAGGAAGGATCGAATCCTTAAAGCGGCCAAAACAGCAAAGTATTGGTTAAAGACTCACAAATATGGAGTTGAATTGCCACATTCAATCAAACAAGCGCTGGCTATTGATAAGAAAACGGGGACCGACCACTGGGAAAGAGCAATTCATAAGGAAATGACAAATAATATGGCAGCGTTTGAATTTTCTGATGATGATGTTATTCCAGTTGGCCATAAACAGATAACAACCCACATGATTTTTGACATCAAGCTTGGGTCCCTAACAAGGAAGGCCAGGTTGGTAGGGGACGGTCACAAAGTCCCTGCAGTGGCCAAAGAAAATACTTATTCATCGGTTCCCAGTCGAGACTCAGTAAGAATATTCTTTCTGCTGGCAGCGCTGAATGATTTGAAGGTTCTCTCAGCTGATATCCAAAATGCATATTTGACAGCCCCGATTAAAGAGAAATACTTCCTAAAAGCGAGAGAAGAAGATGGTTTTCCACCTCACCTTGCAGGAAGACCTTGTAAGATTGTCCGCGCATTGTATGGACTGCCGGTTGCTGGTGCATCTTTCAGGTCATACCTCACCCAGCATTTGAGAGATCTTGGATATTCACCTTGCAAGGCAGATCCGGATGTGCACTTAAGAATTGAAACCAGGAAAGATGGATCCAGATACTGGGCAATGCTCATTGCATACGTAGATGATATCCTATGTTCTGGCGAAGATCCAAAGTTCCAGCTTGAAAACATTGAACGAAAGTTCAAATTGAAGGATGATACGATTGAAGAGCCAACTCTATATTTGGGAGCTGATATTGGGAAATTCTATTTTGAAGGTGATTCAAAGCCAAGATGGTCATTATCAAGCACTAAGTACACAGCGAAAGCTGTTGCAGCAGTCGAACAAGAGTTAGGAACTGAAAAATACGGCTACAAGTATCTACCAAAATCAGCATCCAGCCCACTGTCACATGATTACCGACCGGAAATTGATATATCAGAAGAATTGAATCCTGAATTGCAAAATTACTATCAAGGTTTAATTGGAGTTCTCAGGTGGATTTGTGAATTAGGAAGACTTGACATAGTAATGCCAGTCTCACTAATGTCAAGGTATTTGGCACAGGCAAGGATCGGGCATTTGAATCAATTATTTCACATATTTGCATATTTAAAAAAGTACAACAGGTCAAAACTGGTTTTTGATGATACTGTACCAAGTGTTGATGAAAGTAAATTTCAAAAATGTGACTGGTCTGAATTTTATCCTGGTGCCGCTGAAGTCATACCAACAGATATGCCTGAAGCTTTGGGAAAACATGTGACGATGAGCTGTTTTGTCGATGCTGACCATGCTGGATGCAAGGCAACAAGGAGATCTCATACTGGTGTTATTATCTTCATTAATAATGCACCGATCATTTGGTTTTCCAAAAGACAAACAACAGTTGAGACATCAACTTTTGGATCTGAAATCATTGCTTTGAAAATTGCAATCGAATTGGTTGAAGGTCTAAGGTACAAGTTGAGAATGATGGGTGTTCCAATTGATGGGAGCACAAATGTGTATTGTGATAATGATTCAGTTGTCACAAATGTTACACGACCTGAAAGCCCATGTAAGAAGAAGCACAACAGCATTGCATACCACAAAGCGCGTGAATCTATTGCAGCAGGAATTATCAGAGTTGCAAAGGAACCAGGTTCAACAAATATTGCTGATTTGTTTACAAAGCTAATGAGCGGCGCTGTTTTCCGGGAACATTGTTCTCGTTGCATGTGGTAAAGTAAAGAATCAATCATTCGATGGAATGTTCGATCGATTGTTCGATTGAAGTAACAAGTTGATTTTATGTTCGATCTGCAATGAGCATTTCGAAGATGGATAATTTGATCCATGAATACAATATATCAAACTGGCAAGGATCAGGGCAAAATGCCATGGTATAAGCCAGAATGAAAGGCAAAACGCCGCCCCATTTCTTTTTGATAGGGCCTCTGATGGTAGACTGGATACAGTTTGGTATTCAACTCACGATGAACATATTAAGCCATAGAATCCAGCCGCTTAACGGTTGGAGGATTTATGACTGAAGGGGACTGAAAAGAATTCACCGTGTAACGCGTACTGTACGAAAAGTCATAAGGGCAAATAACCTTATTCGTAAGGTTATTTAACTTGAGTGAATAATCGTCGGTAATCCATGTGGCTTGTCTCTTTACCAAATTTCCCCATCAGCTCACTCTTCGAAGAATTAACAACTCTAAAACACCATCATGCCCTAAAATCTATGTACAACCTAGTACTAATTCTACGTAATAAGGTACAAATACTGTGATATTCCAATGAGAATATCACGGTGAATTACACGGTAATACGATACTAAGAAAGACCAATCGAAGATGGTTTGCGTGTATTTTGTGTCTTAAGAATTACATGTGTTTTGTATGCTTGAAATTACACGATACGACGAGTAATTTGACGACGATTAATTAACCTGTCGATCGTCACCGACAAGGTCAAATGAACTGTAACATCGATTGTTCTACTCACTAAATCAATCGGTCATAAGACTGATTGCATTTGTTGTTCATTACGACACACTTTCTTTAGTCAAACACCAACTTTGATTTGCTGTAATTCTCTAAGTATGCAAACAAATGAAACAATTGGTTTAGATGCCCTTCTCGGGCCTGTGCAAGATACCGGGACATAAGTGAAACAGGCATTACGATATCTAGCCGTCCGAGTTCACATATCCAATGGAGTATACCTATTAAACCCTGGTAATGGTTTTGTTTCTCTGAACCAAGTTCCAGTGAGGCGTCGATTTTGGGCCTATATCCAGTTACCAATGGTGATTTTGCGGATTTTGGGAGTATCTTGAAGGCATATTGCCCCCTACTCAATTCCTCCTCAACAGATTTAACGGCTTTGGACGTATACTTAGTTGAAGACATGGACCAGTACTCAGCCCCATCAACGGACGTGTTGCCAATGTCTGCCCCTAGGTAGAAGGTGGGTGGTTCAACGGTCCCATCCTTCAGTTTGAATTGTCTTTCAATAGCATCCATTTGGAACTTCGGATCCATTCCACATACAAGGATGTCATCCACATATGCCACACAGTATTTGTAATATGCCGAGCCTCCTTTCTTCACAGCCGGCCGCATATATACGTCCGGATCCGCTTTGCAAGACTTATATCCAAGCCCCCTTAAGTGCTCAGACAGATGGGATTGAAATGGTGCGCCCGCAACTGGTAAACCATACAGAGCTCTTACAATTTTGCAGGGCCTTCCACATAACTCCGGTGCAAACCCTTGTTCCAGTGTAGCCACTGTGTAGTACTTTTCCTTAATTGGTGCGGTTAAGTATGCATTTTGGATGTCGGCACTTAAGACCTCAAGGTCATTAAGTGCAGCGACTAGGAAGAACATCCGGACTGAATCCCTGCTGGGCACGCTTGAGTATGTATACTCCCGTAAAATTTCGGGCACTTTATGCCCGTTGCCAACAAGTCTGGCCTTCCAAGTTAAATCTATTTTCATGTCAAATACCATGTGCATAGTGATTTTTGTATGTGCCACCAGTACTTTGTCCTCGTCGTTGAACTCGAAGGCTATGAAATTGTTCTTCATTTCTTTTGCAATAGCCCGGGCCCAATAGTCACTGCCGGATTCCTCATCTATCTTTCTTGCTTCAGCAATTGTTTTTGGTAGTCTAACCCCATACTTATGGGATTTGGTCCAATATTTGGTCTTGGCGCTGGAGATAATCTGGTCTTTCTTCCGAATTACCCGATAGGCTCACCACTTGAAAGCTGGCTCATCTATTATGCCTTGTTCTTTGGCAAACAGAGCCGTTTTGACGGGGAAACTTTCCTTCATGTCACTTAACTTTGCCCAAGAAGAAGGTCCATCTTTCCAACTGACCAGGATTCTCCACCCTTTGGTTGTTGGCTTAGTCCGAGTTTGTCCGGACTTAGTAGTGATAGTTGCCTGCTGTATTGTCAGAGCCTCTTTATCCTTTTCATAGTCAAGTAGCTCGTTCAGGAGACAGTACATGCGCCCCTTGTCATCCACGGAGGAATAGAGATTCTCCGCAAGCACATTTGCCGTGTAGATCTCTATGGATCCATCTGGCATAGAAACCTTGTAGGATCTTGTGTCTAGGAGTGGATTGTTATTCTTTTCTCCAACTAAGATCCCACTTGCGTCCCTGTACCGGTTATTAGCCGTACCGCGAATCCGTTGGTCCCCTATCTGCAGTAACACTTGGCTTCCAAGGTACTCGTCAAGATTGTTGGTTAAATCATTGATGTCCGGGGATGACGCCTCTGGCTCAGCCATAAGTACCTCGTCCTCACCCTCATATTTGCCATCAAATAGGCCCAAAGGTGGTTCCCCTAACTCGTTTTCCAGGTAAGTATCCGAGGGCTTCGCCTCATCACCGATCCTTTCATTAAGTAGTTTGTTGTGTTCCTCCAACTGTAGGATAGTGTCTGGGTGCTTCCATTCCACTTCAGATATAGGCCGTGTGCTGTTTGTTATGTGTACTTTTCCAGTCTTATACAATACATAGTGCCAATCGCCACCTCCATAAATATCTCCACATGGGCCCAGCCATCGTCCGTATTTCTCCGACTTATCCTGTAGGTCGTACCACCGGATGAAATCATACCAATCGTGTATCATGTATGGGGTTATATTCGGAGTATATCCATGGACTAACTCAAATCCGGTCCTTCCCATAGCCGATGGATCCCCGGATGTGGTGTTACTTAACCTTCCGGCCGCCAACATTCCGCAAAAGGCCCAGCACCTCCTCGGACTTCCTTTCTTAGAAGTCATCAATCGGATTGATCTCCTCAGGTCCCCTGCACTGTGTTCTGCCGTATTCTGCCACCAACAATGGGGCTGTGTATAGGTTTGGCGAATGCGATACTCCAATCAAAGCCTAGTCCATCCAGTGCTGTGTGTCTCATGATTTCCTTGGGCCTTTGCCCCATCAGTGACAAGATGTTTCGGTATTCCTACCTCATTTATGAAGCAAGATAGTCCATCGTGGCATCGTTTCTCCCCTCTTACTGGATAGAACGCCACATATCCTTTCCCATTGGTAAAGATTTGTGCATCTGTATCATTCCGAATGATACTCGGTACTTTGAACTTCATGGTATCAGCGAACCACCAACCCTTAAGTACTTTTCTGTTTCTCCACTTTTGGGTCTTTAGCCTGCGGGTGATTGGTTGCGTAAGGTTTCTTATGCCTTCTTGGGTAGTGACCTTAATTGTTTCTTTGGCCCTCTTAACACTGATGTTCCACATCTTTGCGATGGCTTCTGAATCATATCTGTCCACTTTCTCCGGAATCCTTATCGGAGGTCCCCATTGTCCGCGTCGGATAAATGACCTCTTCTCTAGGGAAGTTTCCTTATCTATCACATCTTGCTGGCGTCGGAGTAATTTCCTTTCTTTTGTCCGAGCTTTTGCTTCCTTTTGGATGGCAAGCTCTTCCTCTGTTAGTGAAATCGAAGTTTTGGTTGAAGTAGCAGACATTTGGAGTATCTCCGAGCTTTCTCTGTCCCCAGTACTCTTAACAAAAACTGAGTGTAACCGGTCGCCAATCTCTTGTTGAGTATACCCAGGCCGTTGAGTACCGGTTGTACAGATCATCTGTAGGTATCTGAGTCAATACTCTTTGTGTTTTACATTGATGTGTATACTAGGGTTGGCTGTGGATCGTATCCAAGACTTGACTGTGCCAGTCGGCCCTCTCCCTGAGAGGGCTGCCACCACTCGTGGGAAAGACGCGTTGGCTGCTTCTTCATCTTCTTTGAAGTGGGGGGTGTATGGGTCCCAAGTATGTGTATCGGTTGCAAGGACTTGGTCACATGTATCAAGTTTGCGGCGTGTTGGCTTGCGTGTGTCAAAGTATGACAGAACGCCGTCGACTAGCAATGGTATTGTCAATTCAAAACCGTCGGACCGAAAGATAAGACTGTGACTGGAAGAATTGCAGTATCTTCTTGGTATGTCTTCAACCACATTCAAATTGCATTCTCGGATTTGGTTTGGGCATATCAGACTGTGCTGTAGTGATTCTCCAAAGTAGAGGGCCTGTCCGAATACCAATATGTATGTGATACCGTCGCTTGGATCTGTCCAAGCAGTAGCACAACGGGCAATAGGGACATCTTTCATTGGTGAGTACACATCAGAAAATGGGGCAACATCAGCAAATGTCATTATAGAATCCAGTGGATCAAGTAATACCATATTAGATCCCGCTGCAGTCGTGTGTGCGTGACTATCCAGCTCGCATCGGCCTGGCTTAATACTGGATGACTGGGTCATCTCTTCGAGATGGACTATCGGCCGGCCTACCCGTGGTTCTATCTTAAGGCCCCGGCCGGCGAATCAATTTCCATTCCCGTTTCCAATATGGCTGTGACAGCCAAACTGGTTTCCTGCTGAACTGGAGTTATTGGGAGGGTTTGCAGCACTTTTGATTGTTGGTTGCCCCCGCTATTGCTTGCATTTTTTGCTTGTTTTAGCGCTTGGACTCTTTGCTGCTGTTCTTTAGACATGCTTAACCATACTTCTCGTGGATAGAACTTGCATTCGACGGGCCCTTTATAGGTCCCTGGTTGTGCTTTTGAGCCATCACTACTGGTGTTGTTGTTGCCTTGTGACTTGCTGGAAGAGGAGTTGCCGCGTTTGTTGTCACCTTTCCTCTTTTTGTTCTGAGTGAAGGCTGACACGTTCCGGCCCCTCTTGTTTGGTTGGTTCTGGAGTTTCTTTACTCCGAGTGCCCGGGTAAGATACACGGAAGCTTTCTCAAAATTTGCATAATAGTCAGACCCTTCTATTATAACAGCCGGAATTAGAGTTGTTAGGTGAAGAACAGAATAAATGAGAATACGAGGTGATCAGAAACAGTACATAAATAACCGTACAATCGTAGTCGTACTACGACTAATCGGGATACGCGAGTCACGACACCTGCCACAAATATCTGGGATACACAAGAGTCGTAAACCTGAACCATAACCGTGAATCAAGTATTAGATACTTATCCCTAATTGGCCATGTGGCTAATTGGTCTGATGTGGCAAACTGAGTATGATAAGAAACAGATTGAACAATCGGCGACGAGTCTCATTAAGTAAAGTAATTGCGGACAGTCAGCTAAGGCTAAATACTGTACGAATATACTAAGTGACACAGGATCATCATGACCAAGTGCCAAGGCACTATCATGATTATTCCATCACCAACACGTGAGAATTGATATGCCCGGTTGGTCGCATATGCTTTACCATCCATCCAGAGAATAACGGAATCGCTTAATTAAGCGATCAATCGCTTAATTAGCAAATAACAAGGGATTGCATGTGTTAACAAAAGGGCTAACACAGGAATACGCGGAATACTCCAATAGAGGTCCGGATTCTTAGATTAACCTAATTAGATCATAATTCAAATTACCAGTTATTGATTAACAGTCGCAGCCTCATACGAAAGCTATATATTATACATACATACGAATTCGAGCCAACCGGATCCGACAAAGTCAACAGAAAATCTACACAAAATACCCTACTGGTAATAATTATCCGAACGCGAAAACTATTTGCGATCGACTATCGAAAATAATCCAACCTGAGAGATCATCCCACCGAAACAAAATCTAACACCACAGCCCGAATCTACTGAAACTTTGGCTTATCTCGTACACCATAAAACAGATATCACTGAAAATAGCACCATTCATCTGCTAAGCCAATAGAAAATCCTACAAAATAAAATACCCCGAAAACAAAAACAACCTTGTAACAATCATCATCATGTTCGATTCATCGGAAATGCTCTCTTTATCGGAAATCCTCATAGTCACCTGCGGTTGCATCATTGCACCAGCAACCATGTACATCATGAACAACCAAACGGTCCAGGCTATCAAAAACCAAGCAAGATGGGATGAGCAAGAACAAAGGATTGAAAGAATGACCAACCAAGCAAAGAACAATGACCAAGAGAAGGCTAACCAAGTAAGGTGCGAGGAACGAGACAGGGCTATCGAGAGATTGACTCACGAACTATCTAAACTCAAAGAAAAAGAGAAGGAGTGCAAAAAGGATGCCCCTCAGCGCCTCAAGCCAAGACAAATCCAGGATTTTGATGGTAGCCAAGATAACTGGATCAAATGGAGATGTGACACCAAAGCAACACTCCATGCCACTGAACACCGAGACATTATGGAAAGTCGTGAAGCAGCTGACAACGACCATCCATTGAACAGCGCACTATGGGGTACACTACTGAATGCATGCAGTGGAGGTAGCGCATCTTCCAAAGTTACCAGACACGAGGATGCCAGCGATGGGCATGCAGCATGGAAAGAATTGTTGGAATGGTATGACTCTGAGTCCCAACAAGAGGCCTATGCAGCAACAATGAAATTATAACTTGAAGGGGTTAGACTACACCCCGGCGGCAATATTTCCGACTATATCAACAATTTTGAGAGTATCTACCAAAAAGGGAGTAAAATCCCACCCTTCAACATACGAGAATGTGATGCCAAGAATACTTTTGCGCGGAATCTATTGGACCCTGACTTGGCTCAACTCAAAATGGAGCTCCAAGAGGGCAGAGCCAAGATGAACCTGGTAGAAATGGTGCAGAAGCTTAGAATTCGAGACAAGGAACTACAATTGAATTTACTGTCAGATAAAAATGACAATAAAAGATCTATTCGCAGGGTTACAGAAGTTCAAGAACCACTGACAAAACGCCAGCAACATGCACCTCCACCGGTCGCTGACGGCGCTCTCACTACAGTACACCCCAACCTTAAAGGCATTTTACGCATCCCGCCCACAACATGGGCCACCTTGTGCAAACCACACAGGGAATGGGTTCTTCTTTACAATCGGTCTGCGCGTCACCAGGAATCACCACCACCGACTCCAGCTGACATTACTCTTGGCGCTCCACAGGATGATGGCCTCAACAATACAGATATTTACCGCTCCAGCAACAAGCCCAGACGCGTTTGACGACTCTCTACACCGGCACCCTTCGCGCACCCACCCTCATTAGCACCTTCTTTGCTACCTACTGACGAGGATCCAGAAGAAAGTATTGGGTCCATCGACGAATCTGCTCTTTTCCCCCCAGGGAGCACTAAACTTTGTACAGTCCGATTCCACCTGCATTCTGAGGGGGGAGATGGCACGCCAGATGCAACAAACCAACAGAATACAGGACCTAGACCTAGAAGAAATCCAACCAGAAGGGCAAGAGCCGCATCCTTCTTTTCCACAGCTAGACGGTTGAAAATGACGAACACAACCTTATACGAAACAGAAAGCCACAGTGAAAGCGATTACAGCGACAGCGACAGCGACTGTGACAGCGATAGCGTCAACAACACCGGCAAGAAACGACAGAGTGAACCCAATCCAATTGTAAGAAAGAAAAATACTCAGGTTGTCCAGGGTACACCTCGGAGACAAAAACAACTGCAAGCACTCAGACGCTACCGGGAAGTAAAACCGGATGATAATATCACAGTAATTGATAGTGGAGGGGGAAAACGCCCAACCGTTACGGCCAGGGCATGGACTAAAACAGGAGGAGACACAGGAATGACATCAGTAATGAAACCATACATGTCACAAGACGATGATGATCTAGTGGAATATCCCGTATGCAGCGCAGCAACAAAAGCATTCATTCCAGGACGCCAGGAACCAGTGATACTACTAGTACACTACGCAACCTTTATCTCACGAGACAAGGATTTTACAGATAGGGAATCACTACTTACAACGATGGACATGGGTTCTCACAATTTATTGGTGAATGGACTGCAACCCCAAATAAGCGACAAATGCGGCATCACAATTGAAAATACATTCTTACCATTCAGTTACGATGATGAAAAAGTTTATTACCACATCACAAAACCAACAGAGGAAGAAATGAAGGAATTGGAAGTTTTTGAATTAAACTCGCCGGCACCACCAAATATGAGACAGTAGTACCCAATGTTAAGAATAAAAAGATCGAGGGAGAAATTTGCCTTTGGAAATCTACCAATATTGGAATTGAGGAAGAGATTTGGAATGTTACCAGAAGAAACAGTGAGAAAAACACTAGAAAATACCACCCAATTTTACGAGGAAATCAAAGAAGAGAATCGGGCCATTCCAAGAAAACACTACAGGAAAAGATTTAAAGCATTCCACTACAAGGGGCAAAATGAGGACGTCAGCACTGACTACACCTTCTTCAGCCACAAAACGTCACAAGGACATAATGGTGGTCAATTCTTTGCAGGCACAAAATCCAAGATGTGGTTGTTCCATCCATTAAAAACAGAATCACAATGTACCAATGCCCTGCTGGATTATCTTTGTGAAAGAGGGGCGCCCAATACCATTATCAGTGACAATGCTAAATCAGAAAAGGGAGTCAAATGGACTGAAATTATGCGACAAAATATGATCAAAACAAGAACTTCAGAGCCACATTATCATCATCAGAACCCAGCAGAATCAGAATGGGCTCAATTGTCCAAAATGATTCAAAATTGCTTGAGAAAGTTCAAAGCCCCTATCGGATTGGCAAATTGGTGCTCCCTGTGGTGTGTTCAAATCAACAACCTAGCTGCACGAAAATCATTGGGATGGAAAGTCCCACAAGAAATATCACAAGGCTGGACACCAGATGTATCACATTTACGATTCCACTTCTACGAGCCAATATGGTGGTACAATCCAAGTTTCAAATCCCCTAAGAGTAACATGAGAAAAGGAAGATTCTTAGCATTTGCTGACTCAACAGGAGACGCAATGACGTATTATATATTGACTGAACCAGAATCTCCTAAGGAGAAACGGCAAGTCCTAATGCGATCAGTTGTGCGAACAAGAAGAAAAAATATTGGAACTAAAGATGAATACGTGAATGATGATCCAGAAGCAGCAGAATTTCGACTATCAACTTCAGAACACCAGCAGAATCTCAACGGCATTCAAAGCACAGATGAAGTCCCATTATTAGTGCCAGGCGACAAATTCGATGCAACTACTACTGGAATGGAATATTCAACCAGCAACAATCTACTTGACAAACCAGAATCTGAACAAACAGATCCAGGGGAGCAAGAAGAAGAAAATGAAGAAACTGAGCATGAAATCGAAAATTCGGATCAGGAAGCCCTTCCTAGTACAGTCGACGAAACCAATAACGCAGAAACACAAGATAATATACTTGAAAGTAATGATACAAATCTGGACCTTACTTTTCCAAAAATACTGGGCCATTTCTGGAAAGAAGGAATACTGATCCTTAAATCACAATATTTGGACGACCTGGAAGGAAACACTGCGTTGAATACTCCATTTCCTCAACTACGAAAAGATGAGCCTGTTGCCTGTGCAAAATACATAACACGCTACATCATCAAAGCAGGTGGAAGAAGGGGAAGCCACCCCCTACTGGATTGGTTAAGCTCAGTCCTCAAGCAAGATACAGCAATTACACGTCGTCTTCACTTAATACAAGCTCAAAAACCATGTTGCAACACCAATCAGAAGAAAATGTCTAGAAATCAAAGACAAGCCAAGAAGAAAAACAAAGAAAAATTTGGCCTACAAATTCCTAATACCTACAATGACTGTGTTTGCATTGATCAAGCTACTGGAGACACTAAATGGCAAGAATCGATTCAAAAAGAGATGGACGATTTGGACCAACTCAAGTGTTTCAAATATCATCCAGCTGAGAAAGAATTCCCCAAGTCCGAAGGATGGCAACAAGCAAGGCTCAATATGATCTGGGATATCAAAAGTGAAGACAAACGATACAAGAGCCGGCTGGTTGCAGGGGGGCATTTGGTGGATTCTACTGAATATAATACATATTCCAGCCAAGTCAACAGCCTATCTGTTTACCTACTATTTCTCATTGCACAACACCAAAACCTTGACTTAATGACTGCAGATGTGGGAAACGCCTTTCCAACAGCACCGGTTCAAGAAAAAGTATGGTGCTGGGCCACGGATGAATTTGGAGACAAGAAAGGCTGCAAGGTGGAAATACAACGAGCTCTCTATGGACTAGCAGGCTCAGGACGCGCATACGCTGATTTCTTTGCAGACACTCTGATGAATCTAGGATTCAGACCCTCCGGGGCTGACCCAGATCTTTGGATGAAACTGAGTGAAGACAACAAAAGTTACCACTACATTGGAACACACGTTGATGACCTTATGGTAGTGTCAAGGAAGCCTCAGGAGTGGATTGCACTGACCGAACAAGAATTTGCACTCAGAAACATAGAATCTGAACCTGGATATTATCTGGGTACAAGCTTGACAAGGATAAAGGACGGGAGATTACTATTGAACTCTACAAAATACATCTCAGAAGTCCTAAGGAAATATCAAGACAAATACAATATTACTCTACGAAATGAGAATCTATCAATGAAAACAGACTGCCACCCAGAATTAGATGACTCAGAACTACTCAACGAATCAGGCCACAAAGAATTCCAACATATCATCGGTCTAGGACAATGGATAGTATTGTCTGGAAGAATAGATATTGCATATGCCATTTCATCACTATCTAGATTTGCATCCGGACCAAGAGAAGGGCATCTACAAATGGCAAGACATGTGCTAGGATATTTGAAGAAATACAAAAAGAAAGGAATCTTAGTGGACCCACAATCACCCAAAATTCAGTCAATCGGGGAAGCAACAGTGAACTATGAAGAATTCACTCACCAATACAAGTACTACAAGGAAGAATTGGATCTGATGTTTCCAGCACCATTAATTGCAGAATTAGATTTAAATATCTTCTGTGACAGTGACCATGCTTATGATCTTGTAACAGGAAGGAGCATTACTGGTCTAATTGCATTTGTTAGATCAATGCCAGTATACTGGAAATCAAAACGACAAACATCAGTTCATACGAGCACATTTGGAGCAGAATTCACAGCGCTCAAAGATGCAGTAGCATTAGCCATCATGTTTAGGTACCACCTTCGATCCATGGGAATCCAAGTTACCAAGCCAACTGAGATCCATGTAGATAACAAAAGTGTGGTAATCAACTCAACCAATCCAGCAAGTACACTCAATAAGAAATCAATCACACTAGCATATCACTTTGTCAGACAACACCAAGCAGGAAAAGTAATCTCCATCAGCCATATCAAGTCTCATGAGAACTACGCGGATATACTAACAAAACCTCTCAACAGTACCGCACTAAGAAGCCTGCTTAATGCGTTTATGACCATGTAAAGTTAAGTACAAAATAAAAACGAGTAAAAACAATAATAACTGCCCACTTAACTCCACGAACACAAATCCATGCCTAAAAATATCTTTGCTTGTAAACAATTTGAAATGTGATACCAGACATAAAATCTGGAAAGGCAATGTTAAAAGCGTGGCATGGATTTCGGGGAGAACAACCGGAATTAGAGTTGTTAAGTGAAGAACAGAATAAATGAGAATACGACGCGATCAGAAACAGTACATAAATAACCGTACAATCGTAGTCGTACTACGACTAATCGGGATACGCGAGTCACGACACCTGCCACAAATATCTGGGATACACGAGAGTCGTAAACCCGAACCATAACCGTGAATCAAGTATTAGATACTTATCCCTAATTGGCCATGTGGCTAATTGGTCTGATGTGGCAAACTGAGTATGATAAGAAACAGATTGAACAATCGGCGACGAGTCTCATTAAGTAAAGTAATTGCGGACAGTCAGCTAAGGCTAAATACTGTACGAATATACTAAGTGACACGGGATCATCATGACCAAGTGCCAAGGCACTATCATGATTATTCCATCACCAACACGTGAGAATTGATATGCCCGGTTGATCGCATATGCTTTACCATCCATCCAGAGAATAACGGAATCACTTAATTAAGCGATCAATCGCTTAATTAGCAAATAACAAGGGATTGCATGTGTTAACAAAAGGGCTAACACGAGAATACGCGGAACACTCTAATAGAGGTCCGGATTCTTAGATTAACCTAATTAGATCATAATTCAAATTACCAGTTATTATGTTATTACGATTGGGATGGATTGCTTGAGTCATACATCCTGTAGGGATCGTATGAAGTCATACACAAACTGATCCTCGGGCGGGAATGCCTTGTATCCTATCAAGGTTTGCTTTGCATCGTGCCATAGCCTCTTGTGCTTGTCAAAATTGTAGTGTTTGGAATCTCCTTTGTATACTGATTCCCGGATAAATTGTCGTTTGGTTTCAACAATCAGTTTTATGTTGGTCTCTTCATATGCCTGAGAGTAGAGGGCGAAATATGCCTTATGTCCATTGCCTCCTACCCTGTTTTTGGTCCCAAAGATTTGTATATAGGACCAACCGGGACCGAATCCTACCAACTTTATTAATATCCCCCAAAGAGTATTGTTGTCTTTGGACCAATGAGAGTTGGCGTGGATCGTGCACCTTATTGCATACTCAGTCCAGTCGGAGTAAGCGTTGTCTGGGCCTGGACCGACAGTTCCACATCTGTTGGTTTCTCTGACTGTAGATTGTTGTCTTATCGTGTAGAGTAGGGATGTTTTGGTGACGCCCCTTTTATGCCGTAGGTATTCGCATACGGTTCTCATCAGATTCCCTGAACTTTGACATCGTAGTCAGTTTGTTGGGTAGTGTCAGGTCCTTTACTGCTGTATTTTCATCGTCCTCCTTCGTAGATCTCTATTGAATTCCTTTTGTGCCCAAAAGTACCAAAGCTACCCAAAGGTAGGTATTCTATTTGTACAAATCAATGAGTCCCGTATCAACCAAAGTAATTGATTCCCACGGCATATCGATTCCCACGGAGCATCGATTCCCATCGCGCATTGACGGTGAGCAATCTCGGTTTTATAATATTGTCATTGTTCTTCGGTGAGCAAACTCTGATTTTATAAAGTATCTCACGAGCTACGGGAGCAATTCCTGATCTTAATGATAAACATATCATGGAGTCTTCCTAACGGAATGAAGAAAACCGTTGGCGTGTGATTCTCACACACAATATATATATATATATATATATACAGATATATACAGTCAACGACCAATGCATGTACGGAAATAATCAGCGAGTAACCTCATCACTACGCAACAGCAGTTGCAGCGTATTTCACCTCAATAAAAGAGATATCTTGCGTTTCAGCAAGATTTCACTTTATCTCATACTTTTAACATTCAACTGATTTATATCCCAAAATTCACACTAGTTGCTACCAGCAACCTGTAATCTACATTACTAAGGTCTGTCTTGCTGTATCTGAATAAGTTCACAGTAAGAAGAGATCTGGCGTTTCCATAGTCTCGCCTGTAGTCCGATTATTCGTTGTGGAAAGTATCCAATCACAATTGTCACGCGTAGAGTACAATTGTTCGTCTACTAACACACTAACACAGCGTTGCTGTTCTTCAGAAGCCTTTGAATCAGACTCTCAACGGATTGGATTCAGAAGGAAAATAATAGATTAACAGTCGCAAGCTCCAAGGTGGCTTGCACACAAAGAACAGGGACGGAATTGAACACAATCCCTACGCTGGCATATGCCAATCGCACATCGTCTACGGAGCAGTTTCCTTTCACCACGTGATTCCTCCGACAAATCGGAATCATCACCAAGACTGAACATGCCCGCCAATCCATTCAGAAGTGGGAACAGCACAGGTGATGGCGATGCCGTTGCTGTCAACAATTTTCCTAGTTTTGATACCCACATGAAGCTGATACTTCTAACCTTATTCTGCCTAACAAGGGAAGCAGATAGCAACCTGTGCGTAGCTCTCCGAGAGGGAGGATTATGCGAGTGGCCGGCCATTCTCAAAGCACTCATCAAACCTGATTTTGCCCGCGAGCTTACCTACACTCAAGGCGGGCTACCAACCCATCTCCATCGATCCATCCAACGGACCATAGAGGCACTTGCGGAATTCTCATATGACCTGCGCAAGGACGGGAAAAACTGGAAGGATGTAATGTCATATACGTATGAAGACTTCAGAACCTTTTGCTTGGAACGCGCTCTACGCCTTCAGAGTGAATCTGTCCTGAACCCCCCAGCTCCTCCCCCGGGAACCAATAAAAAGACACCTCAGCAAGTGAAGTACGAATCCTGGTGTCGAAAAGTATGGGATGAAAAGTCCTTTACGTCCCTCACGAATGACTCAAGATTCAAACATTGGCTCGTGGGTTTCAAGGCTAAACTCGAGGCATACGACATTGACACCGAAACATTCCTTGATGAAACTTGGCCTCCAGCTGCACTACAAGGCTATACACGCGATCTCTTTGTCAAACAGTGTGCCTTCTTCTGGGTTCTAATGTTGGAAGTCTTCAAAAGTGACTTATCCGAGTCATGCGTGCACAGTCATTCCATCACACGCAATGGACGTCAAGCATACTTTGATTTTGTAAATCTTCACAGCGAATCAAAAGCCAAAGTATATGACAACTCGGCTCAATTGCAGGCGTTGCTGAAGTTGAATCTCAGCAACTGGAAAGAATCCAAAGTGAAATTTATCACACATTGGTTTGAAGAATTGAATCACCTCAACAAGCTTCGTCCTCCCAACAAACCCCTTGAGTACCATACTGCAAAATCAGCATTATGTCAAGCATGCTATTCCAGCTTTCAGCTAAGTGAACAGTTTGCCAAAGTCAAGGATCCAGGCGGCACAAATAGTACCGTGACAGATGCAGTCGCTGAGGCAGCTGCTATCCACAAACTCAAAATCACGCTCCTACTCGAAGCAACCCGACTCATTTCTCAGTCTGCAATGTCGGCTCCTAAGTCAACGGTACGTGCACATGTGCACAACTTCTCATGTGGACAAGACCAAAACCATGACGACTATGCTCTTCCTATCGAATTCGAAGGTGACTACCAAGACTACGCGGTATTCAAGGCTGGACGTTCACCTGACCCTACCACGCGCCTGCCCACTGGCATATGGAAGGCCTTATCACGTCAAGACATGAAGAGTTGGCTGAATTTTTCCCCGGAAGGCAAGAAAATAGTGGTTGCATCATTACAGCGCGAATTGCTCCCAAATGATCAGCCGGATCTTAATGCTGTCAAACCCATCACCTGGAAAGCATACAAACATGGACACTCCGTCTCATTCCTAGAAGATGATACCTCAAACAAAGATGAACATATCAATGCCTCAGCAGACCTCCATCCCGCTGTGGAAAATGATTGTAGAGGTGTCTTCCATGCATCACTTGGTGTATACAAGTCTCAGACTTCTTCCTCCAAGGACCAAAGACCCCTCAAGTCTTCCGTGTCGCCTGCGCATCCCGCACGATTCCTCTCTGAGAACCCTGACATTTGGTACAAAAAGGATGGTGATACCCAGATACCTGTGGGAACATCCTCTTATTCCGTCAATTTTCATCAATGGTATAACCACGATGATGATCTGACCTTTCCACATGATAATCAAGTAACATCGTACACTTATCGTGCCCACAAAGCTACAATCACCAATCCTGGCTTCGCCATGGTCAATTGCGGTGCAAATGGTTGCATCATCGGCAATGATGCATGCCTCATCTCCAAAGATATTCTGCCCCGATATGTCAATGTCACAGGCATTAACAATCACCAAGTGCAGAATATTCCCATTGCTACATGCGGCGCTTATTCTGTCTCAAATAGAGGTCCCGTCATCCTCATTTTCAACGAATGTGCATATACGGGTCGACACCCTTCTATCTTGTCCTCCGGCCAGATGGAAGCATATTTCTCCACTGTCAATGACACATCCATCAAAGCGGGCGGTGGACAAGTAATCACCACCTCCGATGGATATGCACTGCCTCTTAGCATCCGACATGGTTTACCATACCTTGCCATGTGAAAGTACACGACTATTGAATTTGACACGCTCCCACATGTTATCATGACATCCGATAAACACTGGGACCCATCCGTCCTCGATACCACAATCAGTGCTAAAGATGAACTATTCCTTCAGAAATATCCTCCTCAGTCGCAACAACTTCCATATCCCAAATACGACAAATACGGAAACCCACGTTGTCTTGAAGGGTTAGATATCTCTGTATCTCCTGGTATCCACGGTTACGTCTCTCAGTTCGTACTCTGGTCACTGCACTCGGTCTGTCTTTCTCCCTATTGATGATCATGGAACCAACGACCGCTCATTCTGGCTTACACCTACCGACTACGTTCATCAGGAGCGCCTCGCATGCTGTACTTCCCCTCCAATCTCCAAGACGGTCACTACCTTCCCTACGGATTGTACTGCTAGTGATGCTACACGCATCGCAACTACACCCCGTGAACGCTATCCCAACGAACATGATTACTTATCTCTGAAACCTTTCTTTTGCTGGGTTTCTACAGATCACATCAAAGCTACTTTTGAGAATTCAATGCAATATGGTTCGTTAGTGGTTAGCCCTGATGGCAACATTTTCAAACATTTTCATTCCCCCCAACCGGCAATGAACGTTCGACCATTCAATGACGACGTCTTGTCGGATGCCGTCTATTCCGATGTCCCAGCGATTGATGGAGGTTCCAAACTTGCCCAGATCTTCTTTGGTCGGAAGTCCCATATCATACATGTTGAGGAAATGCGCACCACCGGCGACTTTCTATCATGCTTCCAGAACTTTGTTCGAAAATGGGGCAGGCCTCTTCGCCTCCTATGTGATCATGGGAACTACCAATCTAGTAGGAGGGCCACCGATTATCTCAAAATGTTATGGATTGGACTCTGGCAAAGTGAACCCTTTCACCAACACCAGAATCAATTTGAACGGCGATATCAAACGTTTAAGCACATTGTCAATCACGTCATGGACCGTACAGGCACACCACCACATCTCTGGTTGTTGTGCATGACATACATCGCCGGACTCCTCATTGTTATTTCTGATCCTACCCTGTCGGACAAACAACCGGTCTTCATTGCTACTTGTACACTTGGCGATATAAGCGCGTACACCAGTTTCTTCTGGTTTGAACCTGTTTATTTCAAGACCAATGACTCCCCTTTCGGTACCCAGTCTACCGAACGTCTCGGTCATTTCGTAGGCATTGCCAAACATGTTGGCAATGGACTTTGTTTCCACATCTGGGATCCAGTCACCAACAAATTGCTTGACCGTTCTGGTGTACGCTCTGCCCTTACGCCTGAGTCACACAACAAACGAGCTGGCCTCTTTACTGATGACGGCTTCATCAAATGGCGTAAGGCTAAGGATTCCTTGCCCCGATTGTATGCCACTGGTGACGCTCCTACATTCACAAAACATGGGGAGCATATCACTACGAATAGTCCCACTGAAGATTCTACACCACAGGGCATCTCAACTACTGACTCCAACACCACTTGGAGCCTCGCCACTCCTGCAAAACATGACGACACCACGGCGTCTGTACCGACCAAGCAACTAGATACAACAACTCCCGCATCTGGTAATCAGATTATTCTCAAACCACCCGCCCACCCCTCATTACCAAGCTTTCTTTATAAGAAGGTCGATGACAGCCCAAGCTGGTCCCCTTCTCCACTCCCTAACAACTATGGGGAGAGTTTTGATGGTCCTCCTACGACACACATCTTCAGCAAGACATCCGATGGCGTTCTCCTCACTGAAGATGATTTTGATCCACCAGAGCTAGCATACTTTGATGTTAGTGACGTCACCACTCCACACACCAACCCAGCTACTCCTTCAGTAGACCCATCACAGGTAGTTGTTACCGATGAAGAAGGCAATGTACAATTTGACGATGATGGTAAACCAATTACCATTCCTACGGTCCTGATTGCCGATCTACAAGGACGATCTTTCCTTGTAACCAACCCCGATGGCACTCGGAAGCGTCTTACCATCGTCGATGTAGAAGACAGTCTTGAACGCAATAACGACTTCATCAAGTTCAAGTGCAAGCACTCTGATGACAAACTTGCCGATATCATTGCATACAATGATGTCATGAATTACATCCACCGTGATTCAACCCAAGAAGACGGAAAACTTTGGTCGTTTTGCCGAATCCTAGGACACCAAGGTCCACTGGATAACAAGCACCCTCAATACAAAGGTTCCAAGTATAACCTCTGGATTGAATGGGAAAATATGGAACGGACATATGAACCTTTAACCAACATTGCGGCTGATGATCCTGTTACCGTTGCCAAATATGGAAAGACAACAAATTGCTTGACCTCCCAGGCTGGAAACGCCTCAAACGAATCACCAATCTAGCACGACGAACCAAGAAACTTGATTGACTCGTGCATCAAGCCAAACTTCGGTCTTTCCGTACCACCCCACAGTACCAATATGGATTCAAGGTACCTCGTAACCACAAAGAAGCCCTCCAATTTGATCAAGCTAACAGAAACCACAAATGGGAAGACGCCACCACCCTTGAAATGGCACAGCTCAATGAATACAATACATTCATTGATAAAGGCGTGTACAAGACAAGCTCCATCCTACCCGGGTTCCAACAGATCAAGGTACACATGATATATGCTGTCAAACACGACGGTAGACACAAGGCTTGTCTTGTTGCAAACGGTAATCTCACTGAGGCCCCCATCCACAGTGTCTATGCCAGTGTCGTATCTCTCCGCGGTCTACGTATGTGTCTGTTCCTAGCCAAACTGAACAGCCTAGAAGCATGGGGTACCAGCATAGGTAATGCCTACCTCGAAGCAGTTACTTGCAAGAAAGTATGCATCAAGGCAGGTCCCGAATTTGGACCACTGGAAGGTCACCTATTGATCATCTACAAGGCCTTATATGGCCTCAGATCTTCAGGCAAGTGCTTTGGTGATTTACTAGCAGCTTGCCTTATTGAACTTGGCTTCAAAAGATCCCACGAGGAACCGGAAATCTTCCTCAAGCCTGGAATGAACAAGCATGGGGAACGTGTATATGAACTCATATGCACATATGTCGATGATCTATGTCTTTGCATGGCAGATCCCAATTCTTTCCTGGAAATACTACAGTCGGAGCCATACAGCTTCAAACTGAAGGGATCCGGACCTATGAACTTTCACCTAGGTTGTGGATTTGAGCGCGACGCGCACGGTGTTCTTTGTATGGATCCCATCAAGTTCATCGAAAAAATTGAAGCGTCTTATGAACAAATGTTCGGATGCAAACCTAACACCAAGTTCCAGTCACCCATTGCAGAAAACGATCATCCCGAATTGGACTCCTCAGCTTTTCTTGAAGAAACTGGTATACAGAAATGCCAAAGCATGATCGGTTCACTCCAATGGATCATCGCCATTGGACGATTTGATGTTCAAACAGCCGTGATGACACTCTCGAGTTTCAGAGCCCAACCACGAGACGGACACCTTGACCGTGCCAAACGTATCTACGGATATATCTCCAAGTTTAGACATTTCAAAATCAGAGTCCGCGTGGAACCCCCAGATTTTATATTGACTAAACCGGACACCATCGATTGGTCCAACACCGTCTATGGGGGCATTCTGAAGAGCTACCTGGCGACGCTCCTGCACCACTTGGGAAGATAGTAGTGTTACTAGCACACTTCTATGATGCCAACCTCATGCATGATATTTTCAGTGGTAAGGCTGTAACCGGCATCGTTCACTTTGCGAACAAGACTCCTATGATGTGGTTCTCAAAGAAACAAGCTACTACAGAAACAGCCACCTTTGGAGCTGAATTCGTCGCAGGAAGAACTTGTATCGAGCAAATCATTGATCTACATCACTCATTCCGATACCTCAGAACACGAGGAGTCCATGACATCTCCTATTCATGGGGCGACAACGAGAAGATGATTCAAACATCAACCTTTCCTTACGCAAGGTTGCATAAGGGTCACAACATTCTATTGTTTCACTATGTACGAAGCGTGATAGCGAGAGGTTTCATTCTAATGCTGCACATCCCTGGTAAAGATAACTGTGCAGATATCCTCACAAAGCATTGGGGACACTCAGTTGTGTATCCACTGCTCAAGCCCATCTTCCACTTCTGCGGGAACACCGGCGACCTCCTCCAAGAGGATGGAAGCATCATGTAAAACGTGATGACCTTTCACAAGGAAACATGGGGAGTATTAAATTCCTTTCGTGCCCAGAAGTACCAAAGCTACCCGAAGGTAGGTATTCTATTTGTACGAATCAATGAGTCCCGTATCAACCAAAGTAATCAACTCCCACGGCATATCGATTCCCACGGAGCATCAATTCCCATCGCGCATTGACGGTGAGCAATCTCTGTTTTATAATATTGGGATATTAAATCAAGCGTGAATTTACGTACGCGCAGAATTGCTTCACGTACGTGATGCGTGATACGTAACGTACAATTTACGTATACGTAATACGTAAGAACATGCAATATACGTATGCATGCTATGTAACGTACGATTCCAAGATGAGCCCAATAAGTAAATGTGAGACGCGAACAAAGTGATGAGTACCATAAGTATATTATACATAAGCGCTGGTGAGTATCAAACCATACTTAAAGCACTGAACAGAGGTACACAATATGGGAATCGAACGCTTGATACGATACTCGCATCTCCACACAAAGAAACGACAAATTAGTAAATGGGAGATCAATATGGTCCAGAAACAACCGGATCATAATCTTATCGATAACTCTTTCCAACACCGTAAAAAGAGCAAAATAACGTAAATACTAAAAGTAACTAAACTGACCCAATGCCGTCTTACAGCTTTGGTCTTATTAGTTATCGATAAGATTAACACACCCCTATGCCAGAAGGAACACAAACCGAAGGAATCCCCAGCCCCACAACAAGAGGAGTTACCCCTGACACCAGCATCGACACTTCCAGAAACATCGGCCCCACCTCAATCCGGGAACTGAGAGACCAACTGGTAGAACTCGAACATTACAACCGGGATATACTTGAGTATACCGAAGAACAAAACACTCAACTGCAAGCACAGAACAGGTTGCTCTACGACTATACCGAGGACAGTGAGGATAGCGATACTGACGACGAGATGTCCAAGAAGAAAGACCATGCGTCGCTCAAGGACCACTTGGATGAGACACAGGCGAAACCGGTAGCAGTACCGACGAGCATAGAGGTATACGAGTTCAAAAAAGCACTAGCTAACGCATTAGCAGAGGTACCCTCCATCAAATACATCCAGGGAGGGGGTTACGCGTTTCTACTGGAAACAGAAGCGCAGTACCACTCGAGGGACCCCCATGCACCATTCCCCAAGGCTCCACAGGAACCACAAGAACTCGATAGTACTATTGAGCTCACCTCCGACGCATACAAACTATGGAAACAAAGCCGGGCCCTTTATGTAGAATGGAACAAGTACGACAGGGAAGCCCTACTACTTACAGACAAGAAATTGCCCAACATGCTTGGAAATCTGAAGGACCCGGGCTCGGACGCCTTTCCCTGGGGGACTACGGTACACGAAGCCTTCCAAGCCATGGAGGAGGACCTATGTACTACCGATGCCCAGCATCAGCTTACTCGGGAACTCACCAAGAAAATGAATGCATTGTCGTACACACCGAGCCCAATCGGGCCCAAGGAGTACTTCCAGCAGCTCACTAAGTATCAACATCAAATCAACTTACTCCCAGAGACAGCGAACGTCACGGAGGCACAAATGATCGATTACTCACGTGAGGCCTTTGCATGCAGCAAACACGACCCCATCACCCTACACCAAGTAGACGAGGACTGGAAGAAACACAGAGGCACGATGGTTAAGTGTGGTTTCACCCAATACAAGAAGTTCTGGGAACAACGCCTGAAGGAGCTATACAGCAGCTACCACAACAGTTTGTCTACGGCAAATCTAGCCGATATTCAGGCTGATCAACGCTTCACCGAACTCGAAAACAAGCAACAAGATCTGGCCAATGTATGTCACGAAATTTACTCCCAAGTCACTGAAACAGCCACCGCGGCATCAACGATGACAATGTCCAATCAATGGGAAACAGCGATGGCGGTCCTCCAAGCCGACGTGAACCGACTCAAGTCGGCCGACGTGAGCCGCACCACCAGGCCAGATACACGCCAACCAACGCGTCAGGAGTGGAAACAATACAAATATTATTGCCACTCGTGTGGGGTGAATCTCACCCACAACGGCCGGAGTTGCTACCGACGAAGCAACAAGGCCAGGCACCAGGAAGGAGCCACATACGACAATCAGATGGGTGGAGCCACCAGGAACAATGAACGCTGGCTGCAGTGGAATGGGCCTGACCCCAACAGGAACGGCCGGACTATGATAGTCGATAAGCCCTTACGCTCTTGACGGTGTGGGAGGGAACACAAAAGTAGCATACATAAACAACCTAGTAATCATGATTCACAGTTACTCAGTATCCTACGTGATCCCTTGAGTGAAACCCTTCCTCGACCACCGAGGACAGTTACGTTCACGCCTGACGTCGCGTTCCATACCAGGACCTCACCGGGGTATGGAGCTCTAGATTCAGCGGCAACGGACCATTTCGTCCCAACAACATACCAAGGGGGGGCACACCAAGACACACCGGGGGCACTGACCGTAGGATGTGCAAATGGAAGCAAGATGCTATCAATGGCAACGGACCTATTAGACCTACCCCTTTTCCCCCTCGAGACCCGAGGGTGCCACAAGTTTGACGAAGTGGAACTCCCTTTGGTCTCAGTGCCCAAACTATGCAGTACCGGATGCCACGTAGAGTTCTCTAAGGACGACGTGACAGTTATCGGCCCAACCCAACAAGTCATACTCACCGGTCAACGTGACCCCCTAAGGAATCTATACATGGTTCCCCTCCATCAGCCCGACCTACCCAAGGGGACGGCCGAATCTCCAAGGGTGACAAACCCCCCACAAAACACAACCGCAACCAGCGCCACTCACCACGATACCAGAACCGAAACCGCTGCAACCAGCGCCAACCAAAACAACGCCAACCAAAACAATAACAATAAAGAAAACGCATTTCCAATACACACGGGGGCAGGGGCATACCAGATTCAAGCCATCCCCAAACTGATTCGATTCTACCACGCAGCGGCAGGGTACCCCACTAACGAAAGGTGGGTCCGCGCAATCGAGCGCGGCTCGTTTGCCACATGGCCGGGTCTCACTGCGCAACGCGTCAACCGATACCTCACACTCACCAAAGAAACAACTATGGGTCACCTACAGATGGTACGGCAAGGCATCCAAAGCACACACAAGAAGCCAAAGAAGAAACCGAAGAACAAGCCGACGACAGATACAGAGCCGCCCCGCGTCGACCAAGAGAAGATACATAACGTCTGTGTAGACATAGTATCCACGAATGAGATGCAACCAACTAACCAAACAGGGCCACGCACCCACGACGAACCGAAGGAACTCATCGCGTGGGACCTCCTGGGGAGATACCCCGTCACATCACGCCGTGGGCACCAGTACGTATTCCTCATGTACGACTACGATTCCAACTACATTGACGTGGAGCCCATCCAGTCACGCAAGAGCGAAGACCTCCTACAGGGATTCACAGCATGCTACACGCGAATGAAAGAGGACAATGTGAGCGCAAAAATAGTACGTATGGACAACGAAACCTCCAAGAAACTAATTGCGTACATCACAAAGAACAACCTCGATTACCAACTGGCGTCACCCGGGGACCACCGTCTCAACCATGCAGAAAGGGCAATACAGACTTTCAAGAACCACTTCATAGCGGGACTGAATGGGGTGGATGTTAGTGGATGACCAGTTCCCGGTGGACGACTGGGATCTGTTGATACCACAGGCCCTCATTACCCTCAACTTGCTACAAGCCTCACGTACCCAGCCGAAACTATCCGCGTATGAGCTCAGACGCGGGATATATGACTACAACAAACACCCCCTCGCCCCTATGGGCTGTCGGGTGATCATTCACGACAGAGCACAAGAACGCGGAGCATGGCAGGATCATGGGACAAGGGGTTTCTACATTGGACCGGCCTTAAAACACTACAGGAATTACACGTGCGTCGGTGAGGCCAGCCGCGCTAACCGAACCAGCAACACAGTGGCGTTCTTTCCCAAAACCGATATGCCCCATACCTCATCTACGGACCGGCTGCTCATGATCCTCCAAGACCTAAAGGAAGTCACCAATAAGCCCCATCCACCAATACCTTATTTGGAACAGGGGACCCAAGTGAATGAGGCCCTACGGAGTATACGGGATCTTTTGCATATGGGTACACGACAAAAACAAAATGGGCCCAACGCCGCGCTTAGATATACCACCATAGATCCACGCGAACCTCCAAGGGTGCCCAACAGGCCCAATACAAAATCAATCAATGAGCCAGCAAATGCGCGCGAACCTCCAAGGGTGCCAGTGAATGCGCGCGAACCTCCAAGGGTGCCGCCTACACAACAACGCAGCGCCCGCTGGGGACACCCCTGGGCCGTGGGCACCATCATTAGGAAGAAGTTCAACTCAGGGTGGTATGAAGGTGAAGTCGTAAACTATGATCACACCAACCAATACTACAGGGTAAGATTCACTGATGGAGACATGGCCGACTGCACACATGGTGAAGTGTCCAGATACTATAAATCCAACCAATACTACTCCAAACCCAAAGTTAAGCCCAAGGCACTAATGGGAATTTACCCACGCGACACGGTTCATCTTCCCGTCCCAAAACAGGCCCTACAAATGAACGATTTAACGTATAGGACCCAGTTAGCATGTGGGGGTTCCATATGGGATGATGACTTGAACAAGTGGGCAGCATACCGCGATCTAATCAAACACCCCAAAGCACAAATACAAGAATTATGGCTCAAGTCAGGCGAAGACGAGTTCGACCGGTTATTCCAAGGCTTTCAACAGAATAACATTGAAGGGATGGACGTATTGGACTGGATCAGGAGAACTGACGTGCCCATACACAAGAGAGTCACATATCCCCGTTATACAGTCGCCATCCGCCCTGAGAAGGCCGACCCCTATAGGACGAGAATCACAGCAGGGGGAGACCAACTCGAGTACCATGGCAACGTATCCACCCGGACAGCAAGCATGGAAACCATAAAGACCCACTGGAACAGCGTAGTGTCCTCCCCTGGGGCTAAATACTGTACCGGAGACATTTCTAACATGTACTTATGCTCCACCCTGGATGAACCCGAATTCGTAAAGTTCAGGTGGGACATGATTCCCCCCCGAGTCAGAATAGCGTACAGGTTGGAAGGGCTCAAACAAGGGGAATATGTGTATGCCCGGATCAAAAAGGCATGGTATGGGTTAAAGCAGAGTGGAAAGATCGCCCACGACGACCTAGTCGAGCACCTCCAGAAGTACGGATACAGCAAGGCACCCCACACAGAGGGACTGTTCCTGCACGATGAACGGGACATTAACTTTACCCTCGTGGTGGATGACTTTGGAATCAAGTACACCCGACAGGAAGATGTAGATCACTTAGTAGCAGCCGTCGGCGCCAAATATACCTTCAAGGTGGATTGGTCGGGAAAACAGTACGTTGGGGTCCACCTGCGATGGGACTACGACAAATGCGAAGTGCGATTGTCCATGGACGGTTACGTGGAGCAAGCGTTGAAAGAATTCGAACACGTGAGGCCGACACGCACGTACGCGGGCCCTTCACGCGCGGACGTCCCTGCCTACAGCAAAAAAATACAATACGCAAAGCCCGAGGACACGACTACACTATCGGACGAAGAAATAAAGTTCATCCAACAAGTCACCGGAAAATTCCTGTTTTATGCCCGAGCAGTCGATAACACGATGTTACATGCACTCAACGATATAGCCTCAGCCAAGAATAACAAAACGACCTTAGCGGCTACGAAATACTTTCTCAACTATGCTGCGTGTAATCCCGACGCGACCATAATCTACAGGGCAAGTGATATGATACTCAGGGTAGATAGCGATGCTGCCTACCTAGTATACCCAGAGGCCAAGAGCCGAGCTGGGGGTTATCATTACCTGGGGGATACATCCAATCACACATTCAACGGCGCTATACTGGTGTTGGCAAAGATAATCAAGAATGTTATGGCATCCGCGGCCGAGGCCGAAGTTGCGTCATTATTCCTGAATGCAAGGGAAGCGTTACCCATACGACAATGTCTGATTGAACTCGGCCACCCACAACTGGCCACTCCACTGAAAACTGACAATAATACAGCAGAGGGCATACTCAATGGCACAATCAAACAAAAGAGGTCCAAAGCCATTGATATGCGATTCTATTGGTTAAAAGACAGGGCTCAGCAAGGGAAAATCAATATCTTCTGGGAACCGGGAAAACATAATCTGGCTGATTACCCCACCAAGCACCATCCGGGAAGCCACCATAAAAAGGTAAGACCGATATATCTATATGAGCCAGATAGTCCAAGGACCATCCAAGGGTGTATTGGAATATTAAATCAAGCGTGAATTTACGTACACGCAGAATTGCTTCACGTACGTGATGCGTGATACGTAACGTACAATTTACGTATACGTAATACGTAAGAACATGCAATATACGTATGCATGCTATGTAACGTACGATTCCAAGATGAGCCCAATAAGTAAATGTGAGACGCGAACAAAGTGATGAGTACCATAAGTATATTATACATAAGCGCTGGTGAGTATCAAACCATACTTAAAGCACTGAACAGAGGTACACAATATGGGAATCGAACGCTTGATACGATACTCGCATCTCAACACAAAGAAACGACAAATTAGTAAATGGGAGATCAATATGGTCCAGAAACAACCGGATCATAATCTTATCGATAACTCTTTCCAACACCGTAAAAAGAGCAAAGTAACGTAAATACTAAAAGTAACTAAACTGACCCAACGCCGTCTTACAGCTTTGGTCTTATTATATAATATTGCCATTGTTCTTCGGTGAGCAAACTCTGATTTCATAAAGTATCACACGAGCTACGGGAGCAATTCCTGATCTTAATGATAAACATATCATGAAGTCTTCTTAACGGAACAAGAGAAGAAAACCGTTGGCGTGTGATTCTCACACAATATATATATATATACACTCAGATATACATACGGTCAACGACCAATGCATGTACGGAAATAATCAGCGAGTAACCTCATCACTACGCAACAGCAGTTGCAACGTATTTCACCTCAATAAAAGAGACATCTTGTGTTTCAGCAAGATTTCACTTTATCTCATACTTTTAACATTCAACTGATTTATATCCCAAAATTCACACTAGTTGCTACCAGCAACCTGTGTTTGAAGTCGATCGAACGAGCGCGCGACTCAATGAATGAGACACGAGCGAATGAATGAGACACGAGTGAATGAATGAGACACGAATGAAAGAATGAATGAGCCTTGTGATCGATCGTACGAGTCATCTTGCTTCTGCAGGAATGGACTAACATGATTGGAAATGGGAATGGAAGTGGGAATGAGAATTTACCACTTACCGATTCCGGTTCTCCTTCTTACTAAAAATAGACCCTTATGTACCAATTATACAGGGCGCAAGGTAAAGCCCTACAGCCCATTGGTACAAGGGCACGTGCAACACATCGAAGTATTAGCGGGTTGATGTGATTATTAGTGATTTAGTGTGTGCATTGGAGTATTAACAGACCGATGCACCAATTCTAGTGATCTTAGGAAAGAGTGGATTCGTCCATTCATAATTTTAGTGTTAAGACAATGTAATAACCAACAAGTTAAACTACCAAATACCGACTGTTCACCTCCATATTTCAGAGCCCTCCAAACATTCTTCGAAGAATTCTTCGTTACGGAGCGCTCCCGAGGATCGGAACTTGGTCGAAGAAGAAAGAGACTTTTCTTATTTCTACAGCAGGCTGACTAATCATCGAAGTCAGCGATTCATTTCTTTCACCCGCGCGTCTTCAGCGGAGTATTTACCCTTTCCAAGAACGGACGGCTGGCTATTCGGAGTCAGCGACTTTCTTTCTACATTTCATTTCTTTCGTCCGCACCTTCTTCAGCGGACTGCTGGCCACCATTCGGAGCCAGCGACTTTTCTACAGTTACTTTTCATCCGCACGTCTTCAGCGGAATATTTCCATTGGTGTCCACCAAGTTTGGACCACAGAGCAAACCGATTTTACGGACCGATTATTCGCCACACCAGAAGCGATAGGACCGATTTTACGGACCGATTATTCGCCACACCAGAAGCGATAGGACCGATTTTACAAGGAACCGATTATCCGCCACACCAGAAGCGATAGGAGCCGATTATTCGCCACACCAGAAGCGATAGGACCGATTTTACGGACCGATTATTCGCCACACCAGAAGCGATAGGACCGATTTTACAAGGAGCCGATTATCGACACACCAGAATCGATTGGGCCAATTACATATTTTTTATTTTTCTGTCGGAATAGGAGTACGACAATTTACGGGATACACATCGGACCCACAATTTGCAAAATACGCATCAATTTACTTCCGTCGAACGAAATACGACAATTTACTTTGGATCGAGCATACAACAATTTACTCCCAGCTGAATGGAGGAGGATCAACCCACCCGGCACCAAGAGATAGAGATCGCCTTTTCTGAAGAATCGCCATCAGAAGAGAGCAGTGTACTGTCAAGTTCAGAGAGTAGCGGCACAAGCATTGGAAGCGCAAGCAGCAGGAGCGTCCACACGAAGGATCCAAGCACGACAAAGTACAAATACAAGATGGTGGAGTATACTGATAGTCAAGTGCCCACATTGGCAAAGGGGGATGAGAAGAAATTCGAGCGATGGTACATCCAATTTGAAGCCTTTGCAGATAACAAGAAGTACCGTGACATGTTGTCTACCAAGCCACACAAGGACCTACCTCCCGAAGGAGAGCTTACGCCCCGGGAGGATATGAGTGCTGCACAGAAGAAGGCCTACCGGTACCACAACAAAGCACTGAATGATCTGTACAGGGCTTTCGCCGACAACAGGACAGCCCTCGCCATCATGGAGAAGTCCAAGATCGATAGGGGGGGTACGGCCGAACAGAATGCAAAGCTCAGGAAACAGTGGCCCCGAGGGAGAGTACATCGTGTGATTGAGGAGCTCATGAGGGAATACAGATTAATGAACCAGTCCCGCGACCAACAACAATTGGACATTGACCTAAGGAGCCTAAAATTGACCATTGGCGCCTCTCCACAGGATTTGGTTGAGGACATCTACGACTTACAGAGGCAATACCAATACAAATCCGTTCAACCCACTATGGCACAACTTATTGTGGCCTACAAAAATGCCCTCCCGGGCTACCTACTGATGCAGCTTACACCCTTCATTGATTTGCTGCAAGCGAATGGAACCGCCGAATTGGAGTTTTGGGAAGCACTCAATGTTCAAGCCAAAAGTTTATACGAATCAGCTCGGCGTATCCAAAGCCGGGGAGGTAAAGGCCAAGAAATGAGTTTGTTTGGTGCTGAAATGACCGATTTTGCTGATCCCAGGGACAAGTGGTCCACCAACGCAGTTTGTTACTGGTGCAAAGAACAAGGTCATAAAGCGTACAACTGTCCCAAACGTGCGGCAAGCCACACACGTGCAGATGATGGTGGCAACAACAACGGCCACAATGGGAGCAACGGCAGCCGCAATAACAGCAACAACAATCGGAGCAGCAACAACAGCAACAATGGCAACCGTGGCAACGGCAATGGCAACAGCCATGGCAACAGCAATGGCAACGGCAATCGAAACAACAGGAATGGCTCCAGGGGCCGACGTCGCAAGTGTGGACTTTGTGGTGGCAATCATGGAACATCTGTTTGTTTTGAAGACGAGAAGAATGCGTCCAGACGCCCAAACGGTTGGAAATCCAAGTTGAAGGATGTACAGGGAGCAACAATTGACTATGACTTCTGTCTCTCGGCATTGCAAACCTCTACCACTTCACTCCAACTACTCAATGCCCAGAAGCGGGCCACCAAAGGCGAGGCAGTGCCCGAAGGATTTGACCTACTATATGATGACAATGTTTTCGTTTTTGATACCGGTGCAACGAGCCACAGTTCCAATAGTCTGCGATGTGCCACCAATTTGAGAGCTAGCGGTGCCACCATCACCACCCAAAGTGGAGATGAATTGAAGGGCTGCCAGGTTGGTGATATTCCCTGTCAGAAGATTGACAAGGACGGAAACATGGAGTTCCAGACGCAGTTGCAGGGTGTGAACTTCAACCCAAATTTTGCATTCAACCTGTTCTCAGCCAATTTGGCTCTGCAGAATGGTTGGATCGCCACCGGCAGTGACAAGACCGGATGGTCACTCAGGAAAGGGAATCACCAAGTGAATTTTGATATTCAGATCCCCACCTACACGAGCTGTGTGTGGGTTGGCTATTTTGATCGGATTGCACACCCTACAAACAACATTGAAATCAATGCAGCGACTGCTACCACCACTACGGATGAAGGGACCAAGATGAACATCAACAAAGCCCACCGGCTCCTGGGACACATGAATGAGACCAAGACACGCCGCACAGCTGCAACACTTGGCTGGACCATCACTCGTGGTCCGATGCTTCCTTGTGAAGATTGTGCAAAAGCTAAAGCCAAACGTAAAGTGATTCCTACAGACAGTGAACACATCGCCGCCACCAAGCCTGGAGAAAGACTCTTTGTGGATATGTCCTCCGTGAAAGCACCCAAAGCTGCCAAAAGCAACAAGCTGACCGCCCCATTCATTACCAAGCCCCATTTTCGCATGATTGTTGATGAGTATTCCACATGCCGGTTTGTCAATTTCTTTGCCACCAAGGATGGCATGGTTGAACCCACTTGCGCGTTGTTCAACCAATGGAGGTCCAAAGGCCAACAGCTAAAGCAAATCCGCTGTGATAAGGCTGGCGAAAACACAGCACTTGAAGCTCGCCTGGCCTCAGCAGATTGGAAATTTTCTTGCAAGTTCGAGTATACCTCAGTGGATACTCCTCAGCAGAACAGCTTGGTCGAGACAGCAATCTATCGCTCAGTCTGCCGCGCAATGGCTCTTTGCTCTCAAGCCAACGTCCCTAGGGAGTACCGGTTCCGATTCTTCCCATTGGCGATGAGATGTGGTGTACAGTTGGACTGGTTGGAGGCTGTGACTGTGAATGGCAATACTATGCCCAAGATCCAACATTTCTCTGGCAAAGTCCCTGCTTTCAGCGCCCACCTTCGAACTTTTGGTGAGGCTGGCGTAGTCCGGGTCAAAAGGTCCACAAGTCCAAAACTCAATTATCGAGGCAACCCAGCTTTCTTTGCTGGATACTGTACTGACCGGCCTGGCGATTGCTATGTGATGTATGATCCCTTGACAAACACGTTTACAACTACTCGTGATATCTATTGGTTGAAGAGAATGTATTTTCCACCCACTGCTCCCAAAGGTGAAGCTCTTAATTTTCATGCTGATTTCCTTGAAGACGGGCATATGGATCTCCCGATCAATGCCCCGCCTACTCCACAACCTGTCTCCATTTTGCGCACCACCACCAGACGAGTGCAGTTTCAGGATGAAAGTGGGGGAGCCACAGCACCAGCAATTCCCTTCCAACCTGAATCTGAATCTGAACCAGAGGACCCTGCCTTCGACAGTCCTGACGACTACTACTCTGATGATATTGAAGAAACCAAGATGGAATATGAAACCGAGGATGAGGCCTACGACAGCAATGACGACACTGAAGCAGAGGATCCACATGTTGTAACAACCACAAGGTATGGCCGGGTCGTGAGAAACTCTCATCTCAATCCGGATATTCGCTATGGGGACATGGCAAGCTATGCAGCCCAATTCACCAATGCTGAAATCCAGTTCCACAAGTCAATGACTGCACTGAAAGAATTCAACCTTCTGTCAGTCTCTATCCCATCTCAGGAAGGCGCCATGAACGAACTCAGTCTGGTTGGCGCAGCTGGGAATGCTTTTGACAACACCAATGAACTAAAGACCATGAACTACAAAGAATCTATGGCCAGTCCAATGCGCGACAAGTTTACTGAGGGTGTTGACGCTGAACATGAGAAGATGGTCAAGTACGGCGTTTTTGAAGAGATTGATGAAGCCAATATCCCACCGGGCACCAAAATAATGGATACCACTTGGGCCAACAAGATGAAACCTGATGGCACCGTAAGATGCAGGAATGCCATCCGAGGATTCAAGCAGCTAGATGGTGAGCACTACGACGGGCAAGACAAGTCTTCACCAGTGGTTAGTGATATCTCAATTCGAATTGCAATGATATTGATGGTCATGGCAAATTTTATGGCTTACATTGTGGATGTGGAAGGAGCTTTTCTGAATGGCAAATTTCAGAATGGAGAAAAGATTTTCACCAAGATTCCAGAAGGCTATCAGAAATTCTATCCATCATATGTACTCCTCCAATTACAGAAAACACTTTATGGGACAATTCAAGCTGCCATACAATTCTGGAGAGAAGCGCGACGGGCAATGCATACCATGAAGATGGAAAGATGCAAGGCTGACCCCTGTCTATTTTTCAAGTGGATCAACAACAAACTCCTTTTGATGTTACTATGGGTCGACGATTTTTGCATCATAGGCGAAGCAGCAGAAGTTTTGAAGCACAAGGAGCAACTCAAGTCCCTATTTGAATGCAAGGATGTTGGAGAGATGGATGAGTACGTTGGATGCCACATTGAGCGGGACAAGAAGAACAGGACACTCCGAATGACCCAACCGGTCAAGATCAAGAGATTTGTCGATGAATTTGAGCTTGATGAATGCAGAGGCAATCCCAACACTCCAGCAGAACCAGGATCAGTGCTGAAGAAAGAAGGTGAAGGACCAACCGATACTGTTCTCACCAAGGAAGCCCAAACCAAGTACAGGTCCGGAACAGCCATCCTTTTGCACATGATGAGATGGTCAAGAATTGAAACACAGAATGCTGTCCGGGAGCTGTCTAGGTTCATGACTGAAGCAAGGAAGTCCCACATGAAGGCGCTGAAGCGAGTAATGAAGTATTGCGCTGGAACACCCAAGAGAGGTCTCACATTAGCCCCTAATGCAGTGTGGGATGGTACCAAGGACTTTGTTTTTGAGCTGATTGGATTCAGCGACTCGGAGTATGCAAAAGATGAATCTCGGCACAGTGTCAACGGCTGGTCGACTTGGCTCAATGGCGCCAATGTCACAGCAAGGTCCAGAATGATGCCAATCATTGCCCTGTCAGTTATGGAAGCCGAACTGTATGCGGCTGTTCTATGTGTCCAGGACATGCTGTACATTTGGAGAGTCATGATGTGTCTCGGATTGCAAATCAAGCTACCCATGGTGATATATGTGGACAATAAGGGCGCAGTTGATTTCTGCAACAATTGGTCCATAGCCGGTCGCACCAGGCATATTGAAGTGAAACAGTATTTCCTGCGAGAGCTGAAGGAAATGGGCATCATCAAGGTGATGTGGAAGACAGGCGATGAAATGACAAGTGACCTCTTCACCAAGAATCTTACTGGAGCCCTATTTGAAAAGCATGGCTCCAAATTCTATGGAAAAGATGAGTACTCCTCCAAGGTCAAGATCAACAAGGATACGAGCTTCTCGGCTGTAGACTCCAAGGCAGAAGAAGCGCATGAAGCCTACAACAATTTTTGGAGTAGCATCATCGATTGAGTCCATCTATCCTTTGAAGCAGGGGAGTGTGTTTGAAGTCGATCGAACGAGCGCGCGACTCAATGAATGAGACACGAGCGAATGAATGAGACACGAGTGAATGAATGAGACACGAATGAAAGAATGAATGAGCCTTGTGATCGATCGTACGAGTCATCTTGCTTCTGCAGGAATGGACTAACATGATTGGAAATGGGAATGGAAGTGGGAATGAGAATTTACCACTTACCGATTCCGGTTCTCCTTCTTACTAAAAATAGACCCTTATGTACCAATTATACAGGGCGCAAGGTAAAGCCCTACAGCCCATTGGTACAAGGGCACGTGCAACACATCGAAGTATTAGCGGGTTGATGTGATTATTAGTGATTTAGTGTGTGCATTGGAGTATTAACAGACCGATGCACCAATTCTAGTGATCTTAGGAAAGAGTGGATTCGTCCGCTCATAATTTTAGTGTTAAGACAATGTAATAACCAACAAGTTAAACTACCAAATACCGACTGTTCACCTCCATATTTCAGAGCCCTCCAAACAACCTGTAATCTACATTACTAAGGTCTGTCTTGCTGTATCTGAATAAGTTCACAGTAAGAAGAGATCTGGCGTTTCCACAGTCTCGCCTGTAGTCCGATTATCCGTTGCCGAAAGTATCCAATCACAATTGTCACGCGTAGAGTACAATTGTTTGTCTACTAACACACTAATGCAACGTTGCTGTTCTTCAGAAGCCTTTGAATCAGACTCTCAACGGATCGGATTCAGAAGGAAAATAATAATCTCAAGCGTTCTCGTGTATCTGTCTCGGCCGTTGGGTCCTTTATCCAGTCCACTTCGGTGGCCGTTGCGCCTATTATAGGCTGGAACCTAATCCAAGCCACAAATAGCTTCAGTCGGTCTCCAAATGCTCTACCAATAAAGACCTCTTGTGGATCCAGGCATAGGTGGTGTTTTTCCTTGCTTAACAACCCTAGGAAACACTTGGTCCCTTCAGAATTGAGATCTGCAATAGCCTTGGTGTTGGAGTATCCATGTCTGAATATCTCATTGGCTGTAGGCCTGTTGACTCCGAAGGACTCGAGGATCTTCCTGAAACAAACTTCAGCTGCTGTTAGCGCCCTCTCCCCTGCGTAGCCAGGGATGCCAAGATTGGCGTCTGCTCTTTCCTTGGCCTCTTTTGCTGCCAATGATAGAGATAAGTTCCTGTTTAATAGCCTTGCGACCAAAGATCTTGTAAGTTGCTCAAGCTGTTCCGGGTCCAACCTTGTTGTTATCGATGGAGGTACTAGTAGGCCCTCCAGGATACCACCTGCCTCCGTTGCCGCCCTTTCTGCTGATGCCGCTTCTGCTGCTGCCACTGCTGCAATTGCGGCCAGTTGAGCTCTGGTTGGTGGCGCCATGGTGTTGTTTTCGGAGTATGTTGTAGGAATTCTTAGGCTTGTAATAGGGAGGTTGTTAGCTTTTGCTTTCGTGAGGAAGCTGTAATTGTGATTTTCTGAGTTCTGAAGCAACTTGTGGAGTATTTTTCTTTCCACGCGCTTTTGCTAGTAAACAGGTTCATATCCACGGTATGAGGATTGATTCCTATCTGAACCCCAATTTTTCAGTTCCTCTATACTTAAGCTCAACAGTTGTTTCTCTTTTATCAAAACAGTATCAAATATTTGTTTGTCTCTTATTAAATATTTGGTTCGGCATTTTTGGTCATTTCTATTTTTTGTGTATGTGTTTATCCAATACTGGGTATGTATATTACCTCGGCTGGTTTTGTCCTCATATCATTTGTATACGTGTGAGTATACCTGAGCTCTTTTCTTTAGGAATTAAATTTGATTCCCATTTTCTTTGTTTTTGAGGTCACGTTCTGGCTCCGTGTCTCTCTTTACTAACGGTTCTTTTGTAGCCGTTATGTGATTCCTAGTACTGAACACACATACATCACATTATTTCCAGCCGGTGATTGGCTGTGGTAGCTTTGACACGTCTCTTTGCTACCCCCGTTGATGGGGATCTCTTGCAAGTGTCTTCATAGGTGAATAACAATCTTTTGGTGTTCTTTTCTCCCTTACAAACCTCAGTAGAAGCCACGGGTATTAGCCTGGTGTGCTCTGCTGCGCTAGTGTTGTTAACCTTCTAAGCGCCTGAGTCTCTTCTGTTGGGGAGGGTCTTTAACATCCGGCCTTTGGCTTCGGACGGTGATTAACCGATGATCAGTCGGCAATCAGCTTTCATTTGTTACCCAGACTCTTTGAGTCCATTTGGGTCTGATAAACTCTAATTTTGCTCTCGTGAGCTTACTACTTCACTAACACGTTTACACGTGTAGTCTACTAGGTAAGTCTAGTGGTATTCAGTGATTTCAAGTATTAGTATTTAGATTTTGTGAGTGTTTTTCATGTAAGATGATTACTCGTATCGAACCTCTATTGGTGCACTATTAGCGCACCCTTACGGTTAGCGATTCAGCGACTCAGCTCGCTTATTTGCCTGTTAGTCATACGTGTGTTATCCCATTCGTGTGTAGCTCCGAATGTCCGTGCGTCTGTACGTTTGCTACCGGCGCTTTTCTAGACGTTCCGGTCGGGCAGCACGATGCTGTGACCCGCAATCCATTGCATCGCATCACATCACTATTCTGCTGTGTATTTCGAATTCATTGGAATGGGCGGGATTGAATTAAATTGAATTGAATCAACCCGACCGCTTGTCGGTCGATGCAAGAATGGACGATGAGCAGAACGTTGCGAATGGAACCCTTTGGCCGGCCTGCGTTGCGTACGTGGATTTGCTGCTCATTACCAGTGCACCACCACTACAAGAGAGGGAGCGATCTCACAGAATAGTTGCTTAGTTAGTTTACTGTACCACCGAATCATTCATTCTTATCCAAGACAACCACCATTATGGTGATCTTCAGCAGTGGTTGATCGTTTTGTCTCTCGAAATGCTGGACACAACGAAGCGAACAAGCGAAGCGAAGCGAAGCGAAGCGAAACAAAACAAAACAAAACGCAATGTTAAACCAATCCCCACACACTTGGGTGATCCATACCTGAAGACCTAACTCACATTTAGGTCGTAAAGTCCTAAATTTTTCAGTTCGGGAATCAATTTCTACTGACCTAAATTGACATTTTGGGAACAATTTAAATGACAAAATTATCCTCTTTCTACAATTAAAAATGTGGGTTTCACACAATTAGGTTTCTTAGATTCAGCAATTCAACCGATACTTTAAATAGCATTTTTTCTTTCGCTCTTGACGATGTTACTCAAGTTACTTGTTTGCTTCTTGTCTCTGCTAGAGGATGAGGAAGATGGAGATGATAGATAGGTGCCAAAGAGATAGGAGAACGCCAAGGATAGCCCATTGTCAATTTCGCTGGTCCCCCTTTATGTACCTCTTCCTGTCTGGTAATGATCAGGCCATTCTCAACTGCTGTGGCGTCGACCACAAGCTCTTTGGAGAGCTTCTAGGTATATTTAAACCCATACCTGATAGGTTCACAGTTGATGAATACATGGGACATATCTGTAAGCAAAAGGACAACACCGGATTACTTAAAGGAAGGAAACGCAAGGCAAATGAAACCTGTTGTCTTGGGTTAGTAGTACTTCATTGGGAAGTTTTGCACACGAGGTTCTGTTGCAAGATGTTTCTCATTGGGATTTGGACTTAAATCTTATGTTGTGTACAAATGGTTGAAGTAGATTGTTGGATCAATTTTGAGTAGATTGTTGATTGGACTTGTATCAATCCATTTGGACTTAGAGGATAGATCGATTTGGAGATCTGGAGGAATGCTCCACTATGATTGATTGCCATTGTTGATCGCAAAGTTTAGATGTCATTGTCAATAGTCAATCCCAAAGTTAAAGGTTAGATAAAGATTAATCGCCACTGTACATTCGCTGCAGTTCAAATTGTGAGGAGCCCGGTGTCGGCACTTGATCCATGTCAAAGTCCAACCGTCCAAGTCAAAGCCATCTCTATTGTAGACCCCAACTGTTGTCACGTGATAGTGGTGGATGGAATCTTCCCTTGAAATCAAAGTTGACCCAAATTCACCACTGTCTGTTGCAATTAAAGTGAAACCAATGCCTTAAGATTCTGATTCCACTTTAGATTCTGCTTTGTTGGTGTCCGCTTCCTTGTTGTTGCTTGGGGAGGCGTTGGCGGCATCAGCGGCTTTGGGCATTAGAAATTGAGAATCCTCTCTCTATTCTATGTTCATGATGTAAAGTCAGAGGTGCTTGTTGTTACTGAGTTAAATTGGGGTTAATAATAATTATGAGTACTACTGCTATCTTGTATGTGTGGGCACTTGATACCTATCTGTGTTATCACCAGTAGAGGTACAAGCTGAGGTGGGGCGCTGCCGGTCCGATACGTTGCTGACACCCTTGAGGTGCAACCGCTGACGTCACTGACAGGCGCGCGCGTTGCGCGCGCACTTGAGGTGCGAAATCGTCTTGCTCGCACTCGAGGTGCAAACTTACGTTCGTACGCGTTTTACACTTCTAACAATAAGTTGGTCTGCAAATAAGGTGGCAATATTGACAAGGGTGGGCATGCTGGTTCTCACGTGCTCTGCTCTATCTTCCTGGTTGCGTTCTCTATCTTCCCCGTCACATTCTCTTTGGATTTGGTAATCTTCCCTCTCAATCTTGGCAGTTTCCCTTGATAAGGATATGATTTCATCCCGTTGACTCTGTTCCTTGTGTATGATCTCTTTACAGGGACAGCAACTGGTACGTTGAGTTTGGCTTGTGTTGGTTGAGTTGGTTGATGGAGAGGGGGAATGTTGTTGTTGCTGCTGCTGCTGTTGTTGTCTGAAATGTCAACAAGGTTGTCATCCTCACCGCTACTATTGGAATTCTTGCAACCTTCTTCCAAATCAAACTCATCCTCATTGCCGCAATTTCCAACATGTGCCTTATCACCAATCAACTTCTTGATCTTCTTTGCCAACTTCATCTCCTTGGGGCAATTTGGATTGCCAGTAGGGATTTGTCTATGCTAGAGATTTGTGTATTTGTTTCTGCAGAGGTTCTGAGCATTCCTGTCAGTTTGAGGAAAGTTGTCGTTATGAATTAAGGCAATTGCATCCCATTTATCTGGACTAATGGGAAGAAGTTCTTTGATAGTGTTGAGCAGTTGGAGAAGTTTGGCTCGGCTATAGTAGTTGTTGCTGGTGCCGGACTTACACCCTCTCATCTGTCTGGGGGCATGCTGATGGTGATGATATAAACATAATGTCCAGATTGTAATATGTATCTCCTCCTCCTTGTCACATAGCAATGGCAGATGAAGCATTTTTATTCATAAAGTGTTGTTGTTTGTTGTGTTTTGCATGCATTGGACTATATTTTTCTATTTTGTAGTGTAATCAGCCATAATTGGCAATCCGTTGGGTGTGGGACTACTAGTCCCTTGGGTGGGTATAAGGAAATGAGAAAAATCCAATCCTGCATTCCAACAATGACATTTAGGTCAAAGTCCTAAACAGTGGTTTGGCATCTAGGTGCAAACCGGTTTTTGGGTCAAAAATTCCTAAATAATTGCCTTTTTAGGCCTTATCCAATTTAGGAGTTAGGTCTTTAGGTATTTTGGGAATGACCCATAGCGCACATAAAAAGCAATAGCCGAAGTTATGTGCTATCTGTACGTACGTACTCGTACTCGCACGTAGTCCATATGTTTGGTAGGTACGGTAGCTCAAGAATATTGTTGGAAAAGACTAAATCTGTCTGAACCTACAACGCACTACAGTAACTATCATGTGCTCCCGTAGACATATTAATGCTTTGCAGGGGCCCTGTGGAGTTGTTGTGTACGTAGTTTCCTTACATATTTGTAGTATTCTATGATTCCATTCTATGATTCCATTCTATGATTCCATTCTATGATTCCATTCTATGATTCCATTCTATGATCGCATTCTATGATTCCATTCAATAATTCAATTCCACGTTTGAAATCTATGAATCAACTCAATGATTCTAGTGGATGATTCAACTCAATGATTCAACTCAATAATTCAACTCAATGATTCAATTCTGCAATTCAAATGAATGATTATAATCTATGATTCAAGTCTAAAATTCAAGTCTAAGATTCTTATCTATGATTCAATTCAATGATTCAAGTCTAAGATTTAATTCTATGATCTGTGATCCAATTATAAAATTCTAGTCTATGATTCATTGGTATAATTCAATCCTATGATTCCATTCTATTATTCTATCCTATGATTCAAAACTATGCATTGAATAAATGATTCTAGTCTGTGATTCAAAATTAATATACAGTTCTATGGTTCAACTACAAGCCAGAGATTGAATTCTGTGATTCAATTCTATGATTCAACTCTAACATGCAATTCTATGATTCAATACTATGATTTAATTCTATGATTCAATTCTATGATTCAATTCTATGATTCAATTCTACTAATCTAGTCTGTGATTCAATACAATGATTCAATTCTACAATTCAATCCTATTATTCCATTCTATTATTCCATTCTATGATTCCATTCTATGATTCAAATCAATGATTCTAGTATGATTTAATTCTATGATTCAAGACTATAACTCAAGTCTAAGATTAAACTATATGTTTCAATGCAGCACTTAGTTAAGTCTATGCTTCAATTCCATGATTCAAGTCTGTGTTTCAATTCTAGGACTCAATTCCATGATTCAATTCCATGATTCAATTCTTTGACTCAATTCCATGATACAAGTCTATGATTCAATTCTATGATTCAACTACCTTATTTTCAAAATTCCCTGCCTCCTGAGCTCGCGTGTTTACTAAACAACCTCAGTCTATGATTCAATTCCATGATTCATTATTTAAAATCATGATTCAATTCCATCATGGAAGTCTATGATTCAATTTTCAATCAAGTTATTAAATTCCTTTCGTGTCCAGAAGTACCAAAGCTACCCGATGGTAGATATTCTATTCGTACAAATCAATGAGTCCCGTATCAACCAAAGTAATCGATTCCCATGGCATATCGATTCCCACGGAGCATCGATTCCCATCGCGCATTGACGGTGAGCAATCTCTGTTTTATAATATTGCCATTGTTCTTCAGTGAGCAAACTCTGATTTTATAAAGTATCACACGAGCTACGGGAGCAATTCCTGATCTTAATGATAAACATATCATGGAGTCTTCCTAACGGAATGAAGAAAACCGTTGGCGTGTGATTCTCACACAATATATATATATATATATATATATACAGATATATACAGTCAACGACCAATGCATGTACGGAAATAATCAGCGAGTAACCTCATCACTACGCAACAGCAGTTGCAGCGTATTTCACCTCAATAAAAGAGATATCTTGCGTTTCAGCAAGATTTCACTTTATCTCATACTTTTAACATTCAACTGATTTATATCCCAAAATTCACACTAGTTGCTACCAGCAACCTGTAATCTACATTACTAAGGTCTGTCTCACTGTATCTGAATAAGTTCACAGTAAGAAGAGATCTGGCGTTTCCACAGTCTCGCCTGTAGTCCGATTATCCGTTGCGGAAAGTATCCAATCACAATTGTCACGCATAGAGTACAATCGTTCGTCTACTAACACACTAACACAGCGTTGCTGTTCTTCAGAAGCCTTTGAATCAGACTCTCAACGAATCGGATTCAGAAGGAAAATAATAGATTAACAGTCGCAAGCTCCAAGGTGGCTTGCACACAAAGAACAGGGACGGAATTGAACACAATCCCTACGCTGGCATATGCCAATCGCAAATCATCTACGGAGCAGTTTCCTTTCACCACGTGATTCCTCTGACAAATCCGAATCATCATCAAGACTGAACATGCCTGCCAATCCATTCGGTGGTGGGAACAGCACTGGGGATGGCACCGCCGCTACTGTAAACAGTTTTCCTAGTTTTGATACCCATATGAAGATGATACTCCTAACCATATTCCGTCTAACAAAGGAAGCAGATAGCTGTCTGTGTGAAGCTCTCCGAGAGGGAGGATTATGCGAGTGGCCAACCTTTCTCGACGCACTCATCGAGCCTGGTTTTGCCCGCGAGCTTACCTACAATCACAGTGGACTACCAACCCATCTCCATCGGTCCATCCAACGGACCATAGAAGTACTTGCAAAATTCTTGAATGATCTGCGCAAAAACGAGAAGAATGGGAAGGAGGTAATGTCATATACGTATGAAGACTTCAGAGCCTTCCGTATGGGACGCGCTCTGCGCCTTCAGAATGAATCTGTCCTGAATCCCCCAGCTCCTCCCCCGGGAACCAATAAAAAGTCACCACAGCAAGTGAAGTACGAATCTTGGTGCCGAAAATCACGGGATGAAAAGTCTTTCACGCCCCGTACGAATCTTGGTGCCAAAAATCACGGGATGAAAAGTCTTTCACGCCCCTCGCGAATGACTCAAGATTCGAACATTGGCTCGTGGGTTTCAAGGCTAAACTCGAGGCATACGACATTGACACCGAAACATTCCTTGATGAAACTTGGCCTCCTGCTGCACTACAAGGCTATACACGTGACCTATTCATCAAACAGTGTGCCTTCTTCTGGGTTCTCATGTTGGAAGTCTTCAAAAGTGACTTATCCGCGTCATGCGTTCACAGCCATTCCCTCACACGCAATGGACGTCAAGAAGCATATTTTGATTTTGTGAGCCTTTACAGCGAATCAAAAGCCAAAGTATATGACAACTCGACTCAATTGCAAGCTTTGCTGAAGTTGAATCTCAGCAACTGGAAAGAATCTAAAGTGAAGTTTTTCACACATTGGTTTGAAGAATTGAATCACCTCAACAAGCTTCATCCTCCCAACAAGCCCCTTGAGTACCATACTGCAAAATCAGCATTATGTCAGGCATGCTATTCCAGCTTTCAGCTAAGTGAACAGTTTGCTAAAGTCAAGGATCCAGGCGGCACGAATAGTACCGTGACAGATGCAGTCGCTGAGGCAGCTGCTATCCACAAACTCAAAATCACGCTCCTACTCGAAGCAACTCAACTCGATTCTCAGTCCGCAATGTCGGCCCCGAAGTCCACAGTACGTGCACATGTACACGACTTCTTATCTGAACAAGGCCAAAACCATGACGACTATGCTCTCCCTATCGAATTCAAAGGTGACTACCAAGACTACGCGGTATTCAAGGCTGGACGTTCACCTGACCCTACCACACGCTTGCCCACTGGCATATGGAAGGCCCTATCACGTCAAGACATGAAGAGTTGGCTGAATTTTTCCCCGGAAGGCAAGAAAATAGTGGTTGCATCATTACGGCGCGAATTGCTCCCAAATGATCAGCCTAATTCCAATGCTGTCAAACCCATCACCCGGAAGGCATACACACATGGGCATTCCGTCTCATTCCTTGAAGATGATACCTCAAGCGGTGATACGCATACCAATGCCTCAGCAGACCTCCATCCCGCTGTGGAAAATGATTGTAGAGGTGTCTTCCATGCATCACTTGGTGTATACAAGTCTCAGACTTCTTCCCTCAAGGACCAAAGACCCCTCAAGTCTTCCGTGTCGCCTGCACATCCCGCAAGATTCCTCTCTGAGAATCCTGACATTCGGTACAAAAAGGACGGCAATACCCAGATACCTGTGGGAACATCCTCTTATTCCGTCAATTTTCATCAATGGTATAACCCTGACAATGATCTGACCTTCCCACATGATAATCAAATACCATCGTACACCTACCGTGCTCACAAAGCTACGATCACCAATCCCGGCTTCGCTATGGTCGACCACGGTGCAAATGGCTGTATCATCGGTAATGATGCATGCCTCATCTCCAAAGATATTCTGCCCCGATATGTCAATGTTACAGGCATCTACCATACCTTGCCATGCAAAAGTACATGACTATTGAATTTGACACGCTCCCACATGTTATCATGACATCCAATAAACACTGGGACCCATCCGTCCTCGATACCACAATCAGTGCTAAAGATGAACTATTCCTTCAGAAATATCCTCCTCAGTCGCAACAACTTCCATATCCCAAATACGACAAATACGGAAACCCACGTTGTCTTGAAGGGTTAGATATCTCTGTATCTCCTGGTATCCACGGTTACGTCTCTCAGTTCATACTCCAGTCACTGCACTCGATCACCCTTTCTCCCTATTGATGATCATGGAACCAACGGCCGCTCATTCTGGCTTACACCTACCGACTATGTTCATCAGGAGCGCCTTGCATGCTGTATTCCCCCTCCAATCTCCAAGACGGTCACTGCTTTTCCCACAGATTGTACTGCTAGTGATGCTACACGTATCGCAACTACACCCCGTGAACGCTATCCCAACGAACATAATTACTTATCTCTGAAACCTTTCTTTTGCTGGATTTCTACAGATCGCATCAAAGCTACCTTTGAGAATACAATGCAATATGGTTCGTTAGCGGTTAGCCCTGATGGTAACATTTTCAAACGTTTTCATTCCCCCCAGTCGGCTATGAACGTTCGACCATTCAATGACAACGTCTTGTCTGACGCTGTCTATTCCAATGTCCCAGCGATTGATGGAGGTTCCAAACTTGCCCAGATTTTCTTTGGTCGGAAGTCTCATATCATACATGTTGAAGAGATGCACACCACCGGCGACTTTCTATCATGCTTTCAGAATTTTGTTCGAAAATGGGGCAGGCCTCTTCGCCTCCTATGTGATCACGGGAACTACCAATCTAGTAGGAGGGCCACCGATTATCTCAAAATGTTATGGATTGGACTCTGGCAAAGTGAACCCTTTCACCAACACCAGAATCAATTTGAACGGCGATATCAAACGTTTAAGCACATTGTCAATCACGTCATGGACCGTACAGGCACACCACCACATCTCTGGTTGTTGTGCATGACATACGTCGCCAGACTCCTCAATGTTATTTCTGATCCTACCCTGTGGGACAAACAACCGGTCTTCATTGCTACCGGTACACTTGGCAATATAAGCGCGTACACCAGTTTCTTCTGGTTTGAACCTGTTTATTTCAAGACCAATGACTCCCCTTTCGGTACCCAGTCTACCGAACGCCTCGGTCATTTCGTAGGCATTGCCAAACATGTTGGCAATGGACTTTGTTTCCACATCTGGGATCCAGTCACCAACAAATTGCTTGACCGTTCTGGTGTACGTTCTGCTCTTACACCTGAGTCACGCAACAAACGAGCTGGCCTCTTTACTGATGACGGCTTCATCAAATGGCGTAAGGCAAAGGATTCCTTATCCCAATTGTACGCCACTGGTGACGCTCCTACACTCAGGAAACATGGGGAGCATACCGCTACGAATAGTCCCACTGCAGATTCTACACCACAGGACGTCCCAGCTACTCCTACTCTTGGCATCTCAACTACTGACTCGGACACCGATCAAAGCCCCGACACTCCTGCGAAACATGACAACACCACGCCGTCTGTACCTACCGAACAACCAGGTACAACAACTCCCGCATCTGGTAACCAGGTTCTTATCAAACCACCCTCCCACCCCTCGTTACCGAGCTTTCTCTATAAGAAGGTTGATGACAGCCCAAGCTGGTCCCCTTCTCCACTCCCTAACAACTATGGGGAGAGTTTTGATGGTCCTCCTACGACACACATCTTCAGCAAGACATCCGATGGTGTTCTCCTTACTGAAGATGATTTTGATCCACCAGAGCTAGCATACTTTGATGTTAGTGACGTCACCACTCCACACACCAACCCAGCTACTCCTTCAGTAGACCCATCACAGGTAGTTGTTACCGATGAAGAAGGCAATGTACAATTTGACGATGATGGTAAACCAATTACCATTCCTACGGTCCTGATTGCCAATCTACAAGGAAGATCTTTCCTTGTAACCAACCCCGATGGTACTCGAAAGCGTCTTACCATTGTCAATGTAGAAGACAGTCTTGAACGTAATAACGACTTCATCAGATCTAAGTGCAAGCACTCTGATGACGAACTTGCCGATATCATTGCATACAATGATGTCATGAATTACATCCACCGTGATTTGACCCAAGAAGATGGAACACTTTGGTCGTTCCGTCGAATCCTAGGACACCAAGGTCCACTGGATAACAAGCACCCTCAATACAAAGGTTCCAAGTATAACCTCTGGATTGAATGGGAAAATATGGAACGGAGATATGAATCATTAGCCAACATTGCGGCTGATGATCCTGTTACCGCTGCCAAATATGGAAAGACAACAAATTGCTTGACCTCCCAGGTTGGAAACGTCTCAAACGAATCACCAATCTAGCACGACGAACCAAGAAACTTGATCGACTCGTGCATCAAGCCAAACTTCGGTCTTTCCGTACCACCCCACAGTACCAATATGGATTCAAGGTACCTCGTAGCCACAAAGAAGCCCTCCAATTTGATCAAGCCAACGGAAACCACAAATGGGAAGACGCCACCACTCTGGAAATGGCACAGCTCAATGAATACAATACATTCATTGATAAAGGCGTGTACAAGGCAAGCCTTATCCCAACCGGGCTCCAACAGATCAAGGTACACATGATATATGCTGTCAAACACGACCGTAGACACAAGGCTTGTCTTGTTGCAAACGGTAATCTCACTGAGGCCCCCATCCACAGTGTCTATGCCAGTGTCGTATCTCTCCGCGGTCTACGTATGTGTCTGTTCCTAGCCAAACTGAACAGCCTAGAAGCATGGGGTACCAATATAGGTAATGCTTACCTCGAAGCAGTTACTTGCAAGAAAGTCTGCATCAAGGCAGGTCCCAAATTTGGATCACTAGAAGGTCACCTATTGATCATCTACAAGGCCTTATATGGCCTCAGATCTTCGGGCAAGTGCTTTGGTGATTTACTAGCAGCTTGCCTTATTGAACTTGGCTTCAAAAGATCCCACGAGGAACCGGAAATCTTCCTCAAGCCTGGAATGAACAAGCATGGGGAACGTGTATATGAACTCATATGCACATATGTCGATGATCTATGTCTTTGCATGGCAGATCCCAATTCTTTCCTGGAAATACTACAGTTGGAGCCATACAGCTTCAAACTGAAGGGATCCGGACCTATGAATTTTCATCTGGGTTGTGGATTTGAGCGCGGCGCACATGGTGTTCTTTGTATGAATCCCATCAAGTTCATCGAAAAGATGGAAGCATCTTATGAACAAATGTTCGGATGCAAACCTAACACCAGGTTCCAGTCACCCATTGCAGAAAACGATCATCCCGAATTGGACTCCTCAGCTTTTCTTGAAGAAACTGGTATACAGAAATGCCAAAGCATGATCGGTTCACTCCAATGGATCATCGCCATTGGACGATTTGATGTTCAAACAGCCGTGATGACACTCTCGAGTTTCAGAGCCCAACCACGAGACGGACACCTTGATTGTGCCAAATGTATCTACGGATATATCTCCAAGTTTAGACATTTTAAAATCAGAGTCCGCGTGGAACCCCCAGATTTTATATTGACTAAACCGGACACCATCGATTGGTCCAACACCGTCTATGGGGGCATTCTGAAGAGCTACCTGGCGACGCTCCTGCACCACTTGGGAAGACAGTAGTGTTAACACACTTCTATGATGCAAATCTCGTGCATGATATTCTCAGTGGTAAGGCTGTAACCGGCATCGTTCACTTTGCGAACAAGACTCCTATGATGTGGTTCTCAAAGAAACAAGCTACTACAGAAATAGCCACCTTTGGAGCTGAATTCGTTGCAGGAAGAACTTGTATCGAGCAAATCATTGATCTACGTCACTCATTCCGATACCTCGGAACACGAGTCCATGACATCTCCTATTCATGGGGAGACAACGAGAAGATGATTCAAACGTCAACCTTTCCTTACGCAAGGTTGCATAAGCGTCACAACATTCTATTGTTTCACTACGTATGAAGCGTGATAGCGAGAGGCTTCATTCTAATGCTGCACATCCCTGGTAAAGATAACTGTGCAGATATCCTCACCAAGCATTGGGGACACTCAGTTGTGTATCCACTGCTCAAGCCCATCTTCCACTTCTGCGGGAATACCGGCGACCTCCTCCAAGAGGATGGAAGCATCATGTAAAACGTGATGACCTTTCACAAGGAAACATGGGGAGTATTAAATTCCTTTCGTGTCCAGAAGTACCAAAGCTACCCGATGGTAGATATTCTATTCGTACAAATCAATGAGTCCCGTATCAACCAAAGTAATCGATTCCCACGGCATATCGATTCCCACGGAGCATCGATTCCCATCGCGCATTGACGGTGAGCAATCTCTGTTTTATAATATTGCCATTGTTCTTCAGTGAGCAAACTCTGATTTTATAAAGTATCACACGAGCTACGGGAGCAATTCCTGATCTTAATGATAAACATATCATGGAGTCTTCCTAACGGAATGAAGAAAACCGTTGGCGTGTGATTCTCACACAATATATATATATATATACACAGATATATACAGTCAACGACCAATGCATGTATGGAAATAATCAGCAAGTAACCTCATCATTATGCAACAGCAGTTGCAACGGATTCATCTCAATAAAAGAGATATCTTGCGTTTCAGCAAGATTTCACTTTATCTCATACTTTTAACATTCAACTGATTTATATCCCAAAATTCACACTAGTTGCTACCAGCAACCTGTAATCTACATTACTAAGGTCTGTCTCACTGTATCTGAATAAGTTCACAGTAAGAAGAGATCCGGCGTTTCCATAGTCTTGCCTGTAGTCCGATTATCCGTTGCCAAAAGTATCCAATCACAATTGTCACGCGTAGAGTACAATCGTTTGTCTACTAACACACTAACGCAGCGTTGCTGTTCTTCAGAAGCCTTTGAATCAGACTCTCAACGGATCGGATTCAGAAGGAAAATAATACAAGTCTATGAGTCAGGTCTATGAGTCAATTACATGATTCATTTTCATGCGTCAATTTAACAATTCCATTCCATGAATTGCATCTATGATTCAATTCTTCAATCCAAGTCTATGATTGAAATCCATGATTCAACTCCATGATTCATGATTCAATTCCATGATTCAACTCCATGATTCAATTCATCATCCAAGTCTATGATTTCATTCTATTATTCAAGTCTATTATTCAATTTTCAATCAAGTCTATGAGTCACGTCTATGAGTCAATTCTATGATTCATTTTCATGACTCAAGTCAACGATTCCATTCCATGACTCAAATCTATCATTCAATTCTTCAATCCAAGTCTATGATTCAATTCCATGATTCATGATTCAATTTCATGATTCAAATCCATTATTCAATTCCATGATTCAAATCCATGATTCAATTGCATGATTCAACTCCATCATGCAAGTCTATGATTCCATTCTATGAATCCATTATATGATTCAATTTTGAGTCAAGTGTATGAATCAGGTCTATGAGTCAATTATATAATATAATTTCATGACTCAAGTCAATGATTCCATACTATGACTCAAATTATCTTTCAATTCATCAATCCAAGTCTACGATTCAATTCCATGATTCAATTCCATGATTCAATTGCATGATTCAAATCCATGATTCAATTGCATGATTCAATTCCATCATCCAAGTCTATGATTCAAGTCTATGATTCAAGTCTATGATTCAATTTTGAGTCAAGTCTATGAGTCAGGTCTATAAGTCTATTATATGACTCATTTTCATGACTCAAGTCAAGGATTCCATTCTATGACTAATTTCTATTATTCAATTCATCAATCCAAGTCTATGATTCCAATCCATGATTCAATCTCATGACTCAATTATATGATTCAAATCTATGATTCAATTTTATGATTCAACTATATAATTCAAGTATATAATTCAATTCTTTGACTCCAGTCAATGATTCAATTCAATGATGTAAGTCTATGATTCAAGCTTATGATTCCATTCTTTGACTCAAACATACAATTCATTTCTATGATTGATTTCTATGATTCCATTCTATATACTCATCATTCTATGATTCAATTCTTTGACGGACTTCAATGATTCAATTCCATTATTCGACTCTATGATTCACTTCCATGATTCAATTCTATGACTCCTGTCTTTCATTCAAGGCTATGATGTCAGTCCATGACTCAAATCTACAATTCAATTCTGTGACTCAATTCCATGATTGAAGTCCATTATTCAATTTTATGATTCAATGTTATGATTCAACTATATAATTCAAGTATATAATTCAATTTTTTGACTCCAGTCAATGATTCAATTCAATGATGTAAGTCTATGATTCAAGCTTATGATTCCATTGTCTGACTCAAACATACAATTCATTTCTATGATTGATTTCTATGATTCCATTCTATATACTCATCATTCTATGATTCAATTCTATGATTCAATTCTTTGACGGACTTCCATGATTCAATTCCATGATTCGACTCTATGATTCAATTCCATGATTTAGTTCTACTATGACTCCTGTCTTTCATTCAAGGCAACAATTCCAGTCCATGACTCAAATCTACAATTCAATTCTGTGACTCAATTCCATGATTGAAGTCCATGATTCAATTTTATGATTCAACTATATAATTCAAGTATATAATTCAATTTTTTGACTCCAGTCAATGATTCAATTTAATGATTTAAGTCTATGATTCTAGTTTATGATTCCATTCTTTGACTCAAACATACAATTCATTTCTATGATTGATTTCTATGATTCCATTCTATATACTCATCATTCTATGATTCAATTCTTTGACGGACTTCCATGATTCAATTCCATGATTCGACTCTATGATTCACTTCCATGATTCAATTCTATGACTCCTGTCTTTCATTCAAGGCTATGATGTCAGTCCATGACTCAAATCTACAATTCAATTCTGTGACTCAATTCCATGATTGAAGTCCATGATTCAATTTTATGATTCAATTTTATGATTCAACTATATAATTCAAGTATATAATTCAATTTTTTGACTCCAGTCAATGATTCAATTTAATAATTTAAGTCTATGATTCTAGTTTATGATTCCATTGTCTGACTCAAACCTATAATTCATTTCTATGATTGATTTCTATGATTCCATTCTATATACTCATCATTCTATGATTCAATTCTATGATTCAATTCTTTGACGGACTTCCATGATTCAATTCCATGATTCGGCTCTATGATTCAATTCCATGATTTAGTTCTACTATGACTCCTGTCTTTCATTCAAGGCAACAATTCCAGTCCATGACTCAAATCTACAATTCAATTCTGTGACTCAATTCCATGATTGAAGTCCATGATTCAATTTTATGATTCAACTATATAATTCAAGTATATAATTCAATTTTTTGACTCCAGTCAATGATTCAATTTAATGATTTAAGTCTATGATTCTAGTTTATGATTCCATTCTTTGACTCAAACCTATAATTCATTTCTATGATTGATTTCTATGATTCCATTCTATATACTCATCATTCTATGATTCAATTCTATGATTCAATTCTTTGACGGACTTCCATGATTCAATTCCATGATTCGACTCTATGATTCACTTCCATGATTCAATTCTATGACTCCTGTCTTTCATTCAAGGCTACAATTCCAGTCCATGACTCAAATCTACAATTCAATTCTGTGACTCAATTCCATGATTGAAGTCCATGATTCAATTTTATGATTCAATTTTATGATTCAACTATATAATTCAAGTATATAATTCAATTTTTTGACTCCAGTCAATGATTCAATTTAATGATTTAAGTCTATGATTCTAGTTTATGATTCCATTGTCTGACTCAAACATACAATTCATTTCTATGATTGATTTCTATGATTCCATTCTATATACTCATCATTCTATGATTCAATTCTATGATTCAATTCTTTGACGGACTTCCATGATTCAATTCCATGATTCGGCTCTATGATTCAATTCCATGATTTAGTTCTACTATGACTCCTGTCTTTCATTCAAGGCTACAATTCCAGTCCATGACTCAAATCTACAATTCAATTCTGTGACTCAATTCCATGATTGAAGTCCATGATTCAATTTTATGATTCAATTTTATGATTCAACTATATAATTCAAGTATATAATTCAATTTTTTGACTCCAGTCAATGATTCAATTTAATGATTTAAGTCTATGATTCTAGTTTATGATTCCATTCTTTGACTCAAACCTATAATTCATTTCTATGATTGATTTCTATGATTCCATTCTATATACTCATCATTCTATGATTCAATTCTATGATTCAATTCTTTGACGGACTTCCATGATTCAATTCCATGATTCGACTCTATGATTCAATTCCATGATTTAGTTCTACTATGACTCCTGTCTTTCATTCAAGGCTACAATTCCAGTCCATGACTCAAATCTACAATTCAATTCTGTGACTCAATTCCATGATTGAAGTCCATGATTCAATTTTATGATTCAATTTTATGATTCAACTATATAATTCAAGTATATAATTCAATTTTTTGACTCCAGTCAATGATTCAATTTAATGATTTAAGTCTATGATTCTAGTTTATGATTCCATTCTTTGACTCAAACCTATAATTCATTTCTATGATTGATTTCTATGATTCCATTCTATATACTCATCATTCTATGATTCAATTCTATGATTCAATTCTTTGACGGACTTCCATGATTCAATTCCATGATTCGACTCTATGATTCAATTCCATGATTTAGTTCTACTATGACTCCTGTCTTTCATTCAAGGCTACAATTCCAGTCCATGACTCAAATCTACAATTCAATTCTGTGACTCAATTCCATGATTGAAGTCCATGATTCAATTTTATGATTCAATTTTATGATTCAACTATATAATTCAAGTATATAATTCAATTTTTTGACTCCAGTCAATGATTCAATTTAATGATTTAAGTCTATGATTCTAGTTTATGATTCCATTCTTTGACTCAAACCTATAATTCATTTCTATGATTGATTTCTATGATTCCATTCTATATACTCATCATTCTATGATTCAATTCTATGATTCAATTCTTTGACGGACTTCCATGATTCACTTCCATTATTCACTTCCATGATTCAATTCTATGTTTCAATTCTATGACTCAATTCTTTGACTCAAGTCTATGATTCATTTCTATCATTCAAGAGTAAGATTCAATTCTATGATTCAATTTTATGACTCACTTCCATGATTTGAGTCTATGATTCTAGTCCATGACTCAAATCTACATTTCAATTCTATGACTCAATTCCATGATTCAACTCTATGATTCCACTCTTTGACTCAAATCTATTATTCACTTCAAGGATTCATGATTCAATTCCATGATTCAAGTCTATGACTCAATTGTATGATTCTGTTGTCGGCGAAAAAAATACAGAGTTTGTTGGCATCAAATTTGATTGGAAAAGCCGACAAAACAAAACAAAGAAACGAATCGACAACCGAGGTGCGTAAGATTAACACAGAGATACGAACATTCCGATGATCAAGCATTAGAATCAAACGCACCTCCACTACTTGGAATCCTTAAGTGGTAAAAACGATATCACCTAATACTACAAACAAAAGAGGATAATTGGTTAGAAACAAGACATATCCAAAGACCTGACCAATAAGTGAACACTTGGAACCCTTAAGTATGTTCGAAAGAATATACTTGATATCCCGTGAGGAAATTACTTATTGCGATCAAGAAAATCAATACCGATTCCAGATGGGCCTCATATCTAGCATATATACCACGAAAAAGCATACACCCCATTGAGTAAATCACTTAACCCCGTAAATGACCAATGCTATCAAATGACCGATACAGTAAGACCGACACACAACACTAACACAGAAACAGCAGCGACAGTATCGGTACGACGGTAAAGAAGACAGTAACAAATAACCGGGGAAGATCTCTACCATGTAAAATACAGAGAGCCCCGATACAGTACGAAATACATAGTAAAAATAAGAGTGTCTCTCTGAGCTCATATCTCTTTAAATTTCAATTATCCTATACCTTTCGGTCAATTTTTAGAGCTACAACAAATTCAAAGTCTATTGATCGAAGTTAATGATTTAATTCCACAACTCAAGTTGATGATTCAAGCCTATGATTGAATTCTATGATTTCAGTTTATCATTCACTGATGTGGTTCAATTATTTGATTCCATTCTTTGACTCAAGTTGATGATTCAATTCCATGATTGAATTCTATGATTGAATTCTTTGACTCAACTCAATGATCATTCAATTCTATGGTTCAATCCTATCTTGCGTCATAGTACTTCATTTTTGAGAGGGTGAAAGAAACTATTTTTTTTAATTTTTAGTTTTTCAAATTTGGACCCCCCCCACCCCACCCCCCGGCCCCCGGCCCCCCATCCAGTACATACTCATGCTGTTTTTAGCTACCTTCATACTGATCCTACCAATTGATCTATACTACCAATCAAGTGACGTCATTTGCGCGAGCTCTATTTTAAATTCGAACTCTCATCTGATTTGATTTTAAGTGATGATCAGGGTTTTCGCACCTCGGTCGCCTTGTTTTCCTTTTTCTTTTTTGGACGGAATTTGCCGCCGACATCGAGTTCTATTATTTTAAATTCGAACAAGCTACATACGTTCATACCAATTCTACCAAGTGATTGTTACTACCAATCAAGTGACATCATTGGCGCGAGTTCTAATTTAAATTGGAACTCTCATCTGATTTGATTTTAAGTGATGATCAGGGTTTTCGCACCTCAGTTGCCTTGTTTTTCTTTTTCTTTTTTGGATGGAATTTGCCGCCGATATCGAGTTCTATTATTTTAAATTCGAACAAGCTACATACGTTCATACCGATTCTACCAAGTGATCTTTACTACCAATCAAGTGACGTCATTGGCGCGAGTTCTAATTTAAATTCGAACTCTCTCATTTGGCAACGACGACAAGACAAAAAATTCGATGAGTACGAGTACGTACCGTACGGTACGTACACTTGATGAGTTTCGACAGCACCGTTTTGACAACAGGGAAAATTCCATTTGTATGAGAGTAGATGGCTGTAAGTACATCAAGTCCGACTCATTCATGTACAAATTGTACCAAATCTAAAAAGTCTGATTGTATTTTTCACCAACTCTCTCATCTGGCAAAGATGACGATGGTTTAACTTCATCTACCATAAGACAGATTTTAATCGTATGATTTTTTTAATTCAGGTTAAATCTTATGGTTACATGCAACCATAAAAATGAGAGCTCGCTACCATAAAAACGAACACACGCTACTAGATATTACTATTGCTTTTAGACAAAGCATCTCATTTCCGTAAATAATTGTTTCAATTCTATTTTTAACGATTTTTAGTCATAGCGTTTGTACCAAGTCTACTTGTTAAAAACAGATTTTTTCATATTTCTACGTATTTTCCCCCCCCCCAAACCCCCCCATAAACTCCGTCTACAAGGTTACGTTGTCAACTCTTAGGGTTAGTGTTTAACGTTCAACTAACAACTCCACCAATTATTGGTAGTCGCCTCCCAATAGTACTCGTACGAACGCATTGGATTACAATTGTGAATCGCAAAAATTAACGCAAAATAACACAAATTAACAGACACGATTCGCAAATTAATTCCCCGTGATGCCTTTTCAAATTTTTCTGTGCTAGCTTTTCAGTTGATACAATACAGCCAATGACGGTCATTTGGGGATTTCAGTAATCTCTTTCTAGGAAGTCATTTTTTCTTAGTGAGTCATTACATTGTGAATTGTGTCCTCAATCCCTGAAGAAGCATACGGTAGGATTTGTACGCTTTGTACTTTCTCAATTGTTATCTGACGCTTATTAGGTACGTACTCGTAGTACTACCGTATCGGTACGTAGTCCGTTGGCTGCAAAATCGGTTGAGGGGTCAAAGCAAGACGCGGATCCATGCTGGAAAAATCATGGAGGGTAAATTTTTGCCTACGGTAGTACTGCATGGTATGAGTACGCTCGATGAGCGCCAAAAAGTAGGAAAAATGGTACCGGTATTTCACTTTCTAGCTATCCAAACTGAATTCTTGTGGTGTTCTTCTACTTTTGCTTTGTAGGGCTTGTTGTAATGTGATAGTAAAATTATCATAATTCATGGCGTTATGGTGACGTTTATTCTAGTCGTAGTTTTAATCATAATTGCTCCCCCCGCTTGTGTTATTTATTTTTATCATGGTGAAAAGAGTGGCTATCATATGCCTGATCGAGAACCAGTGACAAAGAAAACAAAAGTTCGCTCTGCAAGTTGGCTTCTTCATCTAAAATAATAAAAATGTCAGCCATAATAACACTTTCCGTTATTCGATCACCAATTCTCCTCCACACCAACATTATTTTTCCCAACAACCGAGAAGAGAACTTGGTGCGCGACAAGTACTACCAGCTTGGCCGATCATCGTTGCTGGTGAAATAGTTCGGGAGAACTTGCGGATTGTAACCCATGCCGTAATTGTAGTCGCCACGGTTATCGTTGCTATCTTCGTCGTCATCGAAATCCGCTTGGGTAGCAGATACCGAGAGGTCTTGTGCTTCCAGTTGTAGATCAACCAGAGTCTTGAGCAGCGTCAATTGTTTCCGTATCTTCAACCAAGAGCTCCGTGAGTTGGGATCGTGTGGCCACGCTTGTGACAGCAATACCAACATCTCCTTCGGGACTGGATTGTTGTTGGAAGTAACAACTGGATGCGTGGCTTGCAACGAAAACTCTGGCTCGGTGTTTTCGTGTCTGGTTTGATCCGGATACGGCCGGTACCCGCGCCGGCACACGAACTCGCGGTATAGGTCCGGTGACGTCATCGACTCGAATGGAATGAGGTGTGTCCACAACTCCCAGCATACAACAGCGTAGGAATAAATGTCACAATTGTAGTCGTAATTCGTATCGAGACATACCTCCGGAGCCATGTACCTTATGGTCCCAATGACGCCGGTGCAAGTCGTGGAAGCACTAGCGGGCGTGAACTCGTGGCACAAACCAAAGTCGAACAGCTGGAGTCGGGTGTAGATTTCTTCTCCCTCGGGATGATTCGGAGATGGGACCGAAGAGAATCCAATGTTGGCCGGTTTGAGGTCTCGGTACACTATGTGCTTGCTGTGGATGAATTCCAGGGCGGATGCGAGTTGCAAACAGATCTCGAGTTTGTCCAGGTAGCGCCGTAGTAGAACCGCGAGTCTGTTTTGGTTGTCGTTGTCGCGGCCCGTTTTCTTTTTCCATCGATCGATTCGTTGCTCGAGTGTTTCGCACAGGACGTCCATGAGCATGACGAATCCTTGGTTGATCCGTTCAAAGGCTACAATTCCCCGTTCGTCGAGGCCCCGAACCTTGATAATGTTGGGATGATTCAAACAACTCAATATATGGGCCTCGTACGCGAGCTGAGACGCAGCAAGCACAAAGTCTCCCCCCCCCATCGAAGCGAGCTCGTGCTTGATTGCCTTGCAGGCATAGTACCGCTGTCCATTGGAACTATTTGGCTGGTCGCTGGAGTCGATTGTCACTGCAGTAACCAATGAGAAGGACCCCGTCCCCAAAACCCAATGAGTTTGGAGAACTTCTTGGGACCGGTCCAATAGCTGAATAGTACAGTCGTCGGTGCTGTTGCTGTTTGTGGTAGCGTGTCGCAGTCGTGTCCCACTAGTCATCGACCGAACTTCTTGGCAAACGCGTTTTACGATGGGTGTAGTTATGCAATTGGAACGCGACGAAATGTATATGAACGAAGGAGGTGGTGGTGGAGGAGCCACATCGAGATGTTGCTCTTGCCCTAACATCATTTCGTTTGGGGATCGCAAGGCAGACAATGGCACAGGATCCATCGGTCTGTTGGGTTGAAACGTATGTGTTTCTTGTTGTTGCTGCATCCCGACAGGGTGATTAGGATGACCTACAGCTTCTGCCCTCCCATCGCGCATCGAATAGTCCGGATGGCCATGGTGGTGAGTGGGAGGAAAATATGGTTCGGGAAGGTGAGGCGACATCGGAATGCTGTTCCTGTTGTTGCCACGTGGATAGCTTACTTCGGAGTGGTTAGCGTTGTGGATACTGTTGTTGTAACAGTCGCTGTACATTTCCTGTGACATTTTGGAGGGATCACTGCGCCCACAGTTCATGGTTATGCTGCTGTTGCCATTCCCCGGTACTGGCTGCTGTTGGTGCATTGTTGAAAAGTGCAATGGATCCATGGCTGTTGATTGCCCGGTATGACCTTCGATTCTCATTGCTTCATTGGATGTTCCTTCTAGCAAATACGGTGATTCGGAGGGCATCTCGTTGTAGTTCGCATTGGATCGGTTCATTATTGTTGTCCTGCTGCAGACAAAAGATGCAAACAAAAATACATTCACCCCAAGTACGGGTGCAGATGTCTGCTATTTTGGTTGTATAAGAGTCAAGTCAATCGAAGTTCAATGGCAATTCATGTGCATGTGCATGTGCATGTGGTGTGTCGTCCGTTTCAAGTGAATCCTTTGGGTCGCCGATCTCGTCGTTGCCGAGCACAACCGAGCTGAGCGTTTTGGGGTGCTCAACAATCGACGAAGTCCCCCTTGCACTATCTCTCCAAGTGTTTGTTTCTTACCTGTCGTACTAGTCGGAGTGAAGCGTTAGATTGCAATGCTGACAACAGAGATGCTGTGCGCCAAAGTACGAGTACAGTACACCTATCGTTTGCAATTATATTACAAAGTACTTGGTATTACTTTTTGATAGGGTTTGAATTGTATGACGATTGTGCACGATAAGAGAAGCGTCTGTCTCGAATGTTTGAGAGCGGAAGGTGATAAGGGCTACTCAACCTATCAGAGCAGCGCAAGAATGTGATGTGACGTGATTTTCGCGGTTCTCGCCGTGCCGCTCGTGTCAGCACAACGACAACAATTATCAAGGACTATCTAAATAAAACGTGCCTCTAGAACACGGTATGGAACAAGATTAGGCCACCTGCACATTATTTTATTCAGTCCGTTCAAAAATGGCATGTACGGTAGAACGGTACGAGTACCGGTATGTAACAATGGATGATGACATTGGCGCAGGCCCAGCGCAAGCGAACATTATTTTTTTGAACGAATGAAAACATGACATTTTTGATTTGAAAGCGGGAACTGTAACACTTTTCCATTTATACCAAAGAATCGCTCTGATATTGTCGTTTTTCCTCAGCTTCGACGCATAAGAAGAATAAATTCTATCATCAGAGAATGCAATGCTTATATAAGTGCCCAACCACCTAGAAAAATGTTTGTGTCAGTAAAAACCTTAACTATAAACAGATTTATCCACAAAAGTATATGCCTTCTACATTGCGGATTGATATATTCTATTTGAGTGGGTCCAGCGATAGGTCGGCGAAAACAGTTAAGCATCTCTTCAAAGCACATGGAATAGAACAGTACAGAATTCAAACTACTGGAATAAATTCATGCCGAACTAAATTTTACGTTGCCCTTATTTACTCGTACGTAATTACTTGTACGGTACCAGTACATTGGTCGGAGAGGCCACAGAATTCCCTGACGTGAATTGTGTCTCGACTGCGTTTCATGCGTTGAATGACTCCTGTTGTAAGTCGTAAACGGTCGGACGAACGAAACGGGAATGGAGTGGAGTGGATTAGGATTTTTTATTACTTGAAGGAAAAAAATACGAATGAATTACTCCTATTTTTTTACTTCGTATTTTTCATGTTGCTCTCTTGTGCCGTAGCGCGCACTACCGGTAGGAGAAGCTACCCTGATCCGGAGCTGAAGGATTCTTAGTCGTGTACCGTACCGTACCGTACACCGGTATTTAGAAAAAAAATACTACCATGCTGTACCGGTACCGTAATTACGAAGTACTTCGATAGTACTTCGTAACTACCGGTGCGGTAGTTTGATTTGAACGAACCGAAATACATCGATTCATTCTTGAGTATTCGTGATTAAATGCGGAAAAACTGAAGCCATCCGTCTCTGCATCGAACCGAGTTGCACCGAATCCAAGAAAGTTGAAAATCAATGCAATGCAGTGTCTTTCATTCGGTCTAGTGCAGCTTGGTCATCTTCACACCAGGTACAGGAGAGCACAGGAGCCAGGCTGTCGGGGGGACTGTCAGCTAGGGGGCGGGCAATAGGAAAGGTATTCGGGCCGTTGCCTTGGTGATGCTGGCTCCGATTCCGAGCGGCACATCGAGCCCACGCAATCACATTGCGCCTGTCGTTGTTCCTTATCACCAATGGCAATAGTTTGACTGGTCGCAAATTGCCGTCAGTAGGATGCACGGGTTGGGATTCCCTCATGGCCAAAGCCATTCTTTTCATATCTTCCGCGCAGTTGCTGCAAGATTCCTCAAAGATTTCTGAATCGTCGATGTTTGATGTCACATTGCTTTCCAAACGCTTCAATTCCATAGATCCTGTATCTTCAAGCCTAGAGTACAATTTGTCTAGCGTTGCTATGATCTCACGGTCCATGTACGATTGGTCCGTGATTCCTGTAGCTTCTAGACAAACGCACGGGTCCATGATGCCCGTCTCTTCTAGGGTCTTGCACGATATGTCCAATTTTTCTACGAATGCATTCAAGAAAAAAGATAAAAAAGGCGCCGCGGAAGAAGTTGCCGAAGAGGACTGCTCATCATCATGACGACGAGACAACACGACCGATCGGCTTTGACTTTCGTCATCTTCGTCATCGCGATACTCTTCTTCGTTTTCGTTTTCGTTTTCGTTTTCGTCGTCGTCGTCGTCGTCGTACACGATGTTCTTTAAGGCTTTGTAGAACGACGAAACGTCGTCATCTTCGATCTTGAAAGGATCACAAGACTTGTCACTCCTTGCCGATTGGTCCGTCTCTTTCTGCTTTCCTTGTGCAGTATACTTGTGATTCTTGGTGTACATGTTATGATTCTTGTTATTGTTCGAATGTGTGAGTGGCAACGCCCCGTTCTTGTCTTCAACGTTACAGCGAAGACGGTCAAGAAGTTCTTCAAAAATATCGTTGGTGGGAACTCTTTCCAGAGAGTGTTCGGATGGATTGTGACGGCGTTTAATGCCAATCGATTTTAGAAAGCCCATTGTTCTTAGTGATTCTTAGTTCGCAATGGGATATCATTGAGATTCTGTAAGAAGATGTCCAACGGTAGAACCGAATGCGAGGAAAATATCATAGTTGCCGTTGCAAGAGGTGTGTGTTGAGCTCTATAACAAACGGCAACAGTCGAACCTTGCTATGATTCGAAGACGGAATCACTCTAGTCGTGAGTGTTAAATCATGAACGATAAGCTGTGCGTTGTAGTATAACACGGCAGTTTGTTGGGATCTCGATCATAGCGGGTACAATAATTAATTGCCGTAATGAGTACGGTACGTACGTACCGTGTCGAGCGAATGTGGGACAACAAACCAGTGGTTCAGGTTTTGGTTGGAAAATTTCAAAGCCTCCGCGCAGCCAATCGAACGTCGAACGGTACTTGTATGTTTGTATCTCCAATGGACTTGTCCCCAGTTCGTCAATTGAGATGCTTAGTGCACCGTGTCCCGGGCATCATTTATTTTGATTCTTGCTACACGCACTTGCGCTGCGCGTAACAATAATTGAGACTTTCTTTAATTGAACATGGAAAATCAATCCAGTTTTCATCCAATCAAAACTGAATTTCAACTCAACCTGCCCCTCACGATTACGAAGTACTCCGTACGTAGCTGGAGTACGGTGAGTGTACAAGATAAAAATACCACAATTAATACCCAGTACCAAAACCATGTAGAAGTCTACAGGAAATAAACATATGTGTGCTCCGCACACTGAAGTCCCTTCAAAAAAAGAACAAGACAAAAGACCCTGAAAACACACCGAAAAACTTGCGAAGACAATTTTTTTGATGGGAAGTCCGATCATCGAAATCACGAATGTCGGCCCATGATCGACCCTTCTGTTTCTCCTTCCATAGAACAGACCATGAAGGTTCATCACTGTACAAGTAGTACAAAATGACACCAACTCAAATACCTACACATTCCTCCACTTGGTTTTCGATCCGGAAGGGTATTCGAACGGTAATTCAATGGCAAATAAGAACACACAAAGATACGTCGTCATCGTCGTTGACGACCCTTCTCCGACCCATCTGTTTCTCCTTCCATAGAACAGACCATGAAGGTTCACCTCTGTACAAGTAGTACAAAATGACACCAAATCAAATACCTACACATTCCGCTACTTGGTTTTCGATCCGGAAGGGTATTCGAACCGCAATTCTACTGCAAATAACACACAAAGATATGAAAAATCGACGATGACAACGACGGCCCTTCTCCGACCCATCTGTTTCCCCTCCAATAGAAGGGAAGATGAGGGTGGACATGTACAAACTCTACCACATTCGAATACCATCATGTTCCTCTACTGATTTTTTGACTTGGAATGGCAATCGGATGGCAATCGAATGGCTATCGAACGGCAATTTGGATGGCGAGTTACGACCCTCCAACGACCCTTCTGTTTCTCCTTCCATAGAACAGACCATGAAGGTTCACCACTGTACAAATAGTACAAAAAGATACCTACTCAGCAGATACCTACACATCACTCTACTTCGTTTTCGATCAGGAAGGGTATTCAAACGGCAATCAAACGCCATTTCGAGCGCCGTTTCGAGCGCCGTTTTGAGCAGCGTTTCGAGCAGCAGCAAGCAGAGGCGTTTGGAGCGGCGTTTTGGAGCAGCAGGAATCCAGCAGCGCTGTTTGGAGCGGCGTTTTGGAGCAGCGTTTTGGAGGATCATCAGGAAGAAGCCAGCAGCGCCGTTTTCGAGTGGCGTTTTCAAGCGGCGTTTTCAAGCGGCGTTTTGGAGGAGCAGCAGGAAGAAGCCAGCAGCCAGCAGCGGCGTTTTCGAGCAGCAGGAAGCAAGCAGCCAGCAGCAGCGGCGTTTCGACCAGCAGGAAGCCAGCAGCGGTGTTTGGAGTGGCATTTTGGAGCGACGTTTCAAGCAGCAGGAAAATCTAGTAGACTAAGTTTCAATACAGTACCAAAATATTATACAGCACACTAGTAGCTTACTCAGAGGGGACCGATTTAGCAGCAAATACCAAAATAGGATATACTACTAGCACCACACTAGTAGTAGCTTGCTTAGAGGGGACTGACTTACTAGCAGCAATAATAAGGGGGGCCAACGCTTATTAGCCGTCATCGTTTAGAAAAAGTGAGCAAAAAAAACAAGCACCTCCGGGGAGATTTCTTAGAAAGAAAAGACTGAAGAACAACGGTCATGTAAAGTACTTGTGGTATTTGTGGTATTTCCTTAAGAGTTACACGGAGTCTTATACCACTAAAAATGCAACAATACTGTGTATGGAAATTCGACCGGTACACATGCTTTTTTAGGGGTACAACATGATTTATACAGAGAAAAAACAGTAGAAATAGTCATTAGAGGTATGTACCACTAAGCGTACCGGTTTCTACTTACGTGCCACAGTAGTCCCAGGCTAAATACCACATTTGTGGTATTTCCGACGTATGGTGAGTGTACAAGATAAAAATACCACAATTAATACCCAGTACCAAAACCATGTAGAAGTCTACAGGAAATAAACATATGTGTGCTCCGCACACTGAAGTCCCTTCAAAAAAAGAACAAGACAAAAGACCCTGAAAACACACCGAAAAACTTGCGAAGACAATTTTTTTGATGGGAAGTCCGATCATCGAAATCACGAATGTCGGCCCATGATCGACCCTTCTGTTTCTCCTTCCATAGAACAGACCATGAAGGTTCATCACTGTACAAGTAGTACAAAATGACACCAACTCAAATACCTACACATTCCTCCACTTGGTTTTCGATCCGGAAGGGTATTCGAACGGTAATTCAATGGCAAATAAGAACACACAAAGATACGTCGTCATCGTCGTTGACGACCCTTCTCCGACCCATCTGTTTCTCCTTCCATAGAACAGACCATGAAGGTTCACCTCTGTACAAGTAGTACAAAATGACACCAAATCAAATACCTACACATTCCGCTACTTGGTTTTCGATCCGGAAGGGTATTCGAACCGCAATTCTACTGCAAATAACACACAAAGATATGAAAAATCGACGATGACAACGACGGCCCTTCTCCGACCCATCTGTTTCCCCTCCAATAGAAGGGAAGATGAGGGTGGACATGTACAAACTCTACCACATTCGAATACCATCATGTTCCTCTACTGATTTTTTGACTTGGAATGGCAATCGGATGGCAATCGAATGGCTATCGAACGGCAATTTGGATGGCGAGTTACGACCCTCCAACGACCCTTCTGTTTCTCCTTCCATAGAACAGACCATGAAGGTTCACCACTGTACAAATAGTACAAAAAGATACCTACTCAGCAGATACCTACACATCACTCTACTTCGTTTTCGATCAGGAAGGGTATTCAAACGGCAATCAAACGCCATTTCGAGCGCCGTTTCGAGCGCCGTTTTGAGCAGCGTTTCGAGCAGCAGCAAGCAGAGGCGTTTGGAGCGGCGTTTTGGAGCAGCAGGAATCCAGCAGCGCTGTTTGGAGCGGCGTTTTGGAGCAGCGTTTTGGAGGATCATCAGGAAGAAGCCAGCAGCGCCGTTTTCGAGTGGCGTTTTCAAGCGGCGTTTTCAAGCGGCGTTTTGGAGGAGCAGCAGGAAGAAGCCAGCAGCCAGCAGCGGCGTTTTCGAGCAGCAGGAAGCAAGCAGCCAGCAGCAGCGGCGTTTCGACCAGCAGGAAGCCAGCAGCGGTGTTTGGAGTGGCATTTTGGAGCGACGTTTCAAGCAGCAGGAAAATCTAGTAGACTAAGTTTCAATACAGTACCAAAATATTATACAGCACACTAGTAGCTTACTCAGAGGGGACCGATTTAGCAGCAAATACCAAAATAGGATATACTACTAGCACCACACTAGTAGTAGCTTGCTTAGAGGGGACTGACTTACTAGCAGCAATAATAAGGGGGGCCAACGCTTATTAGCCGTCATCGTTTAGAAAAAGTGAGCAAAAAAAACAAGCACCTCCGGGGAGATTTCTTAGAAAGAAAAGACTGAAGAACAACGGTCATGTAAAGTACTTGTGGTATTTGTGGTATTTCCTTAAGAGTTACACGGAGTCTTATACCACTAAAAATGCAACAATACTGTGTATGGAAATTCGACCGGTACACATGCTTTTTTAGGGGTACAACATGATTTATACAGAGAAAAAACAGTAGAAATAGTCATTAGAGGTATGTACCACTAAGCGTACCGGTTTCTACTTACGTGCCACAGTAGTCCCAGGCTAAATACCACATTTGTGGTATTTCCGACGTATGGTACTCGTACGGTACTTCGTAATATGGAATTTTTTATCTTACCGGTACAGTCGAATTGAATTCAATTTCAGCTAATTCGAACTGAATATGAACTAAATTTCTCACTATCAAAGAGTCTCAATTGTTAGGCGCAGCGCAGCGTTCGAGCGTACCGGTAGTAATAACACCATAATAACGCCTCATTTTTTACTCCTGGTTAAATAAGCGTACACGCACACGTGATGTTATGTTTTTCTTCATTTTTTCCTACCGGTTCGTATTGTACCGTCATTACAACATTCCTTCTAACTGCGAAGTGCTCCACCGCATGCGAGGTTATTAAATACGAAGTACGGAGTACGAGTATCGTACTTATTCGTAGTTACTACGGTACTAGAGGTAAATTTCTCACTTTTCAAAGAGTCTCAATTGTTAGGCGTACCGGTACCGGTACCGGTACCGGTAGCGTTCGAGCGTACGGTAGTAATAAGAACACCATAATATAACGCCTGACTTTGACTACTGGTTCAAAAATGCATGTACACGTACGTACTCGTACCGGTACGTGATGTTATGATGTCTTCATTCTTCCTACTATCGGTATTATGTTTGGACTCGGTCGAACGAGTCGTGTGGCTTCTACAGGAATCCAACTGAATGGAATCCTGGATTGGAATACTATCATGTGAATGGAAGTGGGAATGAGAAATTTACCATCTGTTTCTAATCCCGTCTTATTCTCTCATTTATTCTGTTCTTCACTTAACAACTCTAATTCTGTTGTCCGCGAAAAATACGGACCATTGTCGGCATCAAATTTGATCAAAAAAGCCGACAAAACGAAACAACGACTGAGGTGCGAAATACTAACAGAATAACAGAGATATGATTATTAGGATGATCGGGTCTTAGAATCAAACGCACCTCCACTACTTGGAAATCCTTAAGTGGTAAAAACGGTATCACCTAAGGCTACAAACAAAAAGGGATAATCGGTTAGAAACAAGAAATATCCAAAGACCTGAACAGTAAGTAAACACTTGGAACCCATAAGTACATTCAAAAGAATATACTTGATATCCCGTGAGGAAATTACTTATAGCAATCAAGAAAATCAGTACCGATTCCAGATGGGCCTCATATCTAGCATATATACCACGAATAAGCATACGCCCCATCGAACAGAATACATAACCCCGAAATGACCTATACCACCAAATGACCGATACAGTAAGACTGACACGACGCTAATACAGCAACAGCAACAGGAGAATCGGTACGACGGTAAAGAAGACAGTAACAAATAACCGGGGAAGATCTCTACCATGAAAATACAGAGAGCCCCAATACAGTAAATATAAGAGCGTCTCGCTGAGCTCACTTCTCTTTAAATTTCAATTATCCAATACCTTAACGGTAGATTTTTAGAGTAACAACAGGTTATAGAGCCCTTATAACTCGCGCTGTTGAGCGTATACCTTAAGAGCCTATCTCCGCCCGATCAGCACCTCCACTGACCGGTCACAGCCAGAGGACATTGCTGTTGAGCGATAGGCCTTCCCCCCAGCGCAGAGATTGTTGCGCGAGCCTGCTGTTGAGCGACTCCCTTCCAATCTCCCCCTCTTCTCCTTATTTCTCCGACGAACGTTCCTTCGGTCCTTTCTTCGGTTAAATCATCCCTTCGGCTAGCATTCTCGAACGCTCCTTCGGCCCTTCCTCGTACGATCTCTTCTTTCTCCGCAGAACGTTCCTCCGGTCCTTTCATCGGTTAATTCCTCCGATTCTCCATCGGTTCTTCGCGAGTCCTCCCCTTCGCTCGATCACTTCGTTGGTTCCCGCCGATTCCTTCTCCCTCTCGAATCCTTCTTCGCTCCCGATTCCAGCTCTTTCCTCGGCATCGCTTCTTACCGATATTTTTTTGGCTTCGATCGTCCCTCCGCATCGCTTCGACGACATCGATTCCTTTTTTCTTCCCCTCCTGCTTGTGAATCAGGGGGTGTATCCACTGTCTCTACACACAGTTCTTTGATAATCCACAAGCAAGCATGGTTAACCCCTTTGATTGGAATGCTATGGAAGACATCCAATTCCGGTTCAAGGGCAATAGCCCCTATGACAAAAAATTGAATGCTGTCTACTCCCAGATCATGGACGACACCAACATGGAAGATTTATTTGTGGAGAGCACAGATGCAAAGGTGCTAGCCCCCTCCATGATGCCCAACCTCCGGGGCAGTGTTGTCAACGCAATCACCTCCTATCTACCCAGCTCCACAGAGCTCAAGAAAGGACACATCACCCAACTCCTCTCAGGATGCACCATATCCTATGTTAATCAGGCCGGTGCTGAAAAGAAAGTTCGTGGACCCATTGACTTGGAAAAGGCTGCAAAGGAAGCTCTCACACACCACACAGACGATTCCACCAAACCATTCATTACCATTGAACTACTCATCACAGAATGGCAATTCAAACCCACCTGGAGACCCCAACGCTTTGACAAGATTTATGAAGGTGTCACACAGGCCGATTCAGATGATGAAAATGCCACAGCTTGTAACGTACTGCTGTCATACATACCAAGGTAGCGTACCTTAGTACCTACTACGAGTACGTACTGCAATCTACCGTACAAGTCGTACTATCCAAGATACCATTCGAAGGATACGTGCGATTGAACTAATGAGACTTGGGACCACTCTAAGAATCATTAAGAAGCGAGCCATTATCTGTATACAATGGTATACCGATACCCGGCAGGCGCACGATTCACATCACAACTCTCTATATGAATATCCATGAGCGATCGAAGCTAGTAGGGCCCGATCGAAGCCAGCATGGCCCGATCGCTCATTATTTTATCTGTTAAGTTTCCATCCATTTTTGTAAAGTATTAATCCATTCATAATTATCACTCCTACTCAAATTCTACCCCTAGTGTGTTACACAGTAATTACTCTTACAGCTACTGTAGAATAACGAATTTTTCGAAGAACGAATTTTCGAACAACGGCTCTTTCTTCGACAACAAATAATAACGAATTTTTTGAAGAACGAATTTTCGAACAACGGCTCTTTCTTCGATAACAAATAACCTATCGAATCGTCGAACGCTAACGAATTTTCGAACGAAGTTTCTCGCTAACAAATCAACCGGAACGAAAGACCAAAAAGCGGTCTCGATTGTTAATCAATAAAACAAAGACAATTCGACATTGTTAATCATCGATAAAATGAAAACAAATCAAATACCAAACCAGGCAAGTATCAACCATGTCGACCGGATTGCATCGAGAACCACCAATCACCTATGATTCCAGCTTTGACCGGACTAAGAACAAACTTGCCACTTTGAAAGTCTATGATGCCAATGGTAATTCACAGGAATCGAAGGTGCCCATCTTTTCAGAAGACGGGGGCCTGGAAGAATTATTGTACTGTGAGGAAGCCTTTCTCATCGCGGCAAGCACCCTGCCACTCTCTGAAGACCGATACTATGAATCATTCGCCAAGATTCTATGCCCTGAAGCACAGCGCAAATGGCAGGAGACAACCCGCGACGACAATCACGATATGAATTATCCAGCAAACATTGAAGGCTATGAAGAAGCAATCAAGGACTACATTCAAGAACACTACTGCGATGCAGGGGATGCAAAAGACATCATGCAAACCTACATCCGCAGTGAGGAATGTAAGAAACCACATGATACCACCTCCAAGGATCATGCATTGCGCATCAACCGGCTCATTCGGTACTCGGAGAAGCTGCAAGGTCATGGCCAAAACCTCAACAAAATCAACAAAACAACAATACTGCTCCACACCTTCCCCAACCTGTGGGTTGAGCAATATGGCCAAATTCATGGTGGCATCACTGCAGAAACATCCATTCAAAAGATTGTGGAATATATGTCCAGTCGAGAACGAGAGTCCAAGCTGAGGAATGGAGGAGACAAAAAACAAGGGAGACGTCCTGGAAACAATGCCAACCAATCCAAACGCAAAACCAACAACAAAAACCAAGGACAAAAATCTTCTAATCCCTGTCGCATTCCCGGTCACAACCATGACTGGTCCGAGTGTCCCAAGAACAGGTACTCCAAACAAAAGAAAAAGCAACGCGCCGACAACAAGAAAAACAATAATGACTCCGCCGGCAAGACCACTACAGCCAGCAATGAATCATTTCAAGCACACATGCAGCGCGCAAAGGAAGCTTTCCTCCAACAACATGGAGGCAAAGCAGAACACAGCGTACAGAGCGGTGAGCAAATCTGGCTTCCTTGAGGCCAACCAAGAGCAGTCACCCTGCCTCCAGTTCCACAGGACCTGGATGCCAATTTGGCACAGCCAATTGGGCTTGCAGGAGGAACTCTCTCCACAGAAGGGGAGAAACCTACAGAACGTATATCTGATGTTGACAAGAGCTCACGACGAGTCCAGTTTGAACCGGACGAACGCGTCGGAAAAAATAAAAAAATAAAAAATAAAAACAAAAACGAAAATAAAAATACGGGTACAGAAGCCAAAACAGCCAAATCGGATGACGATTCGATCGGCACGGGTACAATAGCAGCAACATTGACACGGTCGATGACAACAAGCTGGACCTCGCGTCTAGCAAAGACCCTACAACCAAAAACGGAATACCCCGTATCTACCAAACATAAGAGCGATGTGGCTCCTATTGTTTTAACAACCATCCAATACATTCAAGGCATTCCTGTAAAAACAACAAAAACAATGCTTGCCCTACTCGACAGCGGCAGCACAACAACCCTCATCAACAAAAGGGCACTTCCCTTTGGAGTTCTACCAATTCAATCCAAAACAAGAACCATCACAACCACAGCCAATGGATCATTCAACACCTCGTTGTTTGTCGTAATGAAGAATCTCAAGCTACAAGAATTTGGGAACACAACAATCGAGCGTTGTGAGGCCAGATTATTTGAATCCAAATCATGCAGATATGATATTATCTTCGGTCGCGATTTTTTACACAGCACCAATATCAACTTGTTATTTGAATCCAGCATGATTCAATGGAACAACCGACAAATTCCAATGCGCGAAACAGCCAGTTTTGATATTACCTCAGATCTGCAAGAAGCATATTTTCAAGCATTATTGGAAGAATCCATTGATTCCGAGCTATTTGCCCATGGTGCAGTATCGTCGTCACCTGTCATACTCGATAGAGCTTATGAAGCAACTGATCCAACCTCGGTCGCTGAGCAACAAGCACATATGACAGCATCAGAAAAACAACAGTTCCAAGCTGTCCTATCCAAATACCCGAACGTTTTCAACGGTAAGCTAGGAAAATATCCACACAAGAAAATCTCACTCAAACTGAAGCCCGATGCCAAGCCAGTTCACAAGAAGCCATATGCAGCCGCATACAAAAGAGAAGAACTATTCAAGAGAGAACTCCAGAATCTGGTAGATGATGGAGTCCTCAAAAGATGTGATGGACCGGCTGAATGGGCATTTCCTACTTTCATCATTCCAAAGAAGGATAACAGGGTTCGCTGGGTGTCAGATTTCCGAGAACTCAATGAACTGTTAGTCAGAAGACCATATCCAATACCAAGAATACAGGACATCATGCATCGACGCGGCAAATACACCCACTTCACCAAGATCGATTTATCCATGCAATACTATTGTTTTGAACTGGATGAACCAAGCAAGAAATTATGTACCATTGTCACCCCATATGGTTGCTATGAATACCAAAGACTGCCAATGGGCGTGAAAATCTCTCCGGATGTCGCGCAACAACTCATGGAAGATATTTTGCAAGGTACGGATTGTACGGTCTATATTGATGATATTGGAATCTGGACAAATGGCACCTTCAGCCACCACATGCAAACAGTGGACACAATTCTGCAACGACTAAATGAAAATGGTCTCAAGTGCAACCCTCTCAAATGTGACTGGGCTGTACAGGAAACTGACTTTCTCGGATTTTGGATGACTCCTGAAGCAGTGAAACCGTGGAAGAAAAAGATTGAAGCTATTCTCCGCATGGACAGACCCAAAACAATCACTCAAGTCAAGTCTTTCCTAGGTGCTGTTGGTTACTACAGAGATATGTGGCCGAGAAGATCACATGTCCTCTCTCCTTTATTTGAACTCACGGGAACTCCCAAGAAAACTGCCAATGGGCAGCCTAAAACAACAACAAAGTCGGCCTTCACATGGGGGCTGGCTCAGGAAAAAGCCTTTGAAGAAATGATAGCCATGATAGCAAGTGACGCGCTGAACACATACCCGGATCTGAATCTACCATTTGATATCTACACAGATGCATCAGATCTACAACTTGGCGCAGCCATCCTACAAAAGGGAAAACCAATTGCTTATTGGTCCAAGAAGCTGAATGCAGCTCAGAAGAATTATACTACAACAGAAAAGGAACTCCTCGCAATAGTCTTGTGTTGCAAGGAATACAGGAAACTACTATTAGGCTGTGAACTCAACATTTACACAGACCACAAGAATCTCACCTTCAAAACCCTCTCTCCGCAGCGAGTGCTCCGATGGAATCTCTTTCTACAAGAATACAACCTCAAGTGGAATTATGTGGAAGGACCCAAGAATGTACTCGCGGATGCATTCTCAAGACTACCCAGGATGGATCCACCCACAGTGGGGGAGAAACAGAAGCAAGGCAAAGGAACTTTAATCGATTTTCTCAAGTTAGACGTCCATGAACAAGCAGATGAAGAGCTTTTTCTACAAGAATTCCCAGAGGTATTCCCAAACCTATGCCATGACGCAGACGATGAATTATATTCATGTCTACTGAACAATGAGTGTCTGGTCAACCTGCCAACACTCCAGGAGATGGAATGCCCCATGAATTACACCAATATTGCTCAACATCAACAAAACGATGAGACGCTACCAGCCAAGCTACAATTACCAACCTTCTTCAAACAACAACTTGGTAATCAGGAAATTGCATGCTACTCCAAAGCAGAAACCAGAGAAGAATGGAAAATCTACATTCCAACCTCCCTTGCTCCACAACTACTCAAGTGGTACCATCTACTATTAGGGCACTGTGGATCCACCAGGCTCAATCAAACCATAACTGCCAGATTCCACGTGGAACGACTGGCCAAGCTTTGCCAAGAGTACATATGCCCAGATGATTGCATCAAGTACAAGAGCAGAAACGCGAGTTATGGATTGCTGGCGCCCAAGCAAGCGCCATTGGCACCATTCAGTGAAGTGCATGTGGATCTGATTGGACCATGGAAGGTAACAGCCCAAGGAAAAGTCTACAACTTCAAGGCTCTCACGTGCATCGACCCAGTTACCAACCTGCTGGAAATCATTCGCATCAGAGATAAATCAAGTCAACATGTCTCCAACCAATTCACCAACTGCTGGTTATCCAGATATCCAAGACCAGTCAAGTGTGTCTATGACAATGGTGGAGAGTTCCTAGGCCATGAATTCCAAACTACACTGGCAGCCTATGGAATTGAAGGTGTGGCTACCACAGTAAAAAATCCTCAGAGCAATGCTGTTTGCAAAAAAGCCCATCATACCATTGCAGACACCCTGCGCATATTGGTACATGTAAATCCGCCTCAAACCAACACGCAGGCCACGCAGCTCATGGACAATGCATTAGCTACTTGCATGCACGCAACCAGATGCGCAATCAATGCATCTATGGGGTCATCTCCAGGAGCCCTGGTTTTCAACAGGGACATGCTACTGGATATCCCACTCACATCCAATCTCATTGCCCTACAACAGATTCGGCAGCAGGGCATCAACATGAATCTCCTACGACAGAATGCCAAGCGCATCAAGCACGTATTCAAGGTTGAGAATAAGGTATGGATGAAAGAACCAGATCCAGACAAATTACAACCTCAGAAGAAAGGCCCTTATCAAATTGTTCAAGTACATACCAATGGCACAGTAAAACTGAGGCTGTCTCCAAATGTCACGGAAACAGTCAACATTCGAAAGCTGACCCCATACAAAGAGCACCCAGCAAATGCGGATCCAGCACAAGACGATGCACCGGCCAACAACGATCTAGACATGGAAGAAGTCTAGTAATGAAACGATGATCCTCAAGTCACTCATTGGGGGACTCTGTAACGTACTGCTGTCATACATACCAAGGTAGCGTACCTTAGTACCTACTACGAGTACGTACTGCAATCTACCGTACAAGTCGTACTATCCAAGATACCATTCGAAGGATACGTGCGATTGAACTAATGAGACTTGGGACCACTCTAAGAATCATTAAGAAGCGAGCCATTATCTGTATACAATGGTATACCGATACCCGGCAGGCGCACGATTCACATCACAACTCTCTATATGAATATCCATGAGCGATCGAAACTAGTAGGGCCCGATCGAAGCCAGCATGGCCCGATCGCTCATTATTTTATCTGTTAAGTTTCCATCCATTTTCGTAAAGTATTAATCCATTCATAATTATCACTCCTACTCAAATTCTACCCCTAGTGTGTTACACAGCTCCAATCCCAGTACCCGCGACAGCAGGCACCGACATGCAACAATTGACCACCCTACTCCAGCAATTGGTCAACAATGGCAACGGCAACAACAACAACAATGCTGGCGCCAACCATCAAGCAACACTTGACGTTCCATGGAATCCAGCCACCTTACCACCACCAGTTAAGGAACGATAATATAGGAAAGAAGAATTCCTCACCAGAGATGATATGAAAGACTTCCCAATCGTCTACACCAACTCCTCGGGAAATGAAACAATTGTCAGGCAGAACTACTACCTACACAGCCTAGGCAGTGGTAGAAATGACCAGCGCCTGATCACTAGAAGTGGTGACTGCTTTGATCTAACCAGAGCCCCTGACAAGTCAAACGAAGCAGCTAGAGACAAACTCCTTCTCTCAGGATTTCCACAACTAAAGGATGCGTCCCACCCGCAGGTTAGGAAATGGTACAGAGAAATCACAGCTCATGCACAGCAACACCACATTTACGTCCACCCTTACTATCTCTACAGGCGCAAAGCTGATCACCTCAGAGGATTTACAATTGGTGATAGCCTTCCACACGATCTACCTTCAAGATATGAATTGGCCATCAATGAATGGGGCAATCTCATCTACACCGCACTCAGAACTGACAAAATCATCCCTGATTCATGTGCAAGTATGAAGGCCACGATTCAAAGCTTTGAAGGGGGACAGGGATACGAAGCTCTATACACAGTCATTGCTCAGACACATCCCAACTCCAAAAGACCATCCAATGCAGGCAGAATGGTCAGAAACCCCCCAAATCAGGATGCCGGCGAATCACTTGAAGAATACTACTTCAGGTACAAGGATTACCTAAGACTTAGAGTGTTCCTTCAAAATCAACCCGGCACCATCAGTTCGACAGAGGAAGTCAGTAACCTCATTGCAGGAACCACTCTCTCGGAAGAACTCTTCAAAAAGACAGAAGATGAACGCGACTCCGATGACCAATTCAAACGGGACAAATACAAGGCAGGTAGGCTCCTACAAACCCTCCAAACGTATGAGCAAGAGATAAAGGCCGAAAAGAAGTACAAGGACAAAACCTCCAAACCAAGCCTGTCCAAGCAACTGCCCGTCACAGGAACCAGACCAGGTCCCCGTCGCAATGATAGGTTTCAAAAGCGCGCTGGCAACAATACTGTCAGAACATCTTCCACTTTGACTTCCCACTCAATCAGCCTGATTGATTCTCTTGGATACCCTGAGATGGATGAAGAATCTGATAATCCCTTCCTCCATCAAGCATATTGTAATGCTATCACTGCATTTGACAAACAACCCAGTCTCTTTGACACATCCAGAAAATGCATTGTTTGTCACACATCCGGTCATAGTTTTGATAATTGTCCTGCCTTACAAGATGTTGAGTCCCTCAAGAAACATAGGATTGCCACAGCGGTTTTTCTAAGCAAATGCAATAGAGAAACCCAACAGCTCTTAGATTCCACTCAGCAAATCTCTCAGATCAACTTTGAAGATGAAGATCAAGATGAGCTCCCCCCCGATGATGCAGCAGAAGACCACAAATTTTGCCAAGGCCAATAATAGACAGTCTTTCTTGCAGCCATATGACATCACCTCAAGATGACCCTCAAGGATTTGACGACGTCACAGCCGCTCAAGTGAAAAGCTTATGCCCTTCCTTGGACTCCAGCAGTGTCAGCTCCTACGAATCTGTCGAGATTGGTGCTGTCACTCTCCTCCCTAGGGACAGCCTCCAGCCTTCAATCCCAATTGATGTCTACTATGATATGGAATCACTCGAGGTTACAGCCCCTGTATTGGAATCACATCTGGAAACCAATAGGGATCCAAACTTTGACAGAGACAACCCGATCTCAGTTGATACCAACAATGTGCAAATCCTGGTCCCACCAGACCCTATTGCGGCTGCAGCCTATTTCCAACATGGCATCAGAGCTCAGATCGACACCGGTGCGAAAGTTTCCTGCACAAACCTAAAGCATATCCTGCATGGTTACAAACCTTACACCAAGCTGAGAAAATGTCCGGTCAGGCTCACCGCAGCGATTGGAGGAAAGGCAGCCACCTGTATTCCTGAAGGATCTGGATACTTGCATATCCCAGCACCCAATCATGTAGGGTATCTCAAAGTCTTCTTCTATTATTCTCCCTCCCTGTTGACGACATTGCTGAGTGAGAATGATCTTTGTGGAATGACATCACGCATGCGCCGTCAGTTCAGTGGACAGTCAATACACAAATCGTTCACTGACAACCATGACTCATCTGTTCAACAAAATGGAAACCTCACCATTATTTGTCATCACAAGCAGAACACTGCCAACAGCATTGTCCTACACGGAAGTATCATTGATGGTCAGTGCTATACACACCCAATACTGATTCCAGACATTGATCTTGCATCTCCATATGCCAATTGTGCAACATCTTCAGCCTATGCTTTAGCAACTGACATGCAGTTCAAGGACGCTTGCGAACAGCAACTACAGATACGATGTATACACGAATCTTGTCACACTGCAAAAATGCACAGAAGCAGCTCAAGCTCAGTCTGACACCAGTGACATGCCAAAGTTTGATGCAAAATTGTTTTTCACCAAGATTGTGGACAAAAATATCCCCATTCAAGCCATGAAAACGAAGACATCGAAACTTCTTTGGCACCAAAGATTAGGACACCCATGCAATGACTTCCTATACCAAGCTCATAAACACATTCTTGGAGTACCAAAGTTCAAGCGTCAAACAAGTATTCTTGATCAATGCCCAACTTGCATTCAATGTAAGCAAACTAAAACACCTGCTGGCTCACATTCCACAAGAAAGGCCACACAACCTTTTCAAGGTTTGTCTATTGACTTTGCATTTTCCGGTGCCCGATCCTCCAACAGCAAACGAAAGTCAGACTACGTGAGACTGCTTGGATTCTGATCACAGACCACTATACTGGTATGAAATATGGTGATACCAGAATCTCCAAAGCAGCACCACTCCATTGGTTGGAACATTTCTTCTCCCAGCACAACCCAGCTTGTACCAACAAGTATATCACAGTTGACCAAGGTGGAGAACTCTACCAAAACCCTGATATTAGAAACCTCTTCTCTGCGTTTGGATACTCAATTTTCCCAACTGGTGCTGATGCTTCTCACCAGAATGGTACAGTTGAACGCGCCCATCAAACTCTGGCTAATTCAATGCGAACCATGCTCTCTGGTGCAAACTTGCCCATCAAGTTCTGGCCCTTTGCTTTCTATCATGCTCTGAGGTTGTCAAATGCCTTCCCTGAAGGCAATCAGCAGCATTCACCCTTAGAATTGGCAACTGGCCATAAGGAAAACCTTGCCGACTTCCACACCTTTGGCTGCAGAGTTTGGGTGCGACCTCCAGGCAAGAGATCAATCAAGCTTAAACCCAATGCAAGAAATGACATATTTCTAGGTTTTGTACCATACACTACCAGAAACATCCTTTGGCATGATACTGAGACACACCGAGTCAAGATAGCCACTCATGTCAGGTTTGATGAAGGCATGAATGACCTACCCCTTGCAGACCTTCCAACTAATGTCAAGCACCTGCTCAGGACTGATGACAACATTCCCCTCCCACCGGAACCAAATGAGGTGTCATCCCATGATTTTCAATTCTCCATCTCACCATTTGCAGATCTCACCAATCTCAGACTCACTGTTTCCAGCTCTTGTGCTGATCAAGCATTTGGTCTCAAATATGCCAATGATTCACTACTTGGCAGAGCCTACTTCACAGATATCCTTCCCAAAAGTCCTGCCTCCACGTTTTTCTCCTCCCATAAGAAATATCTCTCCAAGCTCAGAGGCGCTTATATTGTATCTATCAATCACAACCGTGTGTTTTCTGCTGCTGATGTTACCACAGCCTTGCATGCATCCCACAATCGAGGGGTGGGGGATTCCATAGATACACCTATTACCTTTGCACTTGAAACCAAATTGTCCCTGAAAGAAGTCAGGAAACACTCAAATGAATATGGACTATTTGCTCCAAATACATCTTGGAAGGAACCCACTGATGAAGAAGATCCACCGTTTTTGGACCGGATTTCCTCCATCAAGACTATCAAAAAAATTGGCACCAAATACAAGAATATCATCCAATCTAGAATCAACCAGGTCAATAGCACTGAAACACTCCATGCCACCATCCAAAAACACTTGGCCCCAACTGAGGATGACATGGATGTCGTCATTCCCACTATTGATATTGCATCACTTCAAGCCATCACCAAGCTTCACAAACCAGGCAACCATGCACTACCTCTAGATGCAGACTCACTACCAACTGAAGAAACTGAACTCTTAATCAAGGCCATCAATTCCAAAGCAACTACACCTGAAGAACAAGCACTAGGACACTTCACTTGTAGAAATCTCAAGTCATTATCCACATGGGCTGAATGGGAAGCTGGAGAGCGAAAACAGCTTGATCAGTTTGAAGACTTAGAAATGTTTGGATCACCAATTCCATACCCTAAGGATCCAGAAGCAGTTATACTCCGACCCCATTGGCAATACAATGTCAAAAGGAATGGTGTACGAAGAGCCAGGCAATGTTGCAATGGGAGCAAATATGCAGCTCCAACCCTGCACGCTATTGCCATGTCATACTCTTCTTGTGTTGAACACCCCATCCAAAGATTGTTCTTTGCCATTGCAGCAAGCCTCAATCTCAAAGTGTATGCTGGAGATGCTGCTGACGCATATGCCCATTCTCCAGGGCCCAACATCCCTACATACATGACCATTGACGATGCATATGCAGAATGGTATAAACACAAGCATGGCAAAGACATAGACAGAAGATTGGTGCTTCCTGTCCTTCGAGCACTCCAAGGCCATCCGGAATCAGGTAGATTATGGGAAACCCACATCAACAAGATCTTAAAAGGCCCTGACCTCAACTTCAAGACAACCACACATGACAGAACGATCTACACAACAGTTTTTGAAGGTGAAACAGTCTACATGCTGAGACAAGTTGATGATTTTGCACTGGCTTGCACATCCGAATCCATATCTGACAAGATCTATGACATCATTGGCGCAAAACTCAAGCTACCTAAAGAAGATTTAATCCCCTTCACAAAAATGGGATTGCTTGAAGACTTCAATGGAATTGATGTCAAACAGACAGCTGACTATATTGAACTGTCCTGTGTGAATTACATTGACAGAATCATGACATCCCATGGTTGGGAAACTGATTCTAAGATGAAACCTCACTCCAAGCCGTCAGCGCCACTGTCAACAGAAGTGCTGAGCCAACTACAATCACATACTGATGGACCATTAGAAGGCACCAAGGAACATGCTGAATTACAATCCACATCGGGCTTCTCCTACAGGACACTCTTAGGGGAAATGATGTTCGCGTATGTCAGCTGCCGGCCAGACATTGGCTACGCAGTGACCTTGATATCAAAGTAAAGCTCCAATCCCACTGCATTCCACTATTCCAGTCTGAATAACATAGCCCGCTATCTCAGAACAACCAGATCTTGGGGAATTAGATTCTACAGACCAAATGCTGAACCATCTCTACCTCCAGGGGAACCATACAACGATGCAGTCCAAGATGCATCGCTCCCCAAATACCCTGAAGATATCAAGCAAGCCAAACTGATGTGTTTTGTTGACGCAGCATATGGAAATGATCCAAAACATCGCAGGTCCACCACAGGGTACGTCTTCACTTATGCTGGTGGAGCAGTTGTATACAGATCCAAAGCTCAGTCACTTACTGCGCAGAGTTCTACAGAAGCAGAATTCATCGCTGCAGTCACAGCGGCCAAAACAGCCAGATATCTCAGGTCCATACTCAAGGAATTAGGATTTGCTCAAGTTGGTCCAACTCCTATCTATGAAGACAATGCATCAGCAATTGAAATCATCAATGCCCAGAAGCCAACTGAAAGAACCCGGCATATCGAGATCAGGTTCTTTGCAATTCAAGCTTGGAAAGAAAATGGTGAAATCAAGTTGATTCATATTCCTGGAGTCATCAACCCTGCTGATGATCTAACCAAACCATTGGGATGGATCTTGCATGCTCAACACGCAAGATACATCATGGGACACTACCCAGGTTAAATCGTTCGATTGCTTTGATCGACCGCCGGATCTCACTCTACGGCCGCGTCCGAATTGCTAGAGCGATTTCATATTACAATCACGTTGATTTGATTCGATTGATCCATCCATCGAACACAACTTCGATATGACCAAGGTTAAATATACTCCGACAGTAATCCAATACCACGCGAGTAGAGTATTGGATCAAGGGTTGTGTTGTCGGCGAAAAATACGGACCATTGTTGGCATCAAATTTGATCAAAAAAGCCGACAAAACGAAACAACGACCGAGGTGCGAAATACTAACAGAATAACAGAGATACGATTATTAGGATGATCGGGTCTTAGAATCAAACGCACCTCCACTACTTGGAAATCCTTAAGTGGTAAAAACGGTATCACCTAAGGCTACAAACAAAAAGGGATAATCGGTTAGAAACAAGAAATATCCAAAGACCTGAACAGTAAGTAAACACTTGGAACCCATAAGTACATTCAAAAGAATATACTTGATATCCCGTGAGGAAATTACTTATAGCAATCAAGAAAATCAGTACCGATTCCAGATGGGCCTCATATCTAGCATATATACCACGAATAAGCATACGCCCCATCGAACAGAATACATAACCCCGAAATGACCTATACCACCAAATGACCGATACAGTAAGACTGACACGACGCTAATACAGCAACAGCAACAGGAGAATCGGTACGACGGTAAAGAAGACAGTAACAAATAACTGGGGAAGATCTCTACCATGAAAATACAGAGAGCCCCGATACAGTAAATATAAGAGCGTCTCTCTGAGCTCACTTCTCTTTAACTTTCAATTATCCAATACCTTAACGGTAGATTTTTAGAGTAACAACAAATTCCGGTTGTTACATACCGTAGGAGGAGCAGCGCCGCATGATTCCACAGCAGACGGGATGGTCCTACAGTATGTGGGATGGAAGAACCTAAGTGGACTCCATTTAGTAGGGGCACAGGGGTCATTGTCACACAAACGAGATTCAGGGTTATTTCGGAATCACGCGCATATTTGGGTCGAACTCCACTGGTCCCCCTTTGTAATTTCATCCTATTTATTGAAATTAATGTCGAACTCATCATATTTTGATGCACATTTCATTTTCTTACCCCACTGGCATCTGTTTCCGAAGTAGTGGCATGTTACTGAATTTTATGCCTGAAACAAACAGTGCATGGTCGCAATTTTTCAATCTCAATCGTTTCCCCATTTTTATTGTTATTACTGGCTATCGTACGACATTAGTAGTACTAACGATGGTCCGCACTCCCAAATATCAGGTATATTGTGTACGTTGCTACCAGGACTCTCCTTTGATCACTATAGGTAGGGGAAAGAAGAAGGTTATCAAGAAGAAGAGCCCCCCCCCCCCCTTGTTTACAGTGCGACTAAGAAAGAAAACGGGAGTAATTGTTTCTCCCGGTCTTCTGGACCATATTGCACATAATCCGGGTACATGTTATTCTTATTACTACCGGTGTTTGGGGGTAGATGATTTTGCATCTTCCTTATTCATTAGAAAATCGAAGAAGAAGGTTGAGGATGTTAGTCAACAATTAGGTCTAACGAACACCTGTAACGGTCCACAGAGTAGTGACGTCGCATTACCAGAGGTGCTCGACAATCAAGTTATGTATGACCCTTCTGTCGAACCAATTGGGCGTGCCTTGATTGGTCAGAAATTAACATACATAGAGGATGACGATGATTCTGTCTCCGATGACAATTTTTTCTTTCCTAACGATGACGATGAGGAAGAAGGAAGTGAGAGCATAGATGCCCCCACTCTTCAATTGTCAATGATGAAGAAGGCATCAACATTGATGTTGACGATTCCCATCGTGATTCAAACACGCTAGTAATTACGACACCCAATGTAGGAAGGAACATATCTGACGAATTGAAGGTCAAGATCAAGTTAATGAAAATCATGCGGAATCATAGCATACCATTAGTTGCAGAGAAGGAATTGTATGAATGGGCTATTGAATCGGAGCGGCTTAATTTATTTTCATGGAATAAAGGCAATCTCATAAAGACCAGGGCAAGTGTCATGAAGGAGATTTCCGCAACTGTGCCTGAAATAATAGGCGATGGGTTTGAACCTCATCTTATTGACTGGTGTTCTAAGAAATCACAGAATGTTGATGTTTCCAGTCGCAAACAAATCTATGTCCGCTCGTTCCAAAAAGCACTTCATTCCCTATTAACGAACGTGACTTTGGTGAATGAAGCCAATCTGTCATTCCCCCATGCTGAAGACCCCACCTTACCAGTCCGTTATCCAGAACTTCAAGGGAATATTGATATTGACGAACTCCATCACGGTGAATGGTGGATCAACACTTGGGAGAAGAGATGCAAATCTGGATCAAATGAAATTCTGGTTCCTATTATTCTCTACATGGATGGAATTGCAATTGACAATAGTGGTCAAACCACTCTTACCCCACTGAACATGACTCTTGGCATATTCAACACCCTAACTCGAAACTCCCGGCCGGATGCGTGGGAGACTATATATTATCACCCAACATGTCCAGGTGATAAAGGTGCCGAATCAATTGACAATGTGAACAATCTTCACTCTGGCCTTCGTTTGGCTCTTTCATCTTTGAAAGATGCCTGCAACCAAACAGATGGTATTGAATGGTCTAATTTGCCGTGGAACAAGAAGAAATGGTCGGTTCAAATGAAATTTGCGGTGGCTTATTTCATAGGTGATACTCCCCAGCACGACCAACTTTGTGGACATTATCAAAGGTCAAATTCAAAGATGATCTGTAGGCATTGCAATTGTCCCAGAGCACTTGGTATTAACGCTCGTGTGAATGTTTTGAAGGTTCCTGTTTCAGTTAAAACTGGTAACATGCAAGTGTCTAAGCACCAAAATGGGGAAGAGTACCAATCCATTCGGCTCTGGAATATATCTGATTTTGCTGCTCCAACGGTTGACAAAGGAGTGAATGTTGAACAGTATTTCAAAAACATCTCTCACCATGGCGTACATAATGGCAACGTTTTTTATGATCTTGATTTTGGGGAAAACCCACATAATATTCATCTAGCGTCGCCCGGAGAGAGACTCCATATGCACCAACTTGGTTGCGCCAAGCGTGCAGCAGAGACGTTCTGCAATGACCTTTTAGGCAATAACCAGCGGCTTCTTGGTGAGATGGAAAGATTAGCCAGTTACTACGGTGGTGCTGTTCAGAGGCAATCCGATCGTGACTTCCCACGAACCAATTTTTCAGAATCAATACATACAGCGAAGAAGGAGGGTAACCAGTACATTGGAATGCTTTATATTCAGATGCTGTCACTTCTGTCTGCTGGAGGTTGTCAATTGTTGTTGTCTCGAAAGACTCCATCCAATCTTGAGAACAAGAGCAGAAAGTGTGAAGACAAAATTGACCGACGTATTTACGCCATTGAGTTGTTGTTGGGTATGGAAGAGTTCCTAAAGTATGCTGGAACGTTTGACGAGGTTTTCAAACAAGACAAGAAAGGTGTTTTGAATGCTGACAAAATGGTTGTTCTTTTCATCAACTGTATAAATAACAATCTTCAACGAAGTAAGGGAGAGGGTAACAATCTGGTGAAGAATCACATGTATTTTCATTTATCACAGTACATGAGATTATTTGGTCCTCCAACTGGGTGGGACTCTGCCGCGAGTGAGAGCAATCATAAAACTGAAGTGAAGGCTCCTGCTAAGAGAACTCAACGAAACAAATCCACACTTATCAAGCAAACTTGCAACCGAGTGATGGAGTATCGAACTATTGATTGACTTGACCGTGAATTTGATTTGTTCGAACATAGACCCATAACCGAACCAAATCATCCTAAGGAGGGTGGTTGGTCATCTGGGTCTTCGTTTTGGATTGGTGTGATGAATGGTCTCCCTTGCATGAAGTGGGATTAAAAAAACGCAAGTTTACCCTGGTTTCCATCTGATGTTCTCAAATTTTGTTGCGACGTGGTCCTACCGGCTGTGGGCACCAGCAAGGTTTTTGGAACCACGGAGCACAAGAGGTATGACAAATCTCACGAGATGAAATTATTGTTTCGTGCCCACCCATCGTTTAAGTCTGATTCTGGACAATTGTCCAATGTATGGTACGACTGGGCTAATTTTCAACTCGACCTCCTTGATGGACGTGGACTGAAAGTTTATCCATGTCAGATTCTGTGCCTGCTTTACCTCGAAGGTCCTTTCCCCGTGGGCAGCTCCATTAGTGGTTTCGAATTAGTGCACGATGGTTATTATGCCGTTGCTCGTTGCTTTGTTTCTGCAGACCCCATACCGAGCAAGAGGGATAAAGGAAAAAAACACCATCATGCGTTGGTAAAGCAAGGTGAGCTGCGGAACAAATTGTATTTGTTTGACTGCAACACCATTGAGTCCGAATCTGCCGTTGTTAGAAACCATGGTAGTCCTGACCAATATTTTGTGCTGGGAAATCGTGAACAATGGTTGTTTAATTTCCGTGAGACAATGGCTTCACTGGAAAAGAAGGATTTACAATCAATAGTACGAGATGGTGAAAACAGCACATGACTTGAATGAACAAGTTTATTATCAGATATTTGTACTTAAATAGATTTTCCGTATTTTTCATTTTTCCAGTATTCTGCAACGCCGTTGCAGAAAATTGTTAATATTCAACAACGTCGTTTCAGGAAATTCCTTTTTTCGTATGTTCGATGGTATGCTACCACTGTGCAATCCTACCCACCTTTTCATGTGTATTTTGCGGCGTTGCACCAAATGCCCTTTTCCCGTATTTTGGATGGTATACTAGTACGGTACAGTCATACCCACCTTTTCATGTTTATTTGGCGTTTTTCTATTTTCTGCAACGGTGTTGCAGCAAATGCCATTTTCCCATATTTTGGATGGTATACTAGTATGGTACAATCATACCCCCCTTCTCATGTGTATTTTGCGTTTTTCTATTTTCTGCAACGGCGTTGCACCAAATGCCCTTTTCCCGTATTTTGGACGGTATACTAGTACGGTACAGTCATACCTTCTTTTTCATGAGTATCAAGTTATTATTATAATGAATTACTTCTTAGTACAGTTTTGCGCGATACATAGGCGCTCATAATATAACACCCTTTGTATTTGGGATCCGAACAGCTATGAAACACCAATGGATTAAAGAGCAAAGTATCCCCAGAACGCAACGGCACTTTGATATGGTACGTTGGGAAGACAAAATAATAAACCACTTCGTCAGCATGCACTCCCAACGGAGCTATGACTGTTAAACGAGTATAATACATATCATCATCAACATGGCATCGAGAATGGTAATTTTGACCAATCGAAAAAGGTAATGCCTGCTTCCCAATGGCATTGAGCTGCGTACGAGTCAGAATCTGAGACAACACATCCATTTCATCCTCAACAAATGGTTTGATGTCCTGTTAAACTATGATGCATATGCCTCACAATTCCCACTGTCGTCTGTTCGAGCTCCAGTTTCATGTTTGGTTTCACATGACTTTTGAATACGTACACACCATTGTTGGAAGACAATCTTTCTGGTCTAACTCCAATGATAGCATAATCATCGTTGATACTGCCACGCTTCTGACCTCTGGCAACTGCCGGTTTGGATCCAACAATATCCGGAGCAAACTTTCTTAAGAGTTTGATATTATTCTTCGTAGCCAGGTGTCGCTTTGCAAATTTTCTGGAAACTTTTGCGAAAATGCGCAACGACGGATTATTATTGTCAAACGCAACAATATGTTCATCGTTTGTACTATCCAACGTATCGAATTTATCAATTCGCCAAAGCCTGTTCCAGTTGATACTTTTTCTTTCCTCCTATCTTGCTACCCCAATTTGTCTCCATGTATTTACCTTTGACCACAGTTGTTCTGTATTTGTTTTTCAACGCTATTGTACTGACACCATATTTGCAAGTACTACGCCTATTCCTTTCCTTCTTCATTGGTTTTATGTCGGACAACTTTGTATAAGTTTCATGGCTCGTTGACACCGGTGCTGCAATCCTAAGAAAGTTGGAAGACATTCTCTGCTTTCTTCTTTTCTCATGTTTCCTATCTCTTTTTTGCTTCATAGCTCTTTCCGAAAACTGATTTCTCATCATGGTTGGAGGAGGTGGAGCGATTCAAAGCCGATGATGCGTCGCCGTTAGTGGTTTTGCCTGTGGAGGAGGACTCGCTGCCGCTTGCCGCTTGCCGCTTTCCGCTTGCCGCTATCCGCTTGCTGCTTTGCGCTTGCCACTTTCGGCTTGCCGCTGTTGTTGTCGCTGGCGCTTGCCGCTGTTGCTCTCGCTGCTGCTTGCCGCTGTTGCTCTCGCTGGCGCTTGCCGCTGTTGCTCTCGCTGCTGCTTGCCGCTGTTGTTGCCGCTGGCGCTTGCCGCTGTTGCTCTCGCTGCTGCTTGCCGCCGTTGTTGTCGCTGGCGCTTGCCGCTGTTGCTCCCGCTGCTGCTTGCTGCTGTTGCTCTCGCTGGCGCTTGCCGCCGTTGCTCTCGCTGGCGCTTGACGCTGTTGCTCCCGCTGCTGCTTGCTGCTGTTGCTCTCGCTGGCGCTTGCCGCCGTTGCTCTCGCTGGCGCTTGCCGCCATTGCTCTCGCTGGCGCTTGACGCTGTTGCTCTCGCTGCTGCTTGCCGCTGTTGCTCTCGCTGCTGTTTGCCGCTGTTGCTCTTGCTGCTGTTTGCCGCTGTTGCTCTCGCTGGCGCTTGCCGCTGTTGCTCTTGCTGCCAATTGCGGCTGTTGCTCTCGCTGTCGCTTGCCGCTTGACGCTGTTGCTCTCTGCAGTTCGACGAGTTGTTGCCGTTATCGACGATCCTATTCGAATATTTGATATGATAATTGAACAAAATGGGTGAGTATCTATTGATGTACTACATACTAGAGTAAATAATAACAACACAATAATATAGTAATGTACATGCCGATCGATTCGTAATTATCACAAACCAGGAAAATTCGCCGCACCTACAGGGGAAGATTACGATGCACCTCAAGGAGAGATTGGGCACACCAGGAAAGATTGGTTCTTCCAATCCCTTGTTTCCAATCCGTTGTTTCCAATCCGTTGCTCCAATACGGTCCTATGAAAATAAGAAGAAAAACAGAAGGAAGGAAATACATTATCAGGAATGCCAGATGAAGTATAATCATTGTCTATCTCCTCTCTCATTTGTACCATTGTGATTGCCAATTTCTGATCCGTTGTTTCCAATCCGTTGTTCCGATCAGGTCCTATGAAATTAAGAAGAAAAACAGAATGGAGGAAATACATTATCAGTAATGCCGGAGGAAGTGTTATCATTGTCTATCTCTCTCATTCGTACCGTTGTTGCCACCGAGACGTTGTTGCCGCCAATACGTTGTTGCCTCCAATGATTCCTTTTGCCAGTTTTTATTCGTTGTAGTTGTTCTTTCTGCTGCCGTTGATTTGCAGACTTGTAGTAATTCCTATGTCACGAAAAACAGGGACTTGTTCCTGTTGATATATAGGCAATTGATGCAGATTTTGTGCTTTCGAGACGTCTGTGTTTGGGTAGCTAATTCAAACACTAGTACTATCTGTACGGCAACTAATTTCTAATCAAATGCTTTCTACTTCTTTTGCAGTACAAGGCTGTTATATCGGACTGAAATATCTGAGAACGGATTGTTGTGCTCGTGACATCGTCGCATGTGGCATGTGACGAAGAGGGTCGGATCCCACGTTCTCGGACGGAGTGTTGCTTGAAAGAAACATCACTCTACTCAGATAAGTTGGAAAATGATGTTTGTCGGAAAGTGAAAAAATACAAATTTGCAAGCAGTGAAAGTGACCCAAGTTTGTTAGCTACAAACTTCGAACGTAAGCTAAGTACAAAGTACTTATATCCAATTTCGAACATAAGAATGACATCGGTTCGAGATAGATTTTATGCTACTAAGTATCAAACTTCGAACGTAAGAATGACAACTGTTCGATACATGTTCTGCTAAGTATCAAACTTCGAACGTAAGAATGACATTGGTCCGTTAAGTATTATGTTCGTTCTTTGCAACGGCGTTGCAACAGATGCTCTTTTTGTATTTAGCGTGATATGGTTCATACAACAGTACAGTTCATACGACAGTACAGTTCATACAACAGTATGATGTTTCATACGACACCAGTACCTTTCTACACAAAAGGCACCAACTCATCGATTGGACCATTTTCCTTTTTTTGCAACGGCGTTGCAACAAATGCCCTTTCTAGTATTTAGCGTGAGATGTTTCATACCACTGTACTACCCTTTGTACACGAAATCATTTTCCTTTTTTTTGCAACGGCGTTGCAACAAATGCCCTTTTTAGTATTTAGCGTGAGATGTTTCATACGACTCTACGTTTCTACACAAATTGCACCAATTCATCGATCAGACCATTTTCCTTTTTTTTGCAACGGCGTTGCAAAAAATGCCCTTTCTAGTATTTAGCGTGAGATGTTTCATACGACTGTACGTTTCTACACAAATTACACCAATTCTGCGATTGGACCATTTTCCTTTTTTTGCAACGGCGTTGCAAAAAATGCCCTTTCTAGTATTTAGCGTGAGATGTTTCATACGACTGTACGTTTCTACACAAATTGCACCAATTCTGCGATCGGACCATTTTTTTGTGGACAACGGGGTTCCAACCAATGCCCTTTTTCCTATTTAGCGCTAGATGTTTCATACGACAGTAACTTTCTACACAAAATGCAACAATTCAGCAATCAGGCCATTTTCCAATTGGAAAATGTTCCTTTTTTTCCCCTTCTTCTCACCTTTTATCCCACCCGAACAACCATTTTTTCCGTTTTTCTGGAACGGCGTTGCAAATTACAAAGTATGGTTTTTTGGTCTTTAGGGGTTCACACCCAAAATCCCCTTGAGTTTATCGTTCCAGGTTTTTTTTGTCAAATTCATGTGACGATATTGTTTAACTCTTTCTCCGATTACTAGTGGTAGAATGTTATATTCTTCTCCGGTTTTTCAACGTAGGAAGAAGTATAGTTATGTTGAACCAAACGTCGTTACGAAATAAAGGACACGGTAACAGGCACCTTACACATTTTCGTATTTTTGAGATATGGTTTTTGAGAGATGGTTACCACTCTCGCGTCGCTACGTGAGTGGTGATCTCTTGTGAAAGAAGTTTCAAGTTGTACAATCCTTCTTTCATTCAATGTTTGCTCGAAACTAGGGTAAGATAGATTTATACAACAGTGATTCTCATTGTTTTCAAGCAATAAAAAGATTATCTCAAATTCTGATAACATTTGACATTGCCAATGACACCTACAACTAATAGTGCTCGCAAGGGTGGGGCCAATCCACATTCAAATAACAAAAGGACAAATTGTAAGAAGGGTAGATTGAAAGACCCACCACCAAATAGTCTTGACAAACATGATGACGAGCAAATTAAACATCGATATGCGGTCATTTGGAACCTTAAAAAGGCCTTGAAGGATGAGTCATATGGAACAGAGGAGTTTGTAAGGAACCTCAGTGTGCAGGTTACAACATGTTTCACTGCATTGATGACAAAGGTTTACCTTGTATCCAAAATTATTGAATCCGAACCTATACCAGATCTCAGGAAGTCCATGTCTACTACTAAGTCTGCGGAAAAGAAGAAGGGGAAGGGAAAGAAGAAAAAATCCGATACCAACTTAAGTGACTACGGCCCTATTCCCCATCAAATAGATGTGATGGTGGATTTATTTTTGTATGAACTTGACAACGGGGTGACTGGAGTGTTGGGATTGTTGAGCAGGAAGCAATTAACCGAGCAATTCAATGACTACAACATGGCGAACAAGTGGAATAAGTTCGAGTCACTGTTGCGGAATGTTAACAACACATCAGGTGTGGATTCTCTCTATGGGCGCAACGTCGTGAACTACGTTACAATTAAGAAGTACATGATAATGTACCATGAGATCTTGGTTTGGTAGATGAAGAATGTAAAGTATCCACTCGGGTCGGACTATACGTTTGAGGCTTTGTGTTTCCATACCAAAGGCGACAATTGTTCTCCCAGTAACTTGAAACAATACGTCAAATCAATGAAGAACTTCTTGGACTGCCTTATGGCACGGTCCTCTCTGCGTGTTTCAATGAGTCATAGCTACAATCAGGTTGACTTAGACAAACATTTCAAGAAGCAGCGTATTGAATGCTTAGAATCCTTACCAACACAACAAATCACGTTTTCACCTCCAGAAGAAACCTATCAAATTGTGTCCAACAAAAAGATGATGAATATAACGGAACAAAGAACAGCTTTTCATGAGGTCCTTCGGAAATTTTGGGTTATCTTTCAAGGGAAGACGAAACGAATTTTTACAACCATAAACCTGGGTAACCTCGACATCAAACTTTTGACATACGAAGATTTTTGTCAATATTTCTTACCCGAATTAATTCAGAATTCCTTCGTCTTGGGCACCACGGTACTTTCGGGGGAGAAGTGGGTTCCAGTAGGATTTCATCGACAAGGGGACACGAACATTCCGGAAACGGGTAAAATGTTATTACCACTCCATTCTCCATTGGTTTTCCACTATGTCCTCCACTACAAGGACACGGTTTCCAACTATTACAACATACATTTCGATATCGATGAGGACCGTGTCACCCTGTCACCATGCAAACATGGCACCGGAAAAATAGATCTGGCACATTTCAAGGTGACGAAAGGAATCCTATATTTGGTGAAACAATGGTTGATTACAAAATTTGTCAACAACAGGACCAATCTGGGGGTGAACGTGGTCCTTTCTTTGGAAACAGTATGTAATCTGTTCATTTCTCAAGTACTATGTGCATCAATGATTCGAGTCGACAGCGTTGACTCGTCCTTTGATTGTTCGATTGACAATGTTTGTAAGAGAATTCTACAAAAAGTCTTCAAAACCCCTAACAAAGGATGTTTCCGTTACGATCATGTGATGGAAACAATTGAAGGTTTGGTATTGACCGAGAGGAATTTTCTAAAAGGAGCAATGGTCCCCGAATCAACGGAGGGAAATGTTCCGTATTGTCAAAGGAATGATCGATTGTACATTTTCCCGACGGCATGTGTTCTGACTAAGACCCAATTTGCCCATGTCAATTTTGACGATAGACCAGAAGAACTTGTAACAGGCATTTTGGAACTGTCCGGTTTGGAAGACCAACATAAGAATCAAACTTGTGTTACAAGGTTCCTTCAATACGATGTTAACTCACAACAAGAGGTGCACCAACGAGTATTTATGGAACACATTCCATACGTGTTCCGTGAGATATTCGTAATTGATCTGGAAGTTCTCCTATGTCATACTTGGGTGGAACAATTCATTCAGTATAGCTACCTTCCAGAAAAGGGTACCATATTTACACCGTTGACAGAAAAACTAGCAATATATTTGTGGGAAAAGTCGGATGATCTATCATCGGCAAACCTTGTAGTTCAATTTTTGGACGATAACGTTGTCAACAATTATGGAAAGGGAACGGGAGAATTGAATCAGGCGTTCAAACACCTCCAGGGTCGTGACTTCGTTTTGTACAAACCATCGGACTTTCTAACTTGGGATTGCTTCAAAACATCAAAGGTTCAAATAAATGAGTTCAACAAATCAAATAACACCTACCGGGTAGGATGGGTTACATTAACTTTCAATACTACAAATGATTCCAGGCGTGGATTCATCCCACCCTGGGATAGTCAAGTTGACGGTGGCAATGTTGGCAAGACGAACAATCTCAATGAGGGGAGAAATAACAATAGTGGATCAACAGTTACCGGCAAGGGTTCAAAAAATAAGCCAAACCAATCTAAAGAATCAGGAATTGACACCACTAAGGGTAATTCAAAGGATACTAGTTTGACCGACAAAAAGAGTAAAACATGTGAAAAAGAGGGTTCAAATGTAATTGAAGAAAAGGCTATAGATTTGGCGAAAAGTCATCTTAACGCCGTTGTAACCATGCCAAAATTTCCTATCAATATCAATGGACGTCAAATCACACAACCTCTTGAGATAAGTGTGCTGTTGAAAGATCAGGATCCAGAGATAATGTAACCTCTTTACGAAGTAAACAAACAAGTTCGTTACACTGAAAGAAGAAATGGCCGAGTTATAATTGGAGAAGTTTATAGGTACCTTTTCAACCCCTACAGGCAATATGAAAGTCTTCCGGGTTATTATCTTATTTTCAAAAAAGGTAAGGCGGGGGAGCATAAAAAATGGTGCCCATACTTTAAGGTTTCCGGTCTGAAAGAAACCAATCCTTGACGCATTAAAAAAGTATCGGATTTAGTAAAATGTTACAGCAAGGAAGTTGGGATTTGTGACCCGACGGATGGAAATGTGGAGGTATCCGAGTCATCTTCTGACACAACCAAACCAGTGTCAGAGTACAGTTCCACCAACTCGTCAAGAATGGATGAATGAGGCATACTATGCTCCACCAAATGCAAGCATCCGCTTGTCACTTATCCAGTTTCATTCATAGTGTATTCCATCAATAGTATGAGAAATATTGATCCTGAAAGTGCAGCCTACTATGACACACATTCGCACTCAAAACCTTACTAGTATTACTAGGACTACTAGTAACTTTTACAAACTGACTAAAGTATCACTCATAGATTTCTGGTCCATACTGTTTCATAATTAGCTAGTAGGAACAAAACCATGGTATGCGTCTTGAGCAACATTGATCATGAAATTACATAGAAAGCCACACTTTGGCACTAAAAAAGTGAGTAGCAATCACCACTTTCGTATATGATGCATCATCATGGCCAGGGACAAACATCGTTATAAAATTCATACTGACTAAAGTTTCAGTAGGAGAAAGGACAATATTGTTTCATACTCTCCCAAATCCCAACTATGAGCAATATTCATCCTGTAATTGCCTCTAATGACACACTTTTGCACAAACAAAATGACTAGCAGTCACTATTTTGGTACATGATGGATGGCCAGCCAGTGAGAAACATTATTATAGAATACATACTGACTAGTAAACTACGTCCGAGAACTGTTTCGCGGGGTTCGAATTTACTTCTCGCGCACAAATTTTGTGCGTGATTTTAACACGGCAATATTTCTGGACACCCTGAAATTCGCGATGATCGTATAAGGGTATATGTAAACTCAGCACTATTTCTGTGCGCGTGATGCACATTACTCTACTCTCAAATAAAAATAATTTATTTCAGTCTCTAGCAGAACCGAATTATTATTCTGTACGAACAACACTTACTTCTATTCACGAATAAAAAAGAAATCTTGAGTCAGTATTAATTCCAAAATATTAATCTACCAAACAACAATTCGATTCTGCTCCCCTAGTTGTGAATTCTATTTCTTGACTACAATATTCCCTTTTTAAAATGTAGATTCTATTATGCTTGATTTATTCCTATTGCGACGTATTACGAATCCTCCATTATTTCTAATATTCTCAAAATTAAGTTCAAGATTAGTAGTAGTTTTGTATTATGTATGTACTGTTATTTTCTACATTAGTTCACCCATAGATAAACTTTCATTCATCAATGCTGTTATTGCCGGATCAATATAGACGTTTCTTTTCTTTTTCTTTTTTGGTCCACTACAATTAGTGGAGCTGCTACTAGTAATATTTGCATCGCCCTGCTTATTGTTGGTGTAATTTGTCGAACTTTCGTTCCTAAATCTGTCCCTCATCATTTCTTCCAATTTCCTTCCTGTTTCTGGGTGTTTTCGCATCTCGCCAATTTTGTCGCACAAGTCACTGAACAACTCGCGACCTTCCTCCATCCATCCATTTCTGCTTCCACTGTCTGAATCGTAGAATATTTTTTTTTGTCGCGGAATCGTGGCATCACCCTTTCGCCGCTGCTGGTTCACCCATACATGATGCTCATTGTAGATTAGTACCAATGCAAATGCTTCATCTGCTATAGTAAATATATCACTCAGCAAGTGCCTCTCCTTCCGTTGTTTGAAATTGGAATTTGTCGGATTGATTGCCGACATGATTCTTGTAACAAAATAATAAAAATCTTCATCTTCCGCGTCTTTGTATGTTCTGTATTGAGGGTTTAAAATACCTGTGTTTTCATATTCTGTGTCTTGAATAACTGCAACAGTACCAGGGAATGTGATAGGGACTCGACCTTTTCTGTAATCGTCTGTACGGAAGTATCATAAGTATCAACGGGCAGCATGTTAGTGTTGTCGGACCAAAAATAGATTCTCAAAATCCTAATTTCAACAACCAATTCTCCCACCTGTATTTACCTATCCAGTTTTTTCTCGCTAATGTTTGTGAGTTGTGCCTCAATGCAGTCAGTACTGTCCCTACTCGTTTCCTGTAAAAGGAACAGAATGCCGCAAGTGGAATATTTGGTGGCTTCATAACCGCACTTTCTCCAACAGCTTTATTTATTACAAGCGCCGTTACCTTGTCATTGATAGGGAACTTCATGTTGGGGTACCAATGTTTTTTGACGTAATCCCTTAGCTGCTTCTCCACTCTTTCAGTCATATCACTCAAAGCCTTAAGCATATCGTTGTCTATTATAAGTCCATATTCATCTGTAATTGTACTTACTGCTTGTTCTCTTGTGTCGCCGGCATTGTAACTCCCCTCTCCCTGCATGGTTGCCTCCGTTTGTTTAGGTACCATTACTACCTTTCCCACCCCTATATGTGGTTCCCTCTCTTGTTTCCGTAAGTGTTTTGCCACTTCCTCTGCCAATTTGTCATATTGGATATTTTTCATGACATGTTCGGCAACATCCTCTAAATTGTAGCATTCTCCGTTAGATGTTTTCTCTACCACATTGGTTTTTGTTCCTTCTTTCTGTTGGTTCGTTACTGTAGTGGTGGTTGTGTTGGTAATGGTCAGCGCTGGTTCGTTACTCTGGTTGATGGTGTTTTGTTCTTCCGTGTTTGTAGTAGTAGAAATTGTGTTGTCGGAACCATTTTTTTTACTGTTGCCCTTTGATGCGTTCATAGTTGTGGTATTACTGTTACACACTTTGTTAGTAATTGCGGTGTTTGTTTTAACTCTTCTTTTCTTACCGTTGTTGTCCCCTGTATTTTGATGATCACCGGGCCGGATGGTTTTGTTGTTTCGAAGGGTCTTCCCCTCGGATTTTTTGCTTCGTCGTGTCTTTCCGATAGCATTCATATTTTTTTATTTTATTTTCTGAATACGGTGTCTATCAAGAATCATGTGTTTCTTTTTGTGTGGTTTTGTGTGTGTACTAATAATTTGTCGGGTTGTGTACGGTGTTTTGTGTTGTGTGTGTTGTGTGTGTTGTGTGTGTGTGTGTGTGTGTGTGTACGGTGTTTCGTGTAGTATGTGTACGATGTTTTGTGTGTAGAATTTTTCCGTGGGTTCTGTACTATGTTGTTTGCCCGAACATCTTCTGTGTGTTGTCTGGTTTTGGGCGCGCTGTTATATTTGTAGCAGTAGATCACGTACCTGTGCCAGCCACCCCTCCCGCGCCATAATTTTTTCAGAAGGGAAACATTTGATCACACTAAGGTTATGTATTTCAATCCTCTAGTCACATGTAGAATCTCGTAGACTGCTGCACCTAACATACCGTACTGTCTTGTGTGCCATTTGTATCTACAAACCACATCATTGTCTGTACTGTGTGTGTCAAAGTTGTTCCCAATATGCATTTAAAAGTTGTTCCCAACATGCATTTTGTAAGTCATGTGATATGCATTCATGGCCTGGTACAAAAACTTTGGTAGTCATTACCAAATGAGACTGTTTGTGCCCTGGAATTGCACCAAAAATACCCTCATCATGTTTGCCATTTTGAGAGTCAAACCACAACATTTTGGGCATTCTGAGTGGCAAAGTTGTTCCCAATATGCATTTGATGAGTCATGATAAATGTATTCATAGTTTTGACCGGATACTTTTGGAGTCATTACCCAATCAGTTAGTTTGTGCCCTAGAATTGCACCAAAAATACCCTCATGTTTGCCATTTCGAGAGTCAAAACACAACATTTACAGCATTCTGTGTGACAAAGTTGTTCCCAATATGTATTTGATGAGTCATGAGGAATGTATTCATTGCATGGACCAGATACTTTTTGAGTCATTACCCAATAAGTTAGTTTGTGCCCTGGAATTGCACCAAAAATACCCTCATGTTTGTCAGTTGGAGAGTGAAACCTTAAGATTTTGGGCATTCTATGTGTCATAGTTGTTTCCAATATGCATTGGATGAGTCATGATGAATGCATTCATGGCTTGGACCCGATACTATTTGAGTCATTACCCAATCAGTTAGTTTTTGCCCTAGAATTGCACCAAAAATACCCCCATGTTTGCCATTTGGAGACTCAAACCTTAAGATTTTGGGCATTCTATGTGACAAAGTTGTTTCCAATATGCATTGGATGAGTCATGATGAATGCATTCATGGGTTGGACCCGATACTATTTGAGTCATTACCCAATAAGTTAGTTTGTGCCCTAGAATTGCACCAAAAATACCCCCATGTTTGCCATTTGTAGAGTCAAACCTTAAGATTTTGGTCATTCTATGTGCCACAGTTGTTCCCAATATGCATTGGATGAGTCATGATGAATGTATTCATGGCTTGGACCAGATACTTTTTGAGTCATTACCGAATAAGTTAGTTTGTGCCCTGGAATTGCACCAAAAATACCCTCATGTTTGCCATTTCGAGAGTCAAAACACAACATTTACAGCATTCTGTGTGACAAAGTTGTTCCCAATATGTATTTGATGAGTCATGAGGAATGTATTCATTGCTTGGACCGGATACTTTTTGAGTCATTACCCAATCAGTTAGTTTGTGCCCTGGAATTGCACCAAAAATACCCTCATGTTTGTCAGTTGGAGAGTCAAACCTTAAGATTTTGGGCATTCTATGTGACAAAGTTGTTCGCAATATGCATTTGATGAGTCATGATGAATATATTCATGGCTTGGACCAGATACTTTTTGAGTCATTACCCAATAAGTTAGTTTGTGCCCTGGAATTGCACCAAAAATACCCACATGTTTGCCATTTGGAGACTCAAACCTTAAGATTTTGGGCATTGTATGTGACAAAGTTGTTTCCAATATGCATTGGATGAGTCATGATGAATATATTCATGGCTTGGACCAGATACTTTTTGAGTCATTACCCAATCAGTTAGTTTGTGCCCTGGAATTGCACCAAAAATACCCCCATGTTTGCCATTTGTAGAGTCAAACCTTAAGATTTTGGTCATTCTATGTGCCACAGTTGTTTCCAATATGCATTGGATGAGTCATGATGAATGTATTCATGGCTTGGACCAGATACTTTTTGAGTCATTACCGAATAAGTTAGTTTGTGCCCTGGAATTGCACCAAAAATACCCTCATGTTTGCCATTTCGAGAGTCAAAACACAACATTTACAGCATTCTGTGTGACAAAGTTGTTCCCAATATGTATTTGATGAGTCATGAGGAATGTATTCATTGCTTGGACCGGATACTTTTTGAGTCATTACCCAATCAGTTAGTTTGTGCCCTGGAATTGCACCAAAAATACCCCCATGTTTGCCATTTGTAGAGTCAAACCTTAAGATTTTGGTCATTCTATGTGCCACAGTTGTTCCCAATATGCATTGGATGAGTCATGATGAATGTATTCATGGCTTGGACCAGATACTTTTTGAGTCATTACCGAATAAGTTAGTTTGTGCCCTGGAATTGCACCAAAAATACCCTCATGTTTGCCATTTCGAGAGTCAAAACACAACATTTACAGCATTCTGTGTGACAAAGTTGTTCCCAATATGTATTTGATGAGTCATGAGGAATGTATTCATTGCTTGGACCGGATACTTTTTGAGTCATTACCCAATCAGTTAGTTTGTGCCCTGGAATTGCACCAAAAATACCCTCATGTTTGTCAGTTGGAGAGTCAAACCTTAAGATTTTGGGCATTCTATGTGACAAAGTTGTTCGCAATATGCATTTGATGAGTCATGATGAATATATTCATGGCTTGGACCAGATACTTTTTGAGTCATTACCCAATAAGTTAGTTTGTGCCCTGGAATTGCACCAAAAATACCCACATGTTTGCCATTTGGAGACTCAAACCTTAAGATTTTGGGCATTGTATGTGACAAAGTTGTTTCCAATATGCATTGGATGAGTCATGATGAATATATTCATGGCTTGGACCAGATACTTTTTGAGTCATTACCGAATAAGTTAGTTTGTGCCCTGGAATTGCACCAAAAATACCCCCATGTTTGCCATTTGTAGAGTCAAACCACAACATTTTGGGCATTGTATGTAACAAAGTTGTTTCCAATATGCATTGGATGAGTCATGATGAATGTATTCATGGCTTGGACCCGATACTTTTTGAGTCATTACCCAATAAGTTAGTTTGTGCCCTGCAATTGCACCAAAAATACCCTCATGTTTGCCATTTGTAGAGTCGAACCACAACATTTTGGGCATTCTTTGTGACAAAGTTGTTCCCAATATGCATTGGATGAGTCATGATGAATGTATTCATGGCTTGGACCCGATACTTTTTGAGTCATTACCCAATAAGTTAGTTTGTGCCCTGGAATTGCACCAAAAATACCCCCATGATTGCCATTTGTAGAGTCAAACCACAACATTTTGGGCATTCTGTGTGACAAAGTTGTTCTCAATATGCATTTGATAAGTCATGATGAATGTATTCATGGCTTGGACCAGATACTTTTTGAGTCATTACCGAATAAGTTAGTTTGTGCCCTGGAATTGCACACAAAATACCCCCGTGTTTGCCATTTGTAGAGTCAAACCACAACATTTTGGGCATTCTATGTGACAAAGTTGTTTCCAATATGCATTTGATGAGTCGTGATGAATGTATTCATGGCTTGGACCCGATACTTTTTGAGTCATTACCCAATAAGAAGTTAGTTTGTGCCCTGGAATTGCACCAAAAATACCCCCATGTTTGCCATTTGTAGATTCAAACCACAACATTTTGGGCATTTTGTGTGACAAAGTTATTCCCAATATGCATTTGATGAGTCATGATGAATGTATTCATTGCTTGGACCGGATACTTTTGGAGTCATTACTATCCAATAAGTTAGTTTGTGCCCTGCAATTGCACCAAAAATACCCTCATGCTTGCCCTTTGGAGAGTCAAACCACATCATTTTTGGCATTCTGTGTGGCAAAGTTGTTCCCAATATGGTTAGGGTTACATCCTGTTCGCAAATTCAGTAATTATTTGTTCGTATATGTGGACTTCTCGCAAGTTGTTTACCCCCCTGTACCATGTACGTACATTCAGTACTAGCATATAGATTCAGTACTAATAAGAAAATTCCAACGTTCGACCGTTCAAAAAATTCAAACGGATCACATTTGGAATTCGAACGTTCGAACGTTCGAACGTAACGTTCAAAAAATTCAAACGGATCACATACAGCACAGTACTAGCTAGCATGTAGATTCAGTACTAATTCCAAATTAATTCTAACGTTCGAACGTTAAAAAAATTCCAACGTTTGACCGTTCAAAAAATTCAAACGGATCACAGTACTACTAAAAACGTGTAGGATTCTACACTTGTACCAAATCATGTAGAATTCTACATGATCTACAAGGAAAAAGAAAATCGTACGCGAAAAAAAAAAAAAAAAAACTCTCTCACACAAACACACAGTAATTTTATTTTCTACCTCGCGACAAAAAAAATCACTTTTTCTCCATAATCTTACCCGACTTATTTGAGTAGAGTTGCTAGTAATTGGCACTCCGTCTGTGAACGTGGGATTCCACTTAATCCTGTTCAATGATCCCTTGATTGTTGATCAGCATTAGGCAGGTAATCCGTGCTCGAATATTTTAGTCTGAAATAACAGCCTTGTACTGGAAAAAGAATTAGCTCGCATTGGACAAGAGGTGGTTTGCTGGATAGATATTGTTTGGGTGCACACAAACATATATGTCTTGAAAGCAATAAATCTGCATCCATTGCTTCTATATAAACAGGCTCTTGGTACTGTTTTTCGTGACAGAGGAGTAAGAAGGCTGCGCAACCATCGAATCGGAAGCATCGGATCGAAGAATCGAAGAATCGGCAACAACGTCTCGGCAACAACGTTAACAAGCAACGGTACGAATGATAGAGATAGACAATGATTATACTGCCTCCGGCATTGCTGATAATGTATTTTCTCCCTTCTGTTTTTCTTCTTATTTTCGAACGATCGAAGCAACCATCGAAGCAACCGGCATTGGCAACGGCATTGGCAACGGCAACGAACGATCGAAGCAACCGGCATCGGCAACGGCATTGGCAACGGCAACGAACGATCGAAGCAACCGGCATCGGCAACGAACGATCGAAGCAACCATCAAAGCAACCGGCATCGGCATCGGCAACGAACGATCGCAGCAACCATCGAAGCAACCGGCATTGCACCAATCGATCCAAAACACCAATCAATCTGCAACACCAATCAATCCAAAACACAAATCGATCCGCAACACCAACGTCGTCCCGGCAACGGCAACAGCAACGGCAATTGGTCTTCCACTCCAACGTCCATTCTTCCCTGTAGGTGCGCGGAATTTTCCCTGTTGGTGATAGTTATGAATCGATCGGCATGTACATTATATTATTCTGTTGTTATTATTTACTCTATGTAGTACATCAATAAATACTCACCCATTTTGTTCAATTATCATATCATCTATTTGAATAGGATCGGCGGCAACAACTCGTCGATTCGACAGCGACAGCAGCAGCAGCAAGCGGCAGCGAGAGCAACAGCGGAAAGCGGCAGGAGCGAGAGCAACAGCAGCAAGCGGCAGGAGCGAGAGCAACAGCAGAAAGCGGCAGGAGCGAGAGCAACAGCAGCAGCAAGCGGCAGGAGCGAGAGCAACAGCAGCAAGCGGCAGGAGCGAGAGCAACAGCGGAAAGCAGCAGCGAGAGCAACAGCAGCAAGCACTCCTCGTACACCGGCGCTCGGCAACGAATCACCGAAACGCTCCTCCAACGAATCACGGAAACGCTTCTCCTCCACCGGCGCTCGGCACCAGCAAATCACCGAAACGCTCCTCCAATCGATCTGTAAAACAAATCACTCCAACACCAATCGATCCAACACCAATCGATCTGCAACACGAATCGATCTGCAACACGAATCGCTCCAACACCAATTGATCCAACACCAATCAATCTGCAACACGAATCGGTCTGCAACACGAATCGATCCATACGATTCGACACCAATCGATACGCAACAGATCATCGGCATCAAATCGCTCGTCCCCCTCCACCGGCAATCCACCAACGTCGCTCCCCCTCCAGCGGCAAGCGGCAACAAATCGTCAGCATCGAATCGCTCCTCCTCCTCCACCGGCAATCCACCAACGTCGCTCCCCCTCCACCAGCAAGCGGCAACGAATCGTTGGCATTGAATCGCTCCTCCTCCTCCACCAGCAATCCACCAATGTCGCTCCCCCTCCACCGGCAAGCGGCAACGAATCGTCGGCATTGAATCGCTCCTACTCCTAGAAACAACAACGGAAATTGGTGATCTACTCTAACGCCAAATTGATTTGTCGTCATCCAACAGCAATTCATCCCGGCAACGGCAACGACAATTGAACTCCCACTCCATCCGCAAATCGATTAGTCGTCCTCCTCCTCCAACAGCAATTCGTCCCGGCAACAACAATGGGATTCAAAACAACAACAAAGCAATTGCCAGCAAAAGCAATAAAGCAAAAAACAAAGAGGAAACATGGGAAGACTGAGAGAAAGAAAATGACTTCAAATTTTCTCCAAAACGCAGCACCATCATCAATCCACCAGACTTACAAACACTTGTCGGAGATACAACCCAAAAAGACAGCAGAAAGGGACAGGAATCGGCGCCGAGATCCAAATGCAATTTTCAAACATGTTGAGGAAATAGCATTGAAAACAGTTCACAAAAATGGGTTTCAAGGAAAATTCATGGCTACAAATTGGGGCCGGACAACAGTTGGAGAGAATAAATATTCTTTGGCACAGGCTGTGTCTATTGACAGTTTCAAAACAGTGGATAGTACCGACAAGAAGTTTGTTCTAGCGTTCGCCGAATCAGAACCATCATTGAGACTCTTTGCTAAAGCTTCCAGACAATTCGCAAAACAACGTTTGGGTACCCCCGAAAATATAGAAATCACAAGAACATTCGCTGGGCAGATTGTTCAATCTAAACCCAAAATAGGCCGAGGAACCAAATGTGACAGTGTAAACAGTGGATATGCTATTATTGGGATGAGACCAAATCGATTGAAATCGGGAAATGGTGTGTATGTTTTCAAAAACAATGTGGACTCGACAACAAAAGCCAACCTTGAACAAAAAGCCCTACACATTGTGAAGGAAATGCAGCTTTGTTTAACTCCAATGTCCAAACTTGTCAACCTTGAAACGACTGTGATGGATGAGGTTGTTAATCGTACAACGCTGAATGCAATCGGCAATCACGTAACGGCCTTTTCTATTGGAAAGGATTATCACTCAAAAAGCCATACCGATGTCGATATGTTCTATACAAGGCTTACGGTTATTGCTCCAAAACATGTAAGTGATGACGAGGTGATTTATTACTTTGTGTTCCCAACGTATAAAGTGAAAGTTCCATTGAGGTCAGGCGATACTCTATTGTTCAATCCATTAGTATTACATAGCTGTTCGAATCCCAAATTCGAAGGGTGTTATATAATGAGCGCCTATGTATCTCGCAAAACTGTGCTTAGAGCTAACCCTCTATAGTAATATTAAAAAATAGTTTAAAGTTAGCCGGTACATTCACCCTTGGTACTCAATCGGAACTGCTGTCCGAACTTTCGCTCTCTGAACTGGATAGAGAATCACTGGATTCGTTATCATTCAATGCCATCTCAAACGGTTCCAACTGGATGTCGTCCTGTAGTGTGCATGCGTTGTACAAAGATTCGTAAGACGGTGGTGTAGCAGCATTTTTGCTTTCAAAATAATTTAGCCATGAGATCCGATTCGATATCACTAGCCAATCGCAATTGGTTATGGAGCCATCAAGGCCTTGCTCTGGGACAACTGCCAGCTCAGAATGAATAGTGTCGACATGAAATAGGTACAGTGAATTCATCAGGCGACCACGTTGGACAAATTCAGAAGCTGTTTTCTTTGGCTCATCTTGAAACCGACAAGCCACAGCATACATTCCGTTTGTATCAATTGGATAGCCACCAATACTACTGAATGGCTGCTTCAAATTCTGTACAGTTAAAAAGCATAGCAGATGGCACGGTATGAGCTTGGGATTGTTATTTAAATCAAAGTCCAATTTCATCAAACACCAATCCATCCATATGGAGTTGAGCAGAGAACTGTCCGATCTATATGAAGGATGCGAGCGAAATATAAAATTAGAACCACAAGCAACATCGAAACGATTGTGCTCTGTAACTCCACAAATGTGCAAAGGATTCTCCAATAAAGGTAGCACAGAATCACAAACAAAGTCGAGTATGTCAGAAGGAAAAAATGGTTTGGTTTTGTTCGTAGAACGAAGCCACTTCATTGTTGATTCCCCATTTTCGGTTCTCATTATATGAAAATGAGAACCGCCACCATCAGGTCGTTCAATTGGAGGAGGATCAGGCGGATGCAAGTTGAAGTGATATGTTGCCTGGCTTAGCATCATTTTCTCGGACTTTCGCTTCGCCGTTTGACCGATTAGTGATGCAGCATTACCTTGCGTGTTCTTGGAAGGAGCTTTAATCTCAGTTTTATGGTGAGACTCATTCGGAGCACTATCCCAGCCTGCGGGGCTCCCCCATAAAGAGATATAATCTGGTAGGTGAAAGTACAGGTGATTCTTGATTAGTTTTGTTCCCATCCCTTTCCTGTGACATGTGGAGTTTATACAATTAATAAAGTGAACAATTGTTTTTGGGAGATTCTTTAAGGAACCATATTTCATTCGACCGTGTTTAAGAAATTCTTCCATTGATAGAATTAGCTGAATTACCTCTATCTGTTTCTTTACAAAACAATGGTCACCAATAATGTCAGATCCATGTTTGGAAACCATAGCGATCAGAAGAGAAATAAGCATTCCAGAGAAATCATGCCCTTCTTTCTTCGTAGTTGATAATAGCTGAGTCCCAAATTTGGTGCGAGGAAAATCTCTATCAGACTGGCGTGATAACAAACCACCGTACCGTTGTGCTAAATGGCCAATACTGTTAGCAACAGCCACACCGTGCTTCAAATTGGGGGCATAAACACATGGAACACTTCCGCGGAGCAACAATTCAATTGACTCAATGGCCCGTTTGGCAGTACCAAGCTGGTGCATGTGCAAACATTCACCGGGAGTTGCAAAATGAATGTTGTTCTGATTAGTACCAAAGCATAAATCATGAAATACATTCCTTATGTTGTGATGAGAGTTGTTTTTGAAGTTCTTATTGATATCGTTTAGATCTGTGCCGGGAAAACAATGGAAATCAACAGGTGACCACTTCTTTGTTGCAGGTTGAACAGAAGGAATGTTTATGTTTGGAGAATAACAGTTGCAGTGACGGCACATCCGCATGACACCCTTATTGAAGGAGCCGTATTTTCCACACAATTTATCGTGAAGTTCTGTGTCGCCAATAACATAGGCAATGGAAAATTTCATTTTTACCCTCCACTGTTGATTTGCGTACGGAAGATAATTCCATTCGATACCACCGTCTTCGTTACACGCGGCTTTGAAGGAACGAAACGCTACTTCCAAACCATTGTGAAGATTCTGAATTTTTTCCTTTGAAGTGGCAGGACGAGAGTGTCTGGTTGACTCCCATTCGGGGTCGGGATGGAAGTAAATAGTTGTCCATGCTTCAGGTCGAGAACGAGTCTCCACATTAAAAATACCAAGTGTCATGTTCAATGGTGTTAACGTAAGTCGTCCGTGCGCATCCAAAGATATGCCGTCCATGTAAAATATAATAGGAACAAGAATTTCTTGCGAATTGGGATTGCAAATTTCTTTCCAAGAAGATTTCCACCACGAGCCGTGATGCAATTCTGAGATTACAGAATTAGGATTCAACTCAGGATTATTGTCGGGAGACAGAGGGGTGGAATAGTCGGGAAAGGAGAGGTTTTCTTCTATCATTAGCTGCTGGTCAGAAAGAAGAGAATAAATGGCATCCTTAAAAGAACGGACATACACCTGAGTGGGCTTATTATCAGGTAACCAATTCAGTATATGAGGATGAAATTTCATATCGGAGAGACCAAGATTGGATTGGAGATTGTCAAAAATTGCTTGCCGAGATCTAATTTTGGCATCGCAAAAATCAAAACCCGGTCTCATTTGACTTTTCTTTGCCCACTGGAAAATGGATTTGAATGTGTTCAGTGGCAATTTATGTCTGGCCATTAAATTCATGAGTTCCAATTCAGCAAGAAGATGAGGGGGCGGCGGTAGTTTTGTGTGGCTTTGAAATGCATCCTCTCTTTTGTTCAAATTAATGCTTTCATGAAAAGATGGTGGTGGAGGGGCGGGCTGAGCAGTAACGACGTTAACAGCAGAACCATTAGTGTTATCTTCTTCGTTGTCTCCACAATCAATGTTGTTGGTAGAATTGTTGTCGTTATTTTCATTTACGTCATCGTCATTGTCATCCTTGTCATCGGAATTGTCGATATCATTATTCAGCGGGAATGCATCTTCATCTTGAACAGCAGAAACAGCCATGTAAGATTCAATGGCGTTCCGATCCATTGGCGGTAAAAAGACATCATGTACAATCTGTTGGTTTAGAATAGAATGAAGACCCGTCGCTGACTGACTTGTGACAGTGTGTTGCTGGGAGAGATGGGAAGGGGGAACAGATGGACCGTTTTGTGTCATAGTCATCCCAAAATCAGACGGAGAATGTTGAACAGACGGCAAGGTAGGCTGCACTTTGATAGAGGTGGAGAGGTTATAGATCTTTCGTTTAATTAGACCCTGACTATGGTAGAAATCCCGGCACTCATCAAGACAATAAAGATGTCTTCTTAGGCCAACGGAGACGTATTTCAAAGTACCCTGCTTGTTTGCCGTGGATTTATATCCTAAAAACTTGGAGTTTTTGCCATTCAGCGCGCAACAACGGCAGTAGAATAGAAGAGGGGTTTTCATAACAGGAGGCATGATGTTGCGGAGTTGTTTGAAGGAAAATATCAGTAGATGGGGTCGAAACGAAGGAGATCACAAAGATGAATCGTTGAAAGGAAAAAATTACATGTGTTACTTTGTGTGTGATGTGTTTTCTTGTACGGTAGATTTCCTTACTACCGTACTTCGATTGCAAAAATGGTCCGTAAAGTAATTACTACTTAGTGATGATTGCAACATTCCTCGTACAATATGTTTAGTAGTGAACAGTACGTACAGTCAACTCCTTAAGAGGGTTAATACACAGCGCCGGACGGGTCAATCCCATCAGTTATTCCAAACATTTGTTGGCAGGCGCGTCAGTTCTTCCATAAGGTGCATGGAAATGTGAATCGAAATGGAAATCGTGGACAATAGCGTTGTTGATTATCGAAATGGAAATCGTGGAGAATTGTTTTGTTGATTGCGATCAAGTTGATTCCGACTTTCATGTACCCGTAAAACCAACTAGTACGCTATTTTTGCATGAGTTGTTACTAGTAGATACTAGTACGAAATCGTGGACAATTGCGTTGTTGATTATCGAAATGGAAATCGTGGACAATTGTTTTGTTGATTACGATCGAGTTGATTCCGACTTTCATGTACCGGTAAAACCAACTAGTATGCTATTTTGCATGAGTTATTACTAGTAGATACTAGTAATACATTATTTTCGCTAGTACTTCATCATTATAATTGATTATTTCATTATCTTTCCGACGAGGAAAACAAATACCAACGTGTTAGGTGTTACTACTACCTAATCTTCGAATAGATAATCTACTCTACTGATACTACTAATACTAATCATCCAATCGACAGTCGAACCAACCATGGAGGGAATTTACAAACTACAAAAGGTGATTCAGGAACACCCAGCCAATCTCGAACAAGAACACTGGAAAATGGTTGTTTATCACAAGAAAGAGATTAATCGACACCAAAAAATGATTCGTAAGATTCGTGAAGAAAAAAGAAATGATCCAAACGTTAAAATTGAAAGCGTCGATCCTACTAGCAATGATCAAGTCGATCCGAATGTAACCAGCAGCATCTATCCACAAAGCGGGTTATTTGAGAGGAGCGAACAACATTGGAGTGGCGATTCCGACGGTGTAGCTTCTGAAAATACAGCGGATCTTCCTGGCGTTAAACACGAACAAAACCCTTGAGTGCAATAGCCCGCCTGGGGTGGATTCGACTTGGAGTTGACATGGAGTTGGAGCTGGGATTTGAGTTGGAGTTGGAGGATTTGGGTCGGAGCCCATTATACTGGTATGGTGGAAACATGTTGAGAAAATGAAATAAGTCATTCGTGCACAAGTTGTACACAAAATAGTGCTTGTCACGAAACGAATATGATATCCTTAACCCTAAAATAGTTATTTTATTTGAGGAGTGACGAGATATTGTCTCAAAAGTAAAGGTGTGCGACGCGCGAGGTATTTTAGTAGACACGCGACCTAAAAAGGTAGGAAATTTAAAAAATAGGGTCGAGAATTGTAAAAATAGTGCGCGATAGCCCGCGGGGGGTCGAGAAACAGTTCTCGGACGTATCAACCTGAGATATGTCTATACTATTGTTTCATAGTATACCCACCAATCCAAAGTATTAACAATACTCATGAATCAATTGCCTGTAATGACACACTTTTCCAATAAAAAGTGACTAGCACTCACTATTTTGGTACATGCATGACAAGGGACAAACATTAATATAAAATTCATAATTACTCAAGTATCAGCCTGAGAAATGTCAGCATTGTTTCATAGTCTACCCAATACATAGTATGAGCAATATTCATCCTTCAATTCCCTTGAATGACACACTTTACCAATACAAAAGTGACTAGCAATCACTATTTGGGTACATGATGGATGGCCAGTGAGAAACATTATTATACAAGACATACTAACAAGTAAACTATCAACCTGAGATATATCTATACTATTGTTTCATAGTATACATACCGATCCAAAGTAGTAGCAATACTCATCAATCAATTGCCTGTAATGACACACTTTTCCACTAAAAAATTACTAGCAATCAATAATTTGGTACATGCATGGCAAGGGAAAAACATTAATATAAAATTCATAATTACTCAAGTATCAGCCTGAGAAAGGTCAGCATTGTTGAATAGTCCACCCAACAATACATAGTATGAGCAATATTCATCCTTCAATTGCCTAGAATGACACACTTTACCAATACAAAAGTGACTAGCAATCACTATTTTGGTACATCCAAGGCAAGGGACTAACATTATTATAAAATTCATAATTACTAAAGTATAAGCCTGAGAAATGACAGCATTTTTCCATAGTCTACCAAATACATAGTATGAGCAATATTTATCCTTCAATTGCATCGAATGACACACTCTTGTACTCAAAAAGTGACTAGGAATCACAATTTTGGGGCATGGTGCATGACCAGGGACAACAACCATTATTATACAATTCATACTGACTAAAGTAATAGCCGGAGAATTGTCCTCAATATTGTTTCATTGTCTCCCCAATCATTAGTATGAGCAATATTCATCCAAAAATTGCAGAAAAGAACACACTTTTGCACTCAAAAAAGAACTGAGAAACTCTATTTTGGTTACTTCTTCATAAGAAAATCAAAAAAAAATAACAAAAAATTGCTGAATCCACTACCCTTGGTACACGTCTCTACGGGGGAATCGAACCACTGGACACGTTCATCTCTATATCAATAACCAATCATACCTGATTGGGAAAAATTACACTACTTAAAGCTAGTCTGTTTTTGAATCATACAATTTGTGTGCACCGTCCCAATACAATAATAAAAAAATAATACCAAAAAAACTACGGAGAATACACCTGGGACACATACCTATGGGAGAATTGATCCAAAGGACACGTTCACATCTATATCAAGAACCAATCATATCCAAACGGGGAAAGTTACACTACTTTAAGCTAGTCTGTTTATGAATCAGACAATTTATGTGCAGCGTACCAATACAATATTTTAAAAAATAGTACCAAAGATCTACAGTGAATACACCGTGTACACGTCTCTACGGAGAAATTGATCCACCGGACACGTTCATATCTACGGTATATCATGAACCAATAGCATGCAGACGAGGAAAGTTACGCTACTTAAAGCTAGTCTGTTTTTGAATCAGACTATTTCCGTGCACCGTCGTGGCGGTGGTGCCGGTACGTAACAATAGTAAGAATTATGTGTGTTCAGGAAAAAGCAGCCACAACCAAAAACTGAAGTTACTACGCCTGGAGAAAACAACATACACCAACTTTATGATTCGGCGTTGGATTACGAACGTTAGGTGTATTGTGGTACAACTAGGTGCATGACTGCATTACAAATGGGAAATAACAGGAAAATGAAAAACAAAACACCTAAACCGACACACAAAACAACAGTTGTGCCAACCCAGGGTACTGTCTTGTCCAAGGATTACAACAAACAGATGCATGAGCTAAACCACGATGACGTAAACAACGACGGACACCCATTTCTATATCATTTCGAAACAGGATTTGATGCGTTGTGTGCCAAAAACAGACACTTGGTTAAAACAATCCTTAGTGGATGCCAGAAGATAGAAGAAGTGTGACAAAGACTCAACAGCAAAAAAGGACATTTTGAGGAGGACGAAGCTTTGAACATTTGGGAGCAATGCTTCAAGTACATAACCGAGGAAGTATTTCCCGACTACGAAGAATGGAACACTGACAGGATGGACCATGTATGGGCAATGGGAGTCATTCTTGCATACATTTCATGTGGTTATCCCGCATTGAAAACATCAGAAGACATTAAGTGCTACGACAACGTGGGTATTGGACCGGAAGTAAAATCAATAGAACGAGAGAGAATGATACAAGACGGTCGTACTTTCCCTGCAAAAAAATGGAGTAATCTGACGCCGGAGGCAAGAGAACACATAAAAGAATGTATACATTACCACCCTGGGAACCGTCCTTGTATGACGTACATTTGGTTCAACAACTGGCGCAAAAAGACGAATGAGGCAATCATCGAAAATGACAGATTGGAATGGTATTGCAGATCAACAGACGATAACGAGTGGTACTTAGCACAAGAAATATTTCCGACAATTAAGGAAGAGAAGATAAATAACAAAAACACGGAAAAAAAAGTACCAAACAGAAGTGGGATTCGTTCATGAACAAAGCTAGAAAACAGTCAAAAAAGAAAAAACGGAAAGTAAAAGAATTGACAAACAGGGGGGAAAAGAGGGAACATGACGAAAACGAGTGGAAAATTAAGAAATGGCTAAATCTTTACGAAAAACGTTGGAATTCACCGGAAGATTTAGAGGAGTATAACAACTGTCCCATTCCTTGTGGGGCATGGGGACGCGTGAAACACTAACTCTGCAACTCCGTAAGGATTCCATTACAAGAAAAAGAGCATGACAATCTTGACGGTATCACCGGTACAAATTAAGTGCAAAAAATTGAACGGAAATGAAGTAAAATATCACCTAAAGAAGTCGATACATTCAAAAAATGTACTCCTTAGAAAGTAACAAAAGAACAAAAAAGGCATTTCCTCCATTGAACCTACAAATTGTGATCCACTCCAAAATTAATTAAGGGGTGACTGTCAACCACCCAAAAAATAGAATTTCCAGCAACGCCGTTGCAGAAAATTGAAATACAATAAATAACTAAATACGGAATGATATGGTACCATACAGTAAGTAGGGTAAGGTAGGGAACATCAAAATGTTCGGGTCCGCGCCAAAATTTGGAGGACTCCACATTCCAGAATATCACGGCACGCTCGAAAAAAGATAGGCAGGCGACAGTACAACAACACTCACAGATAGTACAATTAATTGAAATACAGCAATTCCTTGGAGACAGTAAATCAAGAGCTTACAGTGTGTACAGTATGAATGAAAAAAAATTACCAAACAATTCCTACAAACAACATTATTATCATAAAAATAGCGCGCCAAATCAATCAAAGGAAAAAACGGTAAGTTGAGGTGCACGATTTAACAAAAAAATAATGGTAGAACTGAGTAGTAGTTGCAGTCCGGTGACAGGTAGAACCATTGTTACCAATAACACAAACAGCCCAAACAGCAGTGTATCGGGAAGTGACCAAACAAACACAAACAATAGCCAAACATATAAAACCACAGACAGTAGCAACAGAAATATTCTACAGACAACAAAAGACTCCGATAACATTAACTTGGAAAACAACATTGTCAATCATGTCAAAGAAAAAGCATTCAGGAAATTTAAATTCCTGCCAGAGATTAGATTCGTGAAGGCAACGATATTCAAAATTGCAAAACTAATGAATAACAATGAAATACCAAATACGATCAATATAAAGGAACAAAAGTGGAGTGGAATTTATTGCCGAGCAGTGACTGCGTGTAGGCACAATGCTCAAACTCTTGCCAGGAAAAACTACAAAGGTACGCAACCAACAAGAAAATGATTGCCGGCATGCAATCTTTCATAATCCATTCTAACATTTTGGTCATATTAACACTGACACGTAGACGATAAAAGGAACAACCAGATACCAGATAGTTTCCCAGGAACGGTTCTAATCACGGACACACAAGACCTTAACTCAGAAAATAGGTACCAATTGCACAAAGACTATTGGCGGAAAAATTCACCAGAATTCAAATACTTCATGAAAAGAATTCTTGGAGCGGTGTCACCAAAACAGACAGACTTCAAAAGAAAATCAGTCAGAATGACAGTCGGTAACATTTTCACCCCAAGCAATGAAGCTTTTGCATTGCTTTTCCTTTACAACGACTACAACTCGTGGCTAAACACAACAAAGGGCACGAGGTTGAGAAAAAAATTCACTGACGGTAAGTCAGGAAATAAGGAGGGGTGGAGTAACGAGGGACAAGATCTTTACGAATACCTAGTAAGTGAATTAGAAGAACAAAGGGAGGAACAACAGTCAAAAGAATTAGAGACGGAAATACTTAAAATGTGCCAAAAGCAAAATGACAATCGTAAACAACGAGATAAGGAGGAGGACAAAGAGGGAAAACAACGGAAGCGAAAACGTACCTTGGTTGAGATTCTAGGCAAAGATGATGAGGACTACAATTTTTTCATGGAATACAATAAAAACGAACAAGAGTACTAATTGGTGATATCAACATCATTATAACTGCTAGTTCTTTATTATTTTATGGCTTGCACAATATTGTTCCGGGTGTGCTGTTCGAATATAATATAATAAATGAGGTAATTTCAAAGGCTGATAAAATACTTTCGTATTTGTTACAAAATATATTTGTTGCTTTTCGGTATTTGATAAGCATAGGGTGAATATTGTAAAATGCCTGAGAGTATTGCAAATGCGGATAAAAGACTTTCTTATATGTACAAAAATATGGTTGTTGGCTTTTGATATTCGAAAAACATAGTGTAAGTAATGTGAAAGCGACGTAACAGAATAGATTGATGGTTGTCAAGAAGCTCAAACATTTGTGAAAACAATCGTAATAACGCTATGACAATATCATTGTACACAGAGGATATTATTACAAAAGATGAGTTTCGTGTGGAAAATAACAAAAATTCAATGGCGAATAAATATTAACGGGGTAAGCATGAAACAAAATTTTAGAATAGAAAGATTCTGAAGCAAGCATGGTATGAGGGCTGGAAAAAACGGTGGCGAAAATAGACCTACTTGAAATTGTTGCGTGCAAAAATAGGTAGAGAATTATTTATTGTGCGCGCAACAAAATGTTTTGGAATATTTTAAAAAATCGCACGAATTTTACGAAAGCACGAGCAACGTTTATGTGACGCTGACCAATAAGTGAACACTTGGAATCCTTAAGTATATTCAAAAGAATATACTTGTCATCCCATGAGGAAACTACTTATTGCAATCAAGAAAACCAATACCGATTCTGAATGGGCCTCATTTATCTACCTACTCTCCTAACAAGTATACGCCCAATCAAGCAAAACACTTAACCTCGTAAGTGACCGATACCATCGAATGACCGATACAGTAAGACCGACACAACGCTAATACAGCATCAACAGTATCTGTACGAGAATGGTAACAAATAACCCGGGGAAGATATCTACCATGTAAAATACAGCAGAGAGCCCCGATACAGTAAAAATACACAGTAAAAATAAGAGCGTCTCTCTGAGCTCACTTCTCTTTAAATTTCAATCATCCTATACCTTTCGGTCAATTTTTAGAGTTACAACAAGATCAAAGCAGTCAAAGCAGTCACCACTTCTGGTGATCAGGCGCTGGTCATTTCTACCACTGCCTAGGTTGTGGAGGTAATAGTTTTGCCTGACAATTGTTTCATTTCCTGATGAGTCCGTGTAGGTGATGGGAAAGGCTTTCATGTCATCGCTAGTAAGGAACTCGTCTCTTGTGTTGTATCTTTCCATGACTGGCGGTGGTAAGGTAGCTGGATTCCATGGTAGGTCAAGTGTTGCTTGGTGGTTGGCGCCGGTGTTGTTGTTGTTGTTGTTGTTGTTGTTGTTGTTGACCAATTGCTGTAATAGATTGGTCAGTTGACTCATGCCGGTGCCTTCAGCGGGAGCAGTGGGTGTATCCACATCATCATTTGGTGGTTGAGGGAAATTGTAGATTTTGGCGTCATAGACGGCGTCAAAGTGTAGTGCATCCCACTCTGGCTTGAAGCCCCAGTGTGAAACACTGATTTCGATGAGGATTGTGTCCTGTCCATTTGAGATGGCTTGTTCTCCTGCCTTGTCCATTGCATTCTTGTTCCTGAGTCTTCTCACTGATTGATTCGTATCGACATACCAGAAAGTGGCGTCAGCAAAGAGAGTGGATATGTGTCCCTTGTTAATTTCTGTTTGCTCCCTGGCGGGGATGATATCCATGATTGCATTGACAATGATTTCTTTGAGCATGGTTGCCGGATCTGGGGCCAATGTCTTGGGTCCTTCGGCATCCTCCTCTGTGATGAATAGGCCATCTGTGTCCTCTAGATAGTGGGAGAATGATTTGTTGAGGTCATCATGTTTGTGGGCATTCCCCTTGGTATTGAATGGTCCAAATTGAATTCCAATGTCCCAGATCTGATTCCAGTCGAATGGAGGTGCTGGTGGCATGGTCGTCGTCGTCGTCGTCCCGGCGTTCGGCGGTTCCAGGAATCGTTCGATCGTAGTCGGTGGATAGCTGTTCGATGTTAATGTAATCGTTTGATCGTAGTAGAAACAAAACGATTTAACGAATTAACCTTGGGAACAAGCGTCGGAGAAACAATCGATTAACCGGTGTTGTCGGAGTTGTACTCGTAGAAGCGACGTAAATGTATTTCGTTCGATTATCCTTGGAATATTCTGGCGGAGGAAAAAGAACCTTGTTTGTGTGATCGTCCGTCGATTGGGAAACGTAATTGATCGTGCATTGAAGCGTCGATGTGGATTACAGAAGGAGATTCTTGGTAGAATATTCTGTATGTACACCCCTTGATACGTACGCTTGGTCGATATCGATTGTATTTGTGTGAGGTTCGAGAACGGCGTTGGTGTTATCAAACGGCGTCGGTGTTATCGAAACGATGATGTGTATTACAGAAGGAGATTCTTGGTAGAATGTTCTGTAGATACACCCCTTGATACATACGCTTGGTCGTGTATTACAGAAGAAGATTCTTGGTAGAAGGATCTGTATACACCCCTTGATACGCGAGTAAGGAGGAGGAGAAAGGAAGAAGAAGAGCGGGGGGGGAGGTCTATTGATACAGCCCGTCGCCGAGTCCCGTACCAAGTATACTCTGGCTGTAACCAACAGTGGAGGTGCTGTACGGGGCGGAGATAGGTAGCTTAAGGTATCCACTTGTTAGTGGAAGGTATAAGGGCTCTATAACCTGTTGTTACTCTAAAAATCGACCAAAGGTATATGATGTTAAAATTTAAAGAGATGTGAGCTCAGAGAGAGGCTCTTATTTTTACTAGGTATTTTCACTGTGTATTGGGGCTCTCTGCTGTATTTTATGTGTTAGAGATCTTCCCCGGTTACTTGATCTTCATCGAATCGATACTGGTTCTGCTGCTGCTGTATTAGCGGCGTGTATCGGTCTCACTGTATCGGTCATTCGATGGTATTGGTCATTTTGTTATATACGATGTTAAGTTTTTTATCCGATGGGGCGTATGCTTGTTCGTGGTATTTGAGATGGATGAGGCCCATTCGGAATCGGTATTGATTTTCTTGATTGCAATAAGTAATTTCCTCACGGGATATCAAGTATATTCTTTTGAATGTACTTATGGATTCCAAGTGTTTACTTATTGGTCAGGTCTTTGGATATGTCTTGTTTCTAACCGATTAACCCGTTTTGTTTGTAGTCCTAAGTGATATCGTTTTTACCACTTAGGGATTTCCAAGTAGTGGAGGTGCGTTTGATTCTAAGCCCCGATCGGCGGAATATTCATATCTCGTATTCCGCACCTCGGTCGTCGTTTCATTCATTTTGTCGGCTTTTTCGATCAAATTTGATGCCAACAACAGTCCGTATTTTTCGCCGACAACGACAACCACAAGATATGGCCGTGTCGTGAGAAACTCTCATCTCAATCCGGATATACGCTATGGAGATATGGCCAGCTATGCAGCACAATTCACTGATGCTGAAATCCAGTTCCACAAGGCAATGACTGAGTTGAAAGAATTCAATCTTCTGTCAGTATCTATTCCATCTCAGGAAGGTGCTATCAGTGAACTTAGTCTGGTTGGCGCAGCTGGGAATGCCTTTAACAACACCAACGAGTTAAAGACCATGAACTACAAGGAATCTATGGCCAGTCCCATGAGGGACAAGTTTACAGAGGGTATCGACGCTGAGCATGAGAAGATGATCAAATATGGAGTTTTTGAAGAGATTGACGAAGCCAATGTCCCACCAGGCAACAAACTCATGGATACCACTTGGGCCAACAAAATGAAACCTGATGGCACTGTAAGATGCAGGAATGCAGTCCGCGGATTCAAGCAACTGGATGGTGAGCATTTTGATGGCCAAGACAAGTCCTCACCGGTTGTCAGTGACATCTCTATTTGAATTGCAATGATATTGATGGTTATGGCAAATTTTATGGCTCACAGCATTGTGGATGTTGAAGGAGCTTTTCTGAATGGCAAATTTCAGAATGGAGAGAAAATATTCACCAAGATTCCTGAGGGATATCAGAAATTCTATCCATCATATGTACTTCTCCAATTGCAGAAAACTCTATATGGGACAATTCAAGCGGCAATACAATTCTGGAGAGAAGCCCGACAAGCAATGCATACCATGCAGATGGAGAGATGCAAGGCTGATCCATGTCTATTTTTCAGGTGGATCAACAACAAGCTACTTTTGATGTTGCTATGGGTCGATGATTTTTGCATCATAGGTGAAGAAGCAGAAGTCCTGAAACACAAAGAACAACTCAAGTCCCTATTCGAATGCAAGGATGTTGGAGAAATGGATGAGTATGTTGGGTGCCACATCGAGCGAGATAAGAAGAACAGAACTCTTTGAATGACACAACCAGTCAAGATCAAAAGATTTGTTGATGAATTTGAGCTCGATGAATGCAGAGGCATTCCCACAACTCCAGCAGAGCCAGGATCAGTGTTGAAGAAAGAAGGTGAAGGGCCATCTGACAGTGTTCTCACCAAGGAAGCTCAGACCAAGTACAGGTCTGGAACAGCCATCCTATTACATATGATGAGATGGTCACAAATTGAAACACAGAATGCTGTTCGGGAGCTGTCTAGGTTCATGACTGAAGCAAGGAAGTCCCACATGAAGGCACTAAAGCGAGTGATGAAGTATTGTGCCGGAACACCCAAGAGAGGTCTGACATTGGCCCCAAATGCAGTGTGGGATGGTACCAGGAATTTCATTTTTGAGTTGATTGGATTCAGTGACTCGAAGTACGCCAAAGATGAGTCTCGCCACAGTGTCAACGGCTGGTCGACTTGGCTGAATGGTGCCAATGTCACATCAAGATCAAGGATGATGCCAATCATTGCTCTATCAGTGATGGAAGTCGAACTGTATGCAGCTGTACTATGTGTACAAGACATGCTGTACATTTGGAGAGTCATGATGTGCCTCGGATTGCAAATCAAGTTACCTATGGTGATATATGTGGACAACAAGGGCGCAGTTGATTTTTGCAACAATTGGTCCATAGCAGGAAGAACGCGGCATATTGAAGTGAAGCAGTATTTCCTACGAGAACTGAAGGAAATGGGCATCATCAAGGTGATGTGGAAGACAGGCGATGAAATGACAAGTGATACCTTCACCAAGAACCTGATTGGAGCCCTATTCGAAAAGCATGGCGCCAAGTTCTATGGAAAAGATTAGTACTCCACAAAGGCCAAAGGCAACAAAGACACGAGCTTCGCGACTGTAGACTCCAAGGCAGAAGAAGCACATGAAGCCTATAACAAGCTCTGGAGCAGTATCATCGATTGAGTCTATTATCCTTTGAAGCAGGGGAGTGTGTTTGAAGTCGATCGAACGAGCACGCGACTGAATGAATGAGACGTGAATGAGACACAAAAGACGCGCGCGACTGAATGAATGAGACACGAATGAGATAAGAATCGATCGTACGATGAATCTTGCTTCTACAGGAATGGACCACCAACATGAATGGAGATGGGAATGGAAGTGGGAATGAGATTTTACCACTTACCGGTTCCGGCTCTCCTTCTTACTAAAAATAGGTCCTTATGTACCAATTCTACTGGGCACAAGGTAAATCCCTACAGCCCATGGTGCAAGGACACGTGCAACACATCGGAGTATTAGCGGGTCGATGTGATTATTAGTGATTTAGTGTGTGCATTGGAGTATTAGCGGGCCAATGCACCAATATGGTGATTTTAGTAAAAGAGCAGTTTTTGCTCACAATTTCAAATAACAATTTCATGTAATAACCAATCAAGTTAAACTACACAATACCGACAGTTTCTCCTCATCTTTCAGAGCCCTCCAAACAACTGACCGGGACGATCCCGATTGAGTCATGAGAGAAAGATTGAAAGTCATTCTCCAATGACGTATGCCACCTTGAAGTCATGACGTCAAGGTATCATGTCCATCGGATTACATTTACATTTCATTACATTACTTAATCATAATTTTCTATTCTTACGACATTCTAATTTCGTACCGATAGTTGATACATCATGGTTTCAAGGACCCCCATTTTTTTCCGGTTTTTCTTCTCGTCCACAGACCGTGTCGCACCCCTCTAAATTATGACTCCTGGCAACTGACTTACGAGCTCATAATGTATTATGCTAGGAAAGACGCTCTCACCATTACTATTTTTTAAGCCTGTTGTCTAAACAGAACCATTCAAATAATTACTTGTACGTTCGTATTTTTTCACACCTTGACGAGCGAGAGTCGCATGCTTGTTGTGTCCAACGAAGTCTTTTATTCTCAGGCCCCACCAGAGACAATATCACTGTCTATCGAAGCAATAATAATGCGTTGTAATGACAATACCGGTAGCTCGTATTTTGTGCGTGTCAAAAGTGATACGAAGTGCATTTCTAGTATGTTTGATGGGATCCCACCTCCGAGTAGTCGAATCTAGTCTGGTCTATTAGCCTACTACACTACTTTCCCGCCCACCGTTTTGGTGACAAGAATGATTGAGCCACTCGCAATCTTACGGATCCTCCGTCGTACACTTGGTAAGATTCTCAATAGTACATTGCGTTTGCTGCAACAGCTATGTGCATCGATCCCATTCTACTCGTATCGCACTTGGTCTCTGCTTTCGGGGATAGCAGGTTCTGACTGCCGCTACATCTACGACGATATCATGGTATGTGCATCGATCCCATTCTACTCGTGTTGCAGCACAATACCGGTAGGTTTCTGCTCGGGGAGACAGTTTCTGACTTATGCTACCTACTACGTACTGCAGGTGCGGTAGAGCAGTATCCATCGGGATAATGGGCGATTCCCGAAAACACAGAATTTCTGTGTAATCTAGGTCGTGCACGATTGTGTGTGTTTTGTTACTCAGTTTTCCGTTTTTTTACTCACATTACCGTTTTTAAGTGTTTACGAGGCCCCTCGTAAACATCGATTTACACACAATTCTGTGTCTCCATTTGGAATCCATGACTGCACTTTTTTCATTCCCTTGTTAGTAATCCAACGGACGACGAGTCACATAAAAGAACAAAAACGTCCAGCAGTCACAGTCCAACTCGCCAATTTCAATCATACGTACAACCGACACCAAAAATTGAAAAGTCGGAACAACAACATTTTATCAAGTAATTATGTTTTTTCCACGATGAAGAGTAGGCCATATCGCCAGTTCCCCATACATTCATCATGCCGCCAGCAAAGAGGGGTCCAACGAACTACACCTCAGACGAACTCAGGTCTCTGTTGAAGAAGATATTTCGTGTTAACCCTGTCTCTAGTGAGGAATGGAATTTTGTTATAGAAGCTCATAGAGATGCTTATCCTGATTCCCAAAGGGAAGGACAATCCATCCGCCGCAAACTTAGCAATCTCTATCGCCAAAAAATTCCAACGGGCAATCCAATATGTCCCTGGCAAGTAAGGGCAGCAAAGGCAATCAAGGCAAGGATGCTTTATAAGGCAAATGGTGGCGATGGACACGAGCAGTATGACATGTCACAAGGTTATGAGGAGAATACCTTTCTTTCTATTGAAGAGGAAGACCTTTTTGGCGAAGACGATGACGGCTTTCCCCTTCTTCCTCCTCTTGGTCAACCTACTCAACAACCAACACAAGAACCAACGCAAGAGCCATCAACGCAAGGAGAAGAGCCATCAACGCAAGGAGAAGTCTTACCTGGTGTGCCGACGTCGATGACCCCTTCACCAGGAAAGAGATCGTACAGATCCCACGCCAGCGACAGAGTCAGTAGACAAGAATTCATGAACAAAGAACTGATGTCATTCTTGGAGAAGCAAGCTGATATGAACCGGAAAGAATTGGAGAAGCACGCTGAGATGAACCGGGAAGAAAGACAGGCCGTTGTCACCACCATATCCAAGGTTGTTGTGGATATTGCAAGCCTCTTCGCAAATAATACCAAGAAGAGTGCAAGCAGAAAGAACAAACGTGCCGTAGATTCCGATTCCGATTCCGACTTGGACTTCAACAAGAAACCAAAAGCCAATCCAAAAGCGAAGCACAGGCACAATTTCGCCAAAGACGACTCCGATTCCCATTCTTCCACAAAATCTGGTGTTGACTGCTGGAGCAATCATGAGTCGGAGTAAGAATCGGCGATTCCACTTAAGGATTTGGTTCCTGTTTAATCGCAAGCAGAGGTAGTTCCGCATTCGGTATAACTTCATCCTTCGAATCGGAATCTGAATCCGAATCCGAATCCGAATCGCCAAATAACCATGATGAAGATGGGTTCGAATCGAGTGGATTGGTTCGGGCAGCAGCGAGTGGATTGGTTCGGGCAGCACTCTTGGCTCGAAGAGCCCGAAGAATCTCAGCAATCTGTTGTTGACGTTTAACATTCTGTTCCCGGAATCGCCGTTGAAGAGCCTGAAGAATCTGTTCTTGTTCTTGTTGTTCTTTGGTAGTTACCATAGTAGTAGTTTAACGATTAGTAGTACTAGTAGTTGCTTTTGCTTTTGGTTTTTCAAGAAAACGAATTATGAGCTTTGCAAGTTGCAAGTTGCAGTGAGCTTTGCAAGTTGGAAAGGAATGAACTACTAGTAGTAACTACTAGTAACTCCTGCAAAATGGTGAAGTCGGTGAAGTTGTTACATGAAAGTCTGAACTCGATGGGAATCAACGCACCGGCCAACGATTCCCATTTCCATTCCCATTTCCATGTGTATGGAAAAACTGATGGGATTGAACCCCTCTCAAGGAGTTGAACCCCTCGGAAGGAGTCGTGCGGTTTTTATGAACCCGAACACCAAACGCGAAACTACTCCATCTTCCATCTTGAATGAAACTACTCCCCGTATTACTCGTATTTCTTGTATTTCTTGTAACTCGAGAAGAAGCTCATAATTCAAAAACCTAGCAACAGCGGAAGCTATGTACAAATAGAACACAATAATACTACTAATTACTACCACCACCATGGGGGATCTCAACAATCTACTTCTACTCGACCATGGAGAATCTACTTCTTCTACTCGACCATGGAGAATCGATAGTTGGAACAGGAACCTCCTAACAGGAACCTCCTCACCGACAACCGGAACCGACAATCTACTCACCGGCAATCGGAACCGACAATCTACTCAACCACCCAAAGCGAAATTAGAAGGCGAAACTTCCATCAGTCCATCGGAACTTCCATCACCCAAGAATCACCGGCTCAACGGGTTCGCGCAGCTCCTCAACGGCTCAACGGCTCAACGGCTCAACGGCTCAACAATCACCGGCTGCTGTCTACTTGAACATGCCGTTGGCATCTTCAGTTGGCTCGGTGTCGTAAGAGAAGTATCCATTCTTCTTATGCATGAAAACATTCAGGATCTGGTTGTGGCCGACAGTACTGGTTTGGTAGTTGTACAGAAGCATCATCACGTTAAGTATGACCTTTCGATCTCCAAAGTCCTCTAAAAGAAGCCTGTCTTTCAATCGCGGGAATTGCCCCTGGATCATTCGCATCCCCCACTCTGATAACTGCCGAAGAGAGGTTGCTTCACGATTCAACACGAGAGCTTCAGCACCAACTTGATCGGCTTGCGAACTCTGGATAAGATAGTTTGAAAGTCTTACTTTGAATGCTGCATCAACGGTAAGCGTTGCGGCATACTCATCGAACATTTCCTGCATCTGGTCATAAACGCCGTAATCTGCAACGGTGCTGTCATGCCAAGAACCCGGACAGTTGAAAGCAGTTATGCGGATTCTCCCATCAGGTGCAAAAACAAAAACACTACTCACGTAAGTGTCACATGTCCAACCGTTGTAGTACTGGCTCTGTATTAACCAATTATCAGAGTGCTGTATTAAGAGTTTCAGACCATCGGCAGCGCCCCATACTCTTTTTTCATGAAGTGCCGGATATTTTGCACCAATTGCGCTAATGTATTCCTCCATTTCTACTTTGTTTGGAAGTGTAATCCTTGCATCCGGATGGTTCTGTAATACACACAAAAGAACTTTCCGCGAAAACTTAATCCATTTGTACATGACAGTAGATGTAAGTCCAAAAGCCAGTGAGGAGGTTCTTGCAACCGATCCTCTTGTTCGGAACCAAAAAAGGACTAACCCAAGACAACATGTTGCATTTGCCTCTCTTTTTCTTCCTTTTGGTACTCCATTCTTTGTAAAGGTTAGCTTGCGGATACGCTCCGTTTTTTTATCGATTGTGTACATATCGAATACTGGTTGGAAGAGGTGCAGGAGATCGCGAAAGACCTTGTGGTCTACACCACAGCAGTTGAGAAGAGCCTGTTCATTGCCAGAGTTGAATAGATAAGTGAAGGAGGATTGGCAGTGCCGGCGAATGGCTATTCTTGGGGTTCTTCTGTCTCTTAGACGCCGGTTGAAAGGATCTTCTTCATCTTCAGAATCGCCGTCGTCTATCATACAGAAGATGGAAAGGATCTCAAGTGTTGCCATGATAGTGAAATTTTGCTAAGTATGACGATAAGAATCCATCGGAAGAGAGGGAAATAAACATCGAAAATTTCACATTACACGACCGACAAAAGATACCTTTTTTAGTCCGTTCGTACTACCTTTTTTAGTCGGAGAAAGAGGAGGCAGATACCAATTTTTGTCGGTTGTATCATGGGTATCGACGAATTCCTTATTCCAAAAATGAGCATGAATATGGGAAGAGTTTTTAGCGCACAGATATCTGTGTCAACAATTTTCATTCCCGAATACACACATTGATGCCATGGGACACAGATATTCTGTGTTTTCGGGAATGACCCAATGCGACCACCACCACCAGAAACTAACAGTTATTAATAACGGACGCCAGAAAATATTATTATCAATGTTTTCGAATACCTGCCAGCGATATCCGTTCATTCAGCGATGCCCACATGATGGTGGTAGAGGACATTGCTTATTGAAGCATGTGCACGATACTGTATGCCATCGGGCAAGTTGTACCCGATGTCCCTAGTGACACGTTGCGTGATGTTGTTTGCGAATCGATCGATCTACGAATCCGGATCTGAACAAAATTTGAGAAGCCTCAAGAACCTGCTTCAAGAATTTTTCCCCGACCTTCCTATATAACCGAGCAATAACTCGGAAGACAGCAAGATAATTACGAAAAGTTTTTGTCTTCCATAACACTATCACAATACAATCACAATCAAACCGTCACGTGTACATCGCGTTTGAGAAGGATCTGTGAGGTCGATAGGCTTTTCATGATCACCGAACATCCCATTCAACAGTTTGTTAATGTTCGAATTGTTATTTTCTATCATTTTGTTGCATTTTCTAAACAGATAAAATATCTCTGACAAACTTTTTTCACTGGGTCTTGCTCTTCGCTTTCAAGGTTGTTTTGACGTGTAATATGTCTAGGGCCCCTGTTAAATAGATTGATGACAGGTAGATTTCCTGGACCGCAAAAATTGTCGACTGGGATTTTTCGTAAAACAATTCTGATACGTTAAAAATCAATATGCGACATAAATCAAATTAGAACCCCATAGAGTAGTAGACTATTTTGTCTAGCTATGTAAATGATTGATATTGTATCTGTATCCTCGTTATTTCCGAAAAATAAGCCGAGAAAATTCCGGAGATCGTTTCGTACAAAGTTTTACAAACAGATTTTAGTACATGGAATCATGGTTCTTTCTGGCTCTCGAACCGATTCAAATAACACGATTCTCTTTTTATTATGCCTTTGACTGTCGTAAAAAAAATTAAAACGTACTATTCGGCTGCAGAATGCGCTATTGAAGTGCTCTCGAAAATTTTTAAGGCACTTTTTGTCGTTGTGTTTTTTTTGGCATCATATGTTCTTCAACGCGTTCGTGTATGCCCACATTCACCAACCATACACATGAGCAGTAACACATACGGGTATCGGTACTATACTAATAACAAAAACATACAACACATGGCATAATAACAAACACCTAACAAACACCATCTTCAATAAACCGTACCAATCGATCCCACACAACCTTGTCACCCCAAATTAAAGTAGTACTTCGTAATACACTAGAGAATCGAAATAATGGTACACATCGCCAGGAATAGCATCGCCGAGGCTCGAAACATCGCAAGCGTGGCGAAACGATGTGTCCTGTTTTTGATCGTGGTAGCTGCCGCTGCTACCAACAACGGAGGTATCGCTGGTTCCTCGTCTGGTATTTTCGCTTCTGCGACGGGGCCGGGGGATGCCACATGCAAGGACAAGAAGGTCAAGATAAAGATTAACGCGAAAAAAGTGGATTATTGCGGATGGGTTGGGGAAGCTCCCGATGTCCGTTGTCTCGATAAGAGACACAAGGGACGGATGAGAAAGTATAAGGTCGTAAAAGAGAGCGGCGAAGTAGTTACGAGACGAAAACGAATCTGGCTGAAGCCCCTCAAAAAATGCACGTGCGTCTGCGACAATTACATCGATACCATAAAGACCGACGACGATGGTTGCCCCGTCCTCACCCAAAGCCAAATCGATTCGGGTTACAATCCGGATTCGGATTTGGAGTGCGTGCAACCCTTGAAAGAATGCGTTTACAACCACGTTTACAGTGGATGTACCTTCGAAGAGCTACAGTGCGTGGTCTCGTACGTCTGCGACTGTTTTGATTCCTCGTGGACCTGCTTCCAGATCGACAATTTCCCGTCTTGCGAAACCGATCCAGTTACCCGGGCGCCTCGGTCACTAGACGATTACGATCGACTGCTGCGAGAAGATGGCCTCCCAAACCAGGGAGATACCTGCAACCCCGACGATCCGTTACCGAAACCTACGAAACCCGGCGAAAATCCGTGGGGACCCGGTGGGGAAGATGGCATCTCCCTCCCCGACAACAGCGGCGGAAGACCAGAAGGAGATCCCTGCGATCGACTCCTCCGAGGAAGAGGGCTGGGAGAGGGTTGTGCCGAAGAAGAAACGGTTGACGGGGACGAACAGCTATCAATCTAATACAACTAACTTGTTCTGTTGTATATATATATTCTGTTCTGTCCGCACGGGGAAGCCATCGGGACCGAACGAGAGCGCCGTTACAATACTATTAAAGCCTCGCGATTTGCGTTGGTTCCTCCGTCTGGGGTGGAATCCATTCAAATCGAATCGAAGGACGAACCAACCATTGTTGGGGAGGGTTGGGTTGGGTTGGGTCTGGTTTTTGAGACCGAGAAGTAGAAGGAGTCGGTGCGGTGCTGGCAAGCAAGGGGTCGAATCAATCAATCAATCAATCAAATAATCAATCTCCAATGAGAACAAACAAACAAACACAGAGGAAAACCAACGCTAGCATCCGCGACAACACATACACACACACACCGTAATTCATACACACACACACACACACACACACACACAGCGTAATTCATACATAAAAAATTGAAATTGGCCGGGTATTGGCCTCAAGGCAGAGATAATCTATGCCGTGTTTCTTTAATTGTTTCGTGATGCACGAAACTTTGAATAATAAAACTATTAAGAATACAACTAATATAATGTCAGCGCAACTTTTTGAAAACTCGATGCGTCGAATGGCATGGCATGGCTAAGAATACGGGCGCGCGATGCTACAGCAACGAGCATTTTCAATCAATGATGTGTTGATGCATCTACCGTATTCCGGTTCACTAATACGAAGTAGTTTGAATGTATGTGTGTGTGTTGCGTGTTGTACGGTATGTACAAGCAAGAAGCACCGGCTTTCACAGTACTAATGTTAGTGTAGAAGTTCCGCGAATCTACTGCCTTGCACTTTACGGATCGATCCAGACTAATGTTACTGCTCGTAGTTTTTTTAACTGCCTAATTCACCGGTTCGTATCACTACTAGTGCTCATAAAAAATACGGAGTAATGCGAAATGCGTCGAAACGTGTATTCAATACGTTCGAACTGTGTGATACCGTGTAACATTAGTTTGTTAATTCGTATTATTGGTATTTTACCGGTACCGGTATGTTCCCCACTTCTAATACAGTGGTTATGCAAGATCGGTAACACGGAAACTTTGGGCCCAACACAATACGGTAATACCGCTAGGAGTACGGTAGCGGACAAAGTGAAAAGGCTAAACAAAGGTATTTTACGCGCAGGCAGAACAACAAAACTTCTTCTCGAGGAAAAGGTCGTCGAAGAAGAAGAATGGAAGGTCCTGTGTGAGACGTACAGGAGGAGACACACACGTTATACCGTATAATAACTGTCGACTTACTCGCGCGCAGTGCCTGCATGATATTTTTGGACATTACTGAAGGGACCACCATCCCCAGGTTTCAAGTTTCAGAATCTGGTTTCAAAAAGGATTCACGGTGTTATAACCTCTTGAGGTCAAAGTGGAGTGCAACAACACTGAGACCAAAGGAGGTCTACACTAGTAACCCCCTAAGGTTGAAGTGGAGTGCAACAACACTGAGACCGAAGGAGGGTTACTTCTCTGCTGCAGTTAGAGCAAGTATAGTCGACAGTCAGTATTGATGTAACTCGTTGAGGAGCAGTGATATCCCTTGCAACCAGGTGCGCGAAATTTCGAAGTGCCATGAACAACAAGCACTGGCTGCCCCAATCTAGGGGAACAATGTAATCTCACTCCGGCGTCCGAACTACAAGCACTGCCAGCTACGATCTAGGGGAATGGTGTATCCTCGGCGTCCGAACTACAAGCATCGCCACGGGTCCGGTCTAACAATCTAACAATGATGATGACAATGACGATGACGATGGCAATGAGGACGACAACATACAACTGAAATTAATTATTTCTTGCTCCCCCAAGCTGATACGTCGTAACGCAAAGCCATTCGACAAAATCAATGCCACCTCGTCATTGTTGTGGGCATTTTGGTACCAGTGCGGTCCCCTAGCTCCCAATATTCAGGGAGATATCAATTTTTTACTGTCACCATTGATGTTTGGTGTTTTGTTTTTGTTTCAAGTTTCAGTTTTGAGCCTTTCCAAGTTTCAGTTTCGAAGAACCTGATGGTAGAGGTGCCATGATACGTATTGAAACTTGATTTTGATTTTAACACAATTTTCTTAGGAAGATTGATATTTTAAGAAGAAGCTTTTATAAGGGAAACTCCAAGCCTCATAATTATGATTCATTTTTTGGGGGTCTTCTTTGAAACTTGGTGGAGGTGCACAGCTTACTAGGGTTAAAAATTAACTAGTGTTTCTTAGTGTTGTCCGCGCCAATTTTTCATGTGTCCACTTTGAAACTTCACGCCAGGTTGCAAGGGATATGGTTGCTACTCAATGGTTACAATGGAATAGACCATGACTAGACACATAAGTGGAATTAGAAAAGAGAATAGGTCATTCCTGAAATACCTACAGGCCTAAATTCTAAATCAGAAAAGGCCTAAAAAGGCTATTCTTTAGGACTTTTTGACCCAAAAACCGGTTTGCACCTAGATGCCAAACCACTATTTAGGACTTTGACCTAAATGTCATTGGAATGCAGGATTGGATTTTTCTCGTTCCCTTATCCCCCACCCAACAGACTAGTCCCACACCCATCAGATTGCCAATTATGGCTGATTACACTACAAAATTTCCCAATGCACAGGAAAAGAGTTCATAGTGCTTTATCTGCATGCTTTATCTACAGTTGGTCTGTGACAAGGAGGAAGAGATACATATTCCGATCCGGACATAATGTTTATATCATCACCATCAGCATACCCCCAGACAGATGAGGAGGTCATAAGTCCGGTGCCAGGAACTATAGCCAAGCCAAACTTCTCCAACTGCTCAACACTATAAAAAAAAAGGTGGATATCTTTAACCTTCCGGCGAAGAACTAAACTTGGTGGCTCTAAGAGCCCCTTAGTCTACACTTTGTGTAGCTGCGTCGTGGACACACGAAGGCCCGGCACTATAAATCCTTATGAGAGTTATAGTGTGAGGAGTGGAAATTCAGGAACATACAACAATCAACCTAAGTCTGTTGGAAAAATTGAGAAATCTGAATTTGGACGGAGGGTAACTGGGTTGTGAGTGGCGATACTTGGGGTGCATCCAGATTCTGGGCCTGGATGTGTTCAGTATTTTGTCTGTGTCGGCTTGCAGAGCGAGGGGCAGGGGTAAGGCGGTTACGGTTGCATTGTAATGTAGCATTGCGTTGCCTTGTGCAGATTTGAGCTATGGTAGCAGCGGAAGCAGCAAAGTGCTGATAAATACCGCGTATGTCTTGAAGGCCTAGTGTAGATGCGCGGCTCACACTTAGCCGAATAGCAGCAGCTTTATTATTGATAAAACTCTCTAGCTGCTCTATGGTGCATGAGTCAAGAAAGGCTTGGGGATCTTGGGGAAAGAGAAAGTCGTCTGAAGGGAGGACTTTGGGACGTAGGGCGAGGAGAACCGATACTTGTTGAAGCAAGCGGTCCCGGCGGAGGATTGACTTGGCTGAGGTGCCATGAACGTCATGATTTCGTGTGTGCCATGCTGCAATGGTAGCCCGTAGACATAATTCAGTGAGAAGACCACCACTTTGGAGATGGTTCATTTGACTGGCAGGATCGGGGGATTTGGTCCATTCCAATACAATGTGACCCATGAACATCTGATCCCAGTCTATCGATGATTGAGCTGAAATAGCGGGTTGCAGTGAGTGGCCGTACTTAGTGGGAGAGACCTCACCTGTGTCAAGATATTCTGTGAGACAGGAGCATAAGCCATCAATCCGCGTGGCGTCAAAAGACAGCGTGGAAAGTTGGTCTTGTAGGGAGCGAATAAATGCCTGTTTCCTCGCACGCCTAGTGGAGTGGGGGCATTGGAGCAAGTGGTGAAAGTCTTCTGGGGCTTCACAAAGGGGACATGTGTGATTTGGTTGGTATTTCCATTTTGCAAGCGTGGCATTAGTCGGAAGGATTCTATTGCAAATTTTGACTAGAGTCGGACTATGGCCAATTCGTCGTATTGCTAGTGCAAGGGCTCTCCAGTTGATTTGGAGGTGGGCATGAGGGGCCCAGTGGAATCTTGTGGTGAGATACTCCACATGTGCAGGCTTAGAGAAGGCATCGTGAATATGTTGGCGATATGCTGTAGTAATGGCTTTGTCGTTGATATACAGCACTGCTGGATTCGCGGGTAAGGTCGGAACAGGTATAATCGGGTACATGTCGCTGCCTACATGTGTCGGCGAGCTTATCAACAAAGACAGTAAGCTCTGCTTCCCAGCTAAGGGTGGCATTTGGATCATCGTCCTGATGGCCTTTGACATGCTTGTACTGAATCTGTAGGGCGGCCTTCTGTGCTGTCTGATAGATCTGTTCAGTAAGATCGAACTGTGCTGTCATAGTTGTTGTGTTAGGGTATGGAGTCCCGTACTGATGGTGATTTGTCCCGCGTCTACTGACTTCTGAACTGTTGCAGTAGACCTCCATGTGGGGCATTTCAATCTTGTAATATTTCTGAAAACAGGCCGTAAATAAAAGGGCTGCTAATTGGCCTGATGCTTCAGACCTGAGGGAGCATTGGTAGCCGGGGCACATAGCGCAGCCATGTACAAGCTTTGTAGTAGGTGAGGCAATGACCCATGCAAAGGCCATAGTATCATCTTTGCCTGAGCCATCTGAAACCACTAGTAAATGGTTGAAAGTGGTGTACGCGGTGTAGATGGCTTCGGGATCTACTAGGAAGTTCAGATTTTGTAGTAGAGACTGAACCCATGTAGGTTTAGTCTGAAGGAATTCAGCCCACGTAGCGGGGGCCGGGGGTGCATGGGTTGTCGTGGTGGGATCAGGAAAGTAACTGGAATAGCGTGTAGAAATGCTAGTTTGCACGGGCAACGTGTTGTGACTTTGCTCAAATAACACGGGCTTTGGGGACTGTAGCGCGAAACCACTAGGTCACATAAACGATGCTCGTGCTTTTGTAATATTCGTGCGATGTTTTAAAATATTCCGAAACATTTTGTTGCGCGCACAATAAATAATTCTCTACCTATTTTTGCACGCAACAATTTCAAGTAGGTCTATTTTCGCCACCGTTTTTTCCAGCCCCTTTTCATGCTTGCTTAAGAATCTTTCTATTCTAAAATTTTGTTTCATGCTTACCCCGATAATATTTATTCGCCATTGAATTTTTGTTTTTGTCCACACGAAACTCATGTTTTGTAATAATATCCTTTGTGTACAATGATATTGTCGTAGCGTTATTACGATTGTTTTCACAAATGTTTGAGCTTCTTGATAACCATCAATCTATTCTGTTACGTCGCTTTTCACATTACTCTAACTCCGTTTTTCAAATATCAAAAGCCACTAACCATATTTTTGTACATATAAGAAAGTATTTTATCCGCATTTGCAATACTCTCCAGCATTTTACAATATTCACCCTATGCTTATCAAATACCGAAAAGCAACAAATATATTTTGTAACAAATACAAAAGTGTTTTATCACCCTTTGAAATTAACTCATTTATTATATTATATTCGAACAGCACACCCGGAACAATATTGTGCAAGCCATAAAATAATAATGAACTAGCAGTTCTACTCCAATGATGTTGATATCACCAATTAGTAGTACTCTTGTTCGTTTTTATTGTATTCCATGAAAAATTTGTAGTCCTCATCATCTTTGCCTAGAATCTCAACCAAGGTACGTTTTCGCTTCCGTTGTTTTCCCTCTTCGTCTTCCTCCTTATCTTGTTGTTTACGATTGCCATTTTGCTTTTGGTACATTTTAAGTATTTCCGTCTCTAATTCTTTCGACTGTTGTTCCTCCCTTCGTTCTTCTAATTCACTTACTAGGTATTCGTAAAGATCTTGTCCCTCGTTACTCCACCCCTCCTTATTTCCTGACTTACCGTCAGTGAATTTTTTTCTCAACCTCGTGCCCTTTGTTGTGTTTAGCCACGAGTTGTAGTCGTTGTAAAGGAAAAGCAATGCAAAAGCTTCATTGCTTGGGGTGAAAATGTTACCGACTGTCATTCTGACTGATTTTCTTTTGAAGTCTGTCTGTTTTGGTGACACCGCTTCAAGAATTCTTTTCATGAAGTATTTGAATTCTGGTGGATTTTTCCGCCGATAGTCTTTGTGCAATTGGTACCTATTTTCTGAGTTAAGGTCTTGTGTGTCCGTGATTAGAACCGTTCCTGGGAAACTATCTGGTATCTGGTTGTTCCTTTTATCGTCTACGTGTCAGTGTTAATATGACCAAAATGTTAGAATGGATTATGAAAGATTGCATGCCGGCAATCATTTTCTTGTTGGTTGCGTACCTTTGTAGTTTTTCCTGGCAAGAGTTTGAGCATTTATTGTGCCTACACGCAGTCACTGCTCGGCAATAAATTCCACTCCACTTTTGTTCCTTTATATTGATCGTATTTGGTATTTCATTGTTATTCGTTAGTTTTGCAATTTTGAATATCGTTGCCTTCACGAATCTAATCTCTGGCAGGAATTTAAATTTCCTGAATGCTTTTTCTTTGACATGTTTGACAATGTTGTTTTCCAAGTTAATGTTATCGGAGTCTTTTGTTGTCTGTAGAATATTTCTGTTGCTACTGTCTGTGGTTTTATATGTTTGGCTATCGTTTGTGTTTGTTCGGTCATTCCCTCTTCGTCTTCCTCCTTATCTTGTTGTTTACGATTGCCATTTTGCTTTTGGTACATTTTAAGTATTTCCATCTCTAATTCTTTCGACTGTTGTTCCTCCCTTCGTTCTTCTAATTCACTTACTAGGTATTCGTAAAGATCTTGTCCCTCGTTACTCCACCCCTCCTTATTTCCTGACTTACCGTCAGTGAATTTTTTTCTCAACCTCGTGCCCTTTGTTGTGTTTAGCCACGAGTTGTAGTCGTTGTAAAGGAAAAGCAATGCAAAAGCTTCATTGCTTGGGGTGAAAATGTTACCGACTGTCATTCTGACTGATTTTCTTTTGAAGTCTGTCTGTTTTGGTGACACCGCTTCAAGAATTCTTTTCATGAAGTATTTGAATTCTGGTGGATTTTTCCGCCGATAGTCTTTGTGCAATTGGTACCTATTTTCTGAGTTAAGGTCTTGTGTGTCCGTGATTAGAACCGTTCCTGGGAAACTATCTGGTATCTAGTTGTTCCTTTTATCGTCTACGTGTCAGTGTTAATATGACCAAAATGTTAGAATGGATTATGAAAGATTGCATGCCGGCAATCATTTTCTTGTTGGTTGCGTACCTTTGTAGTTTTTCCTGGCAAGAGTTTGAGCATTTATTGTGCCTACACGCAGTCACTGCTCGGCAATAAATTCCACTCCACTTTTGTTCCTTTATATTGATTGTATTTGGTATTTCATTGTTATTCGTTAGTTTTGCAATTTTGAATATCGTTGCCTTCACGAATCTAATCTCTGGCAGGAATTTAAATTTCCTGAATGCTTTTTCTTTGACATGTTTGACAATGTTGTTTTCCAAGTTAATGTTATCGGAGTCTTTTGTTGTCTGTAGAATATTTCTGTTGCTACTGTCTGTGGTTTTATATGTTTGGCTATCGTTTGTGTTTGTTTGGTCATTCCCTCTTCATCTTCCTCCTTATCTTGTTGTTTACGATTGCCATTTTGCTTTTGGTACATTTTAAGTATTTCCATCTCTAATTCTTTCGACTGTTGTTCCTCCCTTCGTTCTTCTAATTCACTTACTAGGTATTCGTAAAGATCTTGTCCCTCGTTACTCCACCCCTCCTTATTTCCTGACTTACCGTCAGTGAATTTTTTTCTCAACCTCGTGCCCTTTGTTGTGTTTAGCCACGAGTTGTAGTCGTTGTAAAGGAAAAGCAATGCAAAAGCTTCATTGCTTGGGGTGAAAATGTTACCGACTGTCATTCTGACTGATTTTCTTTTGAAGTCTGTCTGTTTTGGTGACACCGCTTCAAGAATTCTTTTCATGAAGTATTTGAATTCTGGTGGATTTTTCCGCCGATAGTCTTTGTGCAATTGGTACCTATTTTCTGAGTTAAGGTCTTGTGTGTCCGTAATTAGAACCGTTCCTTGGAAACTATCTGGTATCTGGTTGTTCCTTTTATCGTCTACGTGTCAGTGTTAATATGACCAAAATGTTAGAATGGATTATGAAAGATTGCATGCCGGCAATCATTTTCTTGTTGGTTGCGTACCTTTGTAGTTTTTCCTGGCAAGAGTTTGAGCATTTATTGTGCCTACACGCAGTCACTGCTCGGCAATAAATTCCACTCCACTTTTGTTCCTTTATATTGATCGTATTTGGTATTTCATTGTTATTCGTTAGTTTTGCAATTTTGAATATCGTTGCCTTCACGAATCTAATCTCTGGCAGGAATTTAAATTTCCTGAATGCTTTTCCTTTGACATGTTTGACAATGTTGTTTTCCAAGTTAATGTTATCGGAGTCTTTTGTTGTCTGTAGAATATTTCTGTTGCTACTGTCTGTGGTTTTATATGTTTGGCTATCGTTTGTGTTTGTTCGGTCATTCCCTCTTCGTCTTCCTCCTTATCTTGTTGTTTATGATTGCCATTTTGCTTTTGGTACATTTTAAGTATTTCCATCTCTAATTCTTTCGACTGTTGTTCCTCCCTTCGTTCTTCTAATTCACTTACTAGGTATTCGTAAAGATCTTGTCCCTCGTTACTCCACCCCTCCTTATTTCCTGACTTACCGTCAGTGAATTTTTTTCTCAACCTCGTGCCCTTTGTTGTGTTTAGCCACGAGTTGTAGTCGTTGTAAAGGAAAAGCAATGCAAAAGCTTCATTGCTTGGGTGAAAATGTTACCGACTGTCATTCTGACTGATTTTCTTTTGAAGTCTGTCTGTTTTGGTGACACCGCTTCAAGAATTCTTTTCATGAAGTATTTGAATTCTGGTGGATTTTTCCGCCGATAGTCTTTGTGCAATTGGTACCTATTTTCTGAGTTAAGGTCTTGTGTGTCCGTGATTAGAACCGTTCCTGGGAAACTATCTGGTATCTGGTTGTTCCTTTTATCGTCTACGTGTCAGTGTTAATATGACCAAAATGTTAGAATGGATTATGAAAGATTGCATGCCGGCAATCATTTTCTTGTTGGTTGCGTACCTTTGTAGTTTTTCCTGGCAAGAGTTTGAGCATTTATTGTGCCTACACGCAGTCACTGCTCGGCAATAAATTCCACTCCACTTTTGTTCCTTTATATTGATCGTATTTGGTATTTCATTGTTATTCGTTAGTTTTGCAATTTTGAATATCGTTGCCTTCACGAATCTAATCTCTGGCAGGAATTTAAATTTCCTGAATGCTTTTTCTTTGACATGTTTGACAATGTTGTTTTCCAAGTTAATGTTATCGGAGTCTTTTGTTGTCTGTAGAATATTTCTGTTGCTACTGTCTGTGGTTTTATATGTTTGGCTATCGTTTGTGTTTGTTCGGTCACTTCCCGATACACTGCTGTTTGGGCTGTTTGTGTTATTGGTAACAATGGTTCTACCTGTCACCGGACTGCAACTACTACTCAGTTCTACTATTATTTTTTTGTTAAATCGTGCACCTCAACTTACTGTTTTTTCCTTTGATTGATTTGGCGCGCTATTTTTATGATAATAATGTTGTTTGTAGGAATCGTTTGGTAATTTTTTTTCATTCATACTGTACACACTGTAAGCTCTTGATTTACTGTCTCCAAGGAATTGCTGTATTTCAATTAATTGTACTATCTGTGAGTGTTGTTGTACTGTCGCCTGCCTATCTTTTTTTGAGCGTGCCGTGATATTCTGGAATGTGGAGTCCTCCAAATTTTGGCGCGGACCCGAACATTTGGATGTTCCTTACCTTACCCTACTTACTGTACGGTACCATATCATTCCGTATTTATTTATTTATTGTATTTCAATTTTCTGCAACGGCGTTGCAGGAAATTCTATTTTTTGGGTGGTTGACAGTCACCCCTTAATTAATTTTGGAGTGGATCACAATTTGTAGGTTCAACGGAGGAAATGCCATTTTTGTTGTTTTGTTACTTTCTAAGGAATACATTTTTTGAATGTATCGACTTCTTTAGGTGATGTTTTACTTTATTTCCATTCAATTTTTTGCACTTAATTTGTACCGGTGATACCGTCAAGATTGTCATGGGTTTTTTTGTAATGGAATCCTTACGGAGTTGCAGAGTTAGTGTTTCACGCGTCCCCATGCTCCACAAGGAACAGGATAGTTGTTATATTCCTCTAAATCTTCCGGTGAATTCCAACGTTTTTTGTAAAGACTTAGCCATTTCTTAATTTTCCACTCGTTTTCGTCTTGTTCGCTCTTTTCCCCCCTGTTTGTCACTTCTTTTACTTTCCGGTTTTTCTTTTCTGACTGTTTTCTTGCTTTGTTCATGAACAAATCCCACTTGTGTTTGGTACATTTTTTTTCCGTGTTTTTGTTATTTATCTTCTCTTCCTTAATTGTCGGAAATATTTCTTGTGTTGAGTACCACTCGTTATCGTCTGTTGATCTGCAATACCATTCCAATCTGCCATTTTTGATGATTGCCTCATTTGTCTTTTTGCGCCAGTTGTTGAACCAAATGTACGTCATACAAGGACGGTTCCCAGGGTGGTAATGTATACATTCTTTTATGTGTTCTCTTGCCTCCGGCGTCAGATTACTCCATTTTTTTGCAGGGAAAGTACGACCGTCTTGTATCCTTCTCTCTTGTTCTATTGATTTTACTTCCGGTCCAATACCCACGTTGTCGTAGCACTTAATGTCTTCTGATGTTTTCAATGCGGGATAACCACATGAAATGTATGCAAGAATGACTCCCATTGCCCATACATGGTCCATCCTGTCAGTGTTCCCTTCTTCGTAGTTGGGAAATACTTCCTCGGTTATGTACTTGAAGCATTGCTCCCAAATGTTCAAAGCTTCGTCCTCCTCAAAATGTCCTTTTTTGCTGTTGAGTCTTTGTCGCACTTCTTCTATCTTTATTAAATTCCTTTCATGTCCAGCATAACCGTATGTAACACTGGTACAGTGGCATCTCATTCTTTACCCACACGCGTCCAGCTTGCTTGTACGCGAATCATAATGTTTAACCTTATGGCCCAAATGGCTCAATCTGTGAGCCAAACTATCTCATTTTGGTGACCAAATGGCTCGATCTTGCGAGCCGGGTATCTCATTATTTATCATATGGCTCAGTCTTGCGAGCCAAGTATCTCATTATTGACCAAATGGCTCAATCTTGCGAGCCAAAATGATCGTCACTCGTACGATCGAAATTATCGATACATAGAGATCAAAGAGAGAACACACGGCAGGAACTAGCATATGCTAGTCATCTCATTAAGTGTTCTGTTTTCAAGAAAAGACAGCAGAGGTTTGATCTTTATGCTCACGAACTTGTTTTGTTTTGTCTGCTGCACAAAATACGTGTTGTATTAGCGGCAACACGATATTCACCGTAACACGGTAATTTACCGTAATACGGTAATTTACCGTACAAAATACTCGTCGGTAATTTACCGTACAAAATACTCGTAATTTCATCGTGCTGTATTAGCGGCAGCACGCTTTAAAGCGGTAACTTGCTCTCCAGCAGCAAGCCAACACGCTTATACTTTTAGATTATTTGATTATTCAACCTTAAACCTTGCATCGGACGTTCTTGCGTCCTACTGTAGAACTACAAGCCTAAGATCTAACTGACTGAGCCCACCGGTAGTCAGAATAGATCTGATTGAACGCCGAGCCGTTCAATCGTAATGGATATCAGAGAAATATTAGACCACAAACAGACCGGCACCTCAACCGGCCTGCAGCCACAGCTCCTGTTGCTCTTCTTTGCCTTTGGATTGAATCAGCTCAACAGCCAGTTTCAAAAGGAAAATAACAGATTAACAGTCGCAAGCTTGTTGAAGCTTGCAAAAGAAGAAGACGACAGCAGATCATCAATTGACTCGACTACGGACGATGATTGATAGTTCTCTGATCCGATCACATAACAAAGATCAAACGGACAAGCCATTTGCCGTTAATACAAGCCCATTGCATTGGACACGCCAATAGCTATATCTCCATCCAAGGACCACACGACAAGTTCCCCGGACTATATATATTTTCCGCGTCTACACTCCTCGTGACACCATCTTGTCAAGGACACATCGACGCCCGTCATTTGATTGTGCTAAGCAACAATAAACACCGACTGCAATTATCCATCGATAATTGCCTTAATCCATACGCGATAATTGCAAAACAACCACAACAATGCCCAACATCCCGGTTGGCGGCAGAACGAGAAGCAGGTCGACAGGACGATTCCAAACACTCCAACCTGGGAGCGCCGCAACCACCCCTCGCTTGCCCACAACTGACACGGTGGAAACCGACCAACAGAACAATCCAACCCAAGATGATGAGGAGAACACATCTATCGCAGACCTCTTTCCATCATTCGACCAACCACTAGCCACCTTCCTGCATGATTCCTTCGATGTCCCAAAGGAGTCCCACAGCACCTTATGCGAGGCACTCATCGCTGGACAGTATAGGACATGGTTAGATTTTCTGTACATCGAAAATATTGGTGATCTTGCCTACCTCGAGAGAGGAACAAGAACACCACTCTATCGGCACGTACAGATGACCCTACAGAGAGTCATTGACTTTGGACAACACCTCACAGCAAAAGGACTAGACTGGGAAGATAGGAACCACTATACCAAGGATGCCTTTAAGAATTACTGTCGCGGGATTGTCAGAGCCCGAAGAGAATCTGGAACTGACATTGAGACATCAGCTCGCAACAGCACATCTCAACGGCAACAAGAAAGGTCCTCCAAACCCATCGACCAGCTGAGATACGAATCATGGACTAAGAAATCAAGGGACGAAACCACATTTCCAACCCTGCAAAATGACGCAACGTTTGAGAGATGGCTTGTCAAATTCAAGGCCAAGCTGGAAACATCTGACATAGATACTCGCACCTTCCTTGATCCTAGTTGGCCTGATGTACCACTCGTCGGGTATGAGAAGGCCCTCCATGACAAGCAGTGTGCATTCTTCTGGACTCTTGTTCTACATGCCCTCCAGAGTGACCTCTCCTACTCCTGTGTGCTCAGCCATACCACCTCGAGAGACGGCCGACAAGCTTTCTTTGACTTCGTTGCACTACATGACAGGTCCAAATCCAAAGTATATGATACCTCCATTGTGATGCAGCATCTATTGGACATTGACTTAAGGGTATGGAAGGACACCAAAGTCAAGTTTATCACCCAGTGGTTTGCCCAGCTAGAACACCTCAACACGCTACGAGATCCACAAAGGCCACTTGATTTTGACACTGTCAAAACACACCTCTGCAAGGCCTGTAGTAGCAGCTTCCAGCTCAGCGAACAATTCTGCAAAGTTGATGATCCCCCTGCAGCACAGGATATGATTAAGTTCAGACAGCATGAAGCTGTCGCTATCAGTGAATTGAAAAATATCCTCCTCCTTGAAGCAACCAGGCTGGATTCCCAAGCGTCACTGTCACAGCCTCGCAGTCGGACGTCTGTTAAGGCCAACACCCATGATTTCTCTTCTGTGACGCAGTCCACATATTCTGGCATTACTGATGACTCGGCATCATATTTACCTCCTATTGATTTTGATGGTGACTATCAGGACTACGCTGTTTACAAGGCTGGAAGAACCCCAGACCCAACCACAAGGCTACCATCTGCAGTTTGGAAAACTCTCTCTAAGCAAGGCATGAAGCATTGGCTTGGCTTCACAGCTGATGACAAGAAGCGACTCGTTGCTTGCCTCCGGCCTGAGCTCCTTGATACAGCATTACCACCGGACCCCAATTCCAGCAAGCCAATCACACGTCGGGCCTATGAGCACCATACTGATGAGCAGGTCCCCTCACCCAATACTGAGCACGTCCTATCGCCTGCTGACGAGAGCTCAGCCAGATCTGCGTTCCATGCATCACTTGGTGTATACAAATCATCTTCCCAATCAGACACCAGGCCTCTCAAGTCTTCTGTTTCTCCTGCACACCCAGCCCGATTCCTTGCAGACAACCCTGATATACTTTACAAGAAAGAAGGCAATGTCTATATCCCTGTTGAGCAAACCTCACGATCAGTGAACTTTCACTATTGGGCACCGCTGGAACGTGAATCTCCTGTTTCATCAGCAAACCCCATCGCTACTTATCACTCAAGCAAAACTGCTGTATCCACACCTGGTTCTGCTATGGTTGATAGAGGTGCAAATGGGTGTATCATCGGAAATGACGCATGTCTCATCTCTAAAGATATTCCCCCAAGATATGTCAATGTAACTGGTATAAACAATCACCAAATCCAGAACATCCCTATTGCAACATGCGGCGCCTACTCTGTCTCCAACAGAGGTCCTGTCATTATCATCTTTCATGAGAGTGCATACACCGGACAACACCCATCTATCTTGTCTTCCCCCCAGATGGAAGCATACCACTCAACTGTGGATGATTCCTCTATCAAGACAGGCGGATCCCAAGTCATTACCACTACTGATGGTCATGTCTTTCCACTCAGTATATGCCATGGCTTACCTTATCTTGCTATGCGCAAGTATACCAGTGCAGAATTTGCTAGTCTTCCCCACGTCATAATGACAAGTGATCAGCATTGGAACCCATCTGTACTGGATAACGCATATACCCCACAGGATGATACCTTCATTCAGAAATACCCACCTGTTTCCACATCACTCCCATATCCAGATTATGATGAATTTGGCGCGCTTCGGGATATCAACATTGGCACCTCCTCTACAGTCACCTCATTCTTGTCCAACAGCACTACCTCCTCCCTCCAGGCCTTGGATGTTTCTGATACTTCATTTTGGCTTAGCCCCACTGATTACATTCATCAAGACATCCTTAGTCAGTGCTCCAATCAATCTCCTTCCACCTTTATCACTGCTGCAGCCCATGTTCAATCGCCCACTGATATCGACTACCTGTCCCTGAAACCCTTCTTTGGATGGATCTCCCTTGACCGTATCAAGGCCACTTTCAACAATTCCACACAGTATGGCTCACTGTCACTTAGTCCCGATGGTAACATCTTCAAAAGGTTCCAATCACCACAGCCTGCCATGAATGTCCGGCCTCTAAATGATGATGTCCTCTCTGATGTCATCTATTCTGACACCCCCGCTATCGATGGTGGTTCCAAAATCGCTCAGGTTTTCTTTGGTCGAAAATCTCATATCATCCACGTTGAAGAAATGAGGACTACTGCTGATTTTCTCCCTTGCCTCCAAAATTTTGTTCGGCAATGGGGTCGACCACTCCGATTGCTCTGTGATCATGGATCTTACCAGTCCAGCAAATCTGTTCTTGACTATCTCAAGATGATGTGGATTGGCTTATGGCAAAGTGAACCATACCATCAACACCAAAATCTTTTTGAGCGGCGATACCAGACCTTCAAACGCATTGTCAATAGAATCATGGATCGCACGGGCACTCCACCACACCTCTGGCTTCTTTGTATGCAATATGTTGGCTGCCTCATGAATCATTTGTCTGATCCCACTCTCTCTGACAAACAGCCTTTCTTTATTGCTACAGGTATCATTGGTGATATCAGTCCCTACCTTACTTTCTTCTGGTTTGAGCCTGTCTACTACAAGACTCCTGATACCCAGTTTGGCTCCCAGACCACTGAATGTCTTGGTCACTTTGTTGGCATTGCTACGCATGTTGGTAACAGCCTATGTTTCACCATATGGGATCCCATCACCAATAAACTCCTTGATCGCTCTGGTGTACGCACTGCTTTGACTCCTGAGCATCGCAACAAGCGCGCTGGCTTGTTCACTGATGATGGCTTTCTTGCATGGCGCAAGGCTAAGGATGCTTCCCTCACTCCTAAGTCTTCTGGTGATAGTCCCTCCTTCCAACATCCTACACCACCCCGTTCCATACCAGCATCACCTCCTCTGCCCATCACAAAGCCATCCTTGCCTACATTCCTTTATTCCAAGGTTCCTAATACACGAAGCTATGTACCTTCTCCACTCCCTAACAACTATGGGGAGATTCTTGATGGCCCTCCAACCTCTCACATCTTCAGCAAGACCCCTACCGGTACCCCTGTTACTGAAGATGACTTTGGTCCCCCTGAGCTAGCATATTTTGATGTCAGTGACGCCACACCTCCACCTATCAATCCTGCTACCCCATCTGTTGGTCCATCTAAAGTAGTTGTTACTGACGAAGAAGGCAACGCCCAATTTGACGATGAAGGCACACCCATCACCATCCCTGCTATCCCTGTTGCCGACTTGCAAGGTCGCTCTTTTCTCATGGCTCTCCCTGATGGCACACAGAAAAGAATGACAGTTGTTGACATTGAAAATAGTCTTGAGAAAAACAAAGACTTCATCAAGTTCAAATGCAAGCATACAGATGATGAACTTGAAGATATCATAGCCTACAATGACGTCATGAATTACATCCACAGGGATGTAACTCAAGAAGATGGCAAACTTTGGTCTTTCCGACGCATACTTGGTCATCAAGGTCCCCTTGACAACAAGCACCCCCAATACAAAGGTTCCAAATACAACCTATGGATTGAGTGGGAAAACATGGAGCGCACCTATGAGCCTCTCTCCAATGTAGCTGCAGACGACCCTTTTACTGTAGCCAAATATGCAAAGGACAACAACATGCTTGATCAACCTGGGTGGAAACATCTCAAACGCATTGTTTCCCTTGCCAGAAGAACCAAGAAGCTAGACAGGCTAATCCACCAAGCCAAACTTCGCTCCTTTCGAACTGCCCCACAGTATCAGTATGGATTCAAGGTACCTCGCAATCATGACGAAGCCATCCAGTTTGACACAGCCAATGGCAATACCAAATGGCAGGATGCCATAGCGCTGGAAATGTCACAGCTTCAAGAATATGACACCTTTATTGACAAAGGTATCTACAAGGCTAGCAATATACCCGTTGGTTTCCAACAAATCAAGGTCCACATGATTTATGCAGTCAAGCACGATGGCCGACACAAAGCCCGGCTAGTTGCAAATGGTAATCTTACTGAAGCTCCCATTCACAGTGTGTATGCAGGAGTTGTTTCACTTAGAGGCTTGCGCATGTGCCTATTCCTTGCTGAACTGAATAATTTAGAAGCATGGGGAACCGACATTGGGAATGCATACCTAGAAGCTGTTACCTGTGAGAAAGTATGCATCAAGGCTGGTGCTGAATTTGGATCACTAGAGGGTCACCTACTAGTGATTTACAAGGCTCTATATGGACTTCGATCATCTGGCAAGTGCTTTGGTGATATGCTCGCTGCCTGCCTCATTGAACTAGGTTTTGAAAGATCCAAGGCAGAGCCTGAAATCTTTATCAAACCTGGCCACAACAAACATGGGGAGCCAGTATACGAGCTGATATGCACATATGTTGACGACCTTTGCTTATGTATGGCCAACCCTGAAACCTTTCTGGTCATCCTACAGTCTGAACCTTACAATTTCAAATTAAAGGGCTCTGGTCCAATGAACTTTCATTTGGGATGTGGTTTCGAACGAGATGAACATGGTGTTCTATGCATGAACCCCATCAAGTTCATTGAGAAAATGGAGGCCTCCTATGAACAAATGTTTGGCTGCAAACCCACCACTAGGTTCCATTCACCCCTTGCTGAGAATGATCATCCAGAGCTAGACTCATCATCATTCCTAGGAGATACTGATATCCAAAAGTATCAAAGCATGGTGGGCTCACTCCAGTGGGTCATTGCCATTGGACGGTTTGATGTGCAGACTGCTGTCATGACCTTATCAAGCTTTCGCGTGCAACCTAGGGAAGGCCATCTCAACAGAGCAAAACGAATCTATGGTTACATCTCCAAGTTTCGTCATTTCAAAATCAGATTCAGAGTGGGCATACCAGACTTTGTACTCACTCAAGGCAACAGTACAGACTGGTCCAATACCGTATATGGGGAGCATTCTGAAGACCTACCAAGCGATGCACCTAAACCCCTAGGTAAGGTAGTTGTATTGTCTCATTTCTATGATGCAAACTTAATGCATGACATCTTAAGTGGTAAAGCTGTCACTGGTATCCTGCACTTTGCAAACAAGACCCCCATCATGTGGTTCTCCAAGAAGCAAGCAACCTCTGAAACAGCCACCTTTGGCGCCGAATTTGTGTCTGCTAGAACATGTATTGAGCAAATTGTTGACATTCGACAGTCATTCAGGTATCTAGGTACTAGGGTACACGACACATCCTACACATGGGGAGACAATGAAAAGATGATCCAAACCTCTACATTCCCATATGCGAGGCTCCACAAGAGGCATCACATTCTATCATATCATTATGTCAGAAGCATGATAGCTAGAGGCTTCATCCTCATGCAACACCTTGCGGGCAAAGATAATTGTGCTGATATCCTCACAAAGCATTGGGGACATTCAGTGGTGTATCCATTGCTCAAGCCCATCTTTCACTACTGTGGAAACACAGGTGATCTACTACAGGACGATTGCATCGGATCTTAGCGAAGGGTTTCTCATGGACACATGGGGAGTATTAAATTCCTTTCATGTCCAGCATAACCGTATGTAACACTGGTACAGTGGCATCTCATTCTTTACCCACACGCGTCCAGCTTGCTTGTACGCGAATCATAATGTTTAACCTTATGGCCCAAATGGCTCAATCTGTGAGCCAAACTATCTCATTTTGGTGACCAAATGGCTCGATCTTGCGAGCCGGGTATCTCATTATTTATCATATGGCTCAGTCTTGCGAGCCAAGTATCTCATTATTGACCAAATGGCTCAATCTTGCGAGCCAAAATGATCGTCACTCGTACGATCGAAATTATCGATACATAGAGATCAAAGAGAGAACACACGGCAGGAACTAGCATATGCTAGTCATCTCATTAAGTGTTCTGTTTTCAAGAAAAGACAGCAGAGGTTTGATCTTTATGCTCACGAACTTGTTTTGTTTTGTCTGCTGCACAAAATACGTGTTGTATTAGCGGCAACACGATATTCACCGTAACAAGGTAATTTACCGTAATACGGTAATTTACCGTACAAAATACTCGTCGGTAATTTACCGTACAAAATACTCGTAATTTCATCGTGCTGTATTAGCGGCAGCATGCTTTAAAGCGGTAACTTGCTCTCCAGCAGCAAGCCAACACGCTTATACTTTTAGATTATTTGATTATTCAACCTTAAACCTTGCATCGGACGTTCTTGCGTCCTACTGTAGAACTACAAGCCTAAGATCTAACTGACTGAGCCCACCGGTAGTCAGAATAGATCTGATTGAACGCCGAGCCGTTCAATCGTAGTGGATATCAGAGAAATATTAGACCACAAACAGACCGGCACCTCAACCGGCCTGCAGCCACAGCTCCTGTTGCTCTTCTTTGCCTTTGGATTGAATCAGCTCAACAGCCAGTTTCAAAAGGAAAATAACAATCTTCTGGCATCCACTAAGGATTGTGTTAACCAAGTGTCCGTTTTTGGCACACAGCACATCAAATCCTGTTTCGAAATGATATAGAAACGGGTTTCCGTTGTTGTTTACGTCATTGTGGTTCAGCTCATGCATCTGTTTGTTGTAATCCTTGGACAAGACAGTACCCCGGGTTGGCACAACTGTTGTTTTGTGTGTCGGTTTAGGTGTTTTGTTTTTCATTTTCCTGTTATTTCTCATTTGTACTAACGCAGTCATGCACCTAGTTGTACCACAATACACCTAACGTTCGTAATCCAACGCCAAATCATAAAGTTGGTGTATGTTGTTTTCTCCAGGCGTAGTAACTTCAGTTTTTGGTTGTGGCTGCTTTTTCCTGAACACGCATAATTCTTACTATTGTTACGTACCGACACCACCGCCACGGCGGTGCACGGAAATAGTCTGATTCAAAAACAGACTAGCTTTAAGTAGCGTAACTTTCCTCGTCTGCATGCGATTGGTTCTTGATATACCGTAGATATGAACGTGTCCGGTGGATCGATTCCTCCGTAGAGACGTGTACAAGATGTATTCTTCGTAGTTCTTTGGTACTATTTTTTAAAATATTGTATTGGTACGCTGCACATAAATTGTCTGATTCAAAAACAGACTAGCTTTAAGTAGCGTAACTTTCCTCGTCTGCATGCGATTGGTTCTTGATATACCGTAGATATGAACGTGTCCGGTGGATCGATTCCTCCGTAGAGACGTGTACAAGATGTATTCTTCGTAGTTCTTTGGTACTATTTTTTAAAATATTGTATTGGTACGTCGGACGTACGCTGCACATAAATTGTCTGATTCATAAACAGACTAGCTTTAAGTAGTGTAACTTTCCCCGTTTGGATATCATTGGTTCTTGATATAGATGTGAACGTGTCCTTTGGATCGATTCTCCCGTAGGTATGTGTCCAAGGTGTGTTCTCCGTACTTTTTTGGTATTATTTTTTTATTATTGTATTGGGACGGTGCACACAAATTGTATGATTCAAAAACAGACCAGCTTTAAGTAGTGTAATTTTTCCCAATCAGGTATGATTGGTTATTGATATAGAGATGGCCATGAACGTGTCCAGTGGTTCGATTCCCCCGTAGAGATGTGTACCAAGGGTAGTGGATTCAGCAATTTTTTGTTATTTTTTTTTGATTTTCTTATGAAGAAGTAACCAAAATAGAGTTTCTCAGTTCTTTTTTGAGTGCAAAAGTGTGTTCTTTTCTGCAATTTTTGGATGAATATTGCTCATACTAATGATTGGGGAGACAATGAAACAATATTGAGGACAATTCTCCGGCTATTACTTTAGTCAGTATGAATTGTATAATAATGGTTGTCCCTGGTCATGCACCATGCCCCAAAATTGTGATTCCTAGTCACTTTTTGAGTACAAGAGTGTGTCATTTGATGCAATTGAAGGATAAATATTGCTCATACTATGTATTTGGTAGACTATGGAAAAATGCTGTCATTTCTCAGGCTTATACTTTAGTAATTATGAATTTTATAATAATGTTAGTCCCTTGCCTTGGATGTACCAAAATAGTGATTGCTAGTAATTTTTTAGTGGAAAATTGTGTCATTACAGGCAATTGATTGATGAGTATTGCTACTACTTTGGATCGGTAGGTATACTATGAAACAATAGTATAGATATATCTCAGGTTGATAGTTTACTTGTTAGTATGGTGTATTGTATAATAATGTTTCTCACTGGCCATCCATCATGTACCCAAATAGTGATTGGTAGTCACTTTTGTATTGGTAAAGTGTGTCATTCAAGGGAATTGAAGGATGAGTAGTATTGCTCATACTATGTATTGGGTAGACTACTATGCAACAATGCTTACATTTCTCAGGATGATACTTGAGTAATTATGAATTTTATATTAATGTTTGTCCCTTTTCATGCATGTACCAAAATAGTGAGTGCTAGTCACTTTTTATTGGAAAAGTGTGTCATTACAGGCAATTGATTGATGAGTATTGTTACTACTTTGGATTGGTGGGTATACTATGAAACAATAGTATAGACATATCTCAGGTTGATAGTTTACTAGTCAGTATGTATTCTATAATAATGTTTCTCACTGGCCATACATCATGTACCAAAATAGTTACTGCTAGTCATTTTGTTTGTGCAAAAGTGTGTCATTAGAGGCAATTACAGGATGAATATTGCTCATAGTTGGGATTTGGGAGAGTATGAAACAATATTGTCCTTTCTCCTACTGAAACTTTAGTCAGTATGAATTTTATAACGATGTTTGTCCCTGGCCATGACGATGCATCATGTACAAAAGTGGTGATTGCTACTCACTTTTTTAGTGCCAAAGTGTGGCTTTCTATGTAATTTCATGATCAATGTTGCTCAAGACGCATACCATGGTTTTGTTCCTACTAGCTAATTATGAAACAGTATGGACCAGAAATCTATGAGTGATACTTTAGTCAGTTTGTAAAAGTTACTAGTAGTCCTAGTAATACTAGTAAGGTTTTGAGTGCGAATGTGTGTCATAGTAGGCTGCACTTTCAGGATCAATATTTCTCATACTATTGATGGAATACACTATGAATGAAACTGGATAAGTGACAAGCGGATGCTTGCATTTGGTGGAGCATAGTATGCCTCATTCATCCAATCTTTGACAAGTTGGTGGAACTGTACTCTGACACTGGTTTGGTTGTGTCAGAAGATGACTCAATTTGACAAGTTGGTGGAACTGTACTCTGACACTGGTTTGGTTGTGTCAGAAGATGACTCGGATACCTCCACATTTCCATCCATCGGGTCACAAATCCCAACTTCCTTGCTGTAACATTTTACTAAATCCGATACTTTTTTAATGCGTCGAGGATTGGTTTCTTTCAGACCGGAAACCTTAAAGTATGGGCACCATTTTTAATGCTCCCCCGCCTTACCTTTTTGGAAAATAAGATAATAACCCGGAAGACTTTCACATTGCCTGTAGGGGTTGAAAAGGTACCTATAAACTTCTCCAATTATAACTGGGCCATTTCTTCTTTCAGTGTAACGAACTTGTTTGTTTACTTCGTAAAGAGGATACATTATCTCTGGATCCTGATCTTTCAACAGCACACTTATCTTGAGAGCTTGTGTGATTTGACGTCCATTGATATTGATAGGAAAATTTGGCATGGTTACAACGGCGTTAAGAGGACTTTTCGCCAAATCTATAATCATTTCTTCCCTTACATTTGAACCCTCTTTTTCACATGTTTTACTCGTTTTGTTGGTCAAACCAGTATCCTTTGAATTACCCTTAGTGGTGTCAATTCCTGATTCTTTAGATTGGTTTGGCTTATTTTTTGAACACTCGCCGGTAACTGTTGATCCACTAATGTTATTTCTCCCCTCGTTGAGATTGTTCGTCTTCCCAACATTGCCACCGTCAACTTGATCATCCCAGGGTGGGATGAATCCATGCTTGGAATCATTTGTAGTATTGAAAGTTAATGTAACCCATCCTACCCGGTAGGTGTTATTTGATTTGTTGAACTCATTTTTATTTGAACCTTTGATGTTTTGAAGCAATCCCAAGTTAGAAAGTCTGATGGTTTGTACAAAACGAAGTCACGACCCTGGAGGTGTTTGAACGCCTGATTCAATTCTCCTGTTCCCTTTCCATAATTGTTGACAACGTTATCGTCCAAAAATTGAACTACAAGGTTTGCCGATGATAGATCATCCGACTTTTCCCACAAATATATTGCTAGTTTTTCTGTCAACGGTGTAAATATGGTACCCTTTTCTGGAAGGTAGCTATACTGAATGAATTGTTCCACCCAAGTATGACGTAGGAGAACTTCCGGATCAATTACAAATATCTCACGGAACACGTATGGAATGTGTTCCATAAATACTCGTTGGTGCACCTCTTGTTGTGAGTTAACGTCGTATTGAAGGAACCTTGTAACACAAGTTTGATTCTTATGTTGGTCTTCCAAACCGGACAGTTCCAAAATGCCTGTTACAAGTTCTTCTGGTCTATCGTCAAAATTGACATGGGCAAATTGGGTCTTAGTCAGAACACATGCCGTCGGGAAAATGTACAATCGATCATTCCTTTGACAATACAGAACATTTCCCTCCGTTGATTCGGGGACCATAGCTCCTTTTAGAAAATTCCTCTCGGTCAATACCAAACCTTCAATTGTTTCCATCACATGATCGTAACGGAAGCATCCTTTGTTAGGGGTTTTGAAGACCTTTTGTAGAATTCTCTTGCAAACATTGTAAATCGAACAATCAAAGGACGAGTCAACGCCGTTGACTCGAATCATTGATGCACATAGTACTTGAGAAATGAACAAATTACATGCTGTTTCCAAAGAAAGGACCACGTTCACCCCCAGATTGGTCCTGTGGTCGACAAATTTTGTTATCAACCATTGTTTCACCAAATATAGGATTCCTTTCGTCACCTTGAAATGTGCCAGATCTATTTTTCCGGTGCCATGTTTGCATGGTGACAGGGTGACACGGTCCTCATCGATATCGAAATGTATGTTGTAATAGTTGGAAAGCGTGTCCTTGTAGTGGATGACATAGTGGAAAACCAATTGAGAATGGAGTGGTAATAACACTTTACCCGTTTCCGGAATGTTTGTGTCCCCTTGTCGATGAAATCCTACTGGAACCCACTTCTCCCCCGAAAGTACCGTGGTGCCCAAGACGAAGGAATTCTGAATTAATTCGGGTAAGAAATATTGATAAAAATCTTCGTGTGTCAAAAGTTTGATGTCGAGGTTACCCAGGTTTATGGTTGTAAAAATTCGTTTCGTCTTCCCTTGAAAGAGAACCCAAAATTTCCGAAGGACTTCATGAAAAGCTGTTCTTCGTTCCGTTATATTCATCATCTTTTTGTTGGACACAATTTGATAGGTTTCTTCTGGAGGTGAAAACGTGATCTGTTGTGTTGGTAAGGATTTTAAGCATTCAATATGCTGCTTCTTGAAATGTTTGTCTAAGTCAACCTGATTGTAGCTATGACTCATTGAAACACGTAGAGAGGACCGTGCCATAAGGCAGTCCAAGAAGTTCTTCATTGATTTGACGTATTGTTTCAAGTTACTGGGAGAACAATTGTCGCCTTTGGTATGGAAACACAAAGCCTCAGACGTATAGTCCGACCCGAGTGGATACTTTACATTCTTCATGTACCAAACCAAGATCTCACGGTACATTATCATGTACTTCTTAATTGTAACGCAGTTCACAATGTTGCGCCCATAGAGAGAATCCACACCTGATGTGTTGTTAACATTCCGCAACAGTGACTCGAACTTATTCCACTTGTTCGCCATGTTGTAGTCATTGAATTGCTTGGTTAATTGCTTCCTGCTCAACAATCCCAACACTCCAGTCACCCTGTTGTCAAGTTCATACAAAAATAAATCCACCATCACATCTATTTGATGGGGAATAGGGCCTAAGTCACTTAAGTTGGTATCGGATTTTTTCTTCTTTCCCTTCCCCTTCTTCTTTTCCGCAGACTTAGTAGTAGACATGGACTTCCTGAAATCTGGTATAGGTTCGGATTCAATAATTTTGGATACAAGGTAAACCTTCGTCATCAATGCAGTGAAACATGTTGTAACCTGCACACTGAGGTTCCTTACAAACTCCTCTGTTCCATATGACTCATCCTTCAAAGCCTTTTTAAGGTTTGAAATGACCCCATGTCGATGTTTATTTTGATCGTCATCATGTTTGTCAAGACTATTTGGTGGTGGGTCTTTCAATCTACCCTTCTTACAATTTGTCCTTTTGTTATTTGAATGTGGATTGGCCCCACGCTTGCAAGCACTATTAGTCATAGGTGTCATTGACAATGTCAAATGTTATCAGAATTTGAGACAATCTTTTTATTGCTTGAAAACAATGAGAATCACTGTTGTGTGAATCTATCTTACCCTAGTTTCGAGCAAACATTGAATGAAAGAAGGATTGTACAACTTGAAACTTCTTTCACAAGAGATCACCACTCGCGTAGCGACGAAAGAGTGGTAACCATCTTTCAAAAACCATATCTCAAAAAAACGACAATGTGTAATGTGCCTGTTACCGTGTCCTTCATTTCGTAAACCTGATTTTTAGGGATACCGACGTTTGGTTTAACATAACTAAACTTCTTCCTACATTGAAAAACCGGAGAAGAATATAACGTTCTACCACTAATCGGAGAAAGAGTTCAACAATATCGTCACATGAATTTGAAAAAAAATGGAACGATAAACTCAAGGGAATTTTGGGTGTGAACCCCTAAAGACAAAAAAAACATACTTTGTAATTTGCAACGCCGTTCCAGAAAAATGGAAAAAATGGTTGTTCGGGTGTGATAAAAGGTGAGAAGAAGGGGAAAAAAAGGAACATTTTCCAATTTGGAAAATGGCCCAAATGCTGAATTGTTGCGTTTTGTGTAGAAAGTTACTGTCGTATGAAACATCTTGCGCTAAATAGGAAAAAGGGCATTGGTTGGAACCCCGTTGCCCACAAAATAATGGGCCGATCGTAGAATTGGTGCAATTTGTGTAGAAACGTACTGCCGTATTGAACATCTCATGCTAAATACTAAAAAGGGCATTTGTTGCAACGCCGTTGCAAAAAAAGGAAAATGGTGCAATCGATGAGTTGGTGCATTTTGTGTAGAAATGTACAGTTGTATGAAACATCCCACGCTAAATACTAAAAAGGGCATTTGTTGCAACGCCGTTGCAAAAGAAAGGAAAATGGTCCGATCATCTCATGCTAAATACTAAAAAGGGCATTTGTTGCAACGCCATTGCAAAAAAAGGAAAATGGTCCGATCGATGAATCGGTGCATTTTGTGTAGAAATGTACAGTCGTATGAAACATTCCACGCTAAATACTAAAAAAGGGCATTTGTTGCAACGGCGTTGCAAAAAAAAGGAAAATGGTCCGATCATCTCGCGCTAAATACTAAAAAGGGCATTTGTTGCAACGCCGTTGCAAAAAAATGGAAAATGGTCGACGGAAGCAGCTAGAGACAGACTCTTTCTCTCAGGATTTCCACAACTAAAGGATGCAACCCACCCTCAAGTTAGAAAATGGTACAGAGAAATCACCGCTCATGCACAGCAACATCACATCTACATCCACCCTTACTACCTCTACAGGCGCGAAGCTGACCATCTCAGAGGATTTACCATAGGAGATAGTCTCCCACATGATCTACCTGCAAGATATGAATTGGCAATTCACAAATGGGGTAACCTCATCTACACTGCACTCAGAACTGATAAGATCATCCCTGACTCATGTGATAGAATGAAGTCCACAATTCAAAGCTTTGAAGGGGGACAAGGTTACGAAGCTCTGTACACAGTCATTGCTCAGACACATCCCAGCTCCAAAAGGCCATCCAATGCAGGTAGAATGGTCCGGAATCCTCCAAATCAAGATGGGAATGAATCACTTGAAGAATACTACTTCAGATACAAGGATTACTTGCGACTTAGAGTTTTCCTCCAGAATCAACCCGGCACCATGAGTTCAACAGAAGAAGTCAGCAACCTCATTGTAGGAACCACTCTCTCTCATGAACTATTTGAGAAAACAGAAGATGAACGCGACTCAGATGACCAATTCAAACGAGACAAATACAAAGCAGGTAGGCTCCTACAAACCCTGCAAACATATGAACAAGAGATAAAGGCTGAAAAGAAGTACAAGGACAAAACCTCCAAACCAAGTTTGTCCAAGCAATTGCCCGTCACAGGTACCAGACCAGGTTCTCGCCATAGTGATAGGTTTCAAAAGCGCGCTGGCAACAATACTGTCAGAACACCTTCCACTTTGACTTCTCACTCAATCAGCCTGATTGAATCACTTGGATACCCTGAAATGGATAAAGAATCTGACGATCCCTTCCTCCATCAAGCATATTGCAATGCCATCACTGCTTTTGCCAAGCAGCCCAGTCTCTTTGACACTTCCAGAAAATGCATTGTTTGCCACGCCTCCGGTCATAATTTTGATAATTGTCCTGCCTTACAAGATGTTGAGTCCCTCAAGAAGCATAGGATTGCCGCGGCTGTTTTTCTGAACAAATGCAATAGAGAAACCCAACAGCTCTTAGATTCTACTCAACAAATCTCCCAAATCAACGTTGAAGATGAAGATCAAGATGAGGTCCCCCCAGATGAGGTAACACAGGATCAAAAAATTTGCCAAGGCCGAGAATAGACAGTCTTTCTTGCAGCCGTATGACATCACCTCAAGATGATCCTCAAGGATTTGACAATGCTGAAAGCTCGTGCCCCTCCTTGGACTCCAGCAGCGTCAGTTCCTATGAATCTTTTCAGATTGGTGCTGTCAATCTCCTCCCTAGGGATAGCCTCCAACCTTCAATTCCAATTGACGTCTACTGTGATATGGAATCACCTGAGGTTACAGCCCCTGTATTAGAATCACATCTGGAGATCCCAACTTTGACAGAGACAATCCTATCCCTGTTGATACCAACCATGTTAAGAATCTTGTCCCTTCAGATCCCATTGCGGCTGCAGCATATTTCCAACAAGGTGTCAGAGCGCAGATTGATACGGGTGCCAAAGTTTCATGCACAAACCTAAAACATATCCTGCATGGTTACAAACCTTACACCAAGCTGAGAAAATGCCCGGTCAGGCTCACAGCAGCAATTGGAGGAAAGGCAGCCACCTGCATTCCTGAAGGATCTGGCTACTTGCATATCCCAGCACCCAATCACATAGGGTATCTCAAAGTCTTCTTCTATCATTCTCCCTCCCTTTCAACAACATTACTGAGTGAGAATGACCTCTGTGGAATGACATCACGAATGAGACACCAGTTCAGTGGACAGTCCATACACAAAGCCATCACTGACAACCATGACTCATCTGTTCAACAAAACGGCAACCTCACGATTATTTGTCATCACAAGCAGAGCACTGCCAAAAGCATTGTCCTACATGGAAGCATCATTGATGGACAGTGCTTCACCCACCCAGTATTGATGCCAGACATTGATTTTGCATCCCCATATGCCAATTGTGCAACATCTTCAGCCTATGCTTTAGCGACCGACATGGAGTTCAAGAAAGCTTGCGAACTGGCCTCCAAAGAAACCATTAGCAACTACAGGTATGATGTATACACAAATCTTGTCACACTGCAAAAGTGCATTGAAGCAGCAAAAGCTCAGTCTGATACCAGTGACATGCCAAAGTTTGATGCAAAATTGTTTTTCACCAAGCTTGTGGACAAAAATATCCCCATTCAAGCCATCAAAGCCAAAACATCAAAACTCTTATGGCATCAGCGATTGGGACACCCATGTGATGACTTCCTCTACAACGCACACAAGCACATTCTGGGCGTACCAAAGTTCCAACGGCAAACCAGTATCCTTGATCAATGTCCAACTTGTATACAATGTAAGCAAACGAAAACACCTGCTGGCTCCCATTTCACCAGAAAGGCCACACAACTGTTCCAGGGGTTGTCAATCGACTTTGCTTTTTCAGGTGCCAAGTCATCCAACAGCAAACGAAAGCGGGACTACGAAGGCATACATGGCGAGACAGCTTGGATCCTCATCACAGATCACTACACTGCCAGCCTTGATACATACTTTCTCACATGTGACAGCTTCGAGGTATGCATTTCCAATGTCAGTTCCCCATGCTTCCAAGCTATTCAGCTCAGCAAGGAATAGGCACATTTGCAGGCCACAAAGGGAAACAACTCCGGCATACACACTATGAACAGGGGCTTCAGTGAGATTACCATTTGCAACTAGCCGGGCTTTGTGTCGACCATCATGCTTGACTGCATAAATCATGTGGACCTTGATCTGTTGGAAACCAGTTGGTATATTGCTAGCCTTGCAGATACCCTTGTCAATAAAGGTGTCATATTCTTGGAGCTGTGACATCTCAAGAGCTATGGCATCCTGCCATTTGGTGTTGCCATTAGCTATATCAAACTGGATGGCTTCTTCATGGTTGCGAGGTACCTTGAATCCATACTGGTACTGAGGAGCAGTGCAGAAGGATCAAAGCTTGGCTTGATGGATTAGCCTGTCTAGCTTCTTGGTTCTTCAGGCAAGGGAAACAATGCGTTTGAGATGTTTCCAACCAGGTTTGTCGAGCATGTCATTGTCCTTGGCATATTTGGCCACAGTAACAGGATCATCTGCAGCTATATTGGATAGTGGCTCATAGGTACGTTCCATGTTTTCCCATTCAATCCATAGGTTGTATTTGGAACCTTTGTATTGAGGATGCTTGCTGTCAAGTGGACCTTGATGACCAAGAATGCATCAAAATGACCAAAGTTTGCCATCTTCTTGAGTGACATCCCTGTGGATATAATTCATTGCATCATTGTAGGCAATCATATCTGCAAGCTCATCATCTGTATGCTTGCACTTGAACTTGATGAAGTCCTTGTTTTGCTCAAGACTGTTTTCAACGTCAACAACTGTCATTCTTTTCTGGGTGCCATCAGGGAGGGCCATTAGAAAGGATCGACCTTGCAAGCCGGCAACAGGGATAGCAGGGATGGTGATGGGTTTGCCATCAGCATCAAATTGGGCATTGCCTTCTTCATCAGTAACAACTACTTCAGATGGGCCAACAGATGGGGTAGCAGGATTGGTGGGTGGAGGTGTGGCTTCACTACCATCAAAATATGCTAGCTCAGGGGGGCCAAAATCGTCTTCAGTGACAGGGACGCCGCCAGGGGTTTTGCTGAAGATATGATAGGTTGGAGGCCCATCAAGAATCTCCCGATAGTTGTTAGGGGTGGGACAAGAAGGTACGTAGCTTTGTGTATTAGGAACCTTGGAATAAAGAAAGTTAGGCAAGGATGGCTGTGGAAGGCGCGTAGATGATGGGGGCAAAGGATCGGCCGTTGTAGGAGGTCGAGAGGAGGGACTGTCACCAAAAGACTTAGGTGTGAGAGAAGCATCTTTGGCCTTGCGCCATGCAAGAAATCCATCATCAGTGAACAAGCCAGCACGCTTGTTGCGATGCTCAGGGTTTAAAGCAATGCGGACACCAGAGCGGTCAAGGAGCTTATTGGTGATGGGATCCCAGATGGTAAAACATAGACTATTGCCAACGTGCTCAGCAATACCAACAAAATGGCCAAGGCATTCAGTGGTCTGGGAGCCAAGCTGGGTGTCAGGAGTCTTGTAATAGACAGGTTCAAACCAAAAGAAACTGAGGTAGGGGCTGATGTCACCAAGGGTACCAGTGGCAATGTAGAAGGGATGTTTGTCGGAAAGAGTGGGATCAGACAAGTGGTTAAATAGACGGGCAATGTAGGTCAGACACAAGAGACAGAGATGAGGTGGGGTTCCCGTACGGTCCATAATCCTGTTAACGACGTGTTGGAAGGTCTGGTAGCGCCGTTCAAAGAGTTTTTGGTGCTAATGATAGGGTTCACTTTGCCATAAGCCAATCCGCATCATCTTGAGGTAACATTCTTGCTGGACTGGTAGGATCCATGATCACAAAGAAGTCTGAGGGGTCTGCCCCATTGTCGAACAAAATTTTGGAGACATGGTAGGAAATCAGCAGTACTTCTCATTTCTTCCACATGGATGATATGAGATTTTCGACCAAAGAAAACTTGGGCAAGCTTGGAACCACCATTGATGGCAGGGGTATCTGAGTATATGACATCAGATAGGACATCATCATTGAAAGGGCAGACATTCATAGCAGGCTGTGGGGACTGAAACCTTTTACAGATGTTGCCATCGGGGCTAATGGATACGGAGCCATATTGTGTGGAATTGTTAAAGGTAGCCTTGATGCAATCAAGGGAGACCCATCCAAAGAAGGACTTCAAAGACAAGTAATCCATATCAGTGGGTGATTGAATGTGTGGCGCGGCAGTGAGGCAATGGGAAGGGGATTGTATGGAGCATCGACTGAGGACCTCTTGGTTGATGTAATCGGTCGGACTGAGCCAAAAGGATGTATCATAATTATCCAATGCCTGGAGGACTGAGGTGGCGCTGCTTGACATATATGAGGTGATGACAAGGGAAGTGCCAAGGTTGGTATCGCAAAGCGTGCCAAATTCATCATAATCTTGATATGGAAGCAATGTGGCAAGAGGTGGATATTTTTGAATGAAGGTGTCATCCTGGTGGGTATAAGTGCCATCAAGGACAGATGGATTCCAATGTTGATCACTTGTCATAACAACATGAGAAAGTCGGGCATATTCTTCACTGGTATACTTGCGCATTGCAAGGTATGGTAATCCATGAAGTATACTAAGTGGAAACACATGGCCATCAGTGGTGATGATGACTTGTGTGCCACCAGCCTTGATGGATGTATCATCAACGAGCGAGAAGTATGCTTCCATCTGTGGAGAAGATAAGATGGATGGGTGTTGCCCAGTATAAGCACATTCATGAAATATGATGATGACTGGTCCTCTGTTGGAAACAGAGTAAGCGCCACATGTTGCAATAGGGATGTTCTGGATCTGGTGATTGTTGATGCCAGTGACATTGACATATTGAGGGGGAATATCCTTAGAGATGAGGCATGCATCATTTCCTATGATGCAACCATTCGCGCCTCTGTCAACCATAGCATAACCAGGTGTGGAGACATTAGTTTTGCTAGAGTGATATTATTAAATTCCTTTCGTATGTATGAGACAGTTATGGTACTCGAACCTATGTACGTACATTCCTACGTAACTTACTGTACTGCAGCTGGAATGATACGATAATACGAGTCGAAGTGCACCTCCAGTGGTTGGAATAATGCGACCTCTTTCTCTATGTGAGATTAGAATACGATCGAACCAGAGGTGCAAATCGTCATTCTGACACCCAAATTTGATACTTAGTGATCAAACGACAGTCATTCTTACGATCGAAGTTTGATACTTAGTACTCAAAGAAAGAACACACACTAGAGGTTCGCACATGCAATCTCTTGTTAAGTGTGCTGTTTTCAAGAAAAGACAGCAGAGGTTCGAAGCGCTGCTCACGAACTTGTTACTTGTTTTCTGCTGTGTAAAATACGTGCTGTATTAGCGGCAGTTCGTACGATCTTTAAAAGAGATACTTGCTCTCCAGCAAGGATCATCTCTTCATCTCATACTTTTAGATTATTTGATTATTCAACCTTAAACCTTGCATCGGTAGCCATGCTTCCCATTGTAGAACTACAAGCCTAAGATCTAACTGACTGAGCCCACAGGTAGTTAGAATAGATCTGATTGGATTAGCGTTCAATCGTAGTGGATATCAGAGAAATATTAGACCACAAACAGACCGGCACCTCAACCGGCCTGCAGTCACAGCTCCTGTTGCTCTTCTTTGCCTTTGGACTGAGTCAGCTCAACAGCCAGTTTCAAAAGGAAATTAACAGATTAACAGTCGCAAGCTTGTTGAAGCTTGCAAAAGAAGAAGACAACAATAGAAGCATACGACGACGAAAACAATCCGACAGCAGATCATCAAATTGACTCGACTAAGGACGACGATTGATAGATCTCTGATCCGATTACAGTATAACAAAGACACAAAATCGGACAAGCCGAAGTCTTTAATAGAAGCCCATTGCATTGGACACGCCGATAGCAATCCCTCCATCCAAGGACCATATTTTTCGCGTCTACACTCCTTGTGACACCATCTGTCAAGGACACATCGACGCCCATCATTCGATTGTGCTAAGCACCACAAACCATCGACTACAGCTGTTCCAACAATAGCTGTCTTACACCTTTTTCGTCTACGCGACAACATCTCACAGTATTCACACAGCGGATCATCCGGACGACGATCGATAGTTCTCTGGTCCGATTACATACAGGAAAGACACGGCACTTGTCAAATCCATAACAACGTCTTGGAAATATTGATTGTTACCACACCGATCATTCAATTCCCCATCCCCAGTACTCTAGAATTTACCAACATCAACGAAAAATTCAATTAATTCGGACCGTCGTTGCGAAAACGAAACAACGACACAACGTAAACGAATTTTCGTTGCTCACCACGTCGCCTACACGTCGATTTTCGAAGACTCGCCACACCGCCTGCACGCCGTATCTCATCGGGAACGACTTCTCCTCGCTATTGCGGACACGCTGGTCTCATTCTGGCCCTCTCTCTCCCAATACTGACAGAGATATCCAATTTTCTCACCGGAAGAAGACTACGGCATTCTTGGTCTACAGCAACAAACGCAGGAAACGGATTTTCGTTGCCTCTCCGCGTCACCGGCAAGTCATACCTCATCGAAAACGGCTTCCCCTCAATATTGCGAGCACGCTGATACCAGTCCTGTCCTCCATCTCCCAATATTGATAGAGACATCCAACTTTCTTGATACGAGAAAATTACGGCGTTTGTAACGATTCTTTTCCGCCGCTTCGACATCTCAACGGCCTGTCGAATCCCTGCAAGAGAACCCCCGCAAGACAAAAGTTTCCCCATACCCACTGCTTAATCACACGAATAGAAGGCCTCTACGCGTTCCTGTATCCGTTACTTCTATTCTTCCAGATCAGTGGGCCTCCTACCTTGCGCGAATCGCATCGCTCCGCTCATTCATCATGAATACCCCGGATCTTGCATCACTATTCCCATCGTTTGATCCAGCGCTAGCCACATTCCTACACGACTCCTTCGATGTCCCAAAAGAATCCCACAGCACTTTGTGTACAGATATACAGCGACTGGGGTTGCTGGTAGAACAGGAGGTTCACATTCTGGTGGAAACCAATGGTGGAATTTTGCGGACAGTGAAGGCTGTCCAACAGGAACATAAACATTGCCTTCTTTCTTATAGAGGACATCAGGATTGTCAGCAAGGAATCGAGCTGGGTGTGCAGGGGAAACCGATGATTTGAGTGGCCGGTTATCAGATTGAGAAGATGCCTTGTAGACGCCAAGGGATTTGTGAAACGCGAATCGTGCTGAGGCTTCCTCTGTGGATGTGAGTTCCTGCTCAGAATGATGTTCATAAGCGCGCCGTGTGATGGGCTTGCTGGAATTGGGATCTGGAGCAGGTGCTATATCTACGAGTTCTGTCCGTAGGCTTGCAACAAGTTTCTTCTTGTCATCTGTGGTGAAACCGAGCCAATGCTTCATACTGTGCTTGGAGAGTACCGACCAAACTGGAGATGGTAACCTGGTGCTTGGGTCTGGAGTTCTTCCAGCTTTATACACAGCAAAGTCCTGATAATCGCTGAAAAATTCAATAGGGGGCAAACAAGAAGATGTATCATCTATGATGCCTGAATATGTGGAGTGTGTCATAGATGAAAGGTCATGCGTATGCGCCTTTACAGATGCGCGGCTGCTAGGCTGTGTTAGCGATGCTTGAGAATCCGATCGGGTGGCTTCGAGGAGAAGAGTATTCTTGAGCTCACTGATAGCAATAGCTTCATGTTGTCGAAAACGAATCATATCATGTGACGCAGGTGGATCACTAACTTTACAGAATTGCTCACTGAGCTGGAAACTGCTACTGCAGGCCTTACATAGATGCGTTTTGACAGTGTCATAGTCATGTGGTCGCTGTGGATCCCGGAGTTTGTTAAGGTGCTCTAACTGTGCAAACCACTGAGTGATGAACTTGACTTTGGAGTCCTTCCATGACCTCAGATCAATATCTAGTAGCTTCTGCATGACTATGGAGGTGTCGTATACTTTGGACTTGGACTTGTCGTGTAGAGCCACAAAATCAAAGAAGGCTTGTCTGCCGTCCCTTGTGTTCGTGTGACTCAGCACGCATGAAGAGGAGAGGTCACTCTGGAATACATGGAGGACAAGAGTCCAGAAGAATGCACACTGCTTGTCGTGAAGTGCCTTGGTGTATCCTGTGAGGGGAAGGTCAGGCCAGTTGGGGTCAAGGAATGTAGCAATATCAATGTCAGTTGTTTCCAGTTTGGCCTTAAATTTTACAAGCCAATGCTCGAATTTTGCGTCATTTTGTAGTGCAGGGAAGGTAGTCTCATCTCGTGATTTCCTGATCCAAGATTCATACTTTAGCTGATTGATTGGCTTTGTTGACCGGTTTGTTGCTCCATCGGATCTACGGTCTTCCACTACTACTCTATCGGCCGTGGAGTCGCGTCTAGCCCTGACCATTCCACTCCAGTATTCCTTGAAGGCTTCTTTGGTGTAATGGACGCGATTTTCCCAGTCTAGGCCTTGTTCAGTGAGGAGTCGGCCAAAATCAACAAATCGCTGTAGCTTTATCTTCCCTTATCTTGATATGTTAGGTCGTTGATCTCCTCTATGAATAGGAAATTCGACCACGTTGTATACTGGCCAGCAATGAGTGCTTCACAGAGGGTGCTGTTGGATTCCTTTGGGACATCGAAAGAGTTGCGCAGGAAGGTGGCTAGTTCTTGGTCGAATGAAGGGAAGATATCTGAGATGGAGATGTTGTCCTCCTCATCCTCTTGATTTGGATCATCCTGTTGGCCGGTGGGCATATTTGCAGGTGGTGTTAGAGGTGACCGAGTTGCCGCGCTGCCGGGACGAAGGAAGAGGAATCGTCCGGTGGTCTTGCTTCTTGTCCTTCCTCCACGAGGATTGCTCATATGTTTGTTATGTAATTAGATCAGAGAATGATTGATCATCGTCCGTAGTCGAGCCGATCAATGGTCTTCTGTCGGATTGGGCGTCGATGTATCCTTGATATGTAATTGGATCAGAGAATCATCAATTGTCGGCCGTAGTCGGTCGTTTGATGATCTGCTGTCGGATTGTTTTTCATCGTCGCCGAGTGCTTCTTCTACTGTCGTCTTCTTCTGCAAGCTTCAACAAGCTTGCGACTGTTAATCTGTTAGTTTCCTTTTGAAACTGGCTGTTGAGCTGATTCATCCAATGGCAAAGAAGAACAACAGGGACTGTAGCTGCAGGCCGGTTGAGGTGCCGGTCTGTTGCGATCTAATATTTCTCTGATATCCACTACGATTGAACGCTGGTTCAATCAGATCTATCCTAACTACCGATGGGCTCAGTCAGTTAGATCTTAGGCTTGTAGTTCTACAGTAGGACGCGAGGGGCGTCCGGTGCAAGGTTTAAGGTTGAATAATCAAATAATCTAAAAGTATGAGCGATGTACTCGTGCTGCCGCTAATACAGCACTTTGTTACAGATATACGGTAAAATACCGTGTTACGGGAAAATATTGTGTTGCCGCTAATACAACACGTATTTTGTGCAGCAGATAAACAAGTTTGTGAGCAAGCGTCCGAACCTCTGCTGTCTTTTCTTGAAAACAGAACACTTAACAGAAGATAGCTAGTATCTGGTATGTGTTCTTTCTTCGATCTCTAAGTATTGAATATTTCGATCGTACGAGTGACGATCATTTTGGCTCACAAGATTGAGCCATTTGGTCAATAATGAGATATTTAGCTCACAAGATCGAGCCATTTGGTCAATAATGAGATACTTAGCTCACCAGATTGAGCCATTTGGTCCATAATGTTAAACAATATGATTCGCGTGCAACCAAACTGGACGCGTGCAAGTAAAGAGGCCGCGCGCGTCTGAAAGAATGAGATACCATCCGAATCATGGATTTCAATCATGGAACTGAATCATGAATTTGAATCATGGATTTCAACCATGGATTTCAACCATGGATTTCAACCATGGATTGGAATCATAGACTTGGATTGATGAATTGAATGATAGATTTGAGGCATGGAATGAAATCATTTACTTGAGTCATGAAAATGAATCATATAATTGAATCAAAATTGAATCATAGAATTGAACCATAGACTTGTATCATGAAATTGAATCATGGATTGGAGTCATGGATTGGAATCATGGATTGGAAGCGTGGATTTCAATCATGGATTGGAATCATAGACTTGGATTGATGAATTGATTCATAGATTTGAGGCATGGAATGGAATCATTTACTTGAGTCATGAAAATGAATCATATATTTGACTCATAGACCTGACTCATATACTTGACTCAAAATTGAATGATGGAATTGAATCATGCATTTGAATCATGCATTTGAATCATGATTTTAAATCATGAATCATGGAACTGAATCATGGAGTTGAATCATGGAGTTGAATCATAGAATTGAATCATAGAATTGAATCATGGAGTTGAATCATAGACTTTAATCATATAATTCACTCATGAAATTCACTCATGGAATTGAATCACAGACTTGGATTGAAGAATTGAATCATAGATTTGAGTCATGGAATGGAATCATTGACTTTAGTTATGAAAACGAATCATATAATTGACTCATAGAACTGACTCATAGACTTGATTGAAAATTGAATCATAGAATTGAACCATAGTTTTGTGTCATGGAATTGTGTCATGGAATTGAATCATGGAACTGAATCATGGATTTCAATCATGGAACTGAATCATGGATTTGAATCATGGATTTCAACCATGGATTGGAATCATAGACTTGGATTGATGAATTGAATTATAGATTTGAGTCTTGGTATGGAATCATTGACTTGAGTCATGAAAATGAATCATATAATTGAATCAAAATTGAATTCTTTTTTAGTCAACACGTAAACTCAGGAAGCAGGGAATTTTGAAAATGAGGTAGGGAGTTTTGAACGTACCGCGCCATATTCCGCGGGGGGTAGAGAAACAGTTCTCAGACGTAGACTTGATTGAAAATTGAATCAGAGAATTGAATCATAGACTTGTATCATGGGATTGAGTCAAAGAATTGAATCATGGAATTGAATCACCAATAAATTGAATCATGGAATTGAATCACAGACTTCAATCATGGAGTTGAAGCATAGACACTTAAAGTACTGCTTTGAAGCATAGAGTTTAATCTTAGACTTGAGTCATAGTCTTGAATCATAGATTTGAATCATAGAATTGAATCATAGAATGAAATCATAGAATGAAATCATAGTATTGAATGTTAGAGTTGAATCATAGAATTGAATCTCAGAATTGAATCTCTGTCTTGTTGAATCATAAACTTTATCTTAATTTTGAATCACAGACTAGAATCATTTATTCAATTCATAGTTTAGAATCATAGAATGGAATCATAGAATGGAATCATAGGAGTGAATTATAGGAATGAATCATAGACTAGAATTTTAGAATTGGATCACAGATCATAGAATTACATCGTAGACTGGAATCATAGATAAGAATCTTAGACTTGAATTATAAACTTAAATCATTGATTAGAATCATTGATTTGAATTGCAGAATTGAATTATAGAATTGAATCATTGACTTGAATCATTGACTAGAATCATTGATTTGATTCATAGATTTCAATCGTGGAATTGAATCATAGGATGGAATCAAAGAATGAGATCATAGAATGGAATAATAGAATACTACAAATACTATGTAAGAAAAATACGTACACAACAACTCCACAGGGCCCCTGCAAAGCACTAACTATCACTCGCTACGTTTGTGATAGCTTCAGTAGCTAACCTACTTGTAGTAATGGATGTGAAATGCTTGTAGTTCATTGATGGGTTGGTGGGTTAAGCAGTGCTAGAGGGGGATCCGGAACTCTTGTTGTGGTATTGCCCAAAGGCCGGTCCCTTAGTTTGCTTTGCCCACACACACCGGCGTACAGTCGGGCTTAACAGCTTGGGCGGTTAAGCCTCTGGCTGTTAAGCCTTTTCTGCGGGCGGGCGTGGCGGGCTATTTATTTACTTATTCTACTACTAATCATTTAGGAGCAAAAGAGTGAGCTGTGGGCTTGGATTCTGCTGGGGGAATCCTTTACAGGCTTGTTAGCGCGTAGCCTGCTGTATTTGCAGAGACTATCACTCACTACATTCGTGATAGCCTCAGTAGCCAGCCTACTTGTAGTACTGTATGTGCAATGCTTGTAGTTCATGGGTGTGTTGGTGGGTTAAGCAAATGCTAGAGGGGGAGCCGGGAACTCCAGCCTGTTGGTTGTTTTGCAGGCTGTAGTCCGGTCCCTTAGTTTGCTGTGCCCACACACACCGGCGCACAGCCTGGCTTAACAGCTTGGGCAGTTAAGCCTTTGGCTGTTAAGCCTTTGCTGCCATTGGGCCACAAGCCACAGGGTGGGAGCTGGATGGAGACTGGACCTGGAGGAGACAGGAGGCCAGACTGCGAGGGTGGGAGATTCCCCAAGAGGAATCAGAGAGAGCTGCCAGGGGGAGTGGGGGCGGCAGCCGGCACCCACTCATCTGGCAGGAAGGAGTATGTTCCATTGTTGAACATTACAGAGGCAAGATTCTGGAAGATGGGGAGGGACTGCTGGTGCAAATACCTCATCATGCAGTCACTGTGTCATCTTGCAAGAAGCTTGATGACATTAGAATCACATTTGCCCTGGAGCAGGGCCATAGCCCCTCCCGCTCGAAGGGAGCGGGCAGAGATTGCTGCAGGGGAGATGCCGGTGGTCTGATAGAGGGTCTGGGCATAGACTCTCATGGAGGATGTGACAGTTGCTGCGCGAACGAGGGTGAGAACCCCATTGTCAAAGTAACTGGCCAGCTTGAGGTCTGGGCTGAAGGGATGGGTGCTAGTACAGCAGCCCCTGAGGTGGAGCACTTGGCGCGCACATGCTGCTACAGGGCAGCAGAGGTAGTCACCACTCCTGGCATGAGCAACTACCTTACCTTTGTCCCCATTCTTCTGTGTGGTGAAGGTGAGGGTGACAGAGGTAGCAACCAGGAGCTCATGTTCAGGGCCATCATGGTGGACAATTTTGGAGCCAAGGTAGAAGGAGACCTCCTTGAGGTGGAAGGCTTGATCATCCCTGGTAGTACCCGTGTACTCACCAGGGCGCAGACAGAAAAAGAAGGCTATGCAGATCATGTTGGCAATGGCCTGTCTGGTATGGGAAGGGGAGTCATAGTATGCAAAGCGCAGGGCATGCATGACAAGGGTGATGGGGACTGGTTTGACCCGGCAAGGGGCTGGGTCGAGCTTGGCATAGGCCTTGAACTGGGCAGTTAGCCTGAAGTCAAGACTGCCGGTAGAGTTGGTTCTTGGGTCTTTGGACCCCAAGCGGGCCAGCGTCTGGCCCACTGACCTGAGGGTGTCCGATACTGTGCGAGATCTGATGGGCTTGCGGCTATAGGAGAGTCGGCCATCATGGAGGCGCTGGGCAAAGACCTGGAGGATGGGGATTGGATCTGTAACCGAGTGGAGGGTTGGTTCAAAGCCTTGAGACAAACAGAATTGAACCCATTGATTCCAATGGGCATCCTTTCTGCGGGCATAGAGCTCAGTGACTGAAGCGCGCATGGTCTCCTGGATAGAGCCAAGGTCAGAGCAGAATGCATCTGAGGCTTCAGGGGACATAAGATCCAAGGCAAGTCCTGGGGGTAGGTGGTGGTGAAATGATTGAGAAGGGCAGTGTCAGAGAGGTCAGAGCGAGAGAGGAGGTCAGCAAGGTGATTCACCGGTCCAGGGATGTAATCCCTGAGGGGTACATATTGATGGCGCCGCTGGTGTAGGGACTGAATTCGAAGGAGGTAAGCGGCAGGCCCAGTAGTAGTAGTGGCGCCTTTTCTTTGCCAGTAGACAGCGGCGGTGTTGTCATAGCAGTTGTGAGTGGTTCTGGACTGGACACAGGCGGCTTGAGCAAGGACATCATTATGGGCAATGGAGCCAGCCAGCTCGAGATCACTGTTGGTGATGGTGCCACTGGGGTTGTCAAAGGTGACTAGTTGGGTTGAGACCCACTTGGGGAATGCCTGCCTCCACATGATGGGCTGCACAGCGCCAGTTGGAAGGGGGACAAAATGGATGCCCCCCATGCCCCGACCAGAGGCATCACAAGCGCCGAGTGTGGCTGGGAAAGTGTCGGGGACTAGTTTGGCAAGTGAAGTCGGCCGGTTGGAGAGATCATTGGCCAGCCATTGGAAGTCTTGGAGGAAGCTATGGACGCGCTTGGTGAGCCGGAGGCGCTGCCTGCCTGGGTCCTGGTGTCGGAAGGCTTCTTGGAGGATGGAGAAGAGGCCAATGGCGCCAGGGAAGGCAAGGGCCATCGATCGGAGTTCCCCCAGGACTTGGTGCCATTGTTTGATAGGAACGTGGCGCTGGTTGGGGGAAATGGAATGAAGAATCTCCTGTAGCCGGGCCACTCGATGGGGAGGAAGGCTGATGGTTTTGTTGATGGAATCAATGAGCCAGCCCAGGATGACTTTCTTGGTGGTCCACCTGGCGTCGCCTTGGCGCATTTTCTTGAGGGAGGCTGGTTCCTGTCTGAAGGGAGTGTCAGAGGCCTCCAGGGGCCGGAAGACTTTGTCCAGAGACTGGAAGAGCACCCTCTTGATGGCGCGTCGGGTCCATTGGTTGCCTTGCGCAAGGCCACAGAAGTCATCCACATAGACATCCCAGTATCGCACCGGCTTCTTGCTGGGAGTGGTACTATGAGGGGTGGGCAGATGGGGCACGGGAGGCGTGGGCGCCGTTGGTGCGGGGGGCTCTGGGGGAGCTGGAGGCGCGGCGGGCGTGGCTTCAGAGGGGAGATCCAGTCGGTGGGGTGTGATTCTGGCCGCTGCCAGCCCTGTGGAGAGGGTGGCATTGGCCAAGTCTGCAATGGTTTCTGTACAGGCACAGAAGTTCGGTGGGCTGGATTTCCACCCCATGGGGTTGGTGAGGGGGATTCCAATGAGGGGTGGCTCGCCCTGTCTGGAAGGGAACAGCACTCCTAGCTTCATGGTGTCTTCTGGTTTCAACTGGACCCGGTAGAATCCATCCGCGAGGTCAATCTTGGACATGTAGACTGGGCCAAACCGAGGGTTTGCCCGGTGCAGCTTGGTGAGGAGCCCGGGCAGGGTGTGGCCAAATTGCATGGCTTCTGCTGGGGCTAGAGGGATGGTGTCTTGGTTAACTTCAGAGTAGGTGTAATCTGAGATCATTCGGGGGCGCCGGCCTTGCTGGGGGACTAGCCCCAGGGGACTTAGCCGGAGGTGTGGAAGGTCTTGGATGAGGCTGGCTGGGAGGACAGTCCATTGTTGTTTGTCCATCATGTCGGCATACTCCTCGCGAAGGAAGTCAATGCCCATGTGGGAGGATTGGTGTGGCCCTCTGCTGATGGCTGTTGCAATCCTGGCTGGGTCCCAAGGGGGTCCAGACATGGATGCTGGGGTGCCTTCCTTCCCAAATTGGTCTAGGATGCCACTGGCTGGATGGGGGAGAGTACCCACACGTGGGTGGATATCACCTTGTCCTCGGATGGTCCGGATGAAGTCCCCCCAGCTAGCGCTGTGGTTGTAGACATGGATAGCGTGGTTGACGTGCAAGTCCAGCCTGTTGGTGGGGTAGGGTGATGTAGTGACTAGGGGCGCGTCGCCTGTAGTGACTAGGGGCATGGGCATAGGGGGGGGGTGCGGGCGCGAGTGGTGCAGTGACTTGGGGCTCGGACCAAGGCACGGTGGGCGCCGGGACTAGGGGTTTGGACCTAGGAAGGAGGGGGATGACTATGAGCTCGGGCCTAGGCAATGGGTTGGCATTGACTAGGAGCTCGGGCTTAGGCAAGGGCAATAGGTTCTCAGTGACTAGGATATCGGACCCAGGCAATGTGTAGATGGATGAAGGACTTGGTGGGATGGTGGGCGCTTCCGTGGAATCTGTAGAAACTGTAGAATTTTGGGAAGGCACATACAAGTCGAGGTGGGTACATGCGCGCGCATGCCGTTTGTGCTTACCTAATTCATGTGTGATTCGTAAGTGAGGATTAGATTCGTGATTAGATGATGGATTGTTACTTAGTATGATCCCCCCGAGGCCAATGTGGGTTGGGGAGGGCTCCGCGCCCAAGTGAGGGCGCGTGCCAACCGGTCAGGCATATGCCTCTTGGCACCATTGCCAGAGTTGATCTTGCTCGGTGGGAGTGATGGCCACGTGGTCATATATGTGCTTGCAGCTGCTGAAGCAGGCACCCTTGATGTGCCACGAGTGGCATCTCTCTTGGCCATCTGGTCTGGAGAGGGGGCCTTTCCCTTTGTCTCTCATAGCTTGGATGGCTTCCCTCATTTTTGCTGACTCCAGTTTCTTGACAATGGGATGATTGCTGTCTTGGAGGCGGGAGTCCCGGTGTGGATTAGTGAGTCGTGTTTGTTGAGTCCCTCCGTTGGAGTTGCGGACTCCCGGGCTGCTGGAGGGAGTGGTGCTGTTGTTGGTGTGGCTACCCCCTTTGGCCCCTGCCTTGGTGGGGGATGGAGGAGGATCTGGTCTTTGAAGGAGTCTCAGGGCCGCAACATTGGAGACGTTGGGGAGCCAGTTGAGATTTTGGGTCATCCTGAAGGTGTGGAAGTCCACCCCAAAGTCCGGGGAGGGAATGGTGGAGTCTGCTTCCCACTACTCTTCCAGCCACCCCCTGACACGGATCTGGAAGTAGTAGACTACAATGGCCGGGGTCAGGAATTCTCCCACCTCATCTGCAATTGCTCTTTGGAGGGGCATCTGCTGGATCTTGAGCCTGCGGAGGCCTTGTTGGTAGCTGGTGACGACATCATGGTTGAGTCCTAGGATGGTGGCTAGGACCGCCAGGTAGCTCTCCAGCTGGGTGGTGGCTTCCGTCCAGTCGACAGGGATGTAGGCTTTAGTCTTCTGAAGCTCCAGGGAGTCCTTCAAGGTGAGGGAGTTGCCTTTGGTGGAGATCATAGTGTCATATGCTGCCACAGTGGCTGCTGCCTCCTGCTCCCTTTTCAGGGTGGCCGCGGACCCCCATGGGGGCGTGAAAGCCATGGGGAGTATGCCATCCGCTACATCAAAGGGGTCGGTCCCGTGGAAGTTGCCATCCTGGAAGCGTTTGAGGGCAGCCGTAGTGATCAAGGGGGCTTGGATACCCAACTCAGAGGCCCTGGCTGCCACTTGGCTTTGGAAGATCATGTGGGTCCTCTCATGCTTGCTCTTTTGAGCCCAGGCTTGGTAGATGGGGGGGGAGGTTCGCTTCCTCCTGTCTACCGCAGAGCAGAAGCAAGCGCTGGGTGTACAAGGGGCCCCAAGTGGTCCTCACTGACTGCGCCTTCTTGTGGTCCATGCTCTCACTTAGCTTCAATTGGTGGTCTGTAAGGGCGGTGACTGCTGCTGTGAGTTTAGGGTCTCCTGGTGGGTCCCAAGGGCGATCCAATTCAGGCAGGTCCTGGTACATCACCTTGTGCTTCATGTAGTTGGTGAGGCCGGTCTCACTTCGGAAGGAAGGGCCCGGCTGGAGGAGCTTGGGATTTCCCCCGGGTTCTGTAGCTGTAGTCCCAGCTAGCCGGAGGGTATTGAACAAGGGGGTGCAGGATTCCATTAACCCCACCCTATTAAGCTGAGGGTGGAGGACCCTCATGGCTTGGCTTGGAGAGAGCCCTTTTCCCAAGAGGAAATGCACCAACTCGAAGGGGATGAAGAAGGCCTTGCGGGCTTGTATCAACTTGGAGTGGGCGGTACCTTCTGGGATCACTGGAATGGACAGTCTTCCTGGGTGCGCCTCCATCTCTGCCAGGTGATGATCCAGGGTTAGCACCCGGGAGGCGGTGGTGGGGGACAGCACGGCTGAATCCACTAGAACCAGTTCCCCCGCTTCCCCTTCAATGTCATCCAAGTACCTGAAGGCCTTGTTTTTGTTGGGGCTGTGCTGAGCCAACGGCCCTGGGTATTTCCGAAGGCCATGCACCAATCGGAGGCAGGGTAGGCCTTGGGGGTCAGCTACAAAGATCCCCAGCGAGGCTACAGCCTCAGACTTGAAGAGGTTGAGTAGGTGTCCCAGGAGGACCTGGGGAGGGGAGGCCAGAGTGAAGTAGCTGAAGATGGTAGAATATGCCGCGTTGCGCTCAACCTCGCTACCAAAGGGACTTGGAGTAGCCGGGAAGTACTCTGAGTAGGTCAACATCTCTTGGTGCTTGGAGGTGCCGGTCGGTGCCGCCAATCCGCGGGTGGACGATTGGATGGTCTACCCTCTGCGGGGAAACGTCGGAGTCGCTGGTGTCAAGGCCGGCCTATTGTAAGGTGACAATTGGTGGGAGCGGCTGTGTGAGTGTGTTAGTAAGAGACTGACTGCTGAGGCGCTTGTGGTACGGCTAGTCTCGAGGAGACACAAGTACTCCGTTGTTGGGTTGTCGATGCGCTAGTATGACTAGTCTCGATAGGGATGACTATCGAATCGGTAGGCTTGTACGGGTACAATAGGGATGACTATTGGACCTGGACGTGTATGCCAATTTATTCTACTACTAATCGTTTTAGGAGCAAAAGAGTGAGCTGTATGCTTGGATTTCCTGGAGGGATCCTTTACCGGCTTGTTAGTGCTAGCCTGTAATTTCGATTGCAGACGCGTCTTTTGGTCGCAGCCATCCATTTGTACGGGCTACCGTGGTACAGTGACACAGTGATACATCTTATCCGGTGATACAGGGAATCGCCGTATTCTTTCTGGTAGGAAGTGTAGGCTTGCGCTTTGCTGGGTGAATCCTTTGCCGGCTTGTTAAGGCTACACGAGGTTCAAGCATGTGCTTAGAAGCTGGTTTTAGTGATACAGGGAAATCGATAGTATCAATCGTATTCCTTCTGGTAGGGCGTGTAGTAGTAGGCTTGCGCTTTGCTGGAGGAATCCTTTGCTGGCTTGTTGAGGCTATCGGGGTCTAAGCATGTGCTTAGAAGCTGGTTTCAGTGATAGTGAAATCTACTAGATTTCTACTAGGTTTTTCCCCGGTCTGGCTCTCTACCGGTTGTAGGGAGTGCCACGTGGCACTACCATTACTTTCATTCGGCTCGCTACATCAATTTTCGATGCTTGCAGAATTCGATGCTTACAGAATTCCCAGTAAGATTCGTACTGTACCTACGGGGAATGTTCCGGGGATATGGTACGCACCGATGTTGCTGATTGCTGATACAGTGAGATCTTTCTCAAAGTACGTGCGCTGTATACTCAAGGTTGTTCCCCGGTCTGCTGGTCTGTACTTCACTACCATTCCCCTCATCCGGTTTGCTACATCAATTCAATCGCAATATCGCTTTGAAATTTTTTTAATCGATCAAAATTGGTGGAGTTGTTAGTTGAACGTTTAACACTAACCCTAAGAGTTGACAACGTAACCTTGTAGACGGAGTGTATGGGGGGGGTTTGGGGGGGGGGGGGGGAAATACGTAGAAATATTAAAAAAATCTGTTTTTAACAAGTAGACTTGGTACAAACGCTACGACTAAAAATTGCTAAAAAGCTTAGCCAAACAATTATTTACGGAAATGAGATGCTTTGTCTAAAAGCAATAGTAATATTTAGTGGCGCGCGTTCATTTTTATGGTAGCGAGCT